>JAXCLR010000001.1:23206303-23234824 GCA_035584095.1 Annona squamosa
GAAAATCTGTACTGACATTTATATGGCAATGAATATTCCGGATCACTCCACCTCGAACCTCTCACTCACTGGGGGGGATCGGGGTAGAGTAATTCTTTCATCAAAAAAAAAAAAGTTATTTAAAAAATTTTTGTAATCTTTTGGCTTGAAATTATATTTTATTTGTTGTAGGCATGAAATATTTTTAATAACTTATTGAGAAATTTGATGAATAATAATTTAATTACATTTCTTACTGCAGATTTTTAATCATGGCAATCCAAGCTGTCAAGAACAATTCAAAGTGTCTTATTAATATGGGGCCCACCTGATAAATCCAAAGGAATCAACGGCTAGTTTTGAAGCTGATCTGCACCGTCCGAATTCCAGTACTTAGTCAACGACCAGAAGTTGACAAAATCCCGTCCAATTAAATCAAAGCAATCCAGGCCGTCCATTCTCCACCAGAATATCATCCAAAAATTCTCAGCCGTCCATCTCATGTAGATCACGTCCATTAATCCCATCATATTCAATGTCCAGATATTTTTTATCATCCAGCAAATCAGCCGCTATTAGAGCCGTCCAAAATTCTAGTGGGCCCCACAAGATGATGCCTAGCTATCCACTAATTGCAAGATCTAAGCCGTCTAATATTTCTGATGTCCATTTTTTGAACATCCAAGCGATGATCATGTAGTGAAAATCCCAGCAGTCGATTGTAGTGGGGTCCACCGTAGAAATAAGCAAATATCAACTGCCCATCTCAGCTGTTCAAAGGAATTAATTATCTATTTAACGGCTGAAATATTCAACATTCAGATTTTTTTTTTTTTAACATGCCAGAAATCGTCTCAGTCGTCCAAATGACCAAGCAGCTAGCCACCATTTTTCAGATGCATCACGTTCATCTCCACCGTTTAAAGCAGCCTATATCAATTGGCAATTCCAGGCGTGGGGCGCACCATCCAAGCTGTTGAATGTTGATCCAAAATCCATGCAGCTAATTCAACCGTCCAAACTAAATGCCAAAATCCACCGTCCAGAATGCCAAGCAGTTGCCATCGTCCAATTAATTTCCAGCCATTGAAACAATGCAATTTCAGTCATCCACGCCTTCCGGATTTTATAAATCCCAGCTGTCCCTTTTTAGTATTTACGCAATCCAGGTAACGGATATATTTCAAACGTAAAATAAATTGCGTAAGCCCTTGCAACGCAGTTTTCAGCCTTTATAAATAAGGGAAATTCTAGCCAGCAGCAAGAAAAATTCCAAAGAAATTCCGGTGAGAGAATTGGAGGAGAGAAATTTAGAGAGAAAGAGCAAGTAGGCGGAGAGCAGGGCCAGAGGCAGACCGGCGAGGCGAGTTACGTGGTGCGGCCGACACACCATCGGGAACTTCAAACTAATAAACCCTCCTGTCTTTTCCTTTCTTGATTTTTATTGTCTTATTTAAGATGATTTGAATTTAAATTTTATTTTGGACTTAAACATGCTCGGTTATACCCTAAATCTAGGATTTAGGATGTAGCATGTGTACAATGTAACGTGGCGTGAGTTTTTAATTTATTTATGATGAATATTGTTATTAATTTAATATCTCGAGATTTTAATGCTTGCTTTGTACATGATCCGTACTTTGGCATAATTTCATATATTAGGTAATGGAACCGAGAGGTGGAAATCTAATATACGATAATCAAGATATTAAATCCGAAATCAAGACTATGAGAATATGCATGATGACCTTGAGGAATTCCATGAACAGACTATAGAACTTAAGGGATTCTAATTAGCTTAATCCCATGAGAATAGGTGGTTAAGAAAATTATGATACGCCTTATAGGTTTTTTTTTTTTTTTGATGATTATATTTACATACATCTCATATGCCTTATAGGTTTTGAGAGAAGGTGTAAGGATAAATTAGGGTTTGTTCTCCTTTAACAAATAATATCCGAATTAAATAATTATACCACTACCCGTTGTAAAAGACACATGTGAAATCTCAGACCTTAGGTACTCGCACTCTCATTCCATACTTGTTCTAGTTTTCAATTTTTTCTTCCTGTTTTTCTATTTCTTTTTTATTTTATTCTCTTTCTACTTTTCTATTCCATTTTATATTCGATACGAAAGCATTTAAAAGCAAAGTTTATAGTCCCGAATTCCATGTGGATCGATAATTTATATACTACAATCTACAACCCGTGCACTTGCGGTAAGATTGCGAACACTGAGTTTCAATGTTGTTGAGATGATTGGCAGCTATGGTCTTTCTTAGTTTGGAATGGGGAGATGAGCAGGATTCTATGGTCATCATGTTGAGAATCAAGCTGGAGCTGCTGATTGGGATTTTAATGGCTGGATGTGTGGAAGAAGACGGTGCAGAGCTCTGGAATTTAGTTGAAAGTTTCTACCCAAATTCGGTGGAGGAGATCTGTCACTGATTAGGAAGAGTGGTTGGTTTGATTTTGGGCGCAGTTGCTGCTGAATGGATTTTTGTAGGAGGATGATTTCATGGAGGTTGGGCAATCGAGAAAATTGCACAGATGGGTTTTGATTGATTTTAGTGGAGGTGGTGGGTTGAATCATGGCTGGTTTTCGGTGGTATTGATGGGGTGATAGGCAGAGCTACTGTCATGGTTTTGGTTGGTTAAAGATAAGGGGCCGATTCTTCCCATGGCTGCTACGGTGCTTGAAATTAGGCAATTAATGATTGAGGTCGTGCTTTGATTTCGGTCTGTGCCCAAGCTGATTTCTAAAGAATTTTGGCTACAGATTTATTGGGCAGCAATTTTGGACGACTAACACATTGTGGTTGAAGTAGATGGGGCTTCCGAAATTAATTTGGGGAAGGAGGATGGAGCATCAGAATGAATGGTCCAATGGTCCATAATGATTGGTACACCTGCAGTCATAAAAATGGAGCATATAATGGGGACTTTAGAATGTAATTTTTGGCCAACAAATTTTAATAGTCTCGTAAATATCCTTAATTTAATTTTTAACTCTTCTCGAATTTTTTTTTTTGTAAGATTTCCTAATGGTCCGTTTATACCCATATTTTGGAATATATTGATGTATGTACACCACTTTAAACATTCTATAATTTTGCCGAAGTTATATTAATACTATTTCAAAGTTAAATTTTTTGCCGATTTAATTTTATCTTAGCATGTGTAAGTATCTTTATAATTTATATTTTCAAAAATAATGCAAATTGACCCATTTTATAGCCAAAATAAAGATTTTATGAAAAATATAATTTTCATGAAATCTCACATAAAATCTGTATTAATTAACATTTTCGTACTTAAAGTTGCGAATTTAATATGGAATTATATAAAAAATTTGAGATTTATCACACTACTTCTCATATTCAATTGATATTAGGAGCACTCCTATGGAAACTATCTCAATGTGCTCCCGTGTGGTTGGTGAAGAAGAGGAGGTCCTCAAGCCCAAATTGCAACTCATTTGTCACCTCCGATAAGAAATTAAGTAGATGAGATAAATTGTAGAGTCATAAGAAGAACTAATAAGAGTAAGTTTACATCCACTACCACCAACAAAGAATCATCAATTTGCTCACCGAGAGGAGGTTATATTTTAAGAATATCTTATGTAAACCAAGTGTTTGTCATTAGAAGCTAAGAATGTAACTTAGGTCTGGCAAGTTCAATTCAGGTTTAGCCTTGCCCTTTTCTTACTTTTAAAAACTCCTATTCTACCCTATTTTAGGTTATATTAGTTCTAAGCACTACCCTACTCTACTTTTTAAGGTCAAGTCAATTTTAATTTCGAATTCAAATCGGTTCTTTAAAATAGTTTTTATATTATATTTGAAAATTATAATTTTATTATAAATATTTAATAACTATAATCAAGATGATAATAATATAATTTTTAAAATACATATATTAAATATACTAAATAATAAATAAATTAAACAAGTTTATATATTTATATCTTTCAGTTAAAAAAAATTTCATAAAATTGAACATATCTTAGTAATTCGGGTTGGTTCCGAGAACCCACACCTTAAAACCCACTATAGTTAGACCATGTATATTTTTACTTGAGACCTATCCCACTCTATAAGTACAAAAATAGAAATTGTTTTTAAGGTACTCAATAAGTCGACTCACGTGTGCATCACTCAAGTTACACCCCTTTTATGAGACTATTATCACTAATTTAATTTAATTAACCTAATAACATTAAAGCTAAAAATTATGTGGAAGATAATGCAAAATAATGATAAGTCAGTCGAAACCACATTAAGGAGATAAATTTTTCAATTGTTAGAAAAGTGCTAACAAAAAATTTAATTGCTAATGATAGAATAATAAATTTTAAAAACTACTATATTAATAACAAATTATAGAAAGCAAAATAAATTTAATCTTAGAAACGAATTGCAAGCAAATAAAAGTAAATTTAATCTAAGAAGACATTAAAAAGGAAAGTATATTAAATTTAATCTAAATATTACAAAGCTGTAAAAAAAGCTTAAATTTAATCTGGAAATAATTCTACTTACTAATATTAACAACTACAAAGCAACAAAAGTAACTATAAGGCAATAAAATAAATTTTTCATCACCCCAAAAAATAATAGCAAATCTCCACGTCATAAGGTTTGGTTGCTTGGATTTTATTGTGTCCCACTTCAAAAGGGCATTCTATTTACAAGAGTGAGATGAGTGAGGTAAATTTCGACCCGGGCAATGTGTGACTTCACTACGTTGCCATTTGTCTTCAGCTGCGTTCTATTTACTACCATTGTGTAATTATTATTGGATGATTGTTGCCTCACCCTTCGTGGGCTGCTTCTTTGATTAGCCTTCAACGGAAATGTTGTTGGACAGAATTTTCACTGCAGCAAGCTAACGAGTTGGGTTGCTGCTATGATTTGCTCATTGCTGCTCCGCGGTGGTGAAATGTGGGGGCAGAATGCAGACGGTGATGATGTTGGTATAATTAAGGGGACTCAAAATTGAGATGAATGCAGAATGATTCGATGGAGACCATAACTGAAATCAACCACCCGGGATTCTGAAGTGTGTCATTTTTCCTCTAACGACTTGGCCACATGCAGACGGCGGCCCCGGTCTTCTACCGCTTCTAAAATGGACCTAAACATGATCCTGGTGCACCATACTTTATTTTCCTTCATATCCACACATACATGCTATCATCATTTCATAAAATCCACACAGGCATTATCCTGTGTCCCTTTCGAAACAAAAAATTTGGCATAATCATTTCATAAACAATGAGTATGCAAACTATCATTTTCATGCATGTCATAATTCTTGATGGGATGCAACCGCATTATTTCATTCACGTCATAATTTTTCATGTGATGCTACGATAGCCCGGTGAAATCTTTGTCATATGATAGATGACACTTACCAAGTGATCAATTATACATGAAAACATGACCTTTCTGCTAAAAAATGTTGGACACACTGACTCAAAAATAATAAGGGCACAACTACCTATGAAAACATAACCTTTCTATTGGAAGACATTGGACACACTGACTTGACAACAGCAAGGGCAGACCTAATGTCCTTTTTCATGCATAAGTGTCATTCACCCTCGCATCATATACGTTTTTCACATGACATTGTTGTTATTCTCATGTATGGAAAAACTTGCATACTCATTCTTGAACATAATTTAAAAAACAATATTCAAATCATTGTATTGGGATGACCACCCTTAAATGGTTTTCAAAATCACCTACATAAATCAATTTTCAAAACACTCCAAAAGTCAAGGAAGTTCAAAATATGTCAATTTTTAAGAAAAATCAATAATTTTAAAAGTTTTACTTGTTTGCTTGAAAATAATTTTAGAATTACCATGATAAAGCAAAATTTGAAACATTTCAAGATTCGAGAATAAACTAGCATATTCAAAAGCATTTCCTGCAAATCTTTTTATTTTTATTTTTGTGTTTTTCAAAAGATATGCAAACGCATCGTTCATGTTCTTCCACTTCGGCCTCATATTTTTTATTTGTACGACATCCCTGTCATTTTCATATATAAAAAAGATCGTGCATATTCTTTGAACACTATTAACAAACAAAAAACAAATCATCTTATACAATCAACTTATCAAGATGGTCAATCTTAAACCCTTTTAGAAACTTCGAAATAAAGCAATCTCAAAGGATTTCAATATTCAAAGAAATTCAAAACATTTTAATATTCTAAAAGATTCAAAACATTTTTAGATTTTGAGAAGTTCAAAACATTTTAATATTCAAAGAAATTCAAAACATTTCAAAAGCATCATTTTCTAAAGCTTTGCTTGCAAATATCATTTCTTAAAAAAAAATTCAAAATTTTCTTTTCACAAAACTCTTTTGAAATAGCATTTTCGAAGGACTTGCTTACCTATGGGAAGCTCAACTTTTTCCCTTAATCTTTTCCTTTCCTTTGCCTAGACAAGTGAAAACGATTACTTAATCATACCTGTATAACATCTTATGCTTGCATGGTTTGCCTTTCCATGCATTTATCACTTGTTCCTAACCCTTTTATAGTCTCATTTTATATGTGACTCTTAGTATTTTAATCTTATTCAATTCTTCCTTTGAGATGAACACTCTCATGTCCTTAAGTCACATATATTGATTTTTCCAATAGTCAATCATTTTCTTGGCTTAATACCCTAATTTAGGTCATTTAATCTCTTTAATCATTTAAGATATTTACTTGAAATTATAACAAGCTAAGTTCAAGTAAGATTTTCAAAGTTCACATTTACCTTTTAAACAATCACACATACATATCCATGTAATCTAGTGATTGTTTGCTTACCCCTTTTAAAACTTATACTCAATATACGAAACTTTATTAATTACTTAAAGTTCTTGTTTAATCTTTATTGCAAGCTAAATTTCATTCCAAAAATATGAAATTTAGTTTTCATTTTCAAAATAGCCACTTATATTCTCATTTTCACCAAGTTTCACTTTTTACAATTTCACTTTACTTGTGTAGAGCCTTTAACAAGTTAAATTCTAATGAATTTTTTGAAATTTACATTCACTTACAATAACAACCCTATTTAAACTCATTTTTTCTAGTTTTACTTTTACAACTTCAACTTAATGATATCCACATGATTACAAAGTATCAACCACTCTTGTGATATTTTCAAGGCTTGTTTACTACCTTCAGCAAGCCAAATCCAACCCAATATTTCTGGCATTTACTTCCCTTTTCAAAACAGCCCCTTATGTGCTTAAATTTGTCAAATTTTACTTTACTAATTGCATCTTAATGATGCTTACACGAATTACAACCTATCCACAACTCTTGAAATCATTTTAAGCACTTGTTTACAACTTATAGCAAGAGAATTTTACTTAAAAATTTCTAGAATTTATCATTCTTTTCCAAACAGCCCTATTTAGTCTTATTTTTGCTAAGTTGAACTAATATATTAGCACATAAACCCAATCATATATGCAATTTAATTATATATACATGTGATATTATCATTCAACACCCCTTAAACATGAGATTTCATCCATGAATTCCCTAAAGTAAACAGAAATTTCCCTTATCATCTAGTTGGGCGTCAAGTAAGCATATATTAAGAACAAATTCAAACCTGTTTGAACGTCCACCTTTCCCCTTCTATTTGGCTGAATTTTCTTTCTTTTCTCTTCTCCTTTAGTGTTGTTTGGTGATTCCTAAGTTGCTGCCCTTTGTCTCCATTTTTTTCTAAGTTTTCTCTCTCTCAATGCTCAAAAACATCCATCTAATTCCTGTCAATTTCATATTTATAGGTTGCTGCTCTAACCCTCTTAATGCCGCCTCATTATTCATGACTTAAAATACATAAAATTCCATTTAGTTGCTGCATTCATCCTAGCCATCCAATTGCCTATATTGTTGCCACATTTTGAGCCATCTATGTGTCCCATTCTTAGCCACATTTACCATGCATTTTGCATTTTAATTTTTTTTTATCAAAAATCCCCTAAAATTCCATCTTGAACACGTTCATACCCAACTGCGTATCATGCATTTTATTTATTTCTTGTTGAATTATCCCTTGCTCAATGCACCATGACTTGACACCTCAAAGTGGGCTTTAAAAGTCAAAGTTGACTTCTCACTAATGGCATTTACCTTTAATACCCATAAGTCAAATGCTTTGAATCAATTTCATCATAAATTTTTATAATCATTCATAATACTACTTTCTAATGGGATTAGGTTTAATCTAATCCATTCATTACTTAGAACATCTCAACTTAGTCATAAAAATTTTCATCTCAAAATGATGAATATATATTAAGATATTAGCAAAATGAATTTAATTCATAAAATATCATATAACTTTAATCATTTAACCTCTTTCCATTCATAATTTTCATGATCTAAACTGTTCATCATGAAGGGCATACCAACTTAGACTTTCCCTTAAAATTTCATATCAATCCACATTATACATCACAAGATACTAATATATCAAGTATTAAATCAAATAATAACATGAAAAATGGCATTAATTACACATGCCACCATAGCATTCTCTACATCCTTTTTCGTCATTTAGTGTATTTTGTCTTTTAGTACACATAATTACCATATTAATCAAAGTGATTAACTTAATCACCTTGCTTACTTAGTTGCCCAAATCTCGTCCATCTAAATCGTAAACCATGAAATTTAATATCTCTCATTAAATTTTCATGCTAGTGTGAGTTACCCATACTTAGATCTATTGAAAACCATATAGGCGATCATAAACCCTCCATATCATGAAAAGTTTAAATTCCATCCTTATACAAGCTCTAAGCTATATTTAGTATGCTTTAAAATAGGTGAAGTTTCACAAATAAAGTCTAAAGAGGAGGCCTTTTTTGGATTTGTTGGTTGGTTGGTTATCGGTCGAATGGAGAATGGATAGCTGTTGGTCAATTAGTGATAAAGAAAAACGCCCGTTGGTGTTTGATCATCAAATGCTAAAATCAAAGCTAGAGATGAATGCTTATTGGAGAGTGGCTTTGCTTGATTATTACTTCATGAGTGGAATCACAGAGGGCCAAATCTGATGGAAGGGTTTGTGGATGCCATTACAATTAGTTTTAGGATGATCAATACTGAAACTCCATGCTCTAGAAGTGAATATGAATTGGGTTCAACCAATCTGCATTAATTAGTCATTTTAATAAGATGATATATGGGCACAATTTATTTAACCTATTTAAAAATAATAATACAAATTAATCTTTTCTACCTTATATTTTGAAACTGTATTATGAAATACATTATAAATTTCAACGTATGAACACCAACTTAAAATATTTAAAATGCCAATATTTTTTAGCTAAAAATCATTCAACAAGATTAGCAAACATTTTTTAGTTATTTGTAAAGCTCATATATGATTTCGTTTTATTGCAAAATATATTTGACCCTTATATTTTATATTGCAAAATTTTGTAGCAAATATGAAATTTCAATAAAAATATAACGTTTATGAAATTTTACTTAATATATGTATATATATTTGAAATGAACTTAAAATCTATATTTGATGGGCTCTTTTTGTAAGTAAATATGTGGTATTAATATAAAATATATAAAAATATGTGAGTAATCAATGTGCTTTTGGATGCTAGATCAAATAAGACAAAAATTCAAAAGTGCATTAAAGTAGCCATAATTATTGCCATGAGATTTAAGCCACCAAATGTATAGTTTGATGGGACTAGAAATACATTAAAACACTAGCATCCTTCCATTTTGTCGTGAGCAATTAGGCATGTCATTTAGACGTCTATCTAGATATGTTGCTCAATATCCTTTTTAGAGATATCTTTTAGTAGTACATTTCTTTTTCAATTGGTCAATGCATACCTTGAAAGGGATTAAGTGACATTCCTTTTATCGATTCATTGATCTAATCAAGAAGTGTAGCTATTTGGATTATGAACCTTGTCCCAAAAAGAAATATGAGTCAATTAAAGATTATATTACAAGATGCTAGAATGTTGTGAACCAATTCCAATCATCTTTACCTCAAGTAATGAACTTTGTCAAAATAAATCATGATAGAGATTTTCTTATTAACTAATGAACAAATCAACACATCCAAAGCCTTAGCTATGCGAGTCTATAGAAAAGAATAAGGCTAAAAAAAACTTTTATAAATGCTAACAAAATAAAGAAACAACCAAGTAAAGCAAAGTTTTGGCCAAAGGAATAAGTGTCTGATTCGACTTGATGGAAGGAGTTTCCATACACCTTTAGATTAGATAATGTATTGTTATCATTTAAGTAGTTCATGTCAATAAGGTTGTTTGAACTTTCAACTTCAAAAAACCCATCAATATCATAGCTACTATCAATATGCTAGTCACCAAACAAGAAATATTGAGACCACTAAGCAACACTTCAAGAATATATTGAGAAAGAAATTATCAAAGTCAACCCACTAGAATAAGCTTCAATAAATGTTGTAACTAGTAGAGCAATTGATATAGATGATTAGGAAGTAATTTACAAGCCAACACAGCTAAGACAAATAAATCAATATTAAAAACTTGATCCTAGACAAGAGGATTAGGTCATTCTCCAATATCCTTGAGATATTTATGGCAATCCATGTAAGTATAACCATTCTATGTAAGGGATTACATTAAATAAAAGTTATTACTCCCATTTTCTTGGACCATGTTAGGTAAAGTGCCTCATTAAAAGAAAGAAAAATGTGTTCTCAAAAAGCTACCATTATGAATCTAGAGTGCCTAAGCCTAGTAGCATAATACCACATCAATGTTTCCCCACCAAGGCCACTAACGAGGCAAAAGAACATGATAATGTATTCTTGGATTTCGTCTTTTACCAAGTTTGGAATCAAGATCTCTCAAATAAAACATATCGTCGCTTATCTTAAGGAGTGCAAGCCACTGCAACTATCATGGTAAGTGAGGTGGAATATTTCCACCCCTCACTTAGACAATTAGTATTCCTCTAGTATCAATGTCATCAAGCTGTAGATATTGTAAATTGAATTATCCAAGATAATATATTCTTAGTCAGCTTCTCATCAAAATAGAGAAATTTCCTACCAATGACTTGAGGGAATTATAATATAGCTACGAAGACATTGCTAATTTACTAACTATTTCAAAGGTAGTACCTACAATGATCCAACGGTGATATCGTTGCTTGAATTAAAAGTAACCCTAAAATGTATCTTAATAGTAGTGTGTCCTCCACATAATGACGAGTACAAGATTTTTTATGCTAAAACTTTTATAAAAGTAATATAATCAGTTGATAATTAAGGATACAAGCTGGTGATGGTTCTTAAGAATGATAAATACATCAAAACGACAAATCTAATTTGGATAATGTAAGTATTACACATGTATGGTTCACTCATTCTATTGTTCTTCCTTAGACTAGTCAAAGAATGAAGATATGACTAGTACACCATTGAGTTATTTCATGAAAAATCATAAGTTTGCACTACTATATCTTTATGAGAACATGCTGACAGTGGATCAAATGGGAAAGACAAAGCATTTTACATTTGGGCACTTCATATTGACTCTAGCAAATGATAGTTGCACTCTTCTATTCATGGGAAGAGCTTATTGGTGCTTTTATTTAGAGCTTACATGAATGCACCATTACCTTTAGCTTACATTCAATTAAGAGCATATGCCATTTTCTAGGTGAGCTATAATATAATTATGCTATAAGATGAGCGAATTCAAGGATAATAAACTAGCATATTAATAAGGAGTGAATCCTAATCCAATAATAATTTTATTCAATGAAAGATTATTTCTTAGACCCTACGGAGAAGCATTTATACGTTACAAATGCTAGACGATAAGGTCTAGGTTTTAGCTTCTTGTAACATATTTAAGTAGAGGAATTAGTTCCTTTAATTCTTATATTTGCAAATGTAATGCCCAAAACAAGGGCAAAGCTCTAGCAAAAATCACTAGTAAGCCACATTATCCAATCAAGGCAGACCATCAGCAAACTATAATGTGCTCGAGCAGTTGAAATATCTTCCTAAATAACATAGTTTTTATGATGACCTTCATCTTTCATAGGAAGCTCAAGAGGCATTGGTCAATGCCATGACTGATAAGAATATATGTCTATCCTATTTGACTAATATATTTAATGTGATAATGCCATCATATTCTTAGATGAAGAGCTACTACTTGAGGATAGTAACACAATCAATCATTGTATGACATAGGTAACCTAGTTGGTGAGTTAGTCAATCATATCATGATTGTTGTCAAATCAGTAATCAATATTCTACCTCTTTGAATACTTAAGAAGATCAAAATTTGACCCTTAATAATGAAAAATACAAGTTTGGTGATCCATGAGTTCGAGTAAAGGGACATAGAAGGTTATGGGCATAATTAATTTGAAACTAAGTATAACAAATTTCTACATCTTAATTTCATATATTTGTAATCAATGCTCTAACTTAGTACAACTTCTACTTGAGAAAATGAAAGCCACATAGCAATAAGGTTATTTGTACACCAGAATTGTAAGTATTGTAAAGATGATGTGGAAAAGAGAATATTTGTTGATGATAAATCATGCATGATAGTAGAAGTACTCTACTTCAATGCTAAATACTATGATTTAGTGCCATGAGATAATGCCTCAGCAAAAGCAATAAAGATAACAATATCAAAAATCCAACAAATTATACTAAAACATGCTTATACCTCAACAAACATTCTTACCAAAGGAAAATACCTCCTAAGGAAGAGGAATAGCTCCTAGTCAAGATCTTGATTAGGGAACTCAAGGCTACAGGTTTTGAGTTAATGTTTAAACACCCAAGTCTCAATGTAACATTGTTGTAATTACAACAATGGCAAAAGGCAGCCATACCACCTCTCACTAATGATAGCAATGTAATTGTAGTTCCTGGTTCTATTCACAAGTAAAAGCCTCAAAAAAGTTAATGAATACCTCAAGTTGATTCCCTCATGTTTAAGCTAGATCCAAAACCTCTTTAAAGATTTTGAAATTAGATCATAAAGAAGCCAAATCACTTTGTCATAATTATGACAAAACAGTCACTTAAGTCACGCATCAAACCTAAAACGTTAAGGGTAAGTTCAAAGAGGTCATATTATTGCGTATTAGATTTAATGTGTTTACTCCAAGTATGCCGGAAATCAAAGATAAAATTTTTTCTTGAACTCTCCTTGCTAAATAATATAGAAAAATCTATGGTAATCGTAAAACGTCATCCTATCAAAACTAACTACAAGGCTCTAAGAGTGGCATTTCCAATATTACAATAAGGAATGTAGAAAACTCATAGACTGGATGAGTTTCTACCTTGATGATCCCACATCTGTCAGGCCTAGGAGAAAATAATATGGTTTCTGTTCTCTATCTGTCAACAATTGTACGGGTTATAGACTATAGTATATAAATATTGTTCCCACAGAGAATTCGGGACTTAGAACATTACTTTTTAAAAACTTTAATTAATAACCAAAAGACAGTATAGTGGAATAAAAGAGAATATAGCAAGTAAGAAAGAGAGATTTTGGAAGCGCAGAGTAAAAAGTAAAAATTAAGATAAAAGCATTTAGTATGTTTTAGGGTTTCACAAGTAACAACTACATCGGATGTGTGGTATGATTATTTAATCTAGATATTAATTATTAAAGGAGAATTATCCCTATTTTATCCTTGCACCTTCATCTGAAACCTAGAAGGTGCACCCTAATCTTCTTTATCACTTATTTTCATTAGATTAAGTTAATTAGAATTCATTAAGTTCTGTGGAAGTTCATGAAATTCCTTAAGGTTATCATACCTATTTTCGTAGTCTTAGATTTTTAGGTTTAATATTTTGATTAATATATATTAAATTTTTAGATTTAATATCTTGATTATCATATATTAAATTTTCATTTTTGATTCTATCACATAATATATGGAATCATGCCATATTATGAGCCCATGCACTAGGTAAGCATTAGAAACCCCAATATTCATCATAAACAAACCATAAAAAATAATATTTACTACATTATTTAGATGCTACATCCTAAATCCTAGATTAAAAGCTTAGCCAAGTATGTCCAAAATAAAATCCAAATACAAAACAATATTGTAAATAAAACCCATCTCAAACAAGCAACTAAACTCATAAAAGAAAGAAGGAAAAAAGCTTATTAATTAGAAACTTCAATGGTATCTTGAATGTTTGAAACCACTTGTCATCTCGCTCCTCGTCTAGTGCTACTCACCTTCTCTAGCTCCCAAACCTCACTCCAAGTTCAAGCAACATTCTAGGATGCCTTAGGATGCTCTTAGAAGCTGTTTATATAAGCTTTATGGGGGTAGCTAAAGCACAGAGTGACAACAGCCACGAGCCCTCTAAGTCATGCTTAAGAAACTCTAAGAGAAGTGTTCATAGCTCTCTTAGTTTGGAGTTTCACATTTGTGAGATTTCACACACATCAGCTTCGTGGTCGCAACCTCCAAACCCATTGCAGCGGCCTTTGCCATACTGGATAGTGGTGGTGCAATTTCTTCCAAGGAAATGGACTTCATGGCCACGGCCTCCACCATGTTGGATATAGTGTGATTTTTTTGACAACTTCAAGTAATTTTCTCTCATTTCATCCTTTTTTTGCCTTGAATTAGCATGGAAATTACCCTCTTTTTCCTATAACAAAATGTGAAAACAAGTAAATGTATTCAAAAAAGATCAAATGAAATGGAACCAACTAAAATGAGATGAATTGAAACTAAATGCAACCTAAAATTCATATAAGCCACATTAGATGCAAGAATTACACAAGCGATGAAAACTAATACAAAACCTATGCAAATTTACATGTTTCTCTTGAACTAGCATTCCAAATGAGTGCAAAATAAGCGTTGATAACTTTATTTTCATAGAGTTATTAGACTCTGAACCCAAGTCGGGTCGGAAGTTGACTTTATGAAGTCGACCTGGGCTGAGTAGAGTTGACTTGGCTCCCAATCTTGGTGACAATGCATTTGAAATGGTATAAACATTACCCCCTGAGTCAACTTAGCTATCAACTTCACCCAAGTTGTAATCGGAGTCAACTTGGGTTTGCAACTGGATCTGTCTACTTTTCAAGACTTGCGTTCATTCGACCTAAATTATAGTTTGAGATCGACTTGGTTATAAACTTGACCTAAGTTGTATGCCTGAGTCAACTTGATTGTGGGTTGTTAATACTCAAAGTTGGGTTGTTAATCATTAAAACATATATTACTTCTAATTTTCTAGTTGAGTTCACAACACACAATAGGGCTCCACACAGTTTGAACCGTGTGAGATCTAGATCTACCTGGTTCAAACCTTGTGGCCTCCTGGAGTGGGCAAATTGATGCACAATTTTGCTATTTTATTTCCTACTTCCTTCCCTTCTGCTTAAAGCTTCCTACTACATGTTTGGGCTTACTTTGGACATTATTTTGCTCGAAACTTGAGTCTTAAATTTTCTTTTTAACCTAGCTTTCATCAGTACTTGCCAATTTGATCATGATTTGCAATTTTTTTCCTACTTTTCATAAATTTCATCAAATAGTGAGTGTTCTCTTAAAACAAAGATTAATCAAAGAATATTTGAATTAAACTCATTTAATTAATCAAATTTTCAACCAATTATGATTAGAAATGAATGTACAAAAATGAATTAATAAATTCCCTCACGCTTAAAATTTTGCTTATCCTCAAGCAATCCCAAAAAATTATCAGTAATAAAATTTGAAATGCAAAGTAAATTAAAAACTCATAGAGAATGTTGAATCACAGATTCTAGAAAAAATATTTATTAGAGATTTTCATAAAAATTTCCTTTCTTACTTGATCTACCCTCCATACTATCTATTTCTAATTAATCAAGAGAATTCAATATTTTTTTCTCTTAGATGGATTCTCCCTTTCATAATATTCAAAGTAGCAATGGTCTAATAATTTTCACAAACAATTTATCTTATTTAATATCCGGTCTCCTTTTCTAAACCTACTTAACTCAATTTATAGAATCACAAGGTCTTAATAAGATGAAAATTCAAATTTAGTTTTCAAGAATCTACATAATTGATCCTATTTTCGAATCATCTTGAGCTTTTTATGCAACAAGGAATCAAATTTTTCCTCACACTTAATGCTTTCATTCTTTTTGCAAGCCTGCTCTTCCTTTAAACATTAAAACCAAGTTCAACAATAATTCCTCTGATCATATTTCAGGATATCTAGAGAATTCTTTTCATAAATAACTCTCTTCACCATATTTCAGTGTATCCAGAGAGTCATCTATTGCATCAGTAATGTGGTTCAATCATCTTCCTATTATGCTTTTTAGCTCAAGAATTTTGAATTCGATTTAATTATGGAAGAATTATAGCTCGAAAAAAATATCCTTTTCAGGCTCAACAAAGGTTACAACGGTAAGTTTTCAAAAGTATGTTCAAAATGTCAAACACAGGAATGTCTTACTCATTTTCTACATATAGGTAGACTTAACTATTGGTCTTGGAGATCTTTTAATTAAAATTAGATTTCATATATGTGAAAATTAACAACCATTGCAAAATGACTTTAGATAAATCAAGAAGAATTACTCTAAGATTTTCAAAGAAAATAGATCTAGCAATTTATAGTATTGAAGTCTCATCAAGTAGTCTAGGGTATTCATTCTGGGTATTCTCTAGCAAATTCAGCCTCAGAAATAGGTTCAACTCCTCAATAAATTTTACTCATTCACTTAACTTTAACATTTTCAAAAGTAATATGATACTTATAGGATTGACAAAAATTCAAGGTAGGATTCTATGATCTCAAAATGTCTTACCAATTCGTAGAATTTTAGAAAAATTATCAGTTCAATAGACTTTTTCTCGAATAAGAAAAATTCATCAAAATCTTAGAACAAGAATCAGAAAATCGAATCAAATGTGTATCAAATGTGTCATCAAATCCTAATCAACTTATTAGAATTTCAGCAAAAATTTCCTCTCCCACATTAATCACATGTGAAACTCCAATCTTAGACACGTGTATAAAACCTTAGGGTTGTAAACCCTAGGTAATATATTTGAAAAATATACATTCATGAATATGAACTATGTGAGAATAAAGGTTAAAATAATTATTTATAAAATTCAGATGAATAGTGCACGTGAATAGTAACCTTGAGATTAAGACACGTGATTAAGAGTTAATCACTTGTATTAACCTAATTACAAAAAGAGAAAAAGGAGATTTAATCACTATAGGACGAAATAACAATTCTTTTTGATATTTCAATCGAATTTAGAATTTTAGTGAAAAATTGAAGAAAAATTCATAACTTGCAATCCGGACGTCGGGTTAAGATGAAATTTTTTATGGATGGTTAAAAATTCATGATGAACATGATGAATGGGTTAAGATGTGATGAAAATCACAAATTAAGGGTTAAGATTAAATGTCAAATGGAGATCAAAAAGTAACTTATCTTTTCACTAAATTCCATTTGGCTTTTTATTAAATTAAATTATTAAAAAATAATAAATAATAAATGAACAGCTGCTATTGCAGGGGCATGGCAGGGGTGGGTGGATATTTGAACAAAATCAATGGTCCATGATCATCATCATCATAAACCAATGGTTAGGATTTAATTTGCTTAAAATAAATAAATTTTAATAAATAAAAAATCTAGAAAAATAGGCTGCGATAGGGGGCCTGGATCAGGCCTAGGGTGACCTACACAAGGCTCCATGCGCCTTTTGAAATTGTAAAAAATACATTTGCAATTTCACACCTTTAGTAAGGGGGTAAAATCCAATTTTATGAAAAAACAAGCCCTATAAATAGAGGCCAAGGGTGGACGTCCAATGAATCATTCCTCCCAGCTTCACTTGAGCAATCCCAAGCTTCCAAATCCCCCACACTTCCAAGAAAAAAGAGGAGAAAGTTAGAGAGAGAAAGTATGAGAACAAGAGAGATATCTCCACTCTAGGTAAGCAATTTCTATCCAAATTTCTTTTAGATGTTAAGTAAGGTAAAACCATACTTAGATAATGCCTAAGCAAAAGAAAAAGGTATAGTTATAATGCTTAATCAAAATTATGCCAAAACATCGAAAATTTGAAGCGAAGATAGAGCATTCGGAAAGATCACATATGATATGTGTAAATAATACTCCAAAGTTGATAAATGATAATTTGAGATAAATGAATGTGATAAATATGATGTTGGAATGATAATATATTAATTTCGTAATTTTTCAAATTAAAGATTATGCTGAAGTGAATTTATGTTGATTTTTAGTATATGGAAAAAATGATTTATTTCGCCAAGTTAATGATGATAAATTCAAAATTTATAAATTTTTTCATGATATACTAAGCATAAACTATGTCATGGTATTTTTTATTTTTGAAAAAATGTCAATTTTTGAAACTCATGAACAGTAACCTCGGGTGAAAAGTGATTTGCTATAGTAACTGTTATGGTAATCTGCTACAGTAATTTGCTATAGTAAACAACGTGATTTCAGAAAAATTTTGAGTTTAATATTTAAATATAAGAATGAAATTTTTGATGAACCTATGGATAAAAATATCCATATAAAAAATAATGCTCAAATATTATAGAGCATGCATGGGAAGTAGCTTGAATAGAAGAAATAAAATATCATTTTTTCTTATATAGGAAAAGGAAAGGAAAATGTGGAGGACGAAGACTGAGGTAAGCAACCTATATGCTTTCTAAAATATTTCTAAATGATTGCAAATTGTTTGCTCACATGTTTTATGAATTATATTTAAGGATGATCATTCTTATAATGCTTTACATGAAATGATTGCTAACTACTTGTTAAATTACTTTTTAAATGATTTATCAAGTTTTATAGAGCATGTCATGCCAGCATATGTATGAATATGGTGCACAAGGAAGAGGCTTTGGTGAAGGTAGAAAGCGGATCAAAGGGTCCCCCTTCACTATTGCCAAGTCACAAGGGCTATGTGTCAGCGGCGTCCTCCAGAGGTTGGAGGCACAAGGAAAGTAATGAATGAATGAATGCATTGCATTCTCATAAAATGCATGAAAAGGTTTCGGTCTCATTGGTAATTGATTACTTGGTAAGTGTCTCCTACTAAATGGGAAAAAATACATTTGAATGAAAGGAAAATATTTACTTGCCAAAAAAGGCTTGCTTACTGATATTATTACTCATATGTGTTTTCAAAATGAGAAATAGGCTACAGTGCTGACTCATAAAGGATGCTAAGTAGAAATGACCTACAAAATTAATTGCAGTTGTATAGATGCGTCCAAAGGGACAAATGTATGAAAATCATGCTGAAGTCATGGTTTATGGATATTACAAATATGATTGTACTTATATAAATTATTTCAATAAAAAGAAGATATGAATGGTTTTTATGATGATATGGATGAGTCTATTACGAATAAAGTTTATGCTTATGTAATGAAAGTAAAAGAAAGAAAAAAATTGAATGAGATCCAATTAAGTACCCGTCACATGATCAGTGCAACAGTCCTGAGTCACATTTACCAATCAACAAGATCCCAGAGTAAGGCCTATGTGGACGCCTCGATTTGGAGCGCCACAGATGATCGTATTAGAGCAAAGATTGGTAAATCGGTGAAAGAATGAGAAAATAGAGGATGATGAAAGGATAGGTCTGATACCACAAAAGTAGTATCAGAGCAATGATTGGTAAATAGAAAAGGAATGATACCACAGAAGTTACGAATAGAGCATGGATTGATAGATATGCATGAAAAGAAAAAAACTAATGTCTAAATCTACATGTTTAAGAAGTTATGATACTTCTATGATATTTTTATGAAATGATATATATGTGAGAAACATATATGGATGCGTGTGATATATATGCTTGAATATGAATAATGTTATGAATATTATAAATGTTAGTATTATAAGAATGTTATGATACTAACCAAAGTGTTGTCATATAGAAAGCAAAAATGCCAACTACAAGAGCCGGAACTAGGCTGAATAAAGGAAAGGCACCAATAGAAGAATCGATTAGCCGACCTGAAGTAGGAGAACCCAATAAACGGACCAAAAGGTCCGAGTTAAGAGAATAGAAGTCAAGCACCATCAACGACGGGAAGATGCTAGCTCTGAATTCTATGTAGCAAGGAGAGCTAACCAAGAAAGGCAGATAAAAGAAAGGATAACTGCAACTGTGGAAAAGGTGATGCAGCAATGGACAACCCAAGCCACCGGTATAATACAAGGTATGTGGGAGAGAAATTGGCAGGCCCTGCCACAAGGCAATAATGGTGGAACACTTAGCCCATCTGTCAACCTCAATTTTTTTAGAGGTATAGAAGATACCCTCCTAGAGGCTGATAGAAAGGCTATTAATGCCTTCCTAGCCCAACGATCTCCTAAGTTTGCTGAAGAACCAGACCCATCATTGCAGAGCAATGGATCATGAAAATCAAAAAGTTATTTAGGATTTCGCCCTGCAATGATCAATAGAAAGTTCTATGTGCTACCCATCTACTAGTTAAAGACGCTTATGAATGGTGGGAAACATTGATAGTTACTATGCCACACCTAAAATAGGCCACGTGGCAAGAATTTTTAGAATAATTTAATAAAGAGTATCTTCCAATAGGCTTACAGAGCCAAAAAAGTAATAGAGTTTGAGAAACTCTACCAAGGCAAGATAAGGGTGACTGAATATGCAATAAGATTCAATGCTTTAATTAGGTATGCATCATGGATCGCCAAAATGCTAGAGAATAAGGCACAGAGGTTCCAATGTGGGCTGAGACTCAAATTAAGGGAGGGACTAGCCCCATTATTAATAAGAGATTATGCCTCTAGTATAGAAAGAGCTAAAACATTAGAAATGGAGTCCATGAGGACACAAGAGCTTAGGCAAGCTCAAGAGCAATTTTTTTCGACTCCCAAGGGAAACGGGGCTAAGAAAGGGAAGGACGAGAAGGCAATGGATGGAAAAGAGGAATCCAGATCTAAAGGAAAGAGTACCTCACCTTGCAAAACTTGCCATAAGTAGCACTCTGGAGAATGCATCCAAAGGATTGAGGAAATATTTTAAGTGTGTTCAAGTGGGACATATGGCTTGGGAATGCAAAACAACTAAGTGCTTCATATGTGGCCAAGTTGGGCATATATCATTCAAGAAGCTCCAACTTGAGGAAGGTTGGACCAGCAGAAAGCCTCCGCCATAGCCAACAACCCTGTGTGTATCTAAGCCCTCACCGGGATGGAATCTCAAGAAATAGAGGACAAAGTTGTTACAGGTACGATTTAAATTTTAGAAAATTCACTATTTAATACAAAGTGTTAAGCATTTATTGAAATCATATCAGTACATAACCACACATGCACTATGGTTGGAGAAAACTAGTAGTACCATGAATCCCCAGGATTTAAAATGGCAAGTAAAGAATCAAGTATGCAAGGCATGATAAGCATGATGATATTTAATCCTATGATAGAAATCGAGGCTAAATAGATGAGGTGCAATGATGATGGGAATTGTTTGAAATCTCAATACATTTAAAGATAAGCAAGAAAGAAGAAGAATTTCTTCCATATGAATTAGTAAAAGCCAGAAAAGGCTAATATGCTTTTGAATATATATGTCTAATTATGCAGAAAAAGCATAATGAAATATTTGAAAGTCAACAGCTTTCAGGACGAAACCTATTGTAAGGAGGGAGGATTGTGGAACTCCAATCTTAGACACGTGTATAAAACTCTAGGATTGTAAACCCTACGTAATATATTTGAAAAATATACATTCATGAATATGAATTATGTGAGAGTAGATGTTAAAATAATTATTTATGAAATTCGGATGAATAGTGCACGTGAATAATAATCCTGAGATTAAGACACGTGATTACGAGTTAATCACTTGGATTAACCTAATCACAAAAAAATAAAAAAGAGATTTAATCACTACGAAACGAAATAGCAATTCTTTTTATATTTTAATGGAATTTCAGATTTTAGTAAAAAATTGAAGAAAAATTCATAACTTGCAATCTAGACGTCGGATTGAGATGAAATTTTTTATAGATGGTTAAAAATTCATAATGAACATGATGAATGGGTTAAGATGTGATGAAAATCAAAAATCAAAGGTCAAGATTAAACGTCAAATGGAGATCAAAAAGTAACTTATCGTTTCATTAAATTCCATTTGACTTTTTATTAAATTAAATAAATAATAAATAATAAATAATAAATGAACAGCAGCTATTTCAGGGGCATGGCAGGGGCGTGGGTGGATATTTGATCAAAATCAATCATCATAAACCAACGATTAGAATTTAATTTGCTTAAAATAAATAAATTTTAATAAATAAAAAATCTAGAAAAATAGGGCTGCCATAGGGGGTCTGGAGCAGGCCTATAGTTGGCTGCACAAGGTTTCATGCACCTTTTGAAATTGGAAACAAATACATTTGCAATTTCACACCTTTAGCAAAGGTAAAATCCAATTTTATGAAAAATCAAGCCTTGTAAATAGATTCCAAGGGTGGACGTCCAATGCATCATTCCTCCTAGCTCCACTTGAGCAATCCCAAGCTCCCAAACCCCCTACATGTCCAAGAAAGAAGAGGAGAAAGTTAGAGAGAGAAAGTATGAGAAGAAGAAGGATATCTCCACTCCGGGTAAGCAATTTTTATCCAAAATTATTTTGGATGTTAAATAGGGAAAAACTATGCTTAGATAATGCCTAAGCATGAGAAAATATGTATAGCTACAATGCTTAATCGGAATTATGTCAAAACATCGAAAATTTGGAGTGAAGATAGAGCATTCAGGAAGATAGTGTAAATAATGCTCTAAAATTGATAAATGATGATTTGGGATAAATGAATATGATAACTATGATGTTGGAATGATGCTATATTAAGTTCATAATTTTTAGAATTAAGGATTATGCTTAAGTGAATTTATGTTGATTTTTAATATATGGAGAAAATGATTTATTTAGCCATTTTAATGATGATAAATTCAAAATTTATGAATTTTTTCATGATATAATAAGCATAAGCTATGTCATGGTATTTTTTATTTTTGAAAAAAAAGTCAATTTTTGGAACCCATAAGCAGTAACCCACGTTACTGTGAAAAGGTTTCTGTCTCATTGGGAATTGATCACTTGGTAAGTGTCTCCTACCAAATGAGGAGAAATGCATTTGAATGAAAGAAAAATGTTTCCTTGCTAAGAAAAAGACTTGCTTAGTGAGTATTATTATTTTTATATATTTTCAAAATGACAAACAAGCTATGGAGCTAACTCATAAAGGATGCCAGGTAAAAATAATTTATAAAATTAATTGCAGTTCTATGTATGCGTCAAAAGGGATAAATGTATGAAAATTATGTTGAAGTCATGTTTTATGGATATTACAAACATGATTGTACTTATGTGAATTATTTCAATAAAAGAATATATGAATGGTTTTATGATGATATGGATGAGTGTATCATGAATAAAGTGTATGCTTATTTGATGAAAGAAAAAGAAAAAAAATTGTACAAGATCCAATTAAGTTCTCGCCGCGTGATTAGGGCAACAATCTTGAGTCACATTTATTAATTGACAAGATCTCAGAGTAAGGCCTATATGGACGCCTCGGTTCGAGGCACCACACCACAACATTGTCCATAGTGTGGAGAACAAAAATTTTGCACTTGCCAAATAAAAATAACATCCAAGCATAAAATTTCACAAGTATATAGTTCAATAAAAAACTAACAAGAATGTTAGAAAGTCTTTATGTGTCCAGTTGTGTCTAGATAAAAGTCTAGAGTTGTAAACACAAAGGTTCAAAGAGAAAGAAATCATTCAAGGCCTATCCCTAATGAATTCCATAGCTCTTCTAAAGAGTCAATTCATCCCTCTACAACATCAAGCCAATCATTCATAAAGCCATGTAACGCATGCATTTGTTGGATTAGAAAGTCAAGCTTTTCATCTATACATTAGGAGCTAGAGGGAATATTAGATAATTGAGGAGGTAAAGGAATATCAGGGATAGGAACATTAGAAGGATTAATTAGCTCTTAGTGCTCACTGGGTGGGGGAAGGGGTGCTCTTTTCTTAAGGATGATCATGCCATCTGGAAGCTTCACGAAGTAAATGTCATCCTTATCCTTGAATGCCATCCACATAAGCATCAGTAGATCGATGTACTCGAGACCACCTATTTGAGTGTGAATGGGCTCCCAAATGTTAACACCGAGTCTGTTGGTTATCAGAGAAACAATACTCCCCACACAAATCTTTCCAATCTGATTGCGAGTAATGTAAAGGAGATGCATGAGTAATCAAAAACTTGAGTTAACCTCAATCTCTTTCTTCATGACTGGTAAAAAGAAAAGCACCTTTGTGCTCACCACCTCCTGACTATCTCCATAGGTAAATATAGATTGGGCCATAAATCATTATATGTAACAAAGTGTGGGATTCCAAATCTTTGATACCTTCGCGATACTTGGTTTGCAATCTATATCATCACCTAAAATTGCAATCTCGATTGCACATTAGATTAGCCCACTTCATTTGTTGTACAAAGTTATTGGCAAAGACTCGCCACCCCTCATAAGGAAATCTAAATATATGGTTGGCCTGTGCTAAACTCAAAACATGCTCTTAACCCATTAGTGTAAACTTCATCCAAGTCCTTAATGGATGGCGACAAAATAGCCTCTAGACTGTCTGGAAATTTAAGTGTAATCTCAATACCGTTCAGGACTCGTGTTTGTGCAAATAAAACTCCTCCAATAGTCGGGATGAAGTGTTGGACCCTTTCGATAAGTTCAAGATGGGCAAGAGCTCCATAGTCAATGAATCAAGTGTAACTTATCTCTAGTAGTGTGCGGATGATATACCTTTCTTATGTAGCTTGGTCTCTCATGAGCCATGCCAAAGGGTTGGGTACTAGTGGTGGTGATGGTGGTGGTGATTAGGATGGGAATGATGACAACTCTCTTGTTCTTCAAATTCGACTCTGCATTGTTTCCCTTGATGTCCCCTCTTGTGCTCTAGTGGATGTATTCTCCCTGGCTCTCCTCTTAGTTGACATGGTTAGGGGTATTGGAAGTGAATTGGGAAGGTTATGGGAGTGGGTTTTTGTTTGGGAGGTTCATAAAGCACTTGATAGGGAAAGTTTAAGTACTTGAATTGATGTTCCAAATGAAGTGTCTGTGGGTTGTTCGGAGTTATGGAAGGTTAGAGGATGAAAGAAAATGGTATTGGATTGGTTTAGAGAAGATAGGAATGGGGAAGTTTGGTTTAGGAATTACGACAAACACTTGATAAGCAACAATGTTAGCAGTGGTTTTGAATGGACGAGTTAAATGCAAGCTAAGGCATCCAGTGGCAGATGGATGGTGCCAAGGCGCCACCCTAAGCGCCTTGACCATTTGCAGCACACACAACTGACGTGTAAGGCATTCCAAAGAGTCGGCACCTAGGTGCCACATAGGGGCACCCAGGCGCCACTTCTCTACATGAAACCCAAGTTAGAAGCTACAAATCAGTTGGTGTAGTCCAGGGAGTTGGTGCCTAGGCGCTAGTACGCTTCCGTATGTGAATATTTCAGTGCGTAAGCTGAGCAAATAAGACTCTATATATAGTTCTTAGGGGTTTGCGTGTAAGAAAAAAAGAGGGAGAGAGTGGGGCGCACGAACTACAGTACAAGAGAAATCGGAAATCAAAATTAAAGCTCAAATTGAAGAAAGGATTCAAGTCCTGTTGGTAGAAACCGCCGGAAAATAGTCACAGGGAATTTGGGACTTAAACTCTTTATTTTAAACTCTTTCTTAATGAATTTCATGAGGGAATAAAGTAGAGTAAAATTGAATAGAAAATGAAAAAGTGGAAAGAGAGAATAGAATTTAGAATCGAATATTAGAAAGCAACGTTGAGAGTACCTGGGATCTAGGGTTTTAGATAAGTCTTTTGCAATAGATACGTGATTTGATTATTTATCCAAATATTATTTGTTAAAAGAGAACAAATCCTAATTTATCCTTGTGCCTTTACTCAAAACCTATAAGGTGTAACCTAATTTATTTTTAACCACCTATTTTTATGGTGATTAAGCTAGTTAATATTCATTAAGTTCTTTGATCATTTGTGGACTCCTCAAGGTCATCATACTTATTCTCATTGTCTAAATTTTTGGGTTTAATATCTTGATTATCATATATTAGACTTTCACTTCTCGATTCTATCACCTAATATATATGAAATCATTGCCAAAGTAGAAGCTCAAACACTTAAAATTACAATATATTAAATTAAAATAATATTCATTATGAATAAGTCAAAACCATACATCACACTACATTATAGGCATGCTACATTTTAAATCCTAGATTTAGGGCTTAGTCGAACATGTTTAAGTCAAGATAAAATAAAAATTGAAATCAATCTTAAACAAGACAATTAAAAATATAAAGGAAAGAAGAAAGAAAAACTTATTCATTCGAAGCTCCGATGGTGTGTCCACCACTCTACGCAACTCGCTACCTTGCCTCTTGCCTCATGCCCTTCGTCTTCTCTCAGACCCTTACTCTTTAAAATTCCCTCTCTTAGTTTTTCTCTCAAATTGCTACTGTCAAATCTCTCTTCCAGGGTCATAGCATGCTCCTCTATTTATAACAAACAATTTGTGTGAATGGAAAATTATGCGTTTAGCTCCGCAAGTTGAATTTCACTGGGATTACAACTACGCAAGTAGTAATATATGGAAGGCTTGGATCCATGTATGGATTAAAATAACATCTAGACTTGAATTGCGTAGGGCTTGATCAGTGCGTGGATGTTCTAGTTGCTTGAATTAAAACGGTGGACAGTTTGGTGGCAAGACTTGAATAACTTGACATGTACAACTAAAATAAATGGCCATATTTTTGCTACAATTGCATAATCTTGGGTGGTCATGATATGCATGAATTTGGCTTGAATTGTATGACTTAGATTTGATTTATTGGATGCTGGATATTTAAAATCTAGCATGAATTTCTACATGGGATTTGGACGACCAAGATTAAGCTGGACACTAAATAATGGACAGCTTGGATCTTTGCAATCAAAAGATCTCTAGATTGTTTTAGATGAGTGAACGATGCTGATCTGCTTACATGGACGACTAAGGATGATGCATGCACAGTTGAACATTTTGTTGGAAACAATGTTTAAAACAAAACAAAATTGACCAAAGCATGAGTTTTGATGATTAACAAAGTTAAACTTGAGTATATTGTGAATACTAATGCCTATGTTGAATGATTTAAGGAAAGGAAATAGCCAAGTCGATATCCAAGTCGACTTGGACTTTGACTTAAGGTGAAGTCGATCACAAAATCGACTCCATATTCGACTTCAAATCAAACCACACAGTCAAATTCGAAATGGAAGAAAAATCAAGTGAAGTCGCAGGCCAAGTCGACTCCACTTGCGACTTGGAACGAAGTCAACTCCAGCATCGACTTTAGATGACAAAAACACTCCAAAGCTGATTTTGGGGCACAAAATGCTGAAGTCGCAGACGAAGTCGACTCCAGGTGCGACTTAGGTGAAGTCGCAGATGAAGTCGACCCCAAGTTCGACTTGAGTTCTTCAAAGTCCAAAATACAGATTCAAGTTCATTTTCAATTTCAACTTGGGATTTCTCAAATCCAAATCAAGAGTACAAGCTCACTATCAACTCAAGTCTCTCAAGTCCAAAGCACAACTTCAAACATAGATGAAGAAACTCAAGTCATAGCATCGAAGGCAAGAAAGATGACTCAAAGTCAAGCTCTTCAAGAAGTTTACAAATATGAGAAGCCATTTTAGAATTAAAAAGATTCCAGAAAGGAAGCTAAGCTAGCTAGAGGAAATCAAACAAGGACCAAACAAATTGCAGCACAAGAACAGGTCAAGTCGCAACCCAAGTCGACTCCAAGATCGACTTGAGGTCAAGTGTAAAACCAAGTCGACCTAATCTCAGACTTGGAACTGAAGTCACAAACGAAGTCGACTCCACCTGCGACTTGGGGAACCAACGTTCGAATTTTTGAATGTTGGAACATTTATTGCGCATCAATCACTTCTATAACGTTTAAATCTTTCCCATTCTATAAATAGACACTCAAGTAAACGAGAATATACACACTACATTGTCTAAAGAGAGAAAAGAAGTGCAAACAAGAGCTTCTATTTGCTTTTCTTTAAATTTGAGTGATCAATACACTTTCAAAGGAAGAAAGAGCTTCAAGTTGCAAGTAGCTTCAAAGACATACAACCAGTTGCTTCTACAAATTCTTCCTCAAGCTCAATCTTGCCTACATAACTCTGTAAAGTGTAGATCTTCCTTATTTTCATTACTTTTTGTTATTGATCTTGGTTTGAGTTTGTTGTAACAAACCAAGACGTTGCAAGTAGAGTTGTGATTGGAGTTGAACTC
>JAXCLR010000001.1:23244321-23268779 GCA_035584095.1 Annona squamosa
GCTATTTTGTCTTGTAGTGATTAAATCTCTATTTTGTCTTTTTGTGATTAAATTAATCCAAGTGATTAACTCTTAATTATGTGTCTTAGTCCCCAGTTACTATTCACATCACTATTCACGTACACTATTCATGGGTTAAATTTCTAATTGCATTATTTCAATCTCCAATATACATATCCATCAATATAATTCATGAATTTTCATTTATTTATAAAATAATTAGAAAATTACAAATATTGAAATGACACGTACACAGTCGAAATGACACGCATATGGTCAGGGTTTCACACGTCCCCTTAATGATCAACACCACTTTACCGAACTTCCTTCCAAGCAAGTTACACATTGGAAGTTCATCTCTCTTTTGGCTCTTCAAATGAATTTGTTAAACTCTTCTCTTGTAATTCATAGAGGAAAAAGAAGAGTTCTTCAAGGTCTTGAATCGATGGCTTCACCATACTGATTTTCAAGAACGCCCATTGATCAACTAAGTAATGTTGCTCTTGGATTTTTGGAAAGTAAAATAGTAGTTTGGGAATGTGACAACTATTAACTTGATCAACTACAACCACCTCTAGCTCTTTATTGAATTCTTCTTCAAGTTCCTTGCTTTCCACTAGTTTATCCATTTGATCAAGCACGTTTTAAGGTGCAAACCTGTCTCATTGATTGATATGTCTTCATTGATGTTCATGGTGACTTCGCTGCTTTCTTCCAACACATCTTCGTTTGAGTCTTCATCCATATCAACTGAAGAATAATCTTGATGTCTACTTTGGATTGCAATTGTTAATTGTTCCACCTATTTCTTCATATCCATGTTAAACTCCAATTGGCTCTATATAAATTACATCAGCATATTTTCCTAAGAGAGATTGTTTTAAGGTGGTGATGGCTCCTATACTTGATATGTGTGAGAATCTATCAACATCATTTGTTCTTGTTGTTGTGGTAGATGGACATGGGTTGTTATAACCAAGAATTTTCTCTTTGTGGTTAAGAAAACTAGGTGGATTGCTTAGCTGATTTTTCCATGCAAATTTTGGATAATTCCTCCTCCCTAGATTGTATGTATTGGACGATGGATTGCCTTGAATCCAAGGGAAGTTACCCACGTAATTAATTGACACTAGATTGGATTCACACTGCTCACTATTGTGGCCAAATTCTCCACAACACATGCAATGTAGCATAGATGATGACGATGATAATCCAATTGCATTGACATCAGTGGTCATTGACAAATTCTAAATCTACTTTGAGAGAGTATCAAGCTAAATATTAATACATGAAACTACATTGAGATGAAGCATGTCGATTGGCTTGCTCCACTCTGAAAGTAATTAATGTGTTATTTGCCATTTTCTCCAAAAGAGCATATGATTATTTATAAGTTTTTCTCAATAATGATCCATTCGAGGATAAATCTACCATATGATGTGTAGAATTTAGTAGACCATTATAGAATATTTAGATTTGAACCCATCATTGTATTTCATGATGGGGACATTTACGCAGCAAATCCTAAAAGCGATCCCATGCCCTAGAGAGAGTTTGATTTTTGTGCTGCTTAAATGAAATGATATCCATTCTGAGTTTTATAAGCTTAGCGAGAGGGAAATAATTCTCAACTCCTCCCACGTGTTGATAGAGTTGAGAGGCAAAGAGTCAAGCCACTCCAATGGAAATGTTCTCCATCTCATAGCTTCATCTGAAGCTCTGCTTTACTTGAAAGTGTTCATAATCTGCGAGAAAGTCCGTAGATGACGTTGTAGATCCTCTGAAGGTAAGCCTATAAATTTTTCTATTGATTGAAGCAATTGAAATACCATGGGCTTGATCTCAAAACTGTTGGTAATTATAGGTGGAGACTTTATATTGGTGTGCTTGGCAATTTGTCTAATAGGAAAGAGATCCCAAATAGGTCAATCAAGTTCATCTTGTGGCTAGACTTGAGGTCTTCAACCTGCTAAATCTCACTATTATTGTCATCTTGGTTTTCAATGTGCTCCTTCTGAATATCACGAGCTTCATCTCCCTAGTTCTTTGCCGCCTTTTCAAATATGTTCTTTCAGGTTGGGGATTGAATGGAAGTACATTATCTTTATCATCATGTCCCCATTGCATGCACAAGTAATGCAACCTAAAAAGAATAATTTAAAGACAATAGTAAAAAATATAGAAAACCAAAATAACTATACATGTTGAGTATATAGACAATGTATAGAAGATAAATGAATTTATCAAGTACAATATTTTAAAGCACCAATCCCCAACAAAGCGTTAAAAGTTGCATATATGTCTAATTAATTGGTTCGATTTAACATAAATATACGCATTGATCAAGTAATATGTAATGAGTAGAGTATTATTTCCATGGGGATTGTGTTTAAATGTAGTACAGCATCAAAATTCAATTGTCTTATGTGTTGAGAAATTTAATAAAATTTGTATTGAATTCACTGAATTGAACTTAACTAAACTAGGTAGAAAATAATAAACATGGGGGTAGATACTATTGAGATTTCCTTGAGATGATTAAGATAGGTAAAAATATGAATTCATTAACCCATATCTATGTCATATTAGTTCCATTTTAAGTTAATTGTGTATAGTTACTAACCTAAGCTCATTTATATTCATACATGCTTTTCAAAACACACAACCTAACCATGTTTTAGTTGTTCGCTTTGTTCCCATGCATCTAAGTAAAATAATATTGATAACAACATATCTTAATCAAGATTACACAGGGTTAAGAGGTATATTTCTATCCAGATTAACATCTAACACAATAAGAGTTGAAAAACATGTGCCTTATATATAGATTTCATTCAAATGCCACTTTTTCAAGCATGAATCAGAATATTAAATTAATCTACAAAGCAAAAAAGCTTACAAATGCACTAATGATGCATATAAGAGTACTCACATGCAACACAAGTTACAACACAACTAAAGCTTCATTCAAGCATAAGAAAACCAAATGACATAGTCTATGATGTCAAAATATCCATATCTCGTACCATAGGAAGATGTAGCTTGAAAACATGATTTCAAATCCCTTCAAAATCAAGTTTACAATCGTCCAAAAGGAGGAACATAACAACAATGAGAAGAGAAATGAGAATAGAAGATGAAACTCTATATGATTATAATGAATAGCTTATCTCTATTCATTTCCTCTCCTTGTTTTGAAGCCTTGGTTTTCCTCTCCCTTTCTCATTAACCATGAGCCCTCTCACTCTTCCTTAAGAAACCTAAGAGATCTATTTATAATCCCCTTAGTTTGGGGCTTCACACATGCAGTCATGGCCACAGAGCTCCTGAACAGCTTGATAATAAAGTTTTTAAGGAGGTGGACTAGTGGCTGTGGCCACGAGCAAGCTAAAGTTAGATTTTCTTCTTAACAACTTCAGCCAATTTCTTTCTCATTCCATCTTTTTGTACTCACATTTTGCACATTGGTCATTAACATTCCTATATAATAAAAGCAACACAAAAGCAAGTTAATGTAATCATATCTACAAGTGAATTTAAACTAGAAATGCATTAATTCTACAAAAAATGCAAGAATATCCAAATGATGTGAACTAATGCAAAATCTATGCAAACTTACACATTTTTCTTGAACTAGCATTCAAAAAGAGTGCAAAATAGGCCTTTATAACTCTATTTTTATAGACTTGTCAATCGAAGAATCTTAAAGAAAAGATTGAGGATAAGAAACTCAATAAGAAGATTTTGAGATCTTAAACTAGATGCCACAGTTACAATAACATATGAAATAAAAGATTTTGACAAATGACTCACCAATACTAATGAAGTAAAAAGCTTTAGAAGATGCATGAGGAAAAAATTAGAGTGCTAATGAGAGTGCTATGAAGATGGACCAAGCTCTGGTGGATCATTTTCATCAAATGAGAGTGCTAACGGCGATGCCATAGCCCTTATCACTAAATGATTCAAATTTCCTCAAAGTTAAGAAAATTAGAGGAATGTATATGAACCATAAAAGCAAGGAAAGAAGAAAGAGTGCTCTTATTTCTAATAAATATAAGAAATTGAGACACAAGCAGTATGAATATATTCAGAAGACAAAAATTAGAGGATAACAAGAAAAATATCAATTTTATCTAAGGAAGAAGTTTGGCTCATCCAATACCATAAGCGACAAAGTAAGGAGAACTTTTACAAGATGACAGCCTTGGCAGCATGTGATGCCATATAAAATCTACCTTTTAGAGCAATACATTGAACACATGTAATTTATATAATTAAAACCCTTTTAATTAGGCACTTAAAAAATATATATTAACAAATACTTTGATTAGCATTCTGAATGTGGCACCCCCATCCTGAGGCGTCGGATCCTTACTTTAAGACCATTATCGATTGGTAAACATGAGTCAGGATTGTTGCCCTGGTCACATGGCGGGATTTTTTTTCATTCAATAAATTTTCAAAATTTACAAGTATCTATCACTTGTAATCCATTTCACATCACATTCATAACATCATACATGATTTATTACATCAAAGGTCATCATTGCCCTATAAAATCATGTTCATACATATAACATTCATCTTAATGCATGCAGAATAATATAAGAACATAGTTTTTCTTCATTTAAACGTGTTTTCTTCTCCTTGATCTTCCTTGTACCTATCTAAGGTTTGGGAAAATAAAACATGAGTATAATACTCAATAAGCTAATATTTTTCATTTTCAAGAAAACATTTTCATGAAGGCATTTTTTTGGTCAAACATTTTCGTGTCCCAATCTTGGGAAGTTCATAAAATAATACATATGCGATGCACCATTTCCCTTCATGATTGGGTGACACGCTAGCTAGGCAACCACCCTTTTAATCCTTCTTAGGGAGGACGTTGCCAACCTCTGGCCTATATCAATGACATGGTCACACTAAATAGGGACAACCAGTTCGCTTACACCTCTTTAGTGACCTAATCCTTATGCTCCATGCACCAGCAAATGGCGGTTACCAAGTGATAACCTACCCCACTCATCATTCATGTTAGCATGCTTTTTCTAAGGATAACATTTTACGTAATCATTTCAAATACCATTTTTCACAAAGAAATTATTCAAATTCATTTGTGAGAATGAAAATAGATAAAGATAAAGGGATGACCACGCTTAAACAATTTTAAAAACATTCAAGTAAAATAATTTGAAATAATTTTCTAATACTTGAGGAAAATGATATTTTTAAAGTCTCACTTGCTTACCTGTGGCTCAACTTGAACCTTCCTTGCCCTTTCTTATATAAATAAAAAGGGTTACCTTTCATACTTGCATCATATTTTTTGCTTGCATGCCTTGCTTTTTATGCATTTATATCTATTTATCACGTGTTCCCAACCCTTACACGATCTCAATCTATATGTGACCCTGAATAATTCAACTTTACGCAATTCTTTCTTCGAGACGAATACCTTCATCTATTAAATTACATATATTTCCACATTTTCAAATGATGAGTCATTCACTCGACTCAAGAATCATTTGGTTGACTCAATACCCTAATCTAGGGTATTTAATCTCTTTTGATCATTGAAGTTACTTACTTAATACTTCTAATTTGAAGTGAGATTTCTCAACTTCACATTTATGCTTCTAATATTCACTTTTTCACACCTATATAGTCTAGGATTTAATTACTTTGAGCACTAAATTTTTATAGCCATTCAAGTCAATCATTTACAACTTATGTCAAGTATTTTCTTCATCCAATTTTTGGAATTTATTTACAGTTATCAAAACAACCCTATACATGCATGAATTCATCACATATTGATTCTACAATTGCAAGTTAATCCCTCATACATGTATAACTACTACTAAACAACATTGGTAATCTCTTTCAAGGCTTGTTTATAACATGTAACAAGCTATACTTAGCTTAAAATTTTTGCATTAATTCATCATTCCAAAACAGTCATATATCTTTGTTTTAGTTGAGTTTTATTCCTATACTTGCATATTAACTCAATAATCATGCAATATAATAACTCAACAATCATACTTGCTTTCAACACTCTTAATTACTTCATTTGTAACTTATTCATCATATAGTAATCAAGAACAATTTAAACAGAATTTTCTTTTCCAATTACATCATGCTTGGATGTTATTTAAGCATGGAATAAATCAATAATCAAACACATATGCTTAAACAGTTCATGGATAACCTCTTAGAAGTCAATCACCTTACTTATATACATCATATTATCATTCTACTTGTAGCAATTTATGGACATTATTTTGGCATAACTTAAGCTAATAATTAACGACAAAAAGCACATAGAGTGGACCCGATTTGAACGTGAATTGGTTGCCTTCCCAAAACCTTACTGAATTTTCACTTCTTCTTGCTGCCTTGGACATCCTCACTTGCTGCCTTATTTTGAGAATTTTTTCTCACTTTACTGCTCCTTAGAAAAGGTCCAAGGGCTGACTCTTTATCCCCTTTATAAAGGGCTGTAATATACACTTGGTTAGCCACCTTTAAACCATGGTTAAAGGCATTAATTTACCTTAGTTTGCTAGTGCAATGTGGACCATCTTAGTGTCCGTTCATCCCCCTTCTTAATTAATTTTGTTGCATCAATTTAAACCATCAATTTGTGTTAAAATTTCGTCATTCGGTCTCCACCATACATGTGCATATAGGTTGTCAAATCTTACTATGATCATCTCCCTTAGCTAGCTACATTATCTCCTCATTTTGCATTTTGCAAAATCAAAACTAGCTTTATATTTTGCTGCCCAAACATGTCCCCTATGCGCTGCATCTTCCTTGCAATTTCTTGCATAAAAATCAATCCAAATCACCTTATCTTGCCACCTTAGCAACTAAGCATTAATTACCTCCCATTGAGATAGGGTTCATTAATGCAAATGCTCTTTTTGATAATCACCTTACTAATCAAGAGTTTATCGTGTGATTTGATATAATCAAATCCATTTATAACCTAGGGAATATGCCCTTGATTTTCCATAAAAAATTTATCCTTAAACAATCAATATTGGCTAAGATATGATCATTTGAAACTAATTCAAGGCATTTTATGAAATCCCCAGTTGTTTAACAAGTTTCTAATCAAAATACTCAAAATCTACTCTATTCAACTTGTAGGGTACCCTAACTTGGGTTTACCCTAAATATTTCACATCAATTTTCCCTATACATCTCAAGATATGAATTTATCAACTAATTAATCAATTAATGACATGTAAAGGGGTCATTAATGACTAATCGTATCTTAAATTCTTCTTTTATCTTGTAGTGAGAATCTCCATTTTTGTCATTTAGTACCACCTCATCCCTTTGTCTTTTAATGAGTTTTGTCGTTTAGTGCACATCAAAGGTGATTAACTTTAAGCACTTTGCTTTAGCAAATCACTTAATCTCATCCACCTAGATCATAGAGCATGTAGTTTTACACTTCTCATCAAAATTTCACCTCAATCAGAGTTAAACATGCTTAGATCAAATAAAAATAGTCATGGATGGATATCAACCCTACCTTTGGAGCCGATTAGGGGTCCAAATTTTCTATTTATTTTTAATTTCCCATAAGTTGAGAAATTATAAACCAGTTAACATAGTATATCTCAAATTTTAGAATTCATTTCTAAATATTTTCATAAATTCATTTATGTTTTGTATCTCGTACAAACTGCCCATTACATTTTTTAAGCTTAAAAAAATGGGGTTTCACATTTATAATCCACCAACATGCTAGAAAACTTATTTAATCTATACCAACTTCATTATATTTTGTCTTCACTAATGTTAATTGTTAGAATTAAAGGCAAATTAAGCACAATCTATGTTTTGATGATTAACAACTCAATTTGAGAATTAATTAAGCATTAATGAGATTGCTAAGTGTTTCAAAGGTTAAAAATTCAAGATTCAAAAGATAGCAGGTCAAGTCGCAGTTTCAAGTCGACTCAGACACCCCAAATCGACTCCAGAGTCGACTTCAAATGCATTAAATTTGACAGAGCTGAAATTGAGACTCAGAGACAGATGAAGTCGCAGTCGAAGTTGACTCTACTTACGACTTAGGTGAAGTTACAAACCCAAGTTGACTCTAGATACGACTTGGTTATGGTCTTGCTGAAGACTTCGAGATCTCAAAGTTAAGTCACTTTCCAAGTTGGCTCCAGCATGCAACTTAGGTGAAGTTGAATCTCAAGTAGACCTGACTGTGTGACTTAGGTAAAGTCGAAGTCCGAGTCGACTCAAGCGAGTGACTCATGTACATGACCACTCAAGATTACTTCAAAGATGTATTATTATTGAATGAACTACAAAATCAAGAAGAATCATCATAATGAATAAAGACCACAAGGAAGATCTTCTCAAGAGTAAAGTATATTGCTTAGTTTTTTAGCAAAATAATGCATACCAAGGCCATTTAATGAAGAACAAGAGACGAAAAGGAAATACACGACATTAGGATCACCTGCAAGACCTCAAAGTTCCAAGATAATCAAATAGTTGCTGAAGTCGCACCCGAAGTCAACTCTACTTGCGACTTGGGTCAAGTTCGAGACCAAGTCGACCTGAATCTAGAACTTGAAAATGGAAGCCGAAGACCAAAGTCGCACCCAAAGTTGACTCTAGTCTATAACTTGGGTGAAGTATCACCTGAAGTTTACTCCACCATGCGATTTGGTCAAAGTCGCATGCCAAGTCAACTCCAAATGTGACTTTATTCGCAACGGTCAGAAAAATTTGAACGTTAGTGCATTTAATGCATGCCACCTACCACCAAACGTTCAAATTTACTTTCCATTATTTAAGAAGTTTCAAGAGAATGTGAATATGGTTAGAAAAACATTGAATGTACTCAACTGCCACTCTCCTTTGCATTTAAGTATTCTACAAAGAGTTTAAAGAAGAATTGTGCTTATAAACTACTGAAAGCTACCATACTCAATCATCTTCTACTTCTACAAGTTCTTCTAAGTGCTAGAAACTACCTACACAAATTTATAAAGTTTAGATTTTATTTGTTGATTATTTATTTTTTCCCACTTGGTTTGATATTGGAAATCAAAACCAAGTGAAGGCAAAGTAGTGTTGTGACTGGAGGGATACTCGACACCTAATTGTGCTGAATTTGTACAAGCCCCTAGAGCTAGAATCTAGAAGAGAGCTATTCCTCTGTTGTATTGAAATATAATAGTGGAACCTAAGACACAACGTGTGTGTGCTTCGAAGAGTGGAGTAGGGGAGGTTGCCTGAACCACTATAAATCTCTACCTCTTGGTGTGACTTGATTACTTATGTTTTATTGCTTTATTTCTCACCATCCTATTGATTATTTCATTGTGGGGAATAATTTCGAAAAGGAGAAATTTCTGTTTAAGCAAAGAATTTTAAAATACTCAATTCACCTCTCCCCTCTTGGGTAACAGCTATAAACTAGGGACCAACAAGTGGTATCAGAGCAGGTCTTTGAGTTTAAACCAAAGAGATTTTACTAATAGCATCCCAACCAACTTTCACTTCCGCATTTGCTGAAGGTCAATCATTTACAAGACCACCACTTTTTAATGGGAGTAACTTCGGTTACTGAAAGTAGAGAATGAAACAACACATCATGGCCACGGACATAGATTCTTGGATTGCTATCCAAGACGGTGTTGTATTACCAATTGATGAAAGTGCCTCCTCATGGTCTGAGGAGGAGGTTAGAACTATAAAGAGTACTGCTAAAGCCATGAACTCCCTCTTTTGTGCTCTTACTGCTTCTGAATATTATAGAGTATCCTCATGTCAAACTACTAAAGAAATATGGATACACTAACTATTGGTCCCGAGTTTATGGCAATTACCCAAGAGGGGAGGGATGAATTGGGTATTTAAAATTTTTTACTTACACAGAAAATGATCCCCGATTTAGTTAAGTTCCCTTAATGAAACAAATGAAAAGTAATAAGATAATAAAAGCAGAAATATAAACTAATGGGTAAGATTTTATAGTGGTTCAGGCAACCTTTCCTACTCCACTCTTTCAAGCTCACACCCCTTATGACTTGGGTTCCACTATGTATTTCACAAATACAACTAGAACCTCTGCTCTCTTCTAGATTCCAGCTCTAAGGAGTATATACAACTCATAGCACAAGTAAGTGACTAGTCTCAATCTAGTCATAGCGCTACTTTGCTATCACCTAGTTTGAAACACCAATCTCAAATCAAGTATCAAAATCGAATATCAAAATAAAAGGAAAATGAGATCTACACTTTACAGATTGTGTAGGCAAGTTTCAGCTCGTGGAAGAACTTATAGAAGAGATGATTCGATCAGCATGCAGCAAGTTGAAGCTCGTTCTTCCTTCAAAACTTGTATAGATCACTCAAAGCTATAAGAAGATGAGATTTAGATCTTAGTAATTTTTGTATCTTCTTGCTTTCACGTTCATTTGAATGTCTATTTATAATTTTGGAAGAAATTTGAACGTTTAAAGGTTGGTGGTGAGTATTAAATGCGCCAACGTTCAAAAATTTCTAACCATTGTGACCCAAGTCACAGGTGGAGTCGACTTCGAGTGCGAGTTCACTCAAGTCACAGACTGAAGTCAACTTTGGTCGCAACTTCGGTATTAAGCAAGCTCCTCAAGTTCCTCCTCAGGTCGACTTGGTCCTGAACTTGAGCCAAGTCGCAGGCAGAATCGATTTCACTCTATGTACTTACTTGATAAACTTGAAATCCTTGGAGATGACTTTGGTTGCTTGATTTTCTTCACATTAATTGTTCTTTCACTGATTTCTTTTACTTAGAACTAGTATGGTCATCTTATCTTGAAATCTTTTACCTCCGTGTCTTGAAGTCTTGAATACTAGAATGTTGGAGTTCATGGAAAACTGCTTGTTTTGGTCTTGATTTATCTTCATTTTAGCCAAGTCGAATGTTTGGGTGGACTTGGGTATGCAACTTCACTTTTCAAATTCAGTGCTGGCAATTTTGAGTTTCTGGAAGTCGATACTAGAGTCAACTTAGGTATGCGACTTCATCCAAGTCACAAATGGAGTCGACTTGGTGTGCGACTTTGCCTGCCCTTGGATCCTTGTTTCAAAGATGGAGATTCCTAAAGTCGATGCTAGAGTCGACTTGGTCTGCGACTTCACCCAAGTCGCAAGCGAAGTCGACTTTGTGTCCGACTTTGGCATCTCTTGCTCCTCATTTTCAATGCTTGCTATAAAATTACTTTTGAAGTCGCTGCTGGAGTTGACTTAGGGATCGACTTAACCTAAGTTGATGCCTAAGTCGACTTGGGAATCGACTTGACCTATTAGACTTCATATTTTTTATTTTTATATCCTTTAAATATTTCACAAAATATATTAGTACCCAAAACTTACTCAAATTGAGTTGTTAATCATCAAAATATAGACTTTGCTTATTTTTCCATTGATTCCAACACTTGTTTCCAACACTAACGTCTATCTATAGGAAACTTCTCAAGTCCAAGGGACAAGAAAAAATATTTTAATTGAAGAGTTAGAAAGTTTTAAAATGCTAGAGACCAAAAATATTTCTAAAATATTTGCTAGATTTTCAAAGATCACTAATGCACTAAAAGGTCTCGGAAAAGCCATTTCTAAATTTGAGCAGGTTATGAAGATTCTAAGGGTGCTACCTAACTTTTTGATCTTATCAGTTCACTCATGTCACATGAGCTGATAAAGAGAAGGAACGAGGAGCAACACAAAGGCAAAAGAGAAATTGCTTTGAACGTTGCAACAAATTCAGATGAGTCCACTTCATCTTCTCAAAATGACGATGAAGAGATCGCCGCACTCACCCGAAAATTTAAAAAATTTAGGAGAAACGGAAAGAATTTCAAAGGATTCAAAGAGAGAAACGGGAAGGAGAAAAAGAAAGAGACAACCAAGTGCTACTAATGTGGAGGAGTGGGACATATACAAGCTCAATGTCCCACACCTGAGGAGAATAAGACAAAAGAACGGTGAGAGAAGAAAGAATGAAATGAAAACTAAAAGTTTCAAAAAGCTAGAGGAAGAGGGATGCACATAAATGAGGAAATGTCCACAACATGCAGCTCATCGAATGAAGACAATGACGCGAAAAATTGTGCGAGGATATGTTGTCTGGCCACAATGGAGGAAGGGAGCAACATCTGCCTTACTACAACGAAAATTTTAGAGGGACGAACTACCTCAACAAACTGCATGAGCAATGAAGAGGTAACATTTAAAGTGAACACTCATTCTATTTTCTCTTCTACAAATAAGTGCCTCAAATGTGCTGAATTAGAGAAACTACAACAAGTATATAATTCATTATATGATGAAATAGAGAAATTAGGAAGCAAATTCAAAATAAAGAAAAGACAATGTGACTCAATAATTATTTTGAATGAAAAGCTAGCTGAAAAGGCTGACCACCTAACAAATGAGAAAAATACTTTAACAAATAAGGTGGAAAGACTAAAGAAAGAAATTGAGTTATTAAATGAATTATTAGCAAAGTTCTCTAATTCAGGAAAAAGTGTTAAAATGTTCCTAAATATGACTGCCCAGAACAACAAAAGTGGACTTGGCTATTCCATATTTAAGAAAGGAGAATGTAGCAAATCTAATTCTCCAAGGACTATCAAATACCAAACAAAGCTCATCTACACTAAACCAAAAGTGAATCACGTTGCTTGGACAAAGAGACCAATTTGGGAACTATCTACTACATGGATTCTCACTCCAAGACTACTAGGGGCATGCAATTTTTGTAACAAAATGGGCCACAAGATTTATCAATGTAAAATAAAGAAACTATATAACTACAGTGCAAATTTAGTTTGGGTACCAAAAAGCATTAGATTTATGCCTTCCAAAATAGAACAACGTAGACTCCAATTGCTCACTAACCCAAATGGACCTATAAAATGGGTACCAAAGAGATAAGCTCTACATAATTTTATTTTATAGATATATCTTAAAGCAAAGGCCAATAACATGTAGTTCGTGAATAGTGGCTGCTCAAGACATATGATGGGAGAAAAAGGATTATTCCATAAGATCAAATCATATAATGAAAGGACGATTACATTTAGAAACAATGAAAAAGGTATAATTAAAGGTAAATGAAATGTTTATGGAATTTCAAATGCATGTATTAAGGATGCACTATTTGTTGAGGGACTCAAACACAACTTAATGAGTATTAGTCAACTGTGTGATAAATCCTATAAAGTTGTATTTGAATCTTTTATATGCAATATCTTTTATGAGGATCATATAGTATTTAGTGGTAAAAGATATGAAAATATACATTTGGTTTGATGAACTAGATGGAAAATGTCTTATAGCCATTGAAAATTATCGATGGATATGGCATAAAAGGCTTGGAAACATAAATATGTCAAACATTAAGATTTCATGAAAAAAGAGCCTCATGAAAGGATTACCAAAGTTTAAATATGACAAAGATAAAACCTACAAAGCATGTCAACTATCCAAGCAACCCAAAATGTCATTTTCTACCAAAAAGATAATTTCAACAGTAGGCCACTTGAACTACTACATATGAATCTTTATGAACCATCAACCGTTTTAATTCTTGAAAGAAAAAAGTATGTATTTGTCATAGTTGAAGATTTTTCAAGATTTACATGAATAATACTCTTAGCTAGCAAAAGATAAAGCCTTCTCCATGTTTGTTGTATTTTCAAATTCGGTGTAAAATATAAAGCAAAATACAATCATATCCATTAGAAGTGATCATGGTGGTGAATTTAAAAATAAATGGTTTATAGAATTCTGTAATGAGAAAGGAATTTGCCACACATTTTCTACACCAAGAACTCTCCAACAAAATGAGGTAGTTGAAAAGAAAAATAGAACAATACAAGAGATGGCTAGAACCATGCTAAAAGAGAGTAAATTATTCAAAAAAAATTTGGAGTGAAGCTGTAAGTACAGTATGCCATGTACTTAATTGAGTTACCATAAGAGCAATCTTGAAAAAGACTCCATATGAACTATGAAAGGGAAGAAAACCAAAAATTTCATATTTTTATGCTTATGGATGTACTTGCTATGTGTTAAATAATGGAAAATCAAACTTGAAAAAGTTATATGCCAAAAGTTATGAGACAATATTTCTTAGTTATTTCATTAAATAGCAAAGCATATAGAGTTTTTAACAAAAAATCAAATGATTGAAGAATTAACACATGTTGTATTTGATGAATTTAGCCCAAACTCCAAAAGGAGGATGAGCTAAGTGATGCAGACGAAGTATTAAAGAATCTAGAAAGGGAACAGCTAGAACAACAAAGAGAACCCAAAATAAAGGAACTTCAAGACTTCATAATTTGAGTGTCATAATATATGTGTTCTTTATTTCTTCATGACATTACTTCACTTGTCTCACAATACTTCATTCTTTGCAAATGGACCTTTATTCGTCTTAGCCATGTATTGGCCATCATCTATTTTGAAATTTCATCAATGAACTTGTGATTTTGGTCTTAGATCATTGTAGCGTATTAGTTGCTTGAACTTTTCTTGCTGATCTTGAGCTTGAGTCTCCTTGTTCTGAAATTCCTTGTGCTCAAGTCAAATGTTGGGGTCAACTTGAGGTGCAACTTAACTCAAGTTGCATGACTGAGTCGATTTCATTTGGGACTTCATCAAAGTCGCATGTTAGAGTCAACTTGGGTTGCAACTTGGCTTCATCATGTTCAATGTTGGAGCCCTAAAGTCTATCTAAGTTGCTTGTGAAATCAACTTGGGTTGCGACTTAACCCAAGTCACATGTGAAGTCAACTTCGAGTGCGACTTTGCATGTTCATGCATCCACAATTTCAATGTTATCGAAAATTCACTTGTTGAAGTTGATACTAGAGTCGACTTGGGTATAGAATTGACCTAAGTCGATGCCTAGGTCGACTTGGCTTTGCGACTTGACCTATTATGCTTTGAATTTGAAGATTTCTAATTTGAAACAATTCACACACTTGTTACGACCATAAGAGCTCTCAAATTTATATTGTTAATCATCAAAACATGGATTGTGTTTGATTTGTTATTTATTTCATAACAGGAGTAACTTCAATTGATGGAGGGTCAAATCCAAGATGAATTAATTTTAATGTTGAAATCTCAAACTCAAGTCAAAGTCACATTGATTTCATGTAGACTTCACATCAAGTATGAAGTTGGCATTGAAAGGCAAGAGTGATACATACTAAAATGGACCTCAAAGAAACTTCAAAGATGAAATTGATCTTACTGTTGAGTTCACTCATGTACAAGGACAGGGCAAGTCCAAGTAAAGAAGGATAAAATTTGCCTAATTAATTTCAAAGCAAAATTGGTGTCAAATAGATTTTGATATCAACTTTGGTTCCAACCTTCTCTAGAAAGTAAGTGTCAAGTAGTTCAAGAATTATGTCCAATTGAAGTCTATACTCAAATGATACCTATGTCATGAAGTTGAATTTCAAATCAAATTTATCCTAGTCTTGAACTACCAAAAGCAAGAAGGCTACTCATAACTCAAAAAGTTTTTGCGCCAAATACAGCTCACTTCAATTTCAAAATTGATCTCAGGATCAATTGATATTAAATTGATTATATATCAACTTCAAGTTGTAACAAATCATTAAATTTAAATATTATAGCATTAAATGAGCATCACCTACCAAACAATGGTGATAACTCCTCACTAAGTATAAAAGGCACAACTTAATGAATTCAAGGTGTTGGCAAAGAAATTGATTGACCTCTTATCATCCTACTTTGAAATTGTAAAACCCTTTGATAACTTTATGAAAATAGAGTTATCAAGAATCATTTTATACTCATTCTAAATGCTAGTTCAAGAAAAATATGTAAACTTGCATAGGTTTTGCACTAGTTGGTTATTTTAGTTGGAGCATTAGCAAATCTAATGCTCCAAGGACTGTCAACTAAATGAGATGCATTTCTAGTTGGATTTAGTTGTAATTCATCTCATTTTGGTTATTTTAAACTCACTTGATCATGTAGCAATGCATTCAGTTATTTTTGCTTTTTATTGAAGAAAGAGGATGATTCCCTTGCAAATTCAATGACAAAAGAGAATGAAATGAATGAAGAAAATTTTCAAAGGCAAAATGTAACTTTTCAAGGTAGAGAAGTTGGTGCCTTAGCCAATTGGCACCCTTGCCTCAACACCCCCATAGCAGAATTTTCCATAAATAAGCAAAAAGCAAGGCTTTCAAAGAGTTGGTCATGTCGCACCAAACCCACTTGTATGGTTTTGCCACATGTGTCAACGTCCATCTATAAGGGGTTATAAATACATCTCTTAGAGTTTCTTAAACATGACCTTAAGGGGCATGAAGTGGATAAAGAGAAAGGAGAAAAGAAGGGATTTCAAGCAAGAGGAGGAGATCAAGAAGGAGATCAACTTAGAGGAGGGATCCAACTGGGTTTCATCTTCTCTTTCTCTCCATTCTCTTATTTTTATCATTCTCCTATCTTGAGATATATTTGAATGTAATTTTGATGGAAGTCTCAGTTATGTTCATGGGCTAAAACTTGTGGTTGGATGTTGTGGCGATCTTGAACTCCTAAACTATGCTTGATTGATTTCTTATGTTGGAACAAATTTGCAAATTTGATACAACTTGTGTTGTATGAGATTTACCTTTGCATATTGTGTTTAATGCTTCTACAAACATAACTGCCTCATAAATTGATGTAATATTTGGATTTATACTTGAAAAAGTAAGGTTTAGATGAGATCCATATGTAAAGCACAAGTTTCTTATTGCTTATGGTGGTTAGATATTCATACGAATGGAGATATACCTATTAACCATATATGATTTTATTTAGATAATGTGCATCTTAGCTTTATTTTATTTAGTGGCATGGGAACATAGCAACTAACTAAAATATAGTTGGGTTTATATGCGTTGAAAGACATATAGGTATAAATGAACCTAGATCAATAATTTTTTATGCAATTAATTAAAGAGAAAGCATATTAGCATAGTTGGAGTCAAGGGATTCATAACTCTCATCTATCTAATCATCCCATTGATAATCTCCATTCGATGCCACCCTATCAATAATTACTTTAGTTGATTTTTATTATTAAAGAAAATTCTTCATTTTCATAATTAGTAATTGGAATTTTGGTTTTGCTACAGTTTAACTCGCCCTCCTCATAAGAACAATACTCTACTCGCTCTTTATTACTTGATCAACATGTATACATATGTTAAAATGAGCAAATTTATTAAACATATATGTAGTTGGACAAGTTTTAGCATCATTGCCAGGGAAGCAAGGCCAAACATATATGCAGTAGACGCAGATTTTATAGTGGTTCAGGTAACCTTTCCTACTTCACTCTTCCAAACTCACACCCGTTGTGACTTGGGTTACACTAATATATTATCAAATACAACTAGAGCAACGACTTTTTTTAAGATTCCAGCTCTAGGGGGCTTGCACAAAACACAACACAAGTAGGTGACAAGTCACACTCAAATCACGATGCTAATTTGCTTTTACTTGGTTCAAATCACCAATATCAAACCAAGTATCAAATACAGATAATGAATCAAATAAAAGAATCTACACTTTACAGGTTGTGTAGGCAGATTTCAGCTTGTGGAAGAACTTAAAGAAAGAATGCTTTGATCAGCAATGTAGCTTTAGTAAGTTGGAGCAAAGTTCTTCACTTTAAACTTGTTAGATCACTTAACGCTTGGAGAGGATGGTAGCTGATCACCGTAAATGCTTTCTCTAACCTCTAGCACGTTCACTCAAATGCTCTTTTATAATGGTGGAGTAAATTCGAACATTTGGTGGTAAGTGGCGCGTATTTAATGCGCCAACATTCAAATTTTTTCAACTGTTGTGACCCAAGTCTCATGTAGAGTTGACTTCGGATGCTACTTCAACCAAGTCACAGATTGGAGTCGACTCGGGGTGCGACTTCAATCTCCAGCAAATCCTCAAGTTTCACTTAAGGTTGACTTGGTCTTGAACTTGACCCAAGTCGTTCGTGAAGTCAACTTCGGGTGCAACTTCACTTTCCGTATGCACTTGATAGAACTTGGATTTCTTTGGAAGTAATCTTGCTTACTTGATATCTTGTTCTTCCACTGATACTCTTGATCTTAAATGCTTAGTCTTGAACCTCGACATGTTCATCTTTTCTTGGAGGCTTTGTGATAAGTCTAAAAATTTTCATTTAATTTCATATTAACTTCACACCTTAAATATTAAAACATTAATTAAATATAGATTTCATGAGAAATTTTATGAAAATTACATTTTTCATAAAATATTTAATTTTTGTTGTAAAACGGGTCATTTCATAACATTCTTAAAAATATAAAATTATAACTCAATCCCCTAAAAAATTTTAATGGTAAAATATGTATGACCTATTAAAAGGGGTGAATGGGGTAAAGTATAGATATATTTATAAGTATAGTTTAAAACATGGGTTAAAGTGAACTATTATATAATCGTAAAATAAAATGACAAAATAAGAATTGCATTGATAAAATAAACTCAAAAGAGTCCAAAATCAAATTTAAGAAATATTAAAGTTAGTTGGGTAGAAAATATATAGTGCTAAAATATTTTAAATTGTAATTTTTATATTGCATGTGCACGGCTACCGGAGCACCACTGGAGCACCATATTCTGGTACTCCATCTTCCCTAAATTCGGCAGCCATGGCAGCAAGGCCAACTGGAAAATCCAACAGCAAATTTCTAGCCACGATTCATCCATGAACTGCTCAATGCTCTGCCCCACAAAATCCAGCTAACATCGACACGAACCAGCAGCTGCTCAGCACAACAAAACAGCTACATTCGGTCAAACACCATCCAGAACCGCAGAACCCGATTTCCATTTTCTCAAGCACTTAGCTTTGTCTGCGATTCAGCACTTCAACCTATCTTCTCTGTCCAGCAGCCATTTTCTAGCAACCCTCTTCCATAACCACCACTAGTAGCCGCAAACCTCGGTCTTGGCAGAAAAATCCGACGAATACGAAGGCAGCACCATCTGAAATTGATAGAAGCACCGAGAACCTGTACCCATGGAAGCTCCGTCTCCCTACTAAAGGCTCACTGATCGTCAGATCTCCTTGCTCAGTGATTTCCCTCTCAATTTCAGTCACCTGTTTTTTTTCCTGCTTCCTATTTCTTGTCGACAGTGTTCACTTATCATCACGAACGGCAACATCTCACCAAGCAAGCCATCAATTTTTAGCTACATCTACTAAACCCGGCACTCTAGAAATCCACGAACCACCGGCATCTTCAAGCAAGTAGAACCAGCAAGACCAAACGGACCTGCCTTCCATCTACTTCAGACGCACCAAGTTCCAGCCCTCTACACCGCCCCTATTTCAAATCCTCTGCATTCAGCCATTGAAATCGAACAATCAATTTAGCTGCCCCCTTTAATTTCAGTAAACAACAGCATTCAATGCATCCCACAACCTAGCAGCATCGGCCGTTCTTCCCTTATTTCGAGCAGCTGCCCTTCGATCACCAAATACAAGCAGCCACTTTTCTCTTCTTATGCATCTAGCAAAACCCCATCAGTCTTGAAGCTTTCATTCCATTCAACCATCGATCAAGCCCTTCCATCTAATTTAGCCACACAAAGTTTCTAGTGTTCTCTCCAGTTGCAACAAAATCAGGCAAAATAAACAAAATTCTAGTTTTCCATTGGCTATCTAGTTCATACGGCAAGTGGAGAAGCAACGAAGGCAGTTACAGTTGAAGGCAAAAGGAGAAATCCCACATCGGATTCTCAAAGCTCAAGAAGGGGTTCCCCACAACTATAAAGGAGGGTCCCTCCTACCTTGGCACACACACAATACTCTCCCATCACTTCAAGTGGGGCCCATTTAGGTGGGACCTTTGCCAAGTGGAAAAAAAAAAACTCCAAGGGCTTGGATTGCTTCTCAAAGAGTAGTTTTTTTTTCAAACAAGAATTGGGGTAAATAAATTTTTTGTTAATTATAGTTTTTTTTAATGCTTTGTAGTTGTTAATTTTAGATTTGTAATATTTTGTAATATTTAGCCTAGATTTACCGTTTTATGCATTGTAATTTTTAAATTAAATTTAATGCAATTTTCATTCCTGTTTTCGTAGATTAAATTTTACTTTTGTAGTCTTTTAATTACTGTCCTAATTGAGATTTAATTTTTAGTTAATTGCAATTTCTCCTTTCCTTTCTCTGTCTCTTTCTCTCTCTTCTTTATCTGCTTTCTCGCTCTTCTTTCTCTCTGTTTCTAATTCTCTTTTCTTCCATCTCTAATTTTTATTTTTTTCTTTTTAATTTCTTTTCCCATATATCTAATTTCTTTCTTTCTCTTCTCTATACCCTCTTTCACTTTTCTCTTTTATTTCGCCTTAAAATAATTCAAAACTATATAGCCTCTCCGTGGATTCGACTCGACTCACCGTTATTCTACATTATCACCCGCATAGTAGTAGCTTTAATATGTTTCAGTAAATTTTAATTAAACTGGTAATCACAGTGCTCTTAACGGCAAGCACTTGATGCGCATCACTTTGTCTTCATGCCTTGAACTTAAAATGATTTGATTTTCTTGATTTTGCAATCTATAGATGTAGCCAAATGATTCTCTTGAATAATTACTATCTTGAATGATTAGTTCATATGCATTTGCTTGTCTGGACTGTATATATCTTTATTCTGACTCAAGTCAGATGCTTGGGTCGACTTGGGGTTCAAATTCACTCAAGTCACATGTGGAGTTGACCTAAGAATACGACTTCACCCAAGTCGCATACGGAGTCGACTTCGGTCTTGACTTCACCTATCTCTTACCCCAATTTCAACGCTAGAAGGATTTGGTCATCCGAAGTCAATGGTGGAGTCGACTTCGGTCCCCAACTTCACCCAAGTTGCAGCTAGAGTCGACTTGGACTGCAACTTCACCTGTCTAAGTTCCCAATTTCAACACTAGAAGGTTTTGCACTGTCCAAGTCGATCTTGAGGTCGACTTGGGTATCAACTTTACTCAAGTCGACTTAGCTTTGCGACTTGATCTGCCAGGTTATGAAATCTAAGTTTTTAACCTTTAACCAATTTTAACAAACCACATTAGTACCCAAATCAATCTCAAATTGAGTTGTTTATCATCAAAACATGGATTATGCGTAATTTTCTATTAATTACAATAATCTCTCCCTTTTTGATGATTGATAAAATCAATTTGAGTTATACCTTTCATTTACATTTAAAATAACATTTAACTTTTGTCTTGGCTCTTTAGAACATACATAGGTCATTTGCATTATAATGAAAATAACATATAATAGCAAATACATACAGAACACAAGTTACATTCACTCAACCATTGCAATTTATCCAAAATAGATCATTTTCATATATAATCAAACAAATTTGTACAATGTAAAATGCTAAAATGCAAAATGTCCTACATGTATATACTACCCATCCCATGAAAAGCAAACTATCCTAAAACTCAAAACTCTCTCCCCCTTTTTGTCAAGGAATCAAAAAGGAGATAGAAAATCAGGATTTCGTAAGTTGGAAAGCTGATATGGGATAAGATGGGCGACGAGGAGGTGGGGTAGGCCTGATGTGGGCAGATGAATATAATGATAAGGGAGGCTGAACAGTGGGTTCAACTCTCACTGATTCTCCAAAATAGGGATTTAGATTAGGCACGCTTGGCACCAGGCGACCACTACTGCTTCCCGATGCAAGCCAATACTTGATATTACGCAGTTCATGATCCATTATGTCCTGGTGAGTGTGCATGTCCATGATCGTTATATGGATCCCAATCAGCTGTGACGTGATCCGATCTTCCATCTACTCAAGGTATGTCCTTAGAGCGTTGACAGAGGTATCCCATGTCGGTGAATGTGGACGGGGGTTAGGTATCTGTGAGTCACGAGGAGAACATGACCCATGTGATTGGGGCGGTGCAGGATCTGTAGGCGGTGCCAGTGGTGGAGACAGTGCTGCCTCCTACTGCGAGGATGGAGGGGGCTGCTCCCCCACAGAATGTGCTCTTACCACTTTAGGTTGGGCTGGTTGTCCCATTCTTTCCCAAATCCTCCCAGTCCTGAATTCCTCCACATTGATTTTCATTCTGGTCAATAAAGCCTTGTTGATTGCATTTTTTGGCTTCAGTACTTCAAATGGCTCTCCATCAAGATCAACACCTAGGTAGTGCACTATTCTGGTGATCCATGTCCTGTATGGTAGCACATCTCATGGGTTATCTTTCTTTGAGGCCAAGGCTTCCAACAACAGAGTAGGCAGGCTGACTTTAACACGGTTGTCTATTTTTTACAAAATTTTAGCCTCTTGAGGGTTTAATTGGTTCTAACCTCCTCTTTGAGGGTAAACACAATGGGCGATCAACAGCCGTAGAACCCTCAATCTTGGAGATAAATCCATATAATGAAGAAATTTTATTATCAAATGATATTTGTTGCTTTTGGTTAATTGATTATACATCTATGGAATTGTCAACCTCTTGGGAATACTCTCCTCTGCATCTAAAACATCCAAAATAGGTGTAATTCAATGGATTACACTTTCCCTGCAATTTGCACTTCCAATCCTCAGATTTATCTCCTTTCCTTTAACAAAAGTTAGGTAATACTCTCGATCCCAAAGATAGTAGAATACTCGGGTCATATCAGGGTATACCCTGTCATCGGCTTTTAGAAGCCTAGTCCATCCCTGAAAATCAAGTAGCTCCTCTATTCCAAACTCATAGTCTCCCAGAAACTTAAAGTCAATGATCTTGGGAATAAAAATCTTACACTCACAAAAGCTCTTGTAGAACCGGTTGTGCTCCCGCTCAATTCTAAAGTATGTCATTGGCATTTTAAAGACCTGTCCCTTCTGAGTTGGGTAATCCTGCCTGTTTACAGCCGATAACGTCTTGCTGCTTGACCCGAATTCGGAGCTGGCTTGTCGGGGTACCAATAAGGATGGATTAGCCTCGCAGAAATGCACACAACATACAACAGATGCGAAGGCCATCGCCCGAACTCATTTGGATAGAGTTTGTTGCTAGCGGGGTACCCCCTCGCCTGTATTTGATCTCGATGGCCTGGATACGACCAGTTTGGAAGGCTTTGTAACTACTTTAGGAGCCATGTGATCAATTGGATGGGTTTTGAGATGAAATTTTAAATTGGAGCAATGGGGGTAGTGAGACAATGACAGTGAGATGGCTAGAATTCAAGAGAAGGAGATAAATAGTCAGTTTAGAAGCTTAGGAGCTATGGAAAGGCAGGGAGTGAGAAAGAGAAAGGTAGGGAGCGAGAGAGAGAGAGAGAGAGAGAGAAAGGCAGATGGGAAGGAAGAGAGAAAAGGAAAAGGAAAACGAGAGAGGATGCTGGAGACTAAAAAATAAAGAATGATGAATAGAAAATCGAAAATGGAGAATGGAAAGTCAAGCTGCTCTCTAAAATGGGGGAATGGGAAATCATCGCCGAAGAGATGAACAAGAAGAAGGAAAAAGAAATAGGCTACAGCGGGAAAATGAAGCGTCGCATGCTGGAGTTGACTTGCCCTAACCGAAGTCGACTTCTCCCCATGCGGAGTCGACTTTGCTTGTTCGAAGTCGACTTCGACTTTGTGGAGTCGACTTCAGTGAAGTCAACTTGGCTCACCAGACAAGGTTTTTCTAACATGCTCCCTCTATCATATTTTGCTTCTAATCAAACTTAATCATACCCATATCATTCCTAATTTTATATAATAGCTCCTTTGCTAATGGTTTGGTGAAAATATCTACTATTTGGTTCTCTGTTTTCACATATTCTAAACAAATATCATGATTTTCAACATATTCATGAATAAAATGGTGTCTCACATCTATATGCTTTATTCTAAATTGCAACACCAGATTTTTGGTCAAACAAATTGCACTTGTGTTGTCACATCTAATTGGAATATCATGATAATCAATATCATAGTCCTTAAGTTGTTGTTTCATCAAAAATAATTAGGCACAACAGCTCCCAACGGCTATATATTCGGCTTTCCGCAGTGGATAGAGCAACACTAGTCTATTTTCTTAAAAACTATGAAACTAACATGTTTTCAAGATCCAAGTAGCTGATTAGATCAAATGTTAACTCATTTAGATATCATAGTCCTAGATTAGTGGTATTTATCAAATATCTGAAAATTCTTCTTACAGCTATTAAATGTGATTCTCTAGAACATGATTAGAATTTAGAACATATGCAAATACTAAATAAAATATTAGGTCTAGAAGTAGTTAAATATGATGGGTCTCGAATTGATGGTACAACCCAAGAGGGGAGGGGTGAATTGGGTTCTTAAAAATTTCTTTGGTAACTTAAAAACTTAACCCCTTGTAAGATTA
>JAXCLR010000001.1:23276079-23288763 GCA_035584095.1 Annona squamosa
ATCCAACAAAAATAACAGCTGAAAAAATTATGCCTTATATATGGATATTATTCAAATCTCACTTTTCCAAGCATAAATATGAATATTTAATCAATCTCCAAGGTTGCAAAGCTTCTAAAATCATTAAGTATAATATATAAGGGTAATCTCAAGCAACATAAGCTACAGCACAATCATTTTCTTAAGCACAAGAAAACTAAATAACATAGTCTATGATATCAAATCTTACATATCTCCCACCATAGGAAGATTCAGCCCATGAAAATGACTTCAATTCCCATTAAAATTAAGTTTACATTCATCCCAAGCAAGAGAATAACAAAAATGAAGAGAGAGATGAGAAAAGGAAATGAAACTAAATGGATTTGCAATGACAGCTTGTATCTCCACTTACTCTTATCTCCTAGCTTGAAGTCTTGGTTTTTTTCCTCCTTTCTCGGCAACCACAAGTTGTCTAAGTTATGCTTAAGAGACCCTAAGAGATATATTTATACGCCCTTTCATTTAGAGCTCGCACATGTGGATATTTACACATGCATGCTTCCATGGCCGCGACCTCCAAACCCATGGCCGCAGCCTCCATACTACTGGACAATGGGCATCATGGCCTCCATATTGCTGAACGATGGCGGAGCAAAGTTGCTTAAGATGGTTAAATCCCTGGCTATGGCCTCCATGCTGCTGGAAATAGCACTGCACAGTTTAACAGCTTCAAGTAGTTTTTCTCATTCCGTCCTCTTTTGGGCTTGAAATTACATGGGAATCGCTCTCTTTTTCCTACAACAAAAGAATAAAAATAAGTAAATGCATTCCTAAATGATAAAATAAAATTAAAACAATCAAAATGAGATGAATTTTAACTAGATGCAACCTAAAATGCACGACAACCATACTCGATGAAAGAATTACACAAATGATGAAAACTAATGCAAAACCTATGCAAATTTATATGTTTCTCTTAAACTAGCATTCCAAATGAGTGCAAAATAAGCGTTGATAATTCTATTTATCAATAACTCATATATCTTACTAGGTTACAGGTTGTTAGTGGGTTGTGAGCGCAAGTTGTAAACATAACTTGATTTGACTACATTGATGATTTGCATCTCTCCTAAAAGTTATATCTTTTATTGTAAAAAAATAAAAATAAAATATATAAGAGAGTGATTTCTTATCTACATCTCTACCGTTAGGTGTCATTTACACCCTAGTTGAATATTTTGGTTCTCTTAATTTTAGGGTTTTTGATAATGGGCTACTTCTATTTTCCTTTCTTCATGTTTAATATAATCTATGAGTGTGTATTGGAAGGAAAAAACTTTTAAATCAAAAATTTTTGCGCAAAAATTTTTGAATTGGAAGAAAATGACATGATATAAGAAGGGTAATGATGGGGAGTAAAGAAAATAAAGTTAAAAAGATAAAGTAGTTGTATATTTATTTATATAAAAATGATTGAAAAATAGAATAATTGTATATGAAAATCCGAAAAATTATTAAAATATAGAATACATTTCAAGGTTCTAAATAATGTGAAAGGGTTGATACTAATATAATAATAAATAAATAATAAGAACAACAAAAATAATATGTTTTAAAAAAGCAATATGCCTGTAAAAATTATTATATTTTCATAACTAGGTTAGAGGAGTTGAGTGAGTTGAATGGGTCACTTGCAGGGTTAATGGGTCGAATAAATTGATGGGTTGAAAAATTGAAACCTATTTAGCTTATCCTAATCCCTCAATAAATAAGTTACGCATAAATAAGTACTAGATCAACCGATAACACCTACGGATTTTTAAATCAAGTAAATTATTATATGGCATGGGTGGGGTATGCACTATTCCCCTTTAGCCAATGCCCACAGAGTATTAGTCCTTGTTCAGAACTTGGATCGGATGAGAATGACATGAGAATTTAGATAAAAGTATATTGAAAATAAATAAAGGTATATTGAGAAATAGAAGATCTCATTGTAGGATCAACCATCTTATATTTCTCATCCTAGGATGATCTTGACCATGAACAGCGTGGTCCTAGTTAATTTGTACAGGGAGAATAAAATTACTGACAAATTCTGACATGTAAAGTATCACTCCAAGACCTAATGCAACCAATGTCATAACCAATGTCATCATATTCTGTGCAAGCTGTAAATTGATACTCGGTCTATAGAAACCTTCCCACTGAAATTTATCCGTTTATTATATGGTATTGCAGTAAGTCCAGCTCACCCTGCACATGGACCACAGCATCCCTGACACTGTTCTGGAAACCCATCTTATTCTGTTTTGTGTTTTTTCCCCTACCATGGACTTTGGACTGGTTACAGATCCAACTTGGCGTAAAAATCATGCTCAGACATAAGTGGTTGGAATTGGATTAAAGCTTGCCTGAAAATAATTGCATTTGGAATTACAAAGATACTCATAAAAAAGCCATCAGTGCAGAGAGCTACAGTTGTGGCAGCAGCAGTACGGTGCTCCATCTCTTGGGTTTGAAGTGAAAAAAATAAAACACCAAGATCATGAACTACAGGCAACAGATTGAGAGAGCAGTTGTTTTAATTTCTCTCGCTGTCTCCTACAAATAGATGGAGAGTGGTAAATTGAATTTCAGTTGCAGCTGTTTTCTGCACCGCCAGCTTCAGTAGCAGTAAGATCAGTGATAGTGCTTGAATCAGAAGAAGATGTCGACGACATCGAAGATAAGCCGGCCGGATCACATATTTCGTGGATCTCTATCTCATTTCGAACGCTTCTTCTCTTCAAGAAGACCCGGCAAAGGACCCAATCCTCGCTTTGAATCATAAAATTCTGCTGAGAAGAAAACCACCCAAGTCATGAAATTCATCATAAGCATGACATATACACGCGAGAAAGGAACTACAGATGGGAAGCTAGTTTACTTGGGTAGAGTTCTTCCGCTGTGGGAAGACACAAGCTCGGCTTACGACGTCGGGAAGGCGATATTCATGCATGAACCAGTCAGTTCTAGAGCCTTTGGGGGGCTTTCCTCTGTAGAAAACAAGGATCTTCTTGAGGCCAACCGATTGGTTGCTCCTGGCTGCTACAATTACCTTCTCTGCGCCGGTTGCCTTCCAAAATCCCGAGCCGGTACTGGTTCGGCTGTATCGGCTTATGCCGTTTTGGTACTTTGATGCTCTTGTGCTGAAGAAGTACTTCTCTTTGTCGGGATCACCTTCAACAGATCAGATCAGATCAGATCAAACCAGACCAATTCACGCCCACCCATTTGGTTATTCTATGCCACGTAAAAATGGTGAATTTTAAATTTAGTTGACGGACTCTTGAGTTCTTGATTGAGAAAAAATAAAAAATAAAATAAAATAAAATTGATTGAATTAAATATTATTTTTTTTCTAATTAAGCAATTATGATGCTTTTGTCTATTTTTATTTCTAATCTCACACATATATCCTACCACACATGCATGTTTGTAAATCGTAACTCATCTATAACTAGAAAATTAAAAGAAAAGAAAAATCGGAAAATACCCGGCAATTCCCAGGGATCGAACTTGCAGACGTCTATGTCAGGAATGATGGAAGCAGGCAAAGGGCAGGAGAAGACCTTGCGCTTGAGGTACTGAACAACGAGCTCTTCGTCGGTGGGGTGGAATCTGAAACCAGGGGGCAATCTCAAAACTCCATTATTTCTCACACAGCTGTTCCCCTTCTCCATCTAAATTTAATTAAAAGACAAATAAAAACTCTCCCAAAACGATAAAATATCCTCAACCTCGATCACCCCAAATCCCCAAAATCCCTCCTCAAGGACTCCTCCATCTTGGATGCATGGATTATCTTCTTATAATCAGCGCAAGAACAAGAAAGTAAGAAAAAGAGAGACGAAAAAGAGAAAAGTGGGAGTTGGGCGTGGGGGTCCTGCGTAAAGGAAGAAAGCCACGGGTCTTTTTATAGTAATGTCGTCTGTATAAGATAAAAAATACTGAAAAAATTACAAAAGGAGTGGGATAGGATAGCAGATGGATGGGATGGCGTAAACCACACTCAAACGAACCCGCCGCAGGCGCTTTTCAACCTGATTTCGGTGATCGTTCGCTTCCTCATACACCGGCGCCCGCGATGCTGGGGCGCTGGCGCTGCATGTGGCCTGAAAATGCAAAGAACAGATGAGCGTGGGGCATTCGTCTTGTATCGGTATGCTTGTCTTGTTGTCTGCTGATGTGCTCCAGCGGCCGGTGGTGCCAAAAATCATAAATGCCCAACAGTACCGCAGATGCCAGTAACAAAACAAAATTAATTTTTCTTTTTTTCTTTTTCGCGTTAACTTTCCTAAAATTTTTAAAATTTGCGATTTTATATGTAACCACATTTTATTGGTACTTTGGAAAATATTCCCACCAATGTCTTTTTTTCGTTACTAGCTCAATCTTTTACGGAAAATCTGAGCGAAAGGAACTCAGCAAAGAACCTATTTTTAAATCTTAATTTTTTGGTAAATTCTTAGGTTGCGTCTGCTATTTGATATAACTTTTGAATGGAAGTTTTTAGTATAAAAAATTTTAAAACAAAAATATATATAATATAATAGGAGTAATATTGAAAAGTAAAAAATAAATAAAAATAGATAAAGTAGTCGTGGAAAAATGATTGAAAATATAATAGTCATATGGGAAGATATGAAAAACGATTAGAAAACAAGATAATTTTAAAAATTGAATAATTGTAAATAAACAAGTTTCAGTTAATGATAAACATACCCTTAACACAAAACTATAGTCTTGGTGAGTACATTTTGTGCTCTATAGTATTTTAAAAGTAACTAAGAAAATGAGAGTTTTCATGATAGATTAATGAGGGATAATTCCTCTTATACCCATAATAATTACATATAATTCCTAATATACCCACAATATTTTATAAATTTCTTTTATGCCCATAACATTTCACCAAAAATTTCTCTCATACTCACGTCATTAAAACCACCGTTATCTACCCCATTAAAAGGATTATTTTGCCCATTTAAAATTTTTTAATTGAGATAAATTAACCTTAACATGACTCAATTGATGATAATAAATTATTAATATAAGATATTAAATAACTTGAAAGTCATATCAAGGTTAATTTATTTTAATTAGAAAAAATTTAAAATGGCAAAATAATCTTTTCAATATGATAGATAACAGTGGTTTTAACGGCGTGAGTATGGGAGAAATTTAGGGTGAAATGTTACGAGTATAAATTGAATTTATGAAATATCGTGAGTATATTAGGAATTATGTGCACTTGTTATGAGTATAAGAGGAATTATCCCGATTAATGAAGTGATAAAATGCTATTTTTAGGGTTTTTCGAAACACTACATGCTTAAGTGGTGGTATTTCCAAAATTAATATTGTCGTTATAACTTGCAAAATTAAGGGTTAACTCAAAAAACCCCTAAAAAATTTAAAACGCCTGTTCGTGCATGTAACAACGACGTAAATTTCGAGTGTAATGCAGTAACAATCTCATGATGACGACCTTCCATTCTTTTAACAAATTAAACTTTTGATCAGATTTTTTCTGCAATTATCTTGCTATACTATTTATAAAATGGTAAACAATGAAACCGTTGCAAAAGCATTCTTGGTATAAATGATATAGAGTTTAAAATGATGTTAAAACTATTTTCATCGTAAGAAAATTCTTATAAGAAATCTGTATGTAATTAAATATAAATATACAGAACTTCTATGTTCGTAAATCACGAAAAAGCATTTTAAATCTTTTTGTAAATATGTTGACCCCACCCAAATCTTCTCTTATATAAAATTTTTAATAGGCTCCGCTTCAATGTAACCCTTTAAATTTTAAAATTTTGATTATTGATGTAACATCTAATTTATTTAATGTATTCAATATCATTTTTTATTTAGGATACTAAGTTTTATCCCAAATAAGTATGTTTATGAGCCACATTTGTTAAAAAAATATATATTCCTGTGTAAATTATGAAAAATGCTTAAAATTAACACGTACATTGGAATGTAATAGTACTTTATAAAATCATTTATTCATGTAGAAATGATATTTTTAGACCGTTTAGATGTTGAAAATATAACTTTAAAATTAATAGTTAATATTAAACTATTTTATTACGTTGATTTTCAATGGGACTCATGCATAGTCATATTAAAGAAATAAAAGAGCTTCAAAGATATTATAAATAATGCTAAATATAATAGATTAAATGAATTTTCTATCAAGTATCAAAATATTAAATATTGAGAGGGTCACATAAAAAAAAAGATTTGATAGCACCAATTTTTAACAATTTTTAAAGCTAATTTAGTATTTTTAAAAAATAAACATTGTAGGCATGAATACATGCACGGACACATGTATCCATGCTCACCACACTGATTTTTAAAAGTACAAGTACCAAATTTTGAATAAAATGAAAATTCCACAAGTGGCCAGATACACGTGACACCTATGCAAGTAGAAAAATTAAAAATATTTCTTGGCCCGCTCATTAATCCTAGCGATAGAGGATGTGTATCAATGCAAATTTGGCTGCAAATAATAGCATGCGTAACCAACACAAAAAAATTTGCAATCGACCCTTGATAGCATTTATAATCAAACTAAAATTGCTACACACAATGTTATATATTTAAAATTTGGTTGCATATAATATTATATGAAACAATTTTTAAAAAATAATTGTGCTTATTAATATGCAATGGCCCTAGGGTGAAAATTAGGGCAAATCATCTCTGATCAAGATTGACCCACACCTAACTATATTTTTTAAACATCTTGTTCGATCTTAAATTTTTTATATCGGATGGGGATATGGTTAGTTTGACCCCTACATTTCTTTAATAGGCTGCCAAATAAATTTTTAGTTGGTTTCATGATGAGTCAGTTGAAAATATAGGTTGAGTGTGATAAGTTTAAAAATTTATATAGCGATTAGTGTAAAGTCACATGTATAATAAATCTAATAGTTGAATGATTTAACATTTTACTATTGGTAAAAATAAAACATAATTATCATAACAAAGAGTTAGTAAATATATAAATTTATTAAGCCTGGTTAATGAAACATACCTTTTATTAATCTTATTTTACAATGTGCGATCATTATGACAGTTATAAGAATTTTACACTTATTAAATATAAAATATATTTATGTTAAATTATAAGTTAATTGTTTTAAGATATTACTAAATTGTGAAATTAAAGCATTCTCAAATATAGTAAAGCAATTTTAAATATTAATTTTGGAGCAAATTTTATTAAAACAAGTTAAGGAGACATGTCTCATTAAAATTCCATTTGAAATTTAAATAAATCATCATACAAGACATATGGTTCCAATACTTATACCATATATATACACACACACACACACGAGAATTATCAAGTGCAGCGCCACTGCACCATAGTGATGATGTAGTGGCATTGAAATATGCCCCACATGATAATAAAATCAAAACTTACTTTACCCATTGTATTTAGAATAATGTATTCTATTATCATATTAATTTTCATCCCAATGTATATGTGTATGGACTCCTTCTGAAAAATTGTATAAATTTAACGCAATAAAATAGTTTGATGTAAATAACAATTTTAAAGTGATTTTTTCAATATCTAAACTATGTAAAATATGATCTATATATAGATAAATAATAATATAAAATTTTATTGTATTCTCATATGTGTGGGGCCCATTTTTTGGGCAATTGCACCGTTGTTACGATGCACTTGTACTACACCAGAACAGTCCTATATATATATATACAGAAATATTCAGGTGCAACATTGCTGAAATAGGCCCGCATGATCATTAAGTCATAATCTACTCCACTCATTGTATTTAGGATAATGTATTTTACTACCATACCAATTTTTATCACAATCAGATATGTATATGTGCCCCATTTGAAAATGATATAAATTCAACATAATAAAATAGTTTGATGTAAATAACAACTTCAAAGTAGTTTTTTCAAAATATAAACTATTTTCTATAAAATTTATATATGGATAAATAATTGTATAAAGTTTTATTGCATTCTAATACGTGCGGGGTTAAACAAGCTCAACCTATAAGCTACCCATTTAATAAAATAAGTTACGTGGGTCATATAAATTGGTTAATAAATTGGAAATTCATGACTGTGATCTGCTAAAAATAGTGTTGGATTCACCAGCTTACATTTTGATCCTAACCGGGTTACACACGAACCCATATCTAGCCAAAAATGCAATCAATTTGTTTATTGCGTATATTTACTTGCAACCAACTGATATAAAATACGGCGCATTCATTTTATATGCAGCAAATTAATGAATTCATCTAAGTAAATTTGTGGTAGGTATGTTACTAACCATGGATAATATAAGAATCCATGATTTATGGGCTTCTGCTTTTTTTGTACCTCCGCATTTACTTGCATCTAATGAGTTGGAGTCTTTTACAGGCAGGCAGCTGGCTTGAGTGGAAAGAAAAACTAATTAAAGACAAACCAGAAGTAGTAAAAGTGAATTTCAGTAACGAACTTAAATGACATCAACCATAAAATAAATGAAATAAAATAGAGAACGTAACTCCAATAAGTAATCATCATTATGAATGAATTTCAAAAAAATAAGTTCCACGAAAAGGAATTTCCAATTTTTTTTCAGAAAAGGCAATGAAGATGGAGTGATCAGTAGAACCACTCAACAAAATTCCACTTCAACAGAAGTTCTCTTCTGCCTTCATTGCTGTGCAGCCAAATGTTGGTATAGTACGTGCCTAAAGTTAATATTATTTGAGAGAAATCCAAATTGTTGCATGTAATATTATAACCAATTTTATATTTATGTACAAAGAAATTTTTGAGTTGTGTTGGGTGTCAACGAAATTAATTTCAGGAGGGTTAGAAAGAGATAAAAGGTGATACGTTTTGATAGCTACAATTTTTGGTGATACTAAACAGATTGAGGATAAGACAAATAAGGTATTTGAATGACAAAATGTAAAAAATGATTTATAATTAATATGGGAGAAATAATTAGGTGGTAAGGATGTACAATCACATGAAATGGTTTATAAAAAGATTTTAAAAAGGTGAACAAATTTTTTTCTCATTGTCAGAAGGACCTAAATATTTAATAATGTTTTTTTTTTTTAAAAATGATCCTCTTAACCCTAGCTAAACAAATTTTCCACTTAGCCTATGTCTAAAAATTTATTTAAAAATAATTTTTTCTTTTTTCTCCACACACTTGTTTATCTAATTGTATTTAATATATAAACCACATTTTCCATTTTTGGATACGTGTATATATTTTTTAAAGATTTTTAAATATATATATTTTTAAGCATTTTTAATATCTATATATATATATCATCATCATAAGTCATTTCCCACCTAGGCAGGGTCGGCTATATGGATTTTGTTGCGGCATTCTTGGCGATTAGAGACTAAATTTTCAGTAATTTATAATATTTTCAAATCTTATTTAATTACTTTCATCCATATTTTTTTAGAATCTTTCTTTTATTCTCCTACCACCTTCTGCTTTTCTTCAAAATTATTGGATCGATATTTTTAAATATCTATGTGTATATATATATTTAAAATAACCTTATGTTTAGAAATCTTAAATATATATATATATATACAAATTCAAATATGGTAAAAATTGATTTATAGATATACTTAAATGAACAAGTAAGCAGAGAAAAAATAAAAGAAAATTTTTAAAATGAGTTTTTTGAAGTTAGCTTAGCAGGAAATTTGCTTAGCATGAGCTAACCGGTTTATTTCTCTTTAAAAAAAATAGTTCCATTTATTCAAATGCAATGAGAGTAATTGCGTGCAACCATTTCTATCATGCATATAGGCATTTTGCATTAAAATTCATGTATATGTAGCTAAATTTATTTTATATGCACCAAAATATTGGCTACATTTAAGTTTAAAATTTGCATCTATACTTATATGGTTTGCTTGAAAATGTTATATTACTTACCCTAAAAAATTTTAAAATAACGAAAATGCCTACCTAGCAAATCAAGTTATAAAATGTAATAAAGCACTTTTAAAATATATAAAAATCTGATCTTTTTAATATGAAGAATATTTTTTAAAAATAAATTTTTTGTATCATTCAAATGTACTTTCTTGTGAATCGAATAAATGTATTTTCTTGCATTTCATAACTTTACTTGTTTTAACAAGAGGGATATTTTTAAACAATGAAAAAATTTTATTTTAAAAGTGATTTCCTGTATTTTATAATTTTATTTATTGATAAGGTCATTTTAATTTTAAAAATTTTTTTTAAAACAAAAATCATATGCCTGCAATTTCAAACAATGCAAAAGAAAATTTTAAAAAACTAGTGGTATGCTTGTAATTTCATCCCAACTGTGTAGATATGGATACGAAATCCCTCACTTATAATTATACGTATTCTATAGTAAGGAATTTAGCATAAATAGGTAGTTGAAGTAGTAATATCTGATTATAATAATCTTTTTGATAGTTCTAATTTTAATAAGTAGAATACAAGAATAGCCGAATAACTAGCTGAATGAATAAACTATGGATGATTTTACTACAAAATGCTTTATTTTTACCACTAAAATTTTCTTGTAAAAGATTGAAATTTAGTTGTAGTTTACAGTATATTCTATATAGCAACTACTGAAAAGAAATTTGGTTGTCAATAGTTAATATTTTTGTGTTTAGGCAATTAAATTTTACTTTAGTAGTCAAAAAATTATTATAAGCAAGAAAAAAATTTCTCCTTTGGAAAAGCAAACAAAGAATTTTTTTTTACATACGCGTGTTTTTGGTAATAAAAATTTTTAATCATTAATAAGGATTGAAAAAATATATTTCGTTGGTGCGCCACAACCTTTTCGATAAGCTGTAAAAAAAATCGGAAAAGAATTTATGAGAAAAAAATTTAAGAAGTTAGAGATTAATGTAATACCATAGAAATAATGCTAACAACTAGCAAGCATAAAAAATGGAAATAAAATAGAGAAGATGGTTAGGAAATAATTAAAATACAGAGTCAATAATAGGGAAAGTAGGTAGATAATTAAGATGTAAAATCATATTAAAAAATGCATTTTAAGAACGGTGAAAAATCGTAATAAGAAGTGTAAATTTCTTTTAGCCTCACAACAAAAAGGTTATGATAAAAATAAAACAAAGAAAATTAAAGAGCAATTGACCCTTGGCCTTGAGCGGAGAAACACTTCCGTAGCTTCCACTGAGTGCAATCTTGTCCGTTTAAATTTTCTAATAATTTTGAGAAAGAGCATACCAACGGTTCCGGATCACGCACCGTGCACGTTCTTTGAAAGCTCGAGTTCGAGATTCCGTAAATCTTGCGTTGGAAGTTGTTCCAGATCTAGGGCCAAACATTTAAGGGTACTTTTGGTAAACTAAAAGGCGGAAAACTATGGTAAAATGTGGAAGCACGTTTACCAAGTCAGTTATTTACTTAATTTATTATCATATTTTTTTACTTTTATCTTTCTATTTTAATTATTTTTCCTTTTAATAACTCTATTTATTTTTACTTTTATCTTATTGTTTCCTATCAATGGTATAAGCTTCAAAATATTTTATTTTCCACTCACCGCATGTCCCACAATCTCATAAAAATATTAACCACTAAATATTCTTTATATTCCAATGCGGCACATGATGTTGAGCGTCCCCGTGCCTCCACTTTCAGCATCCTCGGTTGCAAATCTCATCCGTTAAACTAAGTTATTTTAAGGCATTATTATTTAACCTTAAAACTTTTTAAATAAAAATTTTTTAATCTAAAATTTTTCACTCTTCGTAATTAACTTATTTTTAATTTTTTTTTTACATTAAGAATACTTTGTTTAGCTAAGAGACCATGTTTCAGCGCAACCCAATATGCGAATAAGTTACATTTGCTTAAAAATAGGTACATTCATGTATAAATTATGAAAAATGCTTAGAACTATTCACAGATATATTATAATGTAATAATACTTTATATGATCATTTAGCTACATATTATTGATATTTTAGATAGTTTAAATGTTTAAAAAACTACTTTAAAGTTGATATTTAATATTAAATCATTTTATTATGTTGATTTTATACATTTATAAATAAGGCATGTATACAGTGAAATCGAAAAAATAAAAGGATTTTCAGAATATTATAAATAATGCTAAATATAATTGATGAAGTAGATTTTCTATCAACTATCAAAATTTTTAAAATAGAGGGAGTTTCATAGAAGCGTCCCTGTTTACGCGTATTCTTATACAACTATTTTATTTTTCAATCATTTTTATACAACTATTTATACAACTAATCTAACTATTTTAATTTTATTCTACTACTCATTGTTGTGTATATCATATTATATTATTTTCTTCAAATTTAAAAAATTTTACATAAAAGCTTTTCATCTAAATATTTTATTACTTGCTAAACACTCTTTTAATAAAAACTGGATTTTTCGAGCTTTTGCGACCAAATACTCTTGCGGGCCAGCCGTCCGAATACCCTTCATGCGATGGACGGCTTGGATTTTACTGGTGGCAGTGGAGCGTCAGAGCGCACAAAGCTTATTTGTCTCCGATGAAGTCGGAGCGTAATTCAGTGCACCCGGGTGCACTCAGCCTCAACGCACCCGGGTGC
>JAXCLR010000001.1:23293526-23304420 GCA_035584095.1 Annona squamosa
CTTGACTTCTTTGCTTTCCTTAAACACTTGGCAAACTCATTAGTACACTTCATAATCTCAAATTAGTTCTTGTTAATTATCAAAACTCAAGCTTTGGTCAATTCGTTTTGTTTTGAACATTGTTTCCAACAGACTTCACGTGTGACTTAGGTCTGGTCCAAGATCAAGTTGACCTGAAATGGAACTTAAAGTCAAGCTGAAGATTGAAGTTGCAACTGAAGTTGATTCCAGTCTGCAGCTTAGGTGATGTTGCATCTAAAGTCGACTCCACATGTGACTTGGCTCATAACGGTAGGAAAAATTCTAACGTTGGTGCATTAAATGTGCACTACTTACCACCAAACGTTTAAATTTACTCCACTTTGTAAAAGAGCATTCAAGAGGACGTGCTAGCGGTTAGAAAAGCATTCATTAAATTCACCTTCCACCCTTTCTAGCATTAAAGTGATATACACCAACTTCAAGTAAAGAATTTTGCTCCAACTTGCTAAAAGCAACATTGCTGATCATTTCATTCTCTCAATAAGTTCTTCCACGAGCTAAAATCTACCTACATGAACTTGTAAAGTGTAGTTTCTTCTGTTTGATTCATTGTTTGTATTTAACACTTCGTTTGATATTGGAAATCGGAACCAAATGAAGGCAAAGTAGTGTTGTGTCTTGAGTGTGACTCATCACCTACTTGAGCTGGAATCTAGAAGAGAGCTGCTACTCTAGTTGTATTTGATAATCAAATAGTAGAACCCAAGTCATAATGGGTATGAGCTTGGAAGAGTGGAGTAGGAAAGGTTGCCCGAGCCACTATAAAGATTATGTCTATTGTTGTGGCTTGATCAACTGCTTTTATTACTTTATTTTTCTCCATATTCTCTACTTGTTTCATTAAGGGGATTATATTAAACAAGGGGAAAGTTTCCGTTTGAGTAAAATTTTAAAATACCTAATCACCCCTCCCCTCTTTGGTTGTTGCCATAAACTCGGGACTAATAAGTGGTATCAGAGCAGGTCATTGAATTTAAACCAAAGAGATCTTGCAAATGACATCCCAACAAAAACTTCCACCCCTGCATTCGCCGAAGGCCAATCATTTACAATGTCACCTCTATTTGATGGGAGTAACTTCGATTATTGAAAGTTAAGAATGAAACAACCAATTATGACTATAGATATAGACTCTTAGATTACTATCCAAGATATTGTTGTGTAGCCTGTTGATGAAAGAGCCTCCACATGGTTTGAGGAGAAAGTTAGAATTGTTAAAAGCAACGTCAAAACCATGAACTCCCTTTTTTATGCATTAACAACATCTGAATATGATAGGGTATCCTCTTGCTAAACTGCCAAAGAAATATGAGATACATTTACATCTATTTATGAGGAAACTTCTCAAGTCCAAGGGACTAGAAGAAATATTCTGATTGAAGAGCTAGAAAGCTTTAAAATGCTTGAGACCGAAAATATTTATGAAATGTTTGTTAGATTTTCTAAAATTACTAATGCTTTAAAATGTCTTGAGAAAGCTATTTCTGAATCTGAACAAATTATAAAGATTCTAAGAGCGCTACCCGAATCATGGACTCCCTAGATTATGGCCATTGAGGAAGCAAAGGATCTTAACATGCTAAGGTTTGAAGATCTTATCAGCTCACTCATGTTACATGAGTTGATAAAGAGGAGGAATGAGGAATAACATAAAGGCAAAAAAGGCTTTTGCCTTAAAAACTGCATAAATTTCAGATGACTCCACTTCATCTTCTCAAAAAGATGATGAGGTGATAAAGCTATTCACAAGAAGATTCAGAAAGTTGTGAGGAAAGGAAAGAATTTCGAGAGCTTTAAAGAGAGAAATTCAAAGGAGAAAAATAAGGAAGCTATAAAGTGCTTCCGGTATGGAGGAATGGGGCATATGTAAGCCCAATATCTTGCACCCGAAGAAAACAAAACAAGGGAACAAAGAGAAAAGAAGGACCAAGGCGAAAATAAAAAAAATTCAAAAAGTAAAAGGAAGAGGGATGTATGTCAATGAGGAGACATCCACAACTTGCAGTTCTTCAAATGAAGAAAATGAGGGTGCAAATTGTGCAAGAATCTGTTGCATGACTACAATAGAGGAAGATTCCAACCTATGCTTTGCTGTAGCAGAAATTTTGAAGGATCAAACTACTTCAACAAACTGCACAAGTAGTGAAGAGGTAACTTGTAAGTTAAAAACTCTTTCTATTTTCTTTTCCATAAATGAATATCTCAAATGTGCTGAATTAGAAGAACTACAATTAGCGTATGATTCATTATATGAGAGAATAAAGAAATTGGAAAATAAATTCACAATAAATAAAAGATAATAAGATACAGTAATTAATTTGAATGAAAAACTTGCAAAAAAGTTGACTAACAAATGAAAAGAACACTTTGATAAGTGAGATGGAAAGACTTAAAAAGAAAAATGAATCATTAAATGAATCACTAGCTAAGTTCTCTAATTTAGGAAAAAGCATCAAAATATTTTTAAATATGACCGTCCAAAACAACAAAAGAAGACTTGGGTACTCTGCATTTGAGAATGGAGAATGTAACAAGTCTAATGCTCCAATGACCTACAAAAACCAAGCAAAGCCCATTCATGCTAAACCAAAAATGAATCATGGTACTTGGACCAAAAGATCGACTTGGGAACCAACTATTACATGGATTCCTACTCTAAGACTCCTGGAATTTTTGCAACAGGATGGGATATAAGGTATATCAATGCAAAATAAGAAAATTATATAACCTCGGTGCAAAATTAGTTTGGGTACCAAAGAGCATTAGATTTAGGCCTTCAAGGATAGAGTAACGTAGATTTCAATGACTAACTAACCCAAATGGACTCATAAAATAAGTATAAAAAATAAGCTCCACTTGACCTTATTTTTGCAGATATGTCTTAAAGCAAAAGCCAACAACATATGGCTTATGGATAGTGGTTGGTCAAGACATATAATGGGTGAAAGAGGATTATTCCACATGATCAAACTATGTAGTGAAGGAACGGTAGCATCTGAGAATAGTGAAAAAGGTATAATTAAAGATAAAAGAAATATATTTTTTGCACCAAGATAGTGAAAAAGGTATAATCAAAGATAGTGAAAATGAATTCACCATATATTTTTTGCACCAAGAATCCCCAAACAAAATTGGGTAGTTGAAAAGAAAAAAAGACAACATAGGAAATGACTCAAACTATGCTAAATGAGAGAAAATTGTCCAAAAGATTTTAGGGTGAAGCTGTAAGTACAGCACGCCATGTATTAAACTGAGTTACTATTAGAGCAATCTTGAAAAAGACCCCATATGAACTATGGAAAGGAAGAAAATCAAACATATCATATTTTCATACTTTTGGATGTACTTGCAGTGTGTTAAACAATCGAAAATCCAACTTAAAAAAATTAGATGCCAAAAGTGATGAGGCAATATTCCTTGGTTATTAAAAGTGATCAAGTTCTTCATGATGAAAACTGGATCATTGCAATACAAGAAGAGCTAAATCAATTTGAAATAAATAATGTATGACACCTGGTTCATAGACCCAAAGATTACACAGTTATTAGTACCAAATGGGTCTTTAAGAACAAATTAGATAAAAGTAGACTTGTGGTGAGAAACAAGGCCAGATTAGTAGCTTAAGGATATTCCCAAGAAGAGGAAATTGATTTTGAAGAATCTTATGCTCCTGTGGCTAGATTAAAAGTCATACGTATCCTACTAGCACTTGCTTCTCATGTGGATTTTAAATTATTTCAAATGGATGTGAAAAGCGTATTTTGAATGGACACTTGAATGAAGAAGTTTATATTGAACAACCTCCTGAATTTGAAGAAAAGGATCAATCAAAATATATTTTCAAACTAACCAAAGCATTATATAGACTCAAACAAGCTCCATGAGCTTGGTATGAAATGTTAAGTAAATTCTTGATTGATCATGACTTTCAAAGAGGAAATGTTTACAACATTGTTCATCAAGTATAAGGATAAAAAAATTTTAACTGTTCAAATTTATGTTGATGATATAATATTTAGTGCTACTAATGAAACTTTGTGCCAAGAATTATCTGAGATTATGCATAGTGAATTCGAATTGAGTATGATAGGAGAATTGAACTTCTTCCTTGGCTGCAAATTAAGCAACTAGCAGAAAGAATTTTCATAAATCAATCCAAGTACATAAAAGAGATGCTGAAGAAGTTCGGAATGCAAAATAGCAAAGGTGCAAACACACCAATGAGTTCAACCATCAAGATTGATAAGGATGAAAATGGTAAATCTATTGAACAAAAACTATATATAAGCATGATAGGTTCTTTATTGTATTTAACTGCTTCTAGACCGAATATTTTCTTTAATGTTTGCATGTGTTTTAGATTCCAATCATGTCCTAATGAATCACATCTAATATCCATAAAAAGAATTTTTAGATATTTGATTAATACCACTAATCTAGGACTATACTATCTAAAGGGGTCAACATTTGATCTAATCGGCTACTTGGATGCGGACTTTTTTGGTTATAAAGTAGATAGAAAAAGTACTAGCGGAATATATCAATTTCTTGAAAACATGTTGGTTTTATGGTTTTCAAGAAAATAGACTAGTGTTACTTTATCTATCGTGGAACCCAAATACATAGCCTTTGGGAGCTGTTGTGCCCAATTACTTTAGATGAAATAACAACTTAAGGACTATGGTTTTTATTATCATGCATTCCAATTAGACGTGATAATACAAGTGCTATTTGTTTGACCAAAAATTACGTGTTGCATTCTAGAACAAAATATACAGATGTGAGACCTCATTTCATTTGTGAACATGTTGAAAATATGATATTTGTCTAGAATATGTTAAAACTGAGGATCGAATTGCTGATATTTTTACCAAAGCATTAGCAAAGGAATCATTTTATAAGATTAGAAATGATACGGATATGATTGAGTTTGATTAGGAGTGAAATGTGATAGGGGAAGTAAACTAGAAAGAACATTGAAAACAAAGTCTGTAGAGCCAATTCGACTCCGATTCGCCCAAGTCGATTTCAAGTTGACTCCATAACATCCAAGTTGATTTTGGACAGGGTGAAGTCAACTCCGCAAAGGACCGCAGTCGACTTTGGTTAGGGAAAGTCGACTCTAGCGAGGCGCCACTTGGTCTTCTCGTGCAAGGCCCTCTTCTTCCTTCTTCTTCCTTTTTCTTTTCTCTTCTTCTTCCTATTCTCTCTAACGCCGACCCTCTGTTTTCTCCTTTTACAGCCTTCTCATTCTCATCATTTCTCTTCATTTTTTCTCTCTCACAGTTCGTTTCTCTCTGGATCCCACTCCATTCTTGTTTCTTCTTTTCTCTCTCCCATCTCTCCTCTTTCTTTCTATCTGTCTACCGGCATTTGTCATTTTCCAGCGATGACTTCTCCAGCTCTTCCCATTGGAATCTTCCCATTACAATAGCTTGCTCACTCTCTCTTTCTCCATTTCCATCTTTCCCTTTCTAGTTTTCTCTGCTCTCCTTCTAATTCCAAGCTCCAGTCATTTCTCTCTCTCTCTCTCTCTACTGCTTTCTCTTCAAGCCCCAATTTCAAAACCCTTGGTTCCATTAAAACTCTTGTTCATTTGTAAATCATGGCTCCAAAAGCAATAGCAAAACCCACTAAGTTGCCCATATCCAGACAATCCAGATCAAACGCTGCCGAGGGGGTGCCTCGCCGACAACGAACGCTGTCAAAATGGGTTCGGGAGCAACCTTCTGCATCTACAGGACGCCGAGTGCGATTTCGGGAGGCCAATCATCGTCATTTGCTCCACAATAGGAAAATTTAGACTCTGAATCAAGCAGTGACACAATATCAACCGGAAATAAGCATGGAATGCCTACGTAGAAAGGGCAGGTGATGAAAATTCCCAGACTTATTTTAGAACCAAGAAGCAACACAGCTGGTTCTATTGCAACTTCTATGAGCATAAGATCTTTGTTCCGAAGATTATCTATTTCAAATTTCTCAATGTTTTGAATTCGGGATTAAAGAATTATTGGATTTTTAAGGATGGACAGGGCTATTGAAAGCCGATGATAGGATATATCCTGATTTGACTAGAACTTTCTATTATCCATGAGATCAGGAGTGTTATATCACATTTGTAAAAGGATAAGAGATGAATTTGAGAATTAGGGGTTCAACTTGCTGAAACAATGCAATCCATTGTATTGTAAACATTTTAGAAGTTCCCGAGGAAAATGAGAATATTCGTGAGGAGTTGTTATTTACTCAAATGCACAACCAACTGACAAATAACAACAAGTATCATTCGGGAATCAAATTTCTATACTCCATGGATTTGTTTCCCTAACTCCAGGTTCTGTGGCTTTTGATTGCACACTGTATCTATCTTAAGGGAGGAGGTCGAAACCAACTGAATCTGCAAGAGGCCAAGATCCTATGGAAGGTGGCACATCAGGTAAAGGTCAGCTTACCAACCTTGTTGTTGGAAGTGCTAGCTTCAAAGAAGGAGAATCCTCGAGAAGTGCTGCCCTATGGGACGTGGATCACCAAGATCATGCATTTCCTAGGTGTTGACTTGGATGGGGAGCCATTTGAGGTCTTGAAGCCCACTAATGCTATCAACAGGGCTCTCTTGACTTGAATGAAAATCAATCTAGGAGAATTCTGAGTTGAATGACTACGGGAACGAATGAGACAAGCAGATCAACCCGAAGTGGAGGGTGGTCATCCTGAGGGGGAGCGGCCGCCTCAGTCCCTCCAGCAGGAGGTGGTCCCATCTCCACCACCTACACCAGCCGAGCCCGCATTGCCACAATCTCACGACTCTTGCTCTCCCAAAGGTTCTCAAATCCTCGATCCACATTCGCATTCACCTAACTGGTTGGCTTCTGTTCATGCCATACGGGATCACCTTAAACAAATGGAAGACCGGATCACGAAATAGTTGGTAAGGATACACATAGCGATCATGGAGATGCGCAGTTTCTAGGACAAGATGGATCATGAATTGCGAATAATCAAGTACAGACTCGCGTCAGGAAGCAGTCAAGGTCGCTAGGTGCTGAGTTTATTTGATCTAGATCCATACTTTGGTGAATCTGTGAGGGTTGAACCCACCGTTCAGGCTTTCTCATCTTTCCACTCATCTGCCCATATCCGATCGATTCTACCTACTTGTTCTCCATCCTACCCAATCTTAGCCTTTTAATTTACCAAATCCAGATTTTCTTATTCCTTTTTGATTCTTTGACAAAAAGGGGGAGAAAGATTTGAGGTTTAGGACTTAGTTTACTTTCATGGATTGGGTAGCATGTACATGTAGGTCTCATTTGCATTTTCTTTTTGTTTCACATTGTATACAAATGTTTTGAATATATATGACGTGCTTTGGTTCATATTATGTTATGGTTGAAATTGTAATATTTGAATGTTATGGAATACATGTTAGTATGTGTATGAAATGATGTGTTGATTCATTTAACTTTGGAATGCAATGATAATGAAATTCATATGTTCTAAACACCAAAATAAGTATGATAGATTATTTTTGAAAGAAAATGAAAAGTATATCTCAAATTGGTTTTATTAATCACCAAAAAGGGGGAGATTGTTGGAATCGAAGGCAAATTAAGCACAATCCATATTTTGATGATTAACAACTTAATTTGAGAATATTTTGGGTACTAATGTGGTTTGTTAAACTTGGTTAAAGGATAAAAACTTAAATATTAGAACATAGCAGACCAAGTTGTAAGGCCAAGTCGACTTAGGCAAAGTCGATACCAAAGTTGACCTTAAGACCAACTTCAGATGTTAAAACCTTCCGATGCTGAATTTGAGAACCAAGACAGGTGAAGTTGTAGTCGAAGTTAACTTCACCTGCGACTTAGGTGAAGTCACAGACCCAAGTTTAAATCGCATTCACAAGTTGACTCTGCAATGCGACTTGAGTGAAGTTGAACATCAAGTTGACCCAAGCATCTGACTTGAGTAAAGCCGAAGACCAAGATAGTCTAAACAAGCAAATGACCATGATAGAATCATTCAAGATGATATATTATTAAAATGAAGATCATGAACTACATCTTTGGACTTCAAACTCAAGGAAGACAAATCATTTTTAGATAAATGCCACAAAGATAAAGTTTTCAAAGAAGATGAATATGCGAAGTTTCAAGACTAATCATTGAAAATCAAGGGAATCATGTGAAGAGCAAGATATGAGATGGAAAAGTAGCATCAAGGATCACTTTCAAGGAATCCAAGTTTCAATATATATGCATACAAATGGTGAAGTCGCACTCAAAGTCGACTCCACCTATGACTTGGGTCGGTCTTAAACCAAGTCGACCTGAAATGAAACTTGAAGTCAAGTTGAAGACCAAAGTCGCAACCGAAGTCGACTCCAATTTGCCACTTGGGTGAAGTCGCATCCGAAGTCAACTCCATATGCGACTTGGTTCGCAACAATCGGAAAAATTTGAATGTTGGCGCATTAAATGCGCACCACCTACCATTAAATGTTTGAATTTACTCCACCATTATAAAAAAGCATTCAAGAGGACGTGTTAGAGGTTAGAGAAGCATCCATTGAATTCACCTTCCGCCCTCTATAGTATTAAAGTGATCTATACCAACTTCAAGTGAAGACTTTGCTCCAACTTGCTGAAAGCGACATTGTTGACCATTTCATTCTCTCAACAAGTTCTTCCATGAGCTGAAATCTACCTACAAGAGCTTGTAAAGTATAGTTTCTTCTGTTTGATTCATTTTTTGTATCTAACACTTGGTTTGATATTAGAAATCTAAACTAAGCGAAGGCAAAATAATGATGTGACTTGAATGTGACTCATCACCTACTTGTGATGTATTTGTGCAAACCCCCTAGAGTTGGAATCTAGAAGAAAGCTGTGCTCTAGTTGTATTTGATAATCCAATAGTGAAACCCAAGTCATAATGAGTGTGAGAGTGGAAGAGTAGAGTAGGGAAGGTTGCCTAAACCACTATAAAAATTGTACTTATCACTGTGACTTGATCAACTGATTTTATTACTTTATTTCTCTCCATATTCTTGCTTGTTTCATTAAGGGGATTACATTAAACAAGGAAAAAGTTTCTATTTGAGTAAAATTTTAAAATACCCAATTCGCCCCTCCTCTCTTGGGTTGTTGCCATAAACTCGAGACCAACGATAGGATGCTTCTCTTAAAATTTTTTATGAATCTGGTTTAGAAATCATGTTTGGAATGATGCATATGGGTGTTATATTTTTATCTATGATTTTTAGATGATTTTAAAAATGACATGGATTTGGAATCTAGGGTTTTGTGAGACTTTTGGTGGTTTTATCAAAGATGCACATGGTGGATTATATAGATGTTATTTCTTGGATTTATAGTATGTGGGATCGAACCTTTGAAGTTTCATTGAGATCTCTATATCTTATAAAACTTGCATTTATATGTGCAATAAAATGCTAGTGTGAATGGTTGTGTGTTGAAATCATTTAAAAATGGATAAGAAGACTTGTTTAAAGCAAAGCTAGGGTAAAAACTTAAGGTTGATGAAAATTTTGGATTTTGATGAAGTAAACATGGAGTATAGCAATGGGATGATCCTATATTGATTCTATATTGAATGAAGACATTTACATACTTTTATTATTAATTCATGATGTGTTAAAATGTGACCAGTAGGAAATACATTATGATGATTTTCCATTGGTTGATTAAATATTATGATGAAAACATTGATCGAAAAATGAAATTAATTAATGGTTGTCGACTTGATGTAGGATATCTAGGGCGTGGACTTCAAATAATTTGATTCTCATTTTTTTAGGGTTTGTGGAGATATCCCCTATTATAAGTATTTACTAGTCGTCAAGTGAATGAATGGTATTTGGCTAGGAAACCTTATATTTGACATGATTTAGCATTTGGATTTATATGGAAGTATTACTTGTTCAATTTCTTATGAATACTCTCAATGTGTGAAAGAAAGCACATATGAGAGGAGAATGCATGACTATGAAAGTTCATAGTAAAAAAGATGCAAAAAGGACTAAAAATTGCATAACACAGCTTGGACTATATTTGTAGCCAAAATCACATAGCTTGTGTGATGATGTATTAACTAAGAATTGCACACAGGAAATAGCACAAGGCCATGTGATCACTACACATCTAATGATGCTATCAATTACCCAAACTGTACAAGTTCTATGTATTCTCGCTATTGCACCAACTCTAAACAAATTTTATATGAGGGAGAGTTTCTCCATGAATTGCACTTATGGTGGTGTGAGGGATATTTGATTGCAACAGAAGTGGAGATTTTAAGCTTTCAAGCTAAGATTATTTAAAGAATAAAGCTTTTTCTTCTTCTTCTAGGATTTTAATTTTTTTTTATCTGAGATGTATTTAATTATTATTTTTAGCTTTTTGTTCAATGTAATTACTAGTTGCTAAAATGATAATCCTAGGGTATGATGGAACTTGTTTTAAAACCATGATTGATGCATAATTTCCTCATTGTTAGGATATTGATTTTAGATTATTTTCTTAACTCGTGCTTAATACGTTTATGAGACAAAATACCTTATTGATTATTCTGATGATTTTATGTGAAACTTGAAAAGACAATATTGTTGGTCCCAAGTTAATGACAATTACCCAAAAGGGGAGTGGTGAATTGAGTATTTAAAAAATTTATAACTTAAACAGAAACTTTACCCCAGATTAATCTATTCCGCTTTATGAAGAAATGAAATGGAAAGCAATATAATGTTAAGAGCAGAAATATAAATCAAACACACAAGATTTTATAGTGGTTCAGGCAACCTCCCTACTCCACTCTTCCAAGCTCA
>JAXCLR010000001.1:23305290-23325292 GCA_035584095.1 Annona squamosa
TCATATGTTTCCAATTTGAACATCTAAGTTGACTTGTTCTTCAACTTCACTTAAGTCTACTTTGAAGTCGTTCTATTTCCAATTTGTCTTCTGAAATTTCTCCTTTGTTCGATCGAAGTCGATGCCGGAGTCGACTTAGTCTATGACTTCGCCCAAGTCGCATGCTGGGTCGACTTGGTCTACGACTTCGGTGCCCTCAGTTCTCGGTTTCAACTTTGGACAGAAAATGACGCCTCCAAGTCGCTACTGGAGTCGACTTGGTCTGCGACTTCACCTTAAGTCGCAAGTGGAGTCGACTTGGAGTGCGACTTTGGCATTTCGGAATCTTGACTTGAACTCTGGAAGGAATCATCATTTCGAAGTCGATGCTGGAGTCGACTTGGTCTGCGACTTCGCCTAAGTTGCATGCGGAGTCAACTTTGTTTGCGACTTTGGCAGCTCTGCTCTCCGTTTTCAACTCTGGAAGGAAACGACGCCTCGAAGTTGATATTGGAGTCGACTTGGCCTTAAGTCGATGCCTGAGTCGACTTGGAAATCGACTTATCCTTCCATGCTTCATTTTCTTCAAATGTATATCCTTTAATCACTTTCACAAATATGTTAGTAGCCAAGACTTACTCAAATTGATTTGTTAATCATCAAAACATAGATTTAGCTTATTTTTCACATATTTCCAACAAATATTAGATTAGACTTAGGGTTAAGCAGCATAGGACCTTGACATACTCTTAAGGTTATTTTACAATCACTTCTTTATTAATGAAATCATTAATAAAATTACTTTTAATATCCATCTAATATAGTTTGAATTTCATGTAAAATGCAAAGGCTAACAACAGTCAAATTGGTTTAATCCTCGTAATATGAATACAACTTTCATCAAACTATATTTCTTCTTCTTGGCGATAACTCTTTTTAACTAACCTTGCTTTGTTTTTATATTACTAAGCTAGATTCATCTAATTTGATCCTATAAATCCACTTAATTCTAATTATAGAAGTATTTTTCATCTAGAAACTAAAGTCTACACTTGATTCCTTTTGAATTAATCGAGTTCCTCTTACATTTTCATGATCCAACTATCATCTTCTAATGCTTTTTCTATGTTCGAGACTCAATTTAAGAAACAAATGTGAACTTTTGACTTAATTGATGATATGATGATCTAATTCTTTCTTTGTCATATATATAACCAAGTACTTAGTTTCTAGGATGAGCATTCACGAATCTTCAATCCTTAATAAGATCAAAATTACCTCCGTTACCTATAATTTCTTTCTTTTATCTGGTTTCTCTTTGTAATTCTATTCATGCACGTTTTGCACCAACTTTTGTCGACTTGATATTGTTGTTATGCTTTTCTAAAAAAATTTGTTATTGATTTTCATTTTTATTATAGTTCAAATAGATTGCTGCATCATCTTCAAGATCTTTTGTTTCTTTTCTATTAGTACATCCGTCAAATTTTATGTTTATAAATTCTTTTACAATTTGAATTCTCTTGTAATATACATGGTATGCTTTGCTACTCATGAAATATCCAAAAAATATAGCTCTATTTGATCTTGCATTAAATTTTCTCAACTAGTATTTTTCATTGTTATGTACAAAGATTTATATCCAGAGGTATGGAAATAAAATATATTTAGCCTTTTATTGTAGCATAATTGAAAGACATCTTTTTGAATATTAATTGAACATAAAATCTGCTTGAGATGTCGCATGTTGTATTCATTACTTCTACTTGAAAAGAGTTTTATTCATTCTTCACTCTTTTAAAAATATCTCAAAGAATGAAAAGTCTCATCCTTAGATGCTAAAAACATTATCCATGTAAATTTTGACTTATCATCCACAATCACATTGCATAATATTTACTGCTAAGGCTTTTTGTCCTAGTTGGTCCTACCAAATCTATGTGAAGCAATTAAAGTGGTTTGTTTGTGTATACTTTTCTTTTTCTCTAATTTTTTTACTCTTTAAGAAAGCATCATAAAAATGAACTTGACTGAACTTCAGTTTAAGTAAGTCTGTTGATATGTCTTTTTCCAAAATTCTTTCTATGTGATTCATACTTGTATGATCCAACTTTATTCCATAATAAGAATTCATTATTTGAAACAAATAGATAATCAGCTTTGATGCGATCCTATTCATCAACTTTCCACTCCTATTTTGTTCACTCTACATTAGCACATTTCCTTTGGAATAAAAAAACTATATAATAATGAGTTTCAAACAAAACTCTATACCTATTGTCTCAAAATTGACTCAAACTCAATAAGTTGTGTTTGATATGATCAACTGACAAAACATCAGACATAGTAGTGGAATATAGTTGTCTAACTTATCGATTTCAACTATTGCACCTCTACTATTATCACCAAAGGTCACTATTCTTCCATATTTTTTCTTAAGCTTGATGTACAACTCCCTTTTTCCCCTCATGTGCCTTGAATAATCACTATCAATACATCACACACTGCTTTTATTAGCATTTAAGCACATCTATAAATAAAGTTTAGTATTTAAGTATTGGTACCTATTTTGCAATGTCTTTAAGAAGGTTGGTAACTAATGAGTGGCATATATGTCTTTAATTTGCTCACTTTTAACATAAGTATACATGTCATATTATGGCGCCCCAACCTGAGCGTCACAATGTGAGTCTTACTCCGGGATCATTTATTGATTGGTAAACATGATCAGAATTGTTGCCTTGTCACATGGCGGGTTTTTAGCATGCACATACATTTATCATTCACTCTATAGAAGTTTATCTCATGGTATTTAATCATTTATTCACCAAAATGCACATTTTGCCATCATCAAGCCCTGATTTACACATTTAACATTTATTTTCTATAGATCATTACCATCATATAACATATAACATATTCCAATCCACATCACATGTCAACTATGTACAATCCCATATAGATGCAACATATTTGCAAACATTCATTCCATAATACATTACCCTTCATATAGATGCATATAAAGGAATATAAGAGTTATATTTCTTCATTTAACATGTGCTTTTCCTCTGTAGCCATCATGTACCTAACTTAAGGTTTGGAAAATAAACCATGAGTATTAACTTAGTAAGCAAGATGTATAATTTTCAGTCAAAAATTTTTTGGTAAAATTTTTCTTTATATAGATATTTTTGAATAGCCAACATTATACCCAATATGCATATACCATGAATAATGCAAATGCATTATTATCAACATAATATGAATATTATATGATTGTACGATAGCTAGGACACCATCTCATCACTTTGCTCCCATCTTGGGGAAGGCACCATTGGCCTTTGGCTTATTTTAGCAACTTAGTCACACTAGATGGAGACAACCGGTCCGTTTATACCTCTAAAGTGGACCTAGTACCTCGTACACCATGAGCATAGACATGCTAGGATGATTTTCATGAATAACTATTTGAACCATAATTTCTCAACACAACTTTAATAAAACAATGTTCAGTTTATTTGTAAGAGTTATAAGAATGACCATCTTTAAATAATTCCAAAAGCATTTAAAAATTCATTTGCAAGATATATTTCAAAATATTTAAATACCAATTTGCAACATATTGTCAACATTTAGAGAAAGCAAGTTTTTCAAAAGTTTGCTTGCTTGCCTATAGTCACTTTAATCTATTTCTTCAACTTTTGCTTTGCCTTTGCCAAGACACATTAAAATTATATTTCATTTATATATATAAAATTCTATATGCTTGCACATCATAAGGTTTTCTAGCCCACTTAAATTTACATTAACTTACTTCACCCAATTTCTTTCAAGTTGGGTGTTAATTTTCTAATTAACACATTGGTGTGACTTGTGCTTCCATAGTGACAATCCTTTTCCTTTTAATACCCTTATTTGATGTAAATTTTTAACCTCATTATAACTATTAAATTTAACTTAACATATGAAAGTTTATTACTTTTCATTTATTATTTAACACTCATATTTTACATTTTTTACATTGGTGCTCATTCAAGGCATCTATTTATGAGTTAGGGCCACTAACGTTAATATCAAATTTTTAGATTTTATAATTTTCTCAAAACAGCCCTCTCTTTTCTCACTTCACCATATTTCCTTCTTATTTTTGTACATTAACTATGCATACATATCATTCCCCTTCCTTGCCATCCATATCTTTCATGTGCACCTTCTAATTACACTGTCATTATGTGTTAAGAAAGTTCATATAAAATAGAATTTTTCCTCTCCATTTTGGCTTAGTTTAAGCACTTATTTGCATGTTAATTAGGGTATACTCATGAAATCAAAATCCCTTAATTAAATTCCTCAAAACAACAACTTTTCCTTCCCATTTCTCCACCTTGGACATCCACATCAATATGCCATATAAAACAGATTTTTATATTTTCATTTCCACCCATTTGGACATCCATCATACTCCATTAATGGGATATTTTACCCATATAATTTTTCATATATCTTATTGTTTAAGTCATGATTCATTGCTACCCTAAATGAATTGAATTTACATTAAATTGTCAATACCAAGTTTTGCCCTTCTAAGGTACATTAAATATGCTTGGTTTAACATAAATTAAACATTGAAACAATTCATATACTCCATACATCACACATGCTCAAAACGACAACATTAAATTGAAATTAATAAAAATTTCAGCATGGTGCACTTATTGTAAACAACCTTAAATTCGTACATAGCCTTCTTGAATGCTTGGATTGAATCTCTTAATTCATTTAACATTTAATAACCCTATTAAGGGCTTCATAAATCATCCCTTAATATTCATAATGAATCAAATTTATGACATTGATTGAGCGAGAAAACTTAGCAATTATCAAAACCAAACTTAGTTTAAACACCTACTTGGAATTGTTAGGTTTTACTTCTACCTTGCCTAGCTTGATTTCCCCTTTCTTCCCTTCCTTTTCCTCTTCTTTTTCTTCTCCTTTTCCTTTTTTCTTAGATGTCCACCCTGCTAGACTTTCTTTTTCACCTTATTGTCCACCAAATGACCGTAAAAGGCTGCCTTCTCCTCTCCTTTTATAATGGGGTTTTTAATCCCCTTTTGTCACCTTATTTTGAGGTTAATAAATCCATATTTATCACTTAAATTGTTGTCACATTTTCATCCATGTAATTTCCTATTTATATATTTATTTTTAAACACAAAAATGCCCATTTTTGCTGTCCACTTGATCATGTACAATTATGTCCCATTTTTGAGATTTTGTGGCATCAAAAAACTACACAAAATCAATGCATTTAACGTCCCTTGTAAGAAAATTTTTTTGCATTTTAAAAATTACAAAAACTGCCCAAAAATCCCTTCTTAAGATACCTCCATTGCACCCTTAAATGCACTGACTTTTGCATTAACAAAAAATTCACTTTTTGAAATAAAAAGTCAAATGATTTTGTACATAATTGATTTAGCAATTTTCAATGGGATTTAGCTTAATCAAATTCATCCGTATGATAGACTACCTTGTTTTGGCCATCCATAAGAAATTTCATCTCAAAATGACCTTCCTAATGCAAGCTATGAACATTTGAAAATATCATATGGAACTTGATAAAATTAAATTATTATCATGATAATTTAATCATGATTAACATAATCCATTCATTCATGAGGTAGAGCACGTCAACATGTGCTTATCTTTCAAATTTCAAGTCAATCCGCCTCATGGGCGTGAAGTTATGAATTTTCCAAATAATACCCTCATTAATCCCTTAATCATCATCAACTTAACCATAATTAGTGGAATAATTAACCATGCCACATCATCATTTTCTATACCTCATTTGGTTTCTTTGTACAAATTAAACCACATTGAGCTAAGGTGATTAATTTAATTACCTTACTTAATCAATTGCTTTAATCTCATTCATTCAATTGAATCATACAATTGACCATAATTAAATGCCTAAATTACATGTATAGATCTCAAATGTTCTTAGTATCACACATATCAAGTACTATAAAATGAATAGAGTGTTGATATCATGAGGAGGAAGAGTTAAATGTAGTGCAACCAAAATTTTCAATTGCCTTTCATAAATTATCAAATCAAATGGAATTTTAACACTTAGATGGTTAAAAATTAAGGAATTAAATTAGCTACTATAGGTACTATATGTAGTGCAATTAATGGATTTTTTTAAAGAGATGATTAGATAGATGAAAGTTATAAATACCTTAACTCAAGACTACGCTAAATTGTTTCCATTTTAATGTTTGTATGAAAATTTACTGATCTAGTTCATTTATATTTATAGATGACTTCCAACAAATATGAACTTGACTATACTTCAAATAGTCACGATGTTCCCATGAGACGAATGAAGCAAAGTATATTTGTGTGATCTAAGCTTGATCATGTAGGGTTTATCGGTATATTTTTATCTATACTAACATTCAACTGCCACAACTTGTGCAGCTATGAAACCTATGCTTTGCATATAGATCTCATCTAAACTTGACTTTTCCAAGCATAGATCTACATATTAAATTAATGCACAAGGTAGTTAAGCTTGTGGAAGCAATAAAAACAATATACAAAGATAAATCTCATACAAACACAAGTATAATAAAATTGAGGTTTCATTCCAATATAAGAAACTGAATAGTTATAATATGTGAGTTCAAGTTCATCACAACCCTCATCAATAAGTTTAGCTTAGACACATGACAAAGATTTCTTTAAAAATCATCCTTAAATACATCTTAAATAAAGAGATTGATAAAAAAAAATAAGAAAAAATATAGAAAGAGAAGATTAAACTCAATAGATTTCTTCAACACAACTTTATCTCTCTTAATATCTTCTCTTGCCTTGAGTTCCTTTCTTTTCTCTTCATTTGGACCACCATATTATTCCCCATCAGTTCTATTCTTCAAAAACCTTAAAAATGGTATTTATACTCATGCTTAAATGGAGCTTGGTACATGTGAAATTGGGGTCCGGTGCCATAACGCTATCACTATTGACTCACCCTAGCCTTGTTGACTCCAAAACTTGATTTTAACTAGCACTAGAAACTTCTTCTCAAATCATCCATTATGCATTGAATTAATGAGTAGGTCACCTTCTTTTCCTCTACAAAAAAGCAAACATAAGCAAATGCATCCCAAGACGAACTAGTGAATCAAAATGAAGTAAAATGCCATGAAGTACAATCACAATAGCTAAAGTGCGTTAAAGCTGGAAAAATCATGAAGATTACATAAATAGCACTAATTTATGTAATTTTTGTTGGTCCCAAATTTATGGCTTTTACCCAAGAGGGGAGGGTGAATTGGGTACTTTGATATTTTTACTTAAACAAAAAAATTTTCCTTTTCAATTTAATCCCCTTGATGAAACAAATGAATAATTTGGAGAGTAATAAAGTAATAAAATCAGAAATACAAACCACAACAGTAGACAAGGGTTTTATAGTGGTTTGAGCAACCTTCCCTACTCTACTCTTCCAAGTTCACACCCTTTGTGACTTGTCTTGACTTGGGTTCCACTGTGTATTATCAAATACAACTATAACAATAGTTCTCTTCTAAATTTCTGCTCTAGGGGGCGTACAAAAATCACAGCCCAAGTAGGTGATGAGTCCCACGCAAGTCATAATGCTACTTTGCTATCACTTGGTTCAGAACACCAATATCTAACCAAGTATCACAAACAAAAAAAAATGAATCAAATAAAGATATCTACACTTTAAGAATGTTTAGGCAAGTTTCAGCTCATGGAAGAACTTGTAGAAGAGATGATTTGACTAGCTTTAAAGTACGCAGCAAGTTGGAGCGTAGTTCTTTACTTGAAACTTGTGTTGATCACTTAATGATTGAGAGGATGGTAGTTGAATCTTAGTTAATGCTTTGTCTTCTTGCTAGCATATTCACTTGAATGCATATTTATAATGATGGAGCAAATTTGAACGTTTGGAGGTAGGTGGCGTGCATTTAATGCACCAACGTTCGAATTTTTTTTTCCGTTACGACTCAAATCATAGATGAAGTCGACCTCAGTGCGACTTCACCCAAGTCACATACTGGAGTCGACTTGGGGTGTAACTTCGGTTCCCAGCAAATACCTCAACTTCCACTTCAGGTTGACTTGGTCCTAGACTTAACCCAAGTCGCAGGTGAAGTCAACTTCGGGTGGGACTTCACTTTCTGTATTCACTTGATGATCTTGAATTTCTTCTAGAACTTGCTTGCTTATCATTTATCTTGTATTTGTTCTTCCATTGAATACTCAATCTTGAAACTTTGTTATGTTCAATTACTCTTAGGGACTTTGTATTCATGCCTTGGATTTAAGATGCTTTGATATTCTTGATTTTGCAATACTTAAAAATAGCCAAATGATTTTTCCTGAGTAGAATATAGCCTTGAATGATTTTATCATGTGGTATTGCTTGTCTGAACTATATCCATCTTCAATCTAACTCAAGTCGAATGCCTGGGTCAACTTAGGTTCTAGCTTCACTTAAGTCACATGTGAAGTCGACTTGGGTATGCAACTTCACCCATCTGGGGTTCCAGTTTCAATGTTGAAAGTTTTGAACCCCTGAAGTTGATTGCGAAGTTGACCTGGGTTTGCGACTTCACTCAAGTTGCAGCTGGAGTCGACTTGACTTTGTGACTTTGCCTGTCTTGGATCCAAGGTTCAATGCTGGAAGGTTTGAGTTCTTGAAGTCGATGGTGGAGTCGACTTAGGTCAATGACTTCACCCAAGTCACAGATGGAGTTGACTTGGCCTTCCGACTTCATCTGTCTTGGATCAAAATTCAACTCTGGAATGTTTGCTTCTTTCCAAATCGATCCTAAGGTCGACTTGGGCATTGACTTGACTCAAGTCAATAGGTAAGTTGACTAGATTTTGTAACTTGATCTGTTAGATTTTGAGTTTGATTTTTTTAACCTTTAAATATTTTCACAAAATATATTAGTATCTAATACTTACTCAAATCGAGTTGTTAAGTGTCAAAACACAAATTTTGCTTAATTTGCCATTAATTCTAACAATCTCCCCTTTTTTAATGATTGATAAAATAAATTTGAGTTTATACCTTTCTTTTACTTTATAACGTACTCTTTTATCTTGTTTAGGAATCTTGTATCATATATGAATTAACTGCATTGCATTTCAAACTTGATGAACATTCATATTTCATTTTTAGCAATTTCATGCATATACAAAACATAAGTTAGTCATTTCAATTCAAAAACATATTAATTCCATATACAAGTAACACATTTCAAAAACATATCATTTCCATATATAATCAAAATGCAAAATAAAAAAAACTTATGCGAGTACAAACTACTTGACCCATAAAGAAGTAAACTGATCTAAGACTCCAACATCTTAGAAACTTACTCAACTCCAACTATTCTCTCTCTTTTTGTCAATAAATCAAAAATGGAGATCAAGAATTTGAGATTTGGCGAATAGAAAAGCTAAGATAGAATAGGGTAACTGGATGGCCGATGGTGTAGGTCTGACATGAGTGGATGAGTAGAATGAGGATATAGGCTGAGCAGTGGGAACAACCCACATAGACTCACTAACAAATAGATCTAGATTGGGTATAGGCCGAACTCTACCACTCCCTGATGCAAGCCGATATTTGATCATTCTAAGCTCCTGATCCATACGATCCTGTCTCGTATGCATATCCATGATGGCAATGTGGATCCCAGCAATCTGGGAGGTCAGTTTATCCTCCATCTAGTCTAGATGCTCCCTAATCGCATTCATCGAGTTGTCCCATGAAGGCAGACGTGGATCCAATCTGGTATCTCTGAGCCTCTAGGGGAACATGATTCATGTGAATGAGGTGATGTAGGCTCAGCTGGGATACCATATGGTGGAGATGGGACGGCCTGAGGCTATGGTGATGGCAAGGGTTGCTCCCCCTCAACTCATGCTCCCCCGGCTTCCTCTTGAGCTGGTTGTCCCATCCTTTCTCTTATCCTTTCTGCCCTGAAATGATCCACATTTATCTTCATCATTTGTATTAATGCCTTGTTAATGACATTTGTTGGTTTCAACATCTCAAACGGCTAACCGTCGAGGTCCACACCCATGTAATGCATAATTCGGGTGATCCAAGTCCCATAAGGCAATACCCCTCGAGGGTTATCCTTATTTGAAGCCAATGCTTCTAAGAACAGTGCAGGCAAGCTAACCTTGACCTTGTTCTCCACTTTCCATAGGATTTTTGCCTTTTGTGGGTTTAGCCGATTTTGGCCTCCTCCTTTAGGGTGTATACAATGCACAATTAACAACCTGAGTACCCTAAGCCTAGGAGATAGGTCCATATAGTGAAGGAACTTGATTCCTGGATAGTACTTATTGCTCTTTGTTAATTGATTATATAGTTGTGTCAATGACAACCCATCCGGAATCGATTCTTCTTCTTTGGGAACATCCAACATATGCGCAATTCTAGTCATTACGTTGTCCTTGTGGTTTCCTTCTCCAAAACCCAAGTTGATTTCTCTTCCCTTAACAAATGTAACATAGTACTCCTGATCCCATAGGTAGTAAAATGTACAGGTCAAATCAGGATACACCCTATCATCGGTTTTAAAAAGCTCGGTCCAACCTTAGAATTCCAACAATCCTTCTATGCCAAACTCATAATCATGTAGAAATTTGAAATTGATGATTTTTGACACAAAAATCTTACGCTCATAAAAGTGTCTGTAAAATTTGTTGTGCTGCCGTTCTGTCATGAAGTAGGTGGTCGGCATCTTTAGGACCTGCGCCTTTTGAGACAGTGTCCCCTGTCTGTTTGCAGCAGGCAATGTATCACTGCTAGACTTGATGTCTGAATTTGCTCGTTGAGGTGCCGTCAAGGAGGGTTTGGCCTCGTAGAAATGCACATGGAGTCCTGTTGATGCAGAGGCTTCCTCTCGGACCTGCTTGGAAGGAGTTTGTTGTTGGTGGGGTACCCCCTCACCTGAATTGGATTTGGAGGGTCTGGATACGGCCTGTTTCTTAGTGACAGTTTTTGGGGCCATTAGAAATGGATTTCAAAACTAGAATGGCTTTCAAATTGGAAAGTTTATATGGGATGGAGAGTTTCAAAGAAATTTTAGAAAGTACAAATGAATTGCAAGATGTAATCAGAGTTGATAAACCTAGAAAGTGAGAGGAGTGGGATGAGCTCTTTAGAGAGAGAGAGAGAGAGAGAGAGTCAGAGAGGAAGAGAGATTAGACACGCTAACGGTAAGATGAACAGAGAGAGAGACAGCAAGAGATAAAAATTGAAAGATGAGAGGAAAAGGAGAGATTAGAGAGAAATAGAGAAACACGAATCGAGAGAAACTGAGAGATTGAGAAATCTGACAAGCTGACAAAGAGATGAGGAAGAGTGGAAAGGAGATGAAATGTAGACTGAGAGAAATAGAATCTAAGAAACGAGATCTCAGAGAGAAAGTAAGAATGAGAGAGCTGAAAAAGAGATACAAAATATCAAGAAGAAAAGAGAAAATCGGATAGAGAGAGAGAGAAAGAAATGCAACAGAGGGGTGAGACGAGTGAAGAGACTCAGAAAGATAGAAAATCAGAGGAAGAGTTGAGAAGGATGGATGATTTTGGAAAGAGGAAAGAAATGAGGGAAAGATATTGGAAACTAGAAGGAACAAAGTAGGAATAGAGAAGAATGGAAAATGAAAAGAAGAAAAGGGAACCCCGACGTGAGAAAATAAAGTGACACACTCTAGAGTCAACTTTGCCCTTACCGAAGTCAACTTCGCCCCATCCGAAGTTGACTTCGCTAAAGTCAACTTGGGACAACTGGAGTTGACTTGGCTCTCCAGACTTGGTTGTTCCTAAATACTCCCCTTGTCATATATGCTTCTAGTCAAACTCAATCATTCCCATATCATTTTTAATTTTATCAAATGGCTCTTTTGCTAATAGGTTGGTAAATATATTTGCAATTTGATCCTTAGGTTTAACATATTTCAAAAAAATGTCATGATTTTCAACATGCTCACAAATGAAATGGTGTCTCACATCTATATGTTTTGTCCTAGAATGCAACAAAGAATTTTTGGCCAAACATATTGCACTTGTATTATTGCACCTAATGGGAATATCATGATAATCAACACCATAATCTCTAACTTATTGTTTCATCCAAAGTAATTGGGCACAACAACTCCCAGTGGCTATATATTCAGCTTCTGTGTAGATAGAGCAACACTAGTTTGTTTTCTTGAAAACCATGACACCAACATGTTTCTAAGGAATTGACATTCTCTGCTGGTACTTTTTCTATCTACTTTGTAAACGGAAAAATCCACATTTGAGTAGCCGATTAGATCAAAAGTTAACCTCTTTGGATACCATAGTCCTAGATTAGTAGTGTTTATTAAATATATGAAGATTCTTTTCATAACTATTAAATGTGATTCTTTAGGGCATGTTTAAAATCTAGAACACATGCAAACACTGAATAGAATATCAAGTATAGAAGCAGTTAAATATAATAGAGACCCTATCATGCTTCTATACAATTTTATTCGATAGATTTACCCTTTTCATCATTGTCGATCTTGATAGTTGAACTCATTGGTGTGTTTCCACCTTTGCTATTCTACATACTGAACTTCTTTAACATCTCCTTGACATACTTGGACTAGTTTATAAAGATCCCTTTTGCTTGTTGCTTAATTTGTAGTTTAAGGAAGAAGTTCAATTCTCCATCATGCTCATTTCAAATTCACTTTGCATAATCTCATAAAACTCTTGGCACAAAGTTTCATTAGTAGTACCGAATATAATATCATCGACATAAATTTGAACAAATAAGATATCATTATTTTTATACTTGATAAATAATGTTGTGTCAACCTTTCCTCTTTAAAAGTCATGATCAATCAAAAATTTGCTCAACCATTCATACTAAGCTCATGGAGCTTGTTTTAGTCCAAATCAAGCCTCGGTTAATTTGTAAACATATTTTAATTGATCCCTTTCTTCAAAACCCAGAGGTTATTCAACATATACTTCCTCATTTAAATATCCATTCAAAAAGTGCACTTTTTACATCCGTTTGAAACAGTTTAAAGTCCATGTGAGAAGCAAAAGCTAATAATATACATATGGCTTCTAATCTAGCCACAGGTGCATATGATTCTTCAAAATCTATTATCTATTCTTAGGAAATACCTTTGGCTACTAATCTGGCTTTGTTTCTCACCACAATTCTCTTTCATCTAGTTTGTTCATAAATAACGATTTGGTATCAATAACTGTGCAACCTTCGGTTTAGGAACAAGGTGCCATACATTATTTTTTTTCAAATTAATTTAGCTCTTCTTGCATTGCGGAAATCTAATTTTCATCATTAAGAACTTGATCAAGAGATGTTGGTTCAATTTTTAACACAAAAGAAAATTCTACACAAATATTGTGTCTTGACTTTCTAGTTTTTACTCCTTCATAGATATTACCAATAATTTGCTCAATTAGATGGTTATTTTTGAATTTTAATCAGTTGGAGGTTTGTAGGAATTGTTGCTTTCACTTATCCTTTCCTCCACAGAATTTTCTTGCTTTGTTTCAACTCCTCCTTGTTGTTCTTGTTACTTTGCCTTTGGGTTCTTTGATACCTGTTCAACATATACTTTCTCATTTAAGTATCCATTCAAAAATGCACTTTTTACATCCATTTGAAACAGTTTAAAGTCCATGTGAGAAGCAAAAACTAATAATATATATATGGCTTCTAATTTAGCCATAGGTGCATATGATTCATCAAAATCTATTCCCTCTTCTTGGGAATAACCTTTGGCAACTAATCTGGCTTTGTTCCTCACCACTAGTCCACTTTCATCTAGTTTGTTCCTAAATACCCATTTGGTACCAATAATTATGCAATCCTTAGGTCTAGGAACAAGGTGCCATACATTATTTCTTTCAAATTGATTTAGCTCTTCTTGCATTACGGTGATCTAATTTTCATCATTAAGAGCTTGATCAATAGATGTTGGTTCAATTTTTGACATCAAAGAAAATTCTCTACAAATATTGTGTCTTAACCTTCTAGTTTTTACTCCTTCATAGATATTACCAATAATTTGCTCAATTAGATGGTCATTTTTGAATTTTACAATAGTTGGAGGTTTGTAGAAATTGTTACCTTCGCTCACCCTTTCCTCCACAGAATTTTCTTGCTTCGTTTCAACTCCTCCTTATTGTTGTTATTGCTTTGCCTTTGGGTTCTTTGATACCTGTTCAACATATTCTTCCTCATTTAAGTATCCATTTAAAAATGCACTTTTTACATCTATTTGAAATAGTTTAAAATCCATGTGAGAAGCAAAAGATAATAATATACATATGGCTTCGAATATAGTTCAAATGAGCCTCGGACCAAATTTTGGATTCTATAAGCACTTTAACCCAACTTTAACTTGAAATTATACTTTCATCAACATTTGAAAATTAATATATGATATACCAACATTTCATAAAATTTATTTCTGTCATACTAACGCCATTAGATCTTGTTTAAAACAATGTGAGTTTGTGAGTTAGTAATTGATCTTCCACATTATATGTAATTAACTATATTAAAATAAACATAAGGATAATTAATCCTATATATTATGGAGGGTCAATACAAAGCCTAATCGATTCACCTATCACCATTAGGTTAGGTTAATGACCTCCATATGGTCAGATAAAAAATCAGTAACATTTGCCCAAGATTTGTGAGGTGGTGATAAGGAGTACAAGATTTCTTAAATATATTTTTTCTGATTCTTTGCATTTACAACTCAACCTAAGTGCATATTGCAATCGTAACTTTAAGTGTGTAAATTTAACAATCATAGCTAACAAAGTAGCTACGGAGATATTGCTTCAAAAAATGGAAGATAACTTCCTTTGCCAAGACTCAAAGCTCAGAACTACCACATGCTTGGCAGGACTTTTTGCATCTCCACTAGTACTATTGCAATAGTATTAGGACTCAAGGAATACACAATCACAATAATACACGTCCCTGTCGTATACATAATTGCTTCACATCATACACACAAGATTGTCATTAATATAATTTATCATAATATTATGAACATCATCATAACTACCAACATATAACAATCACATCATTCTCAAAAATATATTCTTACATTATCTTCTAGAATTATAAATATTGTCAACTCACATAGCAATCATCAATATTGTTACACCATCATGCTATCATAATATCATATTATACATGTAGTCACTTGCTAACATGTGACAAATATACTTAAATCATTGCCAAACAAATTTAGATCCATCTAAGAGCATCCTAGCTATGTTGAATTGAGCCTTGATCCCTTATGTGAGAATTAAGTATTTGCTGTGGGTCAATCTACTACAAGTAGGTTATTACCCCCTAATCAATTCCCAATGTCTAATGGAGGTCGCCTACCTAACTACTTAGCATGAATCCACCCTCAGATGCCTGATGCACCTAGCTCAAGAGGGTTTACCCACCTCATTTGAGGTTGGGGCTCAACTTCTAATATTATCACAATGACATCTATACTATTATTCATGAAAATAATACAATCTAAGCACTTCCAACACATGTCACATGTTGATGTCATGCTAAATAACACAGATCTTATCATTTTTTCAATAAAATAAGTGATAGAAATTTTTTAATTAAGTCATAGAAAGAGGCCAACATCTTAAATCACTGATTTACTATATATACATGTTAATCCTTGCCAAATAAATATAAAAGTATCATTAATCTTGAAATTCATGTTAACCATAAGAATCTCAAAATCCTACAAACTTTAACCTCATTTTCTAGTTTTTCCAAAATCTCAACCCAAAATAAAAAATCAAAGACGAAATCCATTTTTAAAGGTGCAATAAGTTATTTTCATTAGGAATATGATTATTTTGAAATTGAAATACCTACAACTAGGAACGAGATTTTTGCCAAATTTCTCTTCAAGACCTAACTTGAATGTTGATGTTTCTTAGATCTTACTTATAATTCCCCAACCAGGGATGCATCATTGGGGATCCTTACTTTACGAAAATTTTTAATTAATAAAACTTATTAATGAAACTAAAGTTTTGTCTTTATAACAGCGAGAGCTTTTCTAATGCAACCAAAAAGAAGTCTAATTTTTTTTACTTATTTTAATGAAAATCTGGTGACATACCATCCATATTTAAGACATTTAGATATTGGCTTAGATACCTTTTAAAGAGAAGCCCCTTTAAAAGGTAGCTAATTTTAAAAGACATCCAGTTAAAATAAGAACTTAGATCATGTTAAAACAACAATCCAATTCATTTCAACATGATCTAAGTTCTTACCACATGTTTTTGAATTTATTCATCTCTTAAATATACAATTAAGCCTCACATGCATTTAACTAATACTTCAAGTATAATTTTAAAACATTTTAGGTCAATACATGCCAACATAACTTAATTAACTATATGTTATGAATATAAATTAAATTCCAAAAGTTGTAAATAAGAAATGTATATCTTCTTCTACTCAATTTGATTAATCAATAATCATTAGTTAGTTGAAAATCAATGAGTATATTATATTCTGTAAGCAAGTATTTTAAAAAACATAAAATCATTTCACATGCTTGTGCATGTATGACAATGACATAGATAATTACAACACTCATTATTAATAATCATGATAAGGCATTCCTTAAAATGCTCTTAGGCATGGATCTATTCATATATTCATCATATGCTTATTATGCTATAAAATTAGTTCTACTAACTCTTACATAATCATTATCTTAATACCATGACCAAAATTCACATACTTATTTACTTGAAATCATAAATAATTAGTGTTATTACGCAGTTTTTGAAAAGAATACTCCAAAAAAAATACACAGAGTGTTGCTTACCTTTCCCATTCATATTTTCTCAGTCTTTTATTTACTATTTCTTTGACAATGGCATTGTTGTTTTCGGCTTCATTAGTAGTAGGCAATAGGCATCATCTCCCCCTTCCCCAGTGACCAAATGACATTGTTTCTCATCCCCTTTCTCTCCATACCATCTTCTTTTTCTTTTTTTCTTCTCTTCTCTCTATTCTCTCTACTTTATATCCTTTATTTTTGGTGAAAGGGTTTCGACCCTTTCTCTTTTTCTTTTTTGGTGGCTAGCACATGTGGCTAACACATGGTAACTCCCCTTCCATTTTTTATACAAACTTGCATAATTTACAAGATAATACTCATAACATTTTATATTTTATATTTTAAAACTTATAATATGTACTTATGACCATTAAATCATAACCACTTGTGAATTTAGCGACTAAATCATTTAAATTAATTGATTCGAAGTAAATTAGTATGTTTTTTTATTATTTTAATTAATGATAGTACTTGATCTCATTTCCATTTATCGATTATTTACCCCTTTTTTCTTCTATAACTTTAGGCTATTAATGAAATTGTCATTTTAATTGTTTTAATGACCTAAAATTTCCATTTCACCCCACCCTTTTTGTCCTAATTTATTCTCCTCTCATAAAAAGTTCCATTACAAAAATATTAAAACAATCTACACATTTGAGGGTATTTTCTTTTTACTTCTCACAGTTCATATGTAACTTCTATTTTCGAAACTTATTTTGTTACTACTATATTTCTTGAATTGCTTGCATCTTTATACAATTATACATGCATAAATTTCATAACAATTTTATCTTTGTGTTCTCACTTTACATTAATCGTTTAAGAAAACTCCTCATGGCATACCCAAACAAGAGTCATAAGAATAGTCCCTTGTCTCTCAGTTAACTTTCCACTTTTCATTATTAGCCTCTAATTGTGTGAGTTTTTATTTACCATGTTATCCCTAAAGATAAAAAATGACAATAAGTTAAATAAAAATACTTAATCAATTTATTTTCTTAGTTGTGGCGCCCTGAACCAAGGTGCCTAGAAGCTTTACTCTGGAACTGTTTTTTGATTAGTAACGTTACTCAGGATTGTTGCCCTATTCAGACGACAGGATTTATATATATATATATATATATAACATAAATATATGAAACATTGTCACCATTCATTCAATTGGAAATATGTTTCACATATCACAGTTATAATCACAACCCGTTCATAAAACATTTTCATTGAAAAGGTATACTTTTCCTTTTCAATATTTCATCATTGTCTTTACATAAAATTTACATATACAACCTTTACATAAAAAATCTGCATATATTTTGCAAACTGCCTTCATCATCATTTCCTGTCTGTTGTTGAAAAAACATAGATGATTAATGATACTCAGTAAGTAAGCCATACATAATTTTTCAATCATTTTCATACATTTCATAAAATGCAAATGCAATGCATATATAGCATTCATGACATTCCTTTAGATGCGACGCTAGCTAGGCGTCCATCCCATACATGCTCCCATCTCAGGGAGGTTGTCGCCGGCCTGAGCCTATATAAGAGACTCGGCAATTACGAGGGGGACATTCGGTCCGCTTATTACCTCGACTGTAGCTTATTCCTTGCACATGGTCATTTACATGCATATGCTGGTATGATATTTGTAAACCATAAATAATTTGATAAAAAGTAGTTAATAAATAATTTAATAAACGTACTTCACTTCATATCAAGCAGTTATAGCTATGACCAACCTTAAATAAATTTTATAAAGCAATTCACAAGCACTTTTCAAGCATTTTGAAAATAATTTTGCAAAATATATAACTTGCTTACCTCCTCAGTTGGTGTCCTCAACTTTTTCTTTTTCTTTTCCTATTCAAGAAAAGAAATATTTCATTTCTTCTATTCAAGCTACTTCTCATGCATGCTTTATAATATTTAGGCATTATTTCTTTACACGAATATTTTTATTCATAGGTTCTTCAAAAATTCCATCATTATATTTAAATATTAATCTCAAATTTTCTCCAAAATCACGTTGTTTATTGTACATAGTTACTGTTCATCCGAGGTTACTGTTCACAGTAACATGGGTTACTGTTCATAGGTTCCAAAAATTGATATTTTTTCTAAAAGTAAAAATACCATGACATAGCTTATGCTTAGTATATCATGAAAAAATTCATAAATTTTGAATTTATCATCATTAACTTGGTTAAATAAATCATTTCCTCTATATATTAAAAATCAACATAAATTCACTTAAGCATAATCCTTAATTTTAAAAATTATTAAATTAAGATATCATCATTCCAACATTATATTCATTCATCCCAAATCATCATTGATCAATTTTGGAGTATTATTTACACATATCATATGTTATCTTCCCAAATGCTCTATCTTTGCTCTAAATCGTTTATGTTTTGGCATAATTCCAATTAAACATTATAAATATATTTAGTTTTTCATTCTTAGGCATTATGTAAGCATGATTTTACCCTACTTAACATTCAAAAGAAATTTGGATAGAAATCACTTACTTGAAGTGGAGATATCTCTCTTTTTCTCACACTTTTTCTCTTTAACTTTCTCCACTTCTTTCCTTGGTCGTATGAAAGGGTTTGGGAGCTGGAATTTGCTCAAGTTAAAGCTAGGTGAATGTGCTCTTGGACGTCCACCCCTGCCCCCTATTCATAGGGTTTGATTTTTCATCAAATTGAAATTTACCCCCTTGCTTGAGGTATTAAATTGTAAATATATTTTTTATAATTTCAAAAAGGCCCATTAAGCCAAGAGCAGCCCACCCTATGGAACTCTATTTTTATTATTTTTTATTTATTAAAATTATTTATTTTAAGCTAATTAAATCCTAGCCCTTGATTTATGATGATGATTAATTTAAACCATTGATTTTTGGTCAAATATCCACTCACCCCCTGCCACACCCCTATCATAGCTGTTGTCCATTTATTATTTTATTATTTTTTAATTATTTATATTTAATAAAAGTCAAATGGTATTAAATGAAAAAGATAAGTTACTTTTTT
>JAXCLR010000001.1:23331786-23344426 GCA_035584095.1 Annona squamosa
TTTAAAAAAAAAAAAAAAAGAGTACTGATTTGGTTGCCCCACCACTGAGCTTTTCTCCAAATGGGACAATATGGACGAAACCTTGCCGTCCCGGCCGCTGCCAATTACGTCTTGGACGGTGAATGTTTTTTCTCCCTGCGTTATCCTTTTGTCTTTTTGATGTATGGAATTTCCGCGGCGTGGGCTCCACGAGTTGAAACCCTTGTAGGATGACAGTTCTTGTAATTCCGCGAGTACTGTGGAAACGCTGGCTGTGTCAGCATGGGTCCGAAATGACGTAAATGCGTGGCAACGTGCCTCTGCCACTGCCAAGTCCTGTGGTTGGTTTACGGATATGTTTGCGGGGCCCTGCTTGTCCCACCTGGGGCTGACAAAGCGTCGGTGGCTTGGTAAACGACAAAAATGACGCCTTCATAGAAGATGGCCTACCAAGATTACCCTAGACTTGCACACTACACGGCAAAAACGACCCGTCTTCGTTGGAGCTAACTCAAATGCAAGAAAGCTATGTGTGTGCGTTTGGGACATTTGCAAGATCAATCTTGAAGTCTGGGAATATTGTAAAATAAACTTGTTAATCATGATGAATGTTAGAGGAAGTAGATGGGCAATTGAACGAACAAATAGCCTTGTTTTAACTGGTTACACCCATGTATCAATACGCCTTGAACCGTGACATCACTGTGACGTAATCATGATGCATATGATAATACTAAATTTAAATTTATACTATTATACATAATAATGATTTCAAGTTTATAGAAACTTTAGAGCAAAAGCAAAAACAAAAAAGTTTATAGAAACTAAATAAACTTAGATTATAAAATATTAATGGGGTAGGTCCTTGTTAACTGGGGACCAAAATGTGTATTTCTAGAAGTTTTTTAAAATTTTTCATGAAAATATTTTTTTGAAGTATATTTTACTCACATACCAAGATTTGAATTTTTGGATATATGTTTTTTATTTTCATGAATTAATACTTTTAGAAGTCAAAATGACTTAAATATCCGTAAAATTATTGATTTCTGAAAAATAAAAAATGTACACATATTTAAAAATTGTAAAATTAGTATAGGAGCTAAATACATTCAAAACCATTTTAATAAAGTGAAATTCAAAATTTTTTAAAAAATAAAATTTTAGCATGAATTAATATAAATTTTTGTTAGCTTAGGTTAACACGATGGTAACCTAATTTAAGTTGTAGATAATTATGTTGTATATGTGACTCGACTATATAACTTTTTTTCTGATCTTTATTTAGTTTTGAAGTAGAACCAATTGATTGATTTAGCAAATTTTTGGCCTTTTTATTGACCTGAGTTTACAGCTTGAGTAAGGTACTTGCAAAAGTCATTTGACATACTCTTGGGTAGTATGTGGTGAATATAGGCTTTAAGGTGCAATAAATCTAATAGAAATTACAAAATTAAAAAGATGACGTATAGTTATCATTGATCTTTTGATAAAAAAATTGAAAATAAGGTAAATTGATTTTCCAAAAAAAGTTGGGCACATGTCCCAATATTGCTATTGAAAATGTTAGATGTAGACCATGTTAAGTTCAAATTACAATGAGCATGGAAGAAGTGGTTTATAGCAGATTGACTTATGCTTTTATCTTTCTTTTTCATTTATGATGTTATGTTGCTATTGTAAGTTATTGGTATAGATAAAATTTTTTCAATTTTCTTCCTCATGATGTTCTGTTGCTATTGTAAGTTATTAGAAGACATTGATTTTTTTTTTTTTTTTCTTTCTCTGTTGCTATTGTAAGTCATTAGACCATATCGATTTTTTTTTCCTTCTTCATTTATGATTTTCTGCTCCGTAAGTTGCTGGAACAATGACACTACATCTAAAAAAATAATAATAATAAAAAAAAATCTATATTCTTATTTAAAATAATTACTTTTAGCAACAAGGAGTCATAGGTCGTAGCCTATTTTCAATGACACTAATAAAATTTCCTTGCCAATGTAAGTCAGAAATTTTTTTCTTTTCTTGATCAATCTGGATGTAGAATGGACTGAATTATCCTACTTTCTTTGGCTTTCAGTTTTTCCTATTAAATGCATCTTGCAACCTGTAAATTGATAAAAAGCATTTTCAAGTTCTAACACTCCAGATTTATACACCAACTCTACCAACTCCAAGATTAATACACTAAAGGTTAAAACCTGTAAATGCATCTTCAATGTAGAATAGTTGGAATTCCAATTTATTGTATTTATGTTTCCCTCGTGAACCTTGATCAAGTTCAACCATCTTTATTATTTGTATGCTAAAATCAATAATGGCCCAAGTCACGATCACTGGGGATTGAAATAGACTCCGGACTTCTTTCTCTCTCTCATCGCTGATTCACTCCATAGTATTTAATTTGGTTTTGTTTCATCCATGACTAGATCAGAACTTATTTCAGCATTTTACAGTTAGAATTTCATTTTTAAGTACAAATTTTGAGCAGACGAGAACACTAATTATCAAAATGGTATAAAACATAAATCAGAAAAGCACCGATGTTTTCAGACTAGTCTGAATTCCCCGTAAAAAATATATATTTTTTTGAAACTTTTTTATAAACATTTTAATCTAATTATATTTAATGTATAAAATAAATTTTACTATTTTTAAATATGTGTATATGTTTATTTTGAATTTTTAGAAATAAGGTCTTGAAGTCATTTTAAATAAATAAAAAAATATTTTTTGGGCCGGTCTGAAATCTCGAGTCTATATAGATCATTTGACAAATCGAATAATTTTCTTGATATTCCCTCCTGAAATAAGCTTCCATTATGTGGAATGGCACATCGAAGTAGGTATTATTGGTCTTGAAAGATAGGCAAATCCAAGGGATACAAGTCCAGCACAAGGAGTGATTCATATAATAGAAGCCAATAAAATGAAGACTTCGGGAATTCGATTCACATGGGATGCAGAATTAAGCTGGCAACTGCCCATTTTGGAAACCAGTAATTGGATTACTGTCTTCAGATGAAGAATGCTGACAAAAAATCAAATACCGTTTAACCAATTAGAAAAAAAATAATAATAGAGGCAGTGAATGGTTTAATTTTTGGCTGGAATCAAACAAATGCCAACTGGCTTGTATTGTACTTGCAGAATTCCGGGCTTCAAAATTTTATAAGTGCAAATAATGGTTCTGGATCATGCCTTATGTCAAGATCCAAGCACAATAATGAAAAATGCTAAAAAAATTTCTCAAGGGGAAGGTTATCACTCCCGAATATTAACCTTTTCACGTTGATGCGAAGTATTGTGGCCATTCCTCATTCCCTTTTGAACAGAGCCGTCCATCAGCGGGATTCTAGCAAAAGGTTATGGGTTCTCGCAATCTTTCCACATTGACTCCAAAAGAACATACCGTTCTGATTTTCATAGAATCAAATTACATTTCATGTCAAGTTGAAAGAACCCCAAGAGATGCAAATCCAAGAGTCATTTCCCAATAAAGTTGTTGAATTTAGCAAATACAAGTATAACGTTACAATTTAGAAGTCTATTACAAATTAAAATAAAATTTATACAATTTCCAACTAAAATAACTGATCAACTCATTACGTACAAAGGAATTTTATATTCCGTGAGTCCCTAGTAAAATTCTATCCCTTGCTACCTAGCTGAAATTGTCTCACACCTCCCAAAAACTCATAGTGAAAACACCCTTGTTGGGAAATAGATATGTTAAGCATGTGAAGTCCTTCTCACACAAACTCACAGCATTGCTCTGACAAAACCCACTGAATGCTCCCTAGACATTTAAAGCTTTCATACGTCCATGTGCTGTTAATTACTAGGAAAGACACTTCAAACTTCCCTGCTTAAGGTGAATAGTTATAAAATCCCAAGCTTTGATACCTAGTCAATGCTGCAAATCTTATAAGTCTTCCCCCTCATATTAAATTTGTGTTTTCATGTAACACCTGCAATCTAAAGAATAAAACGAGGTTGAATTATTGATGAAGAGACCACAATGATGTAACACGCAAGAATGTACACACAACTGCATTGGATCATCTAGGAAGGATGTAATTTCCTATTATATTGTAGAGTATTTTTTAGACATCTTGGTGGATATAATGTGTCGCCCAAATTTCATTTCAAGGAGAATATCGTGTCCTGGTTGTTATAGAGATTTCCTATCATCCTTTCAAGGAATAAATCTGTAAAGGACACTAAAAGCCTGCATATTCAGTCGCAAAAAAAAAAAAAAATTGATGGAAAAGAATAATAAGAAGTGGTGCTAAGTAATAACTAGAAAAGAATCTAGAAGGGATAAGATAAGAGTGAAAAATAAAAGTAAACCAATTCGCGCATGTAACCTGATTTTGATCATATATTTCAGTTGTGCATCATTTGAATCATCTCATGTCAAATGAAATACAATTCATGGAAAAGAAATTCACGCTTTGTAGACCTCTTTGCTAATGATAAGAACAAATTCCTCCCTCCAACCATAGCTTACAAACTACCAAATTTGATGGTTAATAACTGGAATGAATATGGGGTTGGATTCAAAAGTTTACTTTTTAGATTCATTTGCCATTGTCTAATTAAACCAATATCCCCTCACAATTGTTCTAATGATGGTGCCATTGTCCATGTGTGAGAGACACTATTTGGCTCATGAGTATTTACTAGGAAGAGGTAAAAGAGGAGAGAGGGATGTTGACCAATTGTCGGCAGGGATTAAGGGAGCATCAAAGCAGCAGTATAAAGGGTTACAAGTTTGTTAAACTATTTTTATACTATTTGTTTTGATGATAAGTGGATAAGAATATGAGTGATTGAGATGATTTAAGTTGAATATTGATTGATTTAGCGTAGTTATGTGAAAACACTCACCATTTGATTAATTTGGTGCAAAGCAGGAGAAATACATGCAATTTTAGTACAACACATGGACAAACTGACACGCCTCAATGAAAGTGGAGTTAAAAATACAAATTCAAGATATATTTTATGCAAGTATTGTTCACGCACTATTGATTTATTGTTCAAGTATTGTTGACGCACTGATCAAGCACTATTTGTGCATTGCGTAAATTACATACGCATTGTGCAGCACTGTGCTATGCTGTGCGATATTGTGTTCTACTATGCGTTACTGTTCATGCGCGCAATTTTAAAGCATTTTCAAGTGTTCTCCTTGCCTGTATATAAAGACCTCTTGGGAATGTTCCTAGGCATGCTAGAATGTTCTAGGAGCTTGGGTTAAGGTCCAAAGAGCGAGAGAAGACATAGAACACGAGGCAAGAGGTGAGGTGGTGAGTTGCTCGAGGTAATCAAGACACCATCATGACTTTCAATAAATAAGCTTTCCTTTTCTTTTTTATATTGATTTAGTTAACTTGTTTGTGATAAACTTTGAATTCAATATTATTTTGTGTTTGACTTTTATTATAAACCTTTAATATAGGATTTATGATGTAACATACGTAAAATGTAGCAGATATTGTAGTTTATTTTATTTATAAATGATATTATATATTAATTTGATATCTTGTGATGTAATGCTTGCTTGGTGTGAAGGTCTATACTTTGGTAATGATTCTCATATATTAGGTGATAGAACTGTAAGGTAGAATTCTAATATATGATAATCAAGATATTAACTTAGAAACGTAAGACCATGAAAATAGACATGATGACCTTGAGAAATCTCATGAACGGCCATAGAACTATGAATCCTAATTGACTTAATCACATGAGAATAAGTGATTAAGAATATCTTAGGGTTATGCCTTGCAGGTTTTGAGAGAATGTGCAAAAATAATTAAGGGTTTGTTCTCCTTTAACACATAATATTCGAATTAAATAAACACTCCATGTATCCATTGTAGAAAATGTATGTGAAACTTTAGATCCTAAGTGCTCTCAATCTTGTAATTTTTAATCCTTGTTCTACGTTGTACAAATCAACTTTCTAATTTTCTATTCTTTCTTCTTCTTATCTTATTCTCTTGATTTTCATTATAAAGTGTTTAAATCTAATGTCTTAAGTCTTAAGTTCCTTGTGGGTCGATATTTTATATACTACAATCTATGATCCGTGCATTTGTAGTGAGATTGCGAACAAGTATTTTGCCACCGTTGCCGAAAAATTTGATGTTATTTAGGACTTTTTATTTCTATATTTTCTTCTCTTTTTCTATTCTCTCATTGTATATTTTCGTTTTAGATAATTTTCTTCTCTTCTGCTTTATTTCTCTTTGTATATTCTTTTTATAGGTAATTTTTTTCCTTTTTCTTTTTAGAAGTTATTAGATGACATATTATAGTTAGTGGTATGATGATGGGATGGTTGCTAGAAATTCTTATAATGAGAGGATGGACCAAATTGAGTTGTTATCAAGAAAGTTAGACTTGTTGATGAGACAATATAAGCAAAATTTATTTGGAGGGGGGACTTCAATGATAAATGCACCATATCAACAAGATTAGGGAAATGAGCCACAAAATTATTGTAACCATGATAACCTCTATCATGTTGAATACCATTTCTCAAGCACTTATAATCATGATGGACTTGCACATTTAAATTCTTTTGGCCCAATAATCATACCTTTATGTCTAATCAAAACTGCTTTCCACCTCATTCTCATAAATCTAACTATGAAAATATGTTGAAAATTTTTTCTCCTTCGATTCCACAACAACTAATAATATCAGCACGTCTTGAAGAGTCTACTATTAATAAATTTTTAGAACCAACTAATCAAATAAATGAGCATCTTTTGATTCTAAGAGAATAAGTTGTTCAATAAGCCAGTCATCCAAATGAGAACTCTTATAAGCCTTCTAATCAACCATGCATGGACTCTACTACTTTTCCTGAGGATTATTATGAAATCATCTTAACTAATAACGATCAAGTAAAGGATGAGATGCATGTAGATAAACAGGAAGAAAATCAGAACCAACCATATCATGAAGAAATTTTGAACAATGAGAATCAAGAGGAGGATGAGGTGCAAGATGATAATAAAGCGCAAATTCAAAATCAGTCAAATTTTGAGGAAGCTCAAGATAAAAGCAGTGAGCAAGATATGACGATCAAGCCATCCGAATAAATAGAGATAAAGAAGTCATCTATACCATCAAAACCACACACGTCATCCTTTGCTTTCGGTAGAGAGTAGTAAACAATGCATAGATCCTAAAGAGATGCATATTGATGATTAGAACTTTAGAAAAATTTCTCTCTCATTTCATTCGGATCCTTATTTAGACACTAATGACATCTATGATTTGGCAGGAAACTATAACAAGACGATGTTCAAAAAGGACTTGTTGGATATCATGTTTGGTAATAGTCCAAGTTTCAGAAGTATACAAGATAAACCACAATAAAAATTTCAAAAGATCCGCATGAACTTGCTTTTGAAAGATTGGGTGTCGTCTGACGCAAGTTCAACCAGTCCGACTGAAGAAGTTAAATTTAGCATTGTTTGTGTGGCAACCCAAGGTTTAGTTACAAAAGTATTAGTTTCTTTCTAGTGTTTTCATTTTTGTTTTTACAATTTTGATGTTTTTTTGATTTATATTGTTCATTTGGTATTTTGCAGGAATTCGCTCAAGAAAAATATAGTCTAAAAATGTCAGCACTCGAACAAGGAAGCTAACATTCGAAATCTTTGAAATTACTGGCCTAAGTTTAATAATAGTTTGATTGAATGAACTGTCCTTATATTGAGGAAAATGTTAATTTGAAGTGTTGGGGTGTGAATGCATTGCATTATGATTTTAATTGAAAACATGAGATTCTTTAGAGCTGAAATCAAATAATTTTGCATTGACGCATTCATATGTGTTGAAATTTTACCCCATATTGAATCTTTTGAGAACCTTAGAGTGAACCATAATCAGGATTTGAAGTTTATCAAGTAGAAAAAAGTGAAATTTTGAAAACTTTTATAAATTTCAAGAACCAGAAAATGAGAATGATGCTCTCTATAAGGTGTGTTAAGTGAATGACTATGCATGTATGTGTCAAATTAATTCAAACTTCGATTATAAATTATTGAATAAGATCTACATGTGTGAAAATGAATTCCTCTTCCCACCTATTCTAGAACATGTCTCTTAGACTTATTGAATCGAATCTATAACACACATGAGAATAGATGTGATAGAGGCAATTTCCATTATGAGCTGAAACCTTACTTCTTTCTTTACCTTGATATCCCAGTTGTATTTGAATTATCTTTTAAATATCTTGTTTGAGCTAATAAGGAAAAAAGGGAAATTAAGGTGTTTGAATAATGGAATGTAATTAATATTTTTGGATTTCTCCAGATAGCTGTTTGCGATCTCACCGTAAGTGCACGGGCATAGATTGTAGTATATAAATTATCGATCCACAAGGATTTCGAGGCTATAAACTTTTCTTTTAAACACTTTCATGTTAGATACGAAGAGAATATAGTAAATAAAATGGAATAAAAAATAAAAAGTGGGAAGAGAAAATAAAATTTAAAACTAGAACAAGTAGTAGAAAATAAGGATGCAAATACCTAAGGTATATGGTTTAACATACGACTTTTGCAATGGGTAGTGGTATAATTATTTAATCCAGATATTGTTTGTTAAAGAAGAACAAACCCTAATTTATTCTTATACTTTTCCTTGAAACCTACAAGATGTACCCTAATTTTCTTAACCACCTATTTTCATGCGATTAAGTTAATTGAAATCCGTTAAGTTCTGTGGCTCGTTCATGAAATTCTTCAAGGTCATCATGCTTATTTTTATAGTTGTAGGTTTCTATGTTTAATATTTTGATTATCGTATATTGGATTTCCACCTCTCGGTTCCATCACCTACTATATGGAATCATGCCAAAGTATGGGCCTATGTACAAAGTGAGCATTAAAATCATAAAATATTAAATTAACAGCAATATCCATTATAAATAAATTAAAACCATACACCACACTACATCACACACATGATGTATCCTAAACCCTAGATTTAGGGCTTAGCCGAGTATGTTTAAGTCCAAAATAAAATTGAAATTCAAGACCATCTTACACAAGGCAATTAAAATTAAAAAGGGAAAGAGATAGAAGAGTTTATTGGTTGAAAGTTCCAATGGTGTGTCGGTCACTTCATACAACTTGCCAGTCTGCATCTTGCCCATGCTCTCCGTCTCTTCTTCACCCCTCTTTTCTCCCTCTATTTTTTCTCAATTTTCTTCTGCAATTTCTGTGTGTAATCTGTTGTATCGTCTGAAATTTTTTTTTTTCAAAACTCCATTCGTGCCACCTATTTATAAGAGCTTGGAGGTTGAAATTTTCACTGCGCACTTCACAGCTAACGCATGTAATGCGCTTCACATCGGAATTGTGTCTGGCTATGTGATTTAGAAAGACGTTGATTGGTCGCAGAATTTGGAACTTTTGCATGGTTTAGGGCGGGGGAAAAACATGAACAGCTAGGATTAAAATTGGGCGGTGAAGGCACGCTGATTCGGCATAAATCTAAACAGTTCTAATTATTGGACGGCTGGGATTTATTGATGAAATTTTCTGGAGACTTGGATTTATTTAATTCGCTGGATCATGAAATTTTGCTCCTTGACATCTCAGTGAACGACCTGGAATTTTGATGCTTCAGATGGACGGTGATGCATGGAAGCGGGTACTGATCTAGATGACTAAGGGTGGTGCAAACTGAACGGTAAGAGATGGGTTTGAATCTGGACAGCTGTGATTTTCTGCTTAGCCTGGAGAGATTGAATGACCTGGATTAACTTTCTGCCAATGGATCATGTGCATCTGGATCGCTAAGATCATTTGGTGGCTTAAATTTCTTGCTGCTGATTTTCTAGTGGGTCCCACCAAAAATTTGGACGGCTCTAATGGTTTGCTGATATGGACAGTAGCTTGTGAATGGGCGGTGGTGATCTTGTGGCTGTTGATCAGCTTGGGGCGGTGGAAGCTTGATGTTTTGGACTGCCTGCTATGATGATTTTTGGCCGGGCAGCTGAATGTGATCTTGTGGGGCCCATTTGCTGAAATCTTTTTGCAGATGCTTGGAAAATTTTTGATCGGTGCTGGATTGTAGCTTTGCATGGCCTGATTTGGAGAATTGGATCAACGGCCTGGATATTGCTTCATGAGTGCTAAAATTCTGCATGGAATTTGGACGATGCAAATTTGTGATGAATTGGACAGCAAGATGGACCACTTGGCTGGTGGGCCCCATGCATGGACTTGTTAATCTGCAATAAAAAAAAATCTAAATGATTAATTCATCAAATTCATCAACAGGTTATCAAAAAAATATTTCAAGCTATTTAATTTCCTAGCAACAAACTAAATGTAATTTCAAGCTAAAAGAATGCAAAAATTATTTAAATAACTTGAAATTAATATTTAATGCCCAAATATTTTAAAAATATATTTTAACATAAATTTCATATTAAACTCAATTAATTACTTGCCAAATTAGCATAAAATGCCCACAAAATATGTTATTAATTACTGATTATCAATATCCTAAAATATTGTGAGAGGAAGTAAGCGGGACTTGGTAAAAAAAAAAGAAAAAAGGATAATAGCAGGCTTTAAAAAATCAAAAGAAAGAAAAAATAAGTGTGGGGGTTATACGTAAGAGGTGCAAGTTATTCTGAAGATGATTCAGACTTAAATTCTATTATTTTTTACCTAAACTCAATGAACTCGAACCCTATATTTCTACCTATTAAAGACCTTTTGATCATTAAATTGTGTGTGTCTTGATTTCTAAAGATAGGAAGGAGAGATTTGCATTTAGATTGGGAGATTAGGAGTTTCTAATTCGTGGTGGTAGAATCATGGAAATGCATGTGACTTAAGTAATTGGGATGTTGATAGTTGTTTCATAATTGCATGTTGAGGATTATGTTTAAAAATTCTACGTAACTGGTTAACATTCGATTCTTGTGTTCTTAAGATTTGACTTGATTATTGATTTTACATTACTTAGAAACTTTTGAATCATGAATTTGATTTATAATTGATGGCATGATTTATTATTTGCTTGAGGACAAATAAAGGTTCAAGTGTGGGAGAATTTATTAAGCTATTTTTATACTATTTATTTTGGATGATAAGTGGATAAGAATGTAAGTGATTGAGTTGATTTGAATTGAAAATTGATTGATTTACCTTGGTTATGTGAAAACATTGACCATTTGATTAATTTGTGCAAAACATGAGAAGTACGTGCAATTTTGGTATAGGACATGGACAAATTGACAAGCCTCAATGAAAGTGGAGTTAAAAATACAAATTCAAGAAATATTTATGCAAGTGCTGTTCATGCACTTTTGAAGTACTGTTCACATATTATTGATGCATTGTTCAAGCACTATTGTGGATTACACAAATCACATGCGCACTGTGCGTTACTGTGTGTCACTATTTATGTGCGCAAATTTGAAGTGTTGTACAAGTGTTCGCCTCGCCTATATTTAAAGACCTCTTAGAAATGTTCCTAAGCATCCTAGAACATTCTAGGAGCTTATGTTGAGATCCAGAGAGAGAGAGAGAAGACATAGAGCACGAGGCAAGAGGCAAAATGACGAGTTGCTTGAGGCGGTTGAGACATCATTGGGGCTTTTAATCAATAGACTTTCCTTTTCTTCTTTTATTTTGATTTAGTTGACTTGTTTGTGATGAACTTTGAATTCAATATTATTTTATGTTTGATTTTTATTATAAATATGTTGGGTTAAACCCTTAATCTAAGTTTAGGATGTAGCATATGTACAATATAGCGAATATTGTGGCTTCGTTAATTATGAATGATATTATGTGTTAATTTAATAACTTGTGGTTTAATGCTTACTAGGTGTGAAGGCCTACACTTTAGCAATGATTCCGGTATATTAAGTGGTAGAATTGAAAGGTGGAAATTTAATATACGATAATCGAGATATTAAACCTAAAAATTTAGGACAATGAAAATAGGCATGACGACCTTAAGGAATCTCATGAATGACCACAGAACTTAATGAATCTTAATTGACTTAATCCCATTAGAATAGGTGGTTAAAAATAATTAGGGTTATTCCTTGCAGGTTTCGAGAAAATATGCAAGGATAATTTAGGATTTGTTCTCCTTTAACACAAAATAAGCACTTCATACTTCCATCGCAGAAAACGTATGTGAAACCTTAGATCCTATGTGCTCTCAATCTTATGATTTCTAATCCCTATCCTGCATTCTATAGATCAACTTTCCTTTTCGCTATTCTTTCTTCTTATATTATTCTTTTGATTTTTGTTATAAAGTGTTTAAATCTAACGTCTTAAGTCTTGAATTGTCTGTGGATTAATATTTTATATACTATAATTTACAGCCCATGCACTTGCGGTGAGATTGCGAACAAAGGTACAAAGAGGGAAAGAGAAGAAAGGGGTGAGAGAGGGAAGATAAAAAATTAAGAGGAGAAAGCTAAGAGAGAGGGAACAGGACAACTGGCAATGCTAGGGTTTTTTGTTGGTTCCGAGTTAATGAAAATTACCCAAGAGGGGAGGGGTGATTTGGGTATTTAAAAAATTTATAACTTAAACAGAAACTTTACCCTGGATTAATCTATTCCCCTTTATGAAGAAATGAA
>JAXCLR010000001.1:23344526-23362284 GCA_035584095.1 Annona squamosa
AATGATTTTCAGCTGCCTCCCTCGTTCACATTGAATGCCTTTTATAATTATGGAGGGAATTCGAACGTTTGAAGGTAGGTGGCGTGCATTTAATGCGCCAACGTTCGAATATTTTTCGACCGCTGCGACCCAAGTCGTAGGTGGAGTGGACTTCAGGTGCGACTTCGCCCAAGTCGCAGATGGAGTCGACTTCGGGTGCAACTTCACCTCGGCAGTTTGCCTGATGAACTTGAAATCTTTGGAATGCTTTTGTTTTGCTTGGGTTTCTTTATGTCTTCTTTGTTCTTCCCTGATTTAGTTCTTCTTTGAGTCATTGTCATCACTTTAGCTTGTTTCCTTTAGCTCCATGATTTGCAATTCTTGAGTCCTTGAGTCTTGAATCTTGTTTTCTTAAGGAAGTTCTTGATTAGAACAGTTGAGTTTATGCAACTTGCTTTCTTTGGACTTGGATTAGTCTTCATATGTTCCAATTTGAACATCGAAGTTGACTTGATCTCCAACTTCACTTAAGTCTGCCTTGAAGTCATTCTATTCCCAATTTGTCTTCTGAAAATTTTCCTCTGTCCGATCGAAGTCGATGCCGGAGTTGGCTTGATTTGCGACTTCGCCCAAGTCGCATACTGGGTCGACTTGGTCTGTGACTTCAGTGCCCCCAATTCTCGATTTCAACTCTGGACAGAAAATGATGCCTCCAAGTCGCTCCTGGAGTCGACTTGGCCTGCGACTTCACCTCAAGTCGCAAGTGGAGTCGACTTGGGGTGCGACTTCGGCACATCGGAGTCTTGACTTCAACTCTGGAAGGAATCATCATTTTGAAGTCGATGCTGGAGTCGACTTGGTCTGCGACTTTGCCCAAGTCGCATGCGAAGTCGACTTCGTTTGCGACTTCGGTAGCTCTGCTCCCCGTTTTCAACTCTGGAAGGAAACAATGCTTCGAAGTTGATGTTAGAGTCGATTTGGGGATCGACTTGGCCTTAAGTTGATGCCTGAGTCGACTAGGAAATCGACTTATCCTTCCATACTTCATTTTCTTCAAATGTATATCCTTTAATCACTTCCACAAACATGTTAGTAACCAAGACTTACTCAAATTGATTTGTTAATAATTAAAACATAGATTTAGCTTATTTTCCACATATTTCCAACATTCTTGAGAAGGAGACATTCGCAAGAGAGGAGAGACAAATGAAAGGGATTTGGAGTTTATTCTTTATTTTTCTACCGCTAGTTTTTTTACCATTGGGAATCAACTAAAACATTCTATAAATTTTGATTTGATGGTGCATAACCCATCCACACAATCTGACAAGTGTGATTCATTGCATCATAGGTGGACAAAGTCTCAACTATTCAATCCAAACAATAGGTTCATAAGGAAACATGAACATAGAGATTAGAAGTTTCTATAATGAACCTAAGCAAATGACATTTGAAGGTACTAAAAATATACATTTATAATTTTTTTATTTTGAAAAATTAATACTAATAAAGACTCAATGAAATCTATAGATGGAATCTCAATAGAAGCATTATTTCTCCATTAGGTTGATTAAAGGAACATCATTTCTAAGAAATTGAGTTAGGAATGATACTCAGTGTCAATCTACTCAATTCAAAAGAAGTCAAGATCAAGACTTAAAAAGTTTGTAAAACTATAGGGCTTACAGAAGCAAATATCAAAGCAATGTATAGAAGATAAGCTCTATTCAATAGAAAAGGTGAGAAAATAAAGAGGAGACAATTGATTTCTAAAACATTTGATAAACTTTTCATTAACTTGAGATTTTTGAGAAGTATATAATCACTAAAGAATCTTCATGAAAAATTTCAGAGCATTTGAAAACTTGGATCGATTGTTAGGATAATAAAAGTAACATGTGGAAGAAGGAATGATTCCAATTCACACCAGTTGTATAGAATGACTGACTGGTAGGTAGAGAGCATAATCCCAATAGTAAAATGATAACAATGTTGTAGTAATCATTAGATCTTCACCCTTATAATGGATCTAAGAAACTAAGGAGATATATAAGTGATTACTCGAAGAAAAACAAAATAATTGAGACAAAAACAAGTGTACTCATTCCATTAATCTTTAAGATCTCACCTACTCTAATATACTCCTATGTGCTAAAAGTGAATAAGATAATAAAGCTCCATCAATATTTAACTTCTTGGAGTCATCATAATACTAAATAGTAATGTTCATATATATATATATATATATTGTATCATTTGTTTTTAATTCTTAGATAAATTTCCTTATTGATAAGCATTTTCTATAGATGTTCTATAAGATTGCGATTAGACCTGCTATGCTTTATGGGGTAGAATGTTGGGCAGTTAAAGAATGATATATACAAAAAATGAGTGTAGCGGAAATGAGAATGTTAAGGTGGATGAATGGTAAAACAAGAAAAGATAAAAGTAGGAATGAAATAATTTGAGAAAAATTAAAAGTGAGACCAATTTGTGATAAAATAAGAGAAAATAGATTAAGATGGTTTTGGTCATGTTAAAAGGAGGCCTGAAGTATCCCCGGTTACAAAAACAGAGTCTATCCAAGTAGAAGGTGGTATAAAAATGAGAGGAAGACCTAAAAAATATGGATGAAAATAATTAAACAAGATTTAAAATATTACAAATTACAGAAAATTTAGTCTTAAATCGCCAAGAATGGCGTAACAGAATCCATATAGCCGACCCTACCTAGGTGGGAAATGGCTTATGTTAATGATGATGATGATATTTTATTTATAACAATAGATTCTCAAAGCTTCTACTAAGGGATACAAAAACAGACTTGTATAAATTGTTGGTGAGCTTGTAGAACCAATGGATTATTATAATCTTTTGAAAGTATAGTGGAACTTGTGATTTTGTTACAAATAGTAGAGTAGATGTTGAAGTTTTGCATCAAACCACTATATTTATGTGTTTGATTAGTTGATTTATATGTGTGAATATTATTGGTCCCAAGTTTGTGGTAAAATCTAAGAGGGGAAAAGTGAATTGGGTTCTTTAAAAAATTCTTTTGATATATAAAACTTAATCCCCGACGGACTATGTCCCCTTGAATGAAATTTTAGAAAGTAATAGAGTAAAGCAAGATTGCAAATAGTAGATACAAGTGTTGAGGAAACAATAGCAAATCAAGTAAAATCCATGTTTTGATGATTAACAACCCAAATTTGAGACTTAAAAGGTATTAACAAGTGTATTACAATATTTCAAGTAAGAAAGCTTCAAACGCAAGTCATAGCAGATCAAGTCGCAGAGTCAAGTCAACTTAGGCATCGACTTAGGTCAAGTTGATACCCAATTTGACCCCAGGATCGACTTCAACTGACATTTTATGGACAACATTGAAATTGTGGATGCATGAGCAAGCGAGGTCGCACCCGAAGTCAACTTTACATACGACTTGGGTCAAGTAACAACTCAAATTGACTTCTTAAGCAACTTTGATGGATCTCATGACTCCGATGCTGAATCTAAAGAAGTCAAGTAGCATCCTAGTCAACTCTAACGTGTGACTTGGGTGTAGTCTCAGAGGAAGTTGACTCGGTCATGCGACTTGTGCTAAGTTTCAACTTAAGTTGACCTCAGCATTCAACTTGAACATAAGGGGATTCAAAACAAGTAGTATCAAGCTCAAAGATCAACCAGAAAAGTTTAAGAAACTCATGCCATTTTAGATCAAAGACAAATGTTACATATTGATTAAACAAGGTATCCAAGTACATGACTTATGATGAAAAAGAATACATTCTAAAGTTTAATAAGTGTTGCGACAAATAAAGGAGAACTTAAAGATAAAGAGCATATATGATAAGGCATTCAATTCATGAAGTCTTGAAGTTCCAAAGAGTATACTGAACAGCGACGTTGCAACTCAAGTCGATTTCACTTGCAACTTGGGTTAAGTCTCAAGACCAAGTCGGCCTCAAAAGGGAACTTGAAGATGGAAGCAAGGTGCAAACTTTTGGGAAGGTAGTACTGACAACCGGAGTCACAACCCAAATCGACTCCAGTTTGCAACTTGGGTGAAGTTGCACCCGATGTCAACTCCGAGTGCAATTTGGTTCATAGCGGTTAGAAAAATTCAAATGTTGGCACATTTAATGCGCACTACCCACCTCCTAAGATTTGAAATTACTTTTCTATTATTTAAAGCACAACAAATAGAGTAAAAGAGGTTAGCTAGAACATTTATCGAGCTCCCACCTTCTAACTCAAAAGCTTATCAAGAGATCTCAAGATCATTATAAATATTGAAGTTTTTCATCAATCTCAAGCTCTATAAGTTCATCTTTGTGCTAAAATTATATCTACACAATCTGCAAAGTATAAAATTCTTTCTTAAACTCCTCTTGTTATTCTACTTAGCTTGGTATTGAAGACCAAGGCTAAGTAAAGACAAGTACTGCACGGTTGGAGTGTGACTCACCGTATACTTGTAGTGTGATTATAAAGGCTTCCTAAATCTAGAATCTAGAAGAGAGTAAGGACTCTAGTTCTATTTTTGTTGATATAGTAAAACCTAAGATACAATGGTGTGCTCTGGGATGAGTGGAGTAGAGAGGGTTGTCCCAAATCATTATAATTTCCCTATGTCTGCTATCATTACATTGCTTACTCTTCTATTTTCCACATTTTCATTCAGGGGGACTTAATTCGTAAGTGGTTAAGTTTAATATACTGAAAGAAATTTAAAAAAATCAATTCACCCCTAAACAAACTCAGGACCAACAACTGGTATTAGAGCAAATCTGAGTTTACACTAAAGAAATCTATATATATATATTTATGACATCTCAATCAACTTCCATCCCTAATTGATAGTAGTAACTTCGGTTATTAGATGTTGAGAATAAAATAACTTATCACGACAACTAATACGGATTCTTAGATAGCCCTCCAAGGTGAGGTTACTCTAGTTACTAGTGAAAAGGCCTCTAACTGCATTGAAGAGGAAGTAAAACTAGTAAAGAGTAATGCCAAGGCAATGAACCTACTATTTTGTGCCTAAACAACTACAGAATATGGCCAACTATCCTCCTATTTAACCGTTAAGGAAATATAAGATACTCTAACATCAATATATGAGAGCACTTCTTAAGTTCAAGGAACAAGAAGAAATATCTTAATTGGAGAATTAGAAAGCTTCAAGATGCTTGACGTTGAAAATATTTTTGGAATGTTTGCTAGATTTTCAAAAAAATTTAATGCATTGAAGGGCCTAGGAAAGATAATTTCTGAATCTAAATAGGTCATGAAGATCTTGCGAGCCCTACTCGAATCTTGGACCTCCAAGATTACTGTGATAGAAGAAGCAAAGGATCTAAATACATTGAAGTGGAAAGATTTTATTAGCTCACTCATATCTTGTTAGTTGATAAAGAAGAGGAATGAAGAGCACCACAAAGGAAAAAGAGCAATCGCATTGAAAGCAACACGAAATTCAGATGAATCTACCTCTTCCTCCTAAAATGAGGATGAGGACATAGCTCTCCTCTCAAGAAAATTCAGGAGATTCATGAGAAAAGGAAAAAACTTGAATTCCTCCAAAGGATTCAAGGAGAGAAGTAAAAGAAAAAAGAAAAAGAAAGCAACAAAATGCTTTAGATGTGGTGGAGTGGGATATATGCAAGCTTAATGTCCCACACCTGAAGAAAATAAGTCTAAGGAAAAGCAATAGAAGAAAATAAGAGCAGCTCTAGAAGATTCTTGAAGCCTAAGGGTAGAGTAATGTATGTAAATGAGGACTCATCCTCAACAAGCAGCTCCTCAAATGAAGAATATGAAGCTGCATATTGTGCTAGGATATGCTGTGTACCAAGAACTTAGGAAGAGAACAAACTAAATTGCCTCACGACAACTGAACTAGTGGATGATTTGATCACCTCGATTGATTACACAAGTAGTGAAAAGGTAACATATAAACTTAATCATTCTACTTCCAAATTCATATATGTTGATCATATGCTTGCTTTAAGAATGATTAATTTGATTTTGATGATTAACAAAATTGAAATATCATTAAAAAGATTCTAATGAATTTGTCTAAGTGTTCTCAAATGATTTGACTCCAATTATATGTATGAAAATGAAAATATTGAATAATTTAAATTTCAAGAGCTAAAGTTCATGAATAGTAAGTCTAGCAAAGTGAAGTCCCATAGCCAAGTCGACTTCACTTGCGACTTGGGTGAAGTCCCAGACCCAAGTCGACTTCGCCTGCGACTTCGGACAGACAGTAAAGTGAAGTCTCATCCCAAGTTGACTTCACTTGCGACTTGGGTGAAGTCCTGGACCCAAGTGGGTGACTTCACCTGCAACTTCGAAGGCAAAATTCTGGACAGTAAGTTTTAACAAGATGAAGTCGCATCCCAAGTTGATTCCACTTGCAACTTCAACTCGTAACGGTCAAAAATCAAAACGTTGGAGCTCTAAATGCACATGAACTTCCACTCCAATGGCTAGAACCTTTTTTCCTCTATATATACCATTGATGTATGAACGTGAAGTAAAAAAGATGAAAGAAAGAAGAAAACACAAGTTGGGCTTTCATCTTCTAATATTCAAGTGTGTCAAAGTTATTTGAATAACTATTGAAGCTTCAAGTGCTACAACTTCCAAGTGTGCTTCCAAGATTATCATCTCCACATGACAAGGAGCTTCCGGAGCTTATTGAATACACGTTGTAAAGTGTAATTTCTCTTTTATTTATTTGTTTTATGTTGTTGCCTTGGATTGGTGTTGGAGACCGAATTCAAGAAGAAGTAAAACAGGGGGTTGATTTGAGTTTGTCTTACTAACGGGTTTTCCTCGGTTGGTTTGAGTTTTTCTCACCAATAGATTGAACTTGGTTGGTTGGAGTTGGTCTCACGAACAAGTGATTATTGTATATGCTCCCTAGAGCTAGAATTTAAAAGAGAGCGGGTGCTCAAGATTGTATTGAAAATACAATAGTGGAATCCAAGACACAACGGGTGTGTGCTCGGAAGAGTGGAGTAGGGAAGGTTGCCCGAACCACTATATATTGTTGTCTCTTGTTTAGTTTGATTGCTTGCATTTTATATTCCATTTGCACCCACTCATTCTATCTCATATCATGTTTCATCAAGGAGATTAAACTTTCAAGGGGTTAAGTTTTAATTTACCAAAGAATTTTTTAAGAACCCAATTTACCCCTCCCCTTTTGGGTTTTGCCATTAACTCGAGACCAACAACATGAACCTCCACTCCAACGGCTAGAACCCTTTTTCCTCTATATATACCATTGACGTATGAACATGAAGTAAGAGAGAAGAAGGAAAGAAAGAGGAAAACATAAGTTGGGCTTTCATCTTCTAATATTCAAGTGTGTTGAAGTTATTTGAACAACTATTGAAGCTTCAAGTGCTACAACTTCCAAGTGTGTTTCCAAGATTATCATCTCCAAATGACAAAGAGCTTTCGGAGCTTATCGAATATACATTGTAAAGTGTAATTTCTTTTTTGTCTATTTTCTTTTGTGTTGTTGCCTTAGATCGGTGTTGGAGACCAAATTCAAGAAGAAGCAAAATAGGGGGTTGGTTTGAGGTTGTCTCACTAATGGTTTTGCTTATTTGGTTTGAGTTTGTCTCACTAATAGATTAGACTTGGTTGGTTGGAGTTGGTCTCACCAACAAGTGATTATTGTATATGCCCCCTAGAGCTAGAATTTAGAAGAAAGCAAGTGCTCTAGATTGTATTAAATATACAATAGTAAAACCCAAGGCACAACGAGTGTGTGCTTGGAAGAGTGGAGAGGGAAGGTTGCCCGAACCACTATATATTGTTGTCTCTTGTGTGGATTGATTGTTTATATTTTTATATTCCTTTTGCACCCTTTCATTCTATCTCATATCATATTTCATCAAGGGGATTGATATTATAAGGGGTTAAGTTTTTGTTTAAATTGAAAATTTTTGATTACCCAATTCACCCCTCCCCTCTTGGGTTTCGCCATTAACTCGGGACCAACAATATATTCTTCCACCCATGATTATCTCAAATGTGTTGAGTTAGCCGACTTAAAACAATCTTATGATTCGTTATTTGATAAGGCAAAGAAACTGGGCAAACTGGGCATCAAATATATATTAAAGAAAAGTAGTGTGACTCAACCATTATTGTAAATGGTAAGTTAGCTGAATGAGTCAAATGCCTAGTTGATGAAATTAAAGCTTTAATAGCTGAAATTGAAAAGCCAAAGAATGCAATACTAATGAATCATTAGCAAAATTCTCTAACCCAGGAGAGAGTGTCAAAATATTTCTCAATACGATAACTCAAACAAGTAGAAGAGGACTTGGATACTAAATATTTGAGCAGGGAGAATGCAGCAAATCAAATGTTCCAATGTGGGTTAGACCCCTAGCTAAGGTAATTGTTCCTCAAAGCAAAACTAAGACAACTAGAGTTGCTTCAATAAGAAGACTAACATGAGAATCAAAATGTGCATGTAGTTCAACCTAAATAATTCACAGGGTATGCAACTTTTGCATCAAGTTTGGTTACAAGATTTATCAATGCAGAATTAAAAGGTTGCAAAATAAAGGTGTTAAACTAGTTTGGGTACCAAAGAGAATTGGATTTGTGCCTTCTAAACTTAAACAACAAAGACTCCAAAAGCTTACTAACCCAAATGGACCAATGAATGGGTACAAAAAAATGAGCTTTACCTGATTATCTTTGCAGGTTTGTCTTAGAGCAAAAGCCAACAATACTTGGTTTATGACAGTGGCTACTCAAGACACATGACTGGAGCTAAAGCCTTATTTGATAAAATCAAACCATACAATGGTGGAACTATTACATTTGGTAACAATAAAAAAGGTAAAATAAGTGGTAAGGAAAATGTTTAAAGTATTTCAAATACATGTATAAAGAAAGTTTTATTTGTTGAAGGACTCAAACATAATCTAACGATTATTAGTCAATTACGTGACAAAAGTTATAAAATTGTATTTGAATCATTTATATGTAATATCTTTTATAGAGATCATATAGTCTTTAGTGGAAAAAATATGAAAAAATATATTTAGTGTCTCTTGATGAATTGTATGAAAAATGCCTAATGGCTGTTGATGATGATCCATGGGTATGACACAAGAGACTTGGACAAATAAACAGGTCAAATATCAAGATTTTATGGAAAAAGAGTTTGGTAGAAGGGTTATCAAAGCTCAAATATTACAAAGATAAAATTTACAAAGCTTGTCAAATGTCTAACCAGTCAAAGGTATCCTTTTTACCAAAGAATGAAATTTCAACCTCAAGGCCACTTGAGTTACCGCACATGGATCTTTATGGACCATCCAATATTTTGAGCCTCGGAGGGAAAAGATACGATTATGTCATTGTTGATGATTTTTCAAATTTCACTTAGATAATGTTATTAGCTAGCAAAGATGAAACATTCTCTATGTTTGTTAGCTTTTCTAAGTTAGTACAAAATAAAAAATAAAATACAATCATATCAATAAGAAGTAATCATGGTGGAGAATTTGAAAATTAATTATTTATAAAAATTTTCGATGAAAAAGGAATTCACTATACATTTTATGTATCAAAAACACCTCAACAAAATGGAATTGTTGAAAGAAAAAATCGAACCATACAAGGCATGACTATAACTATGCTAAAAGAAAGCAAATTACCAAGAAATTTTATAGCCAAGCTCTAAGTATGACCTAGAATGTCCTAAATCAAGTCACCATTAGAGCAATTTTGACAAAGACCTCATATGAACTATGAAAAGATAGAAAACCAAATATCCATATTGTCATACTTTTGGTTGCACATGTTATATATTGAATATTGAAAAAGACAACTTTGGCAAATTAGGTGCTAAAAGTGATGAAACTATATTTTGTTGGCTACTCTTCCAATAGCAAAGCATATAGAATTTTCAATAAGAGAAATCAAGTTGTAAAAAGTCCATTCATGTTACCTTTGATAAATTTAACCCAACTCCTAAGAAGGAGGATGAGTTTAGTGATACAGATGATTTGTCAAAAGATTTCGGAAAGTTAAAAGTGAGAAAGCAAAGGGGAGAAAAACTTAAACAGGATCAAAGTGCAAACCAAGAGGTAAATGGATGTAATGGTCCCTATAAATCTTTTAAAGATTTGAAATTCGAAACTGATTATATAATTGAACAAGTTAGGAGACATATATGAAAGAGTGAAAATTAGGAGCTCTAGGCAAAACATATGTGAACATTTTGCCTTTGTATTTAAGATAGAGCCAAATTCTATTAATCAAGCTCTCAATGATGAAAACTGGATAATTGCAATGCAAAAAGAGCTAAATCAATTTGAAAGAAATCAAGTATAACATTTAGCTCCTATTAAGTCACTTTCGTACTATGTATTTAATCATTAATTGAGAAAAATTTAAGTGTTTAAGGTATTTTGAATCATATTTTGATTGATTTAGCTTTACATAGTATGAAACACTCACAATTGACTGATTTGTGTAAAACAAGAGAAATATATGCAATTTCGGTATATCATATAGACAAATTGACAAGCCTTGATGAAAGCGAGAGTAAATTGCAAATTCAGAGCTTTCATCTGAAGAAAAACTGCGTTTAAAGAAAGGCGCTATACATACGCAGTTACTGTTCACGTGTGGTATTATTCACACGTGTTACTATTCATGCGCAACTGTTCATATGCGGACTGTCATGTATTGTTCACACACACTATTTGTGGACTATTCATGTTACTGTTTATGAGCACTATTCACTTCTACATAAACACTTGTGAGGAGTGTCCTAAGGCATTTGAGAACATCCTTCGAGTTAGGGTTGAGGTCTAAGAGTGAAAGGAGCGAAGAGCACGAGGCGAGAAGTGAGGCGACGAGTTGCTTGGAGTGGTCCAGACACCATTGGGGCTTCCAATCAATAAGCTTTCCCTTTCTTTCTTTCTCTCAATTTTAGTTGTCTTGTTTGTGATGGGCTTTAAATACAATATTATTTTGTGTTTGATTTTTATTATAAACATGCTAGGCTAAACTCTTAACCTAGGGTTTAGGATATAGCATATGTGTAATGTAGCAAATGTTGTGGTTTGATTTATTTATGACTGATATCGTTTGTTAATTTAATATCTTGTGATTTAATGCTTGTTTGGTGTAAAGGCATACCCTTTGGCAATAATTCTCATATATTAGGTAATGAAACAAAGAGGTGGAAGTCTAATATACGAAAATCAAGATATTGAACTTGAAAATCTAAAATCATGAAAATAGACATGATGACCTTAAGGAATTTCATGAACTTCCACAGAACTTAATGGATTCTAATTGACTTAATCCCATGAGAATAGGTGGTTAAGAAGATTAGGATACACCTTATAGGTTTCGAGAGAAGGTACAAGGATAATATAGGGATAATTCTCCTTTAACACATAATATCCAGATTAAGTAAACACTTCATGTATCCATTTTAGAAAATGTATTTAAAATCCTAGATCTTAGGTGCTCTCAACCTTGTGATTTCTAATCCTATTTTACGTTCTATAGATCAACTTTTCTTTTTTCTATTCTTTCTTCTCCTTATCTTATGTTACAAGATACATGGTTCCAAATCCACACCCAAGAATATATGCATAAAGCCATACATAAATAGAAAGATCGCGACAATCCTCTCCTCATGTTGACCAAGGGCCACAATAACCCTCTCATCATGTCAACCAAGGGCCATGAAAAACTCTTTTCGACCATCCATCTTGAATAATGCATCATCCATAACATAAGGAATAAACACCACAGAACACATATACAATATTAGAAAAGCCAACAAGGTTTACTCTAAATTTAACATACTTACTGTTAAATAAGCTTTTTATCAAACACTTGATAGATACCATGGCCAGAACCTATAGTTCCTCCTCTCGTTTTACCCCACTGAAGCCAGATCATATTCTAATAATATAAAACTGCTAACGGATCATCTATTTTATAGAAGTCATATAGCAACATCCATTTTCCTCCTAAATCCTACTAATCATGTGCTACTGTGAACCCTAACTCCCCAAACGCATGATTATTGAACACTTCCTCTTCTCACCAGCCCTATTTCATGTTTAAAATGAAATTTTATCATTAATTTGAGAAAAGACGGCATCTACTTACCTTGATCGCAATTTTTTCCAAAGAATAGTGACCTTAAACTTGGATATTTGAGATTTTGAGCTTTTTTGACATGAATCAATGATCTACATAGAAGGTTTGAATAGCTTTTGACTCGGTTTAGGGCTAGATCGACACTAGGAAGAAGAGGAAAAAAGAAAGAGAAAGGAACAACTGGAGAGAGGGGGAGAAGAGAGAAAGAGGGGGTGCATGGTTAAACCCTACTAGGCCTGTTCTCATTTTAACGAGGCCCTCATTAAGATGGGAAAGGCCTGAGCATGGGCTTAGCATAAACACAATTTGTAACTTGCTTTTTCCACCTATACAACTTAGTAAATTAAAATTTTCTCTGAGGTCACTGCTCCTTTGACCTCTGCAACCTGACTAAGTAAGTCAAACCTTATACCTACTGTGCCAGGAGGAAGATAGTCATAATCTTCTAAACAACACATCAATTATACACCTCTAAATCAAATACCCAATATTCATATCATAAATAGGTGGTTCCACCACATAAACATGCTCATGAACGTGTCTCATACAACCAAACATGTCACAACATCACTTATTCTTAGCAGCATATTTGTAAATTATCTCATAGTTAGGAATAAATTATAAGAATAATAAAAAACCTGATCCTCAGAAAAGGTATATAGTAGAATTTTGGAAAGAATATCCTGCACAGAAAAATCCCTCATAAGGACCTATATAAACCCGAACATGGCCTCTATAGGTTCAGGCATGGAGCAACTATTACAAAAATTACTATTAGTGAAGAAAGGTCTGCATAATAGTTAGTAAAGATTCAAGCAAGGGGTGAACAAATATAACTTGCTGAGGATGGTTTATAGTCCTTTTTGTCAACGATCTAGTTATAGAACACAGTAAAGAGGAAAATGATATTACTAAGTACTAGGAATTTGATGATCTTCTAATTGGAGATGAAAGCAATCCTAAGGAGCTTAAGGGGGATCTTGAGGAGTGTGAGAGATAATTAGAAGAGGAGCTTGATGAAAAGGGATCTGAAGAAGATTTTAAAGAAGATGTTGAGGAGATAGATGTAGAAGAAGAAGCCCTGTTTGACGACAACTCCGAAAGACTTTGTATGTGGGATAAAGATGGAGAAATCGTAGGGCGTGTATGATACACCAAATTCTTTTTGTTGCAATAATAAATATTTTGGAAATATATTTTTGCATATTTCTTTTGGGGATGGTAAACATAAAAAAGATGGATCGTGATGTATTTTTTGTATTTTACATATATGATTTTTCTTGTGACAAACATGACCAAATGTGCATCATGCATATATGGAACACTTGCAAAAAAAGTATATTACGATAATGAAATGAGGATGTTTTGTTGTTAAAAAGTTTGACTAGCTATTTTGAACGTTATCGTTAATGTGCTTATAATCGAAATTTTTTTATAGCAAGTTAAGATAGTGGGAGAATGAAAATTTGGATGCCCCAGAATAGGTAAGAGGTAAGATAGTGGGAGAATGAAAATTGATTTGGGTTGGATGTGAAATGCAAGTGCCAGGTCAAAATAGGTAAGAGGCAAGACAACTGAAGAATGAAGCGTTAAATTCACATACAAGCGTAGACCCGATGTCTATGAACCCAACTAGTATAAATTGCAAATTAATACCTAAGTTTCGATGATTAATAACTAATTTGAGAAATTAAAGACTGTTAATGAATTTTAGATGCGTTGAGAACTTAGAATTTCAAATTGCTACTAAAGATGCAAAGTCAAGTCGACTCCAAAACTGATTTGGTTCAAGTTGCAACCCGAATCAATTTCACAACTGGCTTAAAATATACTTAAGAAGGAAAAACTTGACAAATGGAAGGTTTGTAGTTGGAGTCACATTCTAAGTCAACTTCAATGTGACTTGAGTGAAGTTAATACCCAAATTAACTTCACTTATGACTTGGAGGCCAATAGGGTACACAAAAAAAATCTAATTGCAAAATGTTATTTGAAGTTGCACTCCAAGTTGGCTTCAATTATGACTAAAGTTAAATAGATTCCAAAATCGACCCGGAACAGTGACTTAGAAGACCAAATGAAGATCTATAGAATTTTCAACAGTTATGAAATCTTAAGTTGCATATTAGTTGACTTCATTTGCAATTTTGATGAAGTTCGACATGAAGTCAATCCTAGAATGAGACTTGAAAGAAAGAAGGGTTAAAGAAGAACTTGATAAAGAATTTGAATCTCCAGAAATAGTGAAGTCAAAGACCAAGTCGATTCTATGTGGTATTCGAAGAAAAAAATTTGAAGGACTTCTCTTACAAGATGTATAGAGCATTGAAATCGATACTCAAGTTGACTTTACCTACAACTTGAGTGAAGTTGCAGGCTAAGTCAACTCTACGTCCAACTTAGGTTGTAATAGTCATAAAATTTTTGAATATTGATGCATTAAATGTAACGACTCATTTTCTAGATATCTTCAATGGCTAGTTAACGAGTACCATTTAATCTAAGAAAATTTTGACAACATCTCCACATAACTACAAGGTTGGTGTGGAATACATAACTTGTTATTCATAAACATCTTAATTTCCAAACTAAAATATAATATTCAACTTTAAATTTATACATTTGTATTCTTAGGATGAGAAGCTATTCTCTATCTCTCTAGGCAGTCCACCATAGTATATAAACTTCGTCAATTACATCATCAGTGGACTATTGCCTCCGGAGTTGAATTCACACCGAAGAAATTCCTCCATGACGTGAAATTCTATTTCTGGATGACCCATTTATGTTCAAGCAATTTCCAGACCACTTATATCAAAGATGTGTTTGAGAGTGTGAACAGAAGTTAATGCTGCAGAGCTGTCATTCATCTCCGTGTGGGGGCCATTTTTAAGGAGATAAGTCTGCGAAGAAAATACTTCAATCCGGATTCTACTGGTCATCTCTATTCAAAGACACCCATTTTTATGTGAAAAGGTGAGATCAATGCCAGTAGACAAGTGATATTTCCAAAAGACATGAAATGCCTCTCACTAATGTCATTGAAGTGGAAATATTTGACATTTGGGGTATCGACTTCATAGGCCCATTCATCCGTTCCTTTGGACACCAATACATTCTGGTTGCTGTTGATTATATTTTCAAATAGGTAGAAGCGATCCCCACTCAAGCTGGTGACACCAAAACAATTCTCAAATTCATCAAGAAGAACATATTTAACCGTTTCGGCATGCCTCGGGTGATCATTAGTGATGGAGGTTCTCATTTCTATAACCGGAAATTCATGGAAATTTTGCATAAATATGGCGTACACCACAGGGTAACGACATCTTATCATCCACAAGCTAATGAACAAGTTGAGTTGGCCAATAGGGAAATAAAGTAAAATCTGGAGAAAATGATCAGGTCATCTCGCAAAGACTAGGCTATCAAGCTGGACGACACACTATGGGCGTATTGAACTGCCTATAAAACTCAATTTGGAATGTCTTCTTACCAACTAGTTTATAAAAAAGCCTGTCATCTATCGTTGGAGTTTGAGAACAATACATATTGAGCGATTAAAAAACTGAACCTGGGCATGCAATAAGCAGGGGAACGTCGATTACTACAACTCAATGAGTTGGATGAATTCTGGATGCAAGTCTATGAAAATTCCAAGATCTATAAAGAAAAGGTGAAGAAATGGCATGATAAAAAGATTCTACCACAGAGATTCAAACCAGGTCAGAAAGTTCTGCTTTTCAATTCAAAATTAAAACTTTTTCCAAGGAAATTCAAATCCAAATGGTTAGGTCCGTTCGTGGAGATAAAGGTGACTGAGCATGGGGCAGTGGAGATATTCAACGAAGTGTCTAACAATAGCTTTGTCATGAATGTGCAACGTCTTAAGCATTATATGGGAGATGATTTTCAATGTTGTAAGGAGGTGGTGGAACTAAAAGAAAATTAAACGGCGGAAATGTCGAGCTGAGGACGTTAAACTTAGCACCGGATGGGAGGCAACCTATTACTCATTTTCATTTTGATTTTTGTCTTTGTCTTTGTTTTTGTTATTATTTTTTAGGAAAAAGACTTAGAGCTCAATTTCAAAGAGATCGTGTTCCGAGCCTACTTCGGGCAACCATCACAGCCCCAACCTAGTGACAGCGAGGACGAGGACGCCACCGAGTCTGATTCTTAAGGAAGTCCCGATCCTTTCATTTCTTAATTTAATTTAATTTATTTTTGCTTTCCATTGTATTTTCTTTATTAGGTCACTCTAGGTCATCATGCATTGAGGACAATGCATCTCTCAAGTTTAGGGGGTGTATAATTCTTAACCATAGGTTAGTTTTTCATGTTTTATTTATGTTGCATGTTATGTCAATTTCAGCTAATGAAAGTTATCTTTGTTTGATCCATCTTATTGAAAATGTGCAAGGTTATGATTAATGTTGACTTGAAATTGAATTCATGAAAAATGGGCAATTCAGATTGAGAAACAAGTATTAAAAACAAGTTGCAATTGATATGTGAAAAAAATTAAAAGAATTTCATAATACATTGTTCCAATTCAAGTATATGTGAGTCTTCCAGACTGAGATGAGAATTGAATAAATGTTGACCAATAATTTAAAAGAATTAACAGGTTCCAAAATGTAATATTTCGCAAAAAATTACACAAGTATGTTCAATACCCCTAACAAGGCATCAAAAAAAAATTAAAAATGGGTGATTGACCTAAGCTGAGTAACCGGGACTTGGCATCAACAAATGTCAAGGTTCGCGTAAAAAAGCAAAGGAAAATCACTGTAATAATGCTTTGCAATCAAAATTCTCCCTAGATACCCTGAAACACAGATCTCTAGAAATCCTGAAATATGGTGAGGAGAATTTTGCAATAAGATTGGAAGGAAAAGAATGTGTAGTTAGGCAACAATTGAATAAAGTGACTTACTACTATTTTCTACGACCAGTTAGTTCAGCCTAAACCTTGGTTTGCTTGCTTTCATTAATTTTCTAACCAGCTTCTAATCAAGTAGAAGATTAACATGTTGAATTATGACAATGTACTATAAAATTTTGTCACCTATATCTAACTTGGTTTGAGAATGAGAATGCATGCCCTATTTTGTGTAATGGATGATTTTTTAAGTTATATTACTCTTGACCTTGTTAAATAGATAAAGGGATTGATCAAAGCATCACGGGAAGCAAACGAAGTTGACAGAATCTGCATTCATTCATTTATTCATTGTATTTGCATGTGTTGCTCAATGACTAGCAATATTTAAGTTTAGGGGTGTGATAACTCGTAAAAATATGAGTTATCATGACCCATTTTAGACTCTATTTGGGTGTTAGTTCGAGATATTAGGCCTAGTTTGCATCCATGTAGCTTAACTTTCACTCGCTTTTCATTTTATGAGCATTATTTAGTTTTTATGCATTTTTGGTATAAATTAGGCATTTTTAATTCATTTATTTATTTTATTCAACTTTTGCAAAAAGGAAATGCATTATAAAGGCAAGCAGGCTGTGAAACCCTAACCCAAGTAGGCCATATGTATGCATTGAACATGTATTTGATGATTATTTATGAATTATGAAATTA
>JAXCLR010000001.1:23365515-23421041 GCA_035584095.1 Annona squamosa
CAACTACCCATACAATTAACCTATCTATTTTAACTTTATCATCTTTACTTCTCATCATTACCCCTATCATATCACATTATTTGACAACTTCTACTTTCTAAAACTTTTCATCAAAAGTTTTATCCATTCCCAAACACACCCTACATATATGATACCACAAAAGTTGGTATATCATAGCAAGGAATGGTAGATAGATGAAGAAAAATGAAGGCAAAAATAATTGCCAAAATTTTTCTAAATTCTGATGTGATTGAAAGATAGGACAAGAGAGATAATTTCTCTATGATGTTCATAGGAAATGAGATTAAAAAAGTTATAATAAGGACCTTTACTAGTTTATAAAAACTAAAAAGGGAGATAAGGAAGAAAATATTTTAAACTGGTTTAATAACTAGTACTCCTATTAAGTAGTCTACGTTGGTGTAACTAAGTTATAAGCAATATGAAATAAGAAGAAATGGATAAGTTTGGCAAAAGTATCTTTTGCTAAGACATATATGAAACTTTATGTATGAGCAACTTTTGCTCTATGATATAAAATGAATGTATTATGTTACATATATGAAAATGATTGCTATGGATTTTTATTTTGTATGAAAAGATGGGTAGCCTAGATCTTACCCTATGATAAGGTGGGAAATTCTACAATTTCTCTATATATAAGAATAATAGTATGCTTCCCATAAGAATAAGAGATAGATGACATAAAGGAAAGAACAATTACAATAAGAAACCCACATGGGAACAGGGAACAGGAAATAGAAAATAGTAGAGACAAGTAATAGGTCCATTGGACCAAGGCTAAATATGCCACTAAAACGGAGTAGCGCAGTAGAAGCGCAATGAGCCATTGAAATATTGGAAAAAGATGATAAGATTAACTATTTTATACGAGTTCTACCCTTGATATTTGAAATGTAATATGTTTGAGGATGAAACCTTGTATAAGGAGGGAGGATTGTGATACCCAGACCTAAGTAACGCTTACATATATGCATTTGGCATATATAAATGGATCACGTATGATTTATATGAATTATGAATGATTTTCTTTGCAATATTGATGATTTATTACAATTACGCCAAATAATTACGAATAATGAATATAAGCCGATATGGGTCAATGTGATTAAAGAGACTTAATGAGGATTAGAGAATGTGATTATATTAAGGATAATTACCTCATATATTATGGGTTAACTAATGGAGATTATGTTGTTGATTGTGGATTAAAGATAGCAAATGCTAGAAAATCCATAACTCAACGCTGATAAGGCGGATTCAGATGAAAATTGAAAGATAAACACATAATTCTATTCTTAGTCTTCTGGAAATGATGGATTATGAAAATAAGAATGAAATTAGGATAAAAATTGATCATCACCGTCCAAAAGTCGAAAAAGTCATAACTTGAGCTAGAAAAGTTAAATTAAGATGAACTTTGAAATGAACGGTTAAAATTATGAGATCTATGCAATAAGTGGCTTAGATTAAGCTAATAATGATAAAATTAAGTGATTAATAATATAATTAGGGAGCTAATGAGCTAGCCCAAGTGAGACAATGTAAGTGACCCACACATGGACAATCAAGGGGCTATTGTATAGGATTTTTGAATTTTAAGAAAATGAAAAATATGCATTTTAATGACCTAGGCAGCTAGGGTGAATAGTGGTCAAGATTTGGGCTGACTTTTTGGCAAGAAAATATCAAAAGTCCATGATAAGTGGACCCCACCAAGTGGACAACCTGATATCCCATTAATGTATTGATTTTATGGATTTTATGAAACATAAATCATGTAATTTACTTAGAGGTGGTTGTGCCACATTGCTTAAGGGATAAGTAATGTCCTATGTGGAATTTTGGCAGCCAAAATAATTAAGAAAATACTAAAAATAAGGTTTCTAATTAAGGTTGACTAAGTGGACAACTTAATTTAAAAGCTAGATATAGTTGTGGAAAAAATCCGAAAATAATATTAAATGATTAAATATGTGGCTGAAAATTTTTAAGTAAACTATAGGGTACCCTCCATTTTGGGTCAAAATTTCAAAGAAAAAATTTAAAAATAAATGCCTATATAAGCAGGAATGATTAAATATGTGGCTGAAAAATTTTGAGTAAACTATAGGGTAAACTATAGGGTAAATTTTTGAGTAAACTATAGGCTGAAAAAATTTACCGTCCATTTTGGGTCAAAATTTCAAAGAAAAAATTAAAAAATAAATACCTATATAAGCAGGCAGTGTGGACGTTCCAGACTTCTGTTTGGGAAAAAAATAATAAAAATCAAAGGGGCAGTGACTGGAACGATTCAAGGGAAGAAACCAGGAAGAAAATAAGGGAATTTCAAGTGCTCAAAGGAAGAATTATCAATTAATCAAGTAAGTATATATTAAATTTGATTTTATACTTCGAATTGGGAAGTTATATGATGTTATTAGTCAAAATATGAAAAAAATAGTAAATGAAGTATTTTCACCATGAACATTTGTTTACAAGCTCATTATATGATTATTAAGGGGCAAATAAAATTTCATATTGAAATATTAAGCTAGTTTCAAATTAAAAATTAAAGAATATTAACCTTAACAGGGTAGAATGGGTGACAGGATCAGTTGTAGCAAATGATTTTTAATCATTTTTATATAAGGAATTTTTTGCTGAACATTTTATAGGATATATAAGACACATTGAGGATCACATGAACAAAATAAAAATAGGTTTTGATGGGTATAAATATGCCCCATAGTTTATGTGATTTAGGCTGTCTGAAAAGGGATGCTGCTATCCAGCAGAGTAAAAATACCAAAATAAATAAAAATGCTTATTTCATGATGAAAATATTTATTTTGATTAATTCATGTAGTTATTAAGACATGGTAGAAATTTCAAATCAAAACTAGGTTTGATATTAATTCAAGATTTTGAAAATTCAGTGTGCCTGGATTCACCATGATGGATAGCTAAAGAAATAAATCAAGATAAATGTTAAATTTTAAATTTTTGGGATGGAATTTTAATTATAATGGGATATAAACAAGTATCATAAATGATTATGAGGATTTAACCTATTAGAGGTAGGTTTAGAAATGATTGAATTTAGGGTTACGTGTAAGACCTGATTTCCATGTTTGGATGTTGAAAATGATAAATGGATTATGTGAAGGGGTAAAATGTGACTATGCATGAAAATATGATGAAAAATTTGGATTAGGTTGCTGTTTTGATAAATAATGATAATATCAAATTTTGAGATTATTATATGATGTCTAAGTTAGCAACCAAGTGCTTAAAATGAGGACCGTTGTATGAAAAATGAAAAATATGTTAAAAATGATAAATGAAGGTAACGAACTTTCAAATAATGATTTAATAATTGATTATTATATTTATGTAAGTTTACCCTACATAAGGGTATTAAAATGAATGAATTGATGATTTTATATGTATAGGCTATATGCTAAGTATGAGTACCCGACTTGAAAGACAAGTGGGTCAAGCTAAGTCCAAATAAATTTATTGAAGTTGGAAAACCTAAGAGATTTATGTATTTGAAGTTGATGTGAATAAATGACATATTATTTTCATTTATTTAGGCAAAGACATGTAAAAGAATGGAAGGAAAAGGATTATGGCGATCTCAGGTAAGCAAGCGAACTTTCTAAAATAATATTTTCTTTCTATATGATGATATGTGAATGAAATATTATGATTATGTTTTGACGAATGGGCAAACACAAGTTTTTAAAATGAAGGTTTTTTTACAAAGCCACAAGTTTTGAAAAATGATGGCTTTAATGAAAAGTCTCAAGGTTTGCTTCATGGGAAGCAAGCAACGGTTTTCAGATAAAGAATTTATCACAAGTGTTGTCATGGATTGACAATGCTTTATGTTAATGGATTGAGAAATTTTCTTATGAGTAAGCAAGTTCTCTATAATAATGTTTTCAAAGGATTTCACGTTTTATGTCGATAGTTTTTAAGAATTTGCTTATAAGCAAGCAAGATCTTTATGATATTGTTTCAAAAGTATTTTATAAGAAAAAGACAATTTTACCATTTTTCACAAAGTATTATTTGTAAATAAGTTTTGAGTTATTTTTATAATAATTTGTGATAAAAAATAATGTTTATGAAAGAAAAAGGAAAAGGGGAATTGATTTATGAAAGAGATATGTTTTGCTAGGTCATGATAATTAAATAATAAATGATGATTTGGACATAATCCATATGTTTTGAAACGATATTCGAAAAATTTTAATTTCCTTTAAATAAGGAAATTTATGTTGAAAATATCTTAAAAAATATTTATACGAATGTTGTTGAAGGGGATTTAAGGATGACCAACCTCCTATGTTGATTTCATAAAATGGTTTGATTTCAGGTTGCTGAATGGTATGCAAAAGATTATGCAAGCCCCTTATGTAAAAATGGTATAATAGATAGGTAAGCAATAATTTGATTATTAGGGCGGTTGAGAAGGGGTAGCATAATTGGATAACTTTTGTGAACAAAAGGCCCTGAAATGAAAACCAAGAAAATGTTAGAAATTATGTAGTTTAATTTTGAAAATTCAAAGGTTTTGAAATTCTTTTATAAGGATTTTAAGATGTATTATTTTTCAAATATTTCAAATGTTTATCAAAATATTTCTAAAAGAATTTAAGGAAGGTCATCCTAAAATTAGATTTCAAATGACAACTTGTTTAAAGTGGGTGCGCTCGCTTTACAAGTTGACACGGACTGCGGTCTGTGATGCGTTTTTGAAAATGATTTTTTAAAGACACAGACTTTGGTCTATGATGTTTTTAAGTTATAGATGCAGACTAAGGTCTATGATCTCGATTTTAAAGGATACGAACTACGGTCTGTAATACTTTAAACCAAATGGACTGTGGTCCATCATGATGATGTATGGTGCACCAGTACTAGGAATAGGCCGATTGTAGAGTACGGTTGGGATGACCGGGGCCCGCTTTACATAAGGCCAAGTCTCTAAGGGATGACAGGAGTGCCAACAGCACCCTCATTGAGATGAGAGCAGGATAAAGGAAGGCTAACATGCTGTTAAGGATTCTGTTGCAAAAGGTAGCATGATCACTTACTAAGTGTCACTATTGGATAGAGAAAAATGCATTTGCTTATGTTTTACTTTTAAAAAGCCCAAAGATTGGAACATGAAAGTTATTCTAAAGGGATTTTTATGAAATGATTACCCTAAAAATATGGTGTTTTATACAAAAGTGTAAATAATAGGAATGAAAGGAAATATTTTTATGCAAATGAGTTTATGAAAATGGTTCTTGTATTTTATTTTCCTTATTTCCTATAAACAAGCCCTAAGATGGGGATTATAAAAAGAATTTATGTAAAACTTGGTTAGAACATAGGAATGTCAATTTCTAAAGAGCCTAAATGAAAAGTGTTTATGGACATGAGAATGTCCAATGTTTGATTATTTAAATGAATAGTATTTTAGGACATATGGATGTCCATCGCTAAAAGAAGCTATGTCAAAAATGTTTTGAGGCATGAAATGTCTCTGGGCTAAAGGATTTTATGATAAAAAATATTTTTGGACATAAAAATATCCTTTGCCAAAAAAGGCTTATGTGAATGATGTTTTAGGACATGAAAATGCCCTTCTTGGTCAAAGGATTTATGAGAATAATATTTTAAACATAAAATGTCCACGGGCAAAAGATGATTTTATGTAAATATTTTGGAGCATTAGAAATGTTCATACAAGACTAAACAAAGTTAATTAAAATGGGGTAAAACACACATGTTTTGTCTTATCAAGCCCAAACGTGGCTTGTAAATGATTTTAAGAATGAATGTTTTAAGATAATATTCATGGATATAAAATTGTCCTCATGAACAAAAGATTTCATGATAATATTTTAGAACATATAAATGTCCTCAAGAAAAAGCTGTTTAAGATGCTTAATGAAATGAATTTCAAGGAAGTCTTGCCCTAAAAGATAAAATGCTTACTTACTGAGTTGTCACTCGCATTTTGTTTTTCCAAACCTTAGACAGGTACCGTGAAACTCAAGGTAATGCAAATCTAAGGAATGAAGTAAGGCACGAGATAATAGCCAGGTAGGCTATAAGGAATGGGAAAGCATGAATATGCTAAAGTATGTTAATGTGTATGTGAACTTAATTAAAATTTTTAGTTTTATATGATTCAAGGATTGAATATATGGATGTATGAATGTAAAATGGATGATTTAGACAAAGAAACTGTAGTAAAGAATGATGAGATGTTATGAAATAGAATTTGAAATTTTATTACGAGTGTATCGCCACTTGTTTGATGAATGATTTGAAATGTAAAGATATGAACGATGATGAACGAAAAAAATTTGGATGAAATCCAATTAAGAACCCGCCGCGTGATTAAGGCAACAACCTAATTCACATTTACCAATCAATAAGGTCTTGAGGTAAGGAAGTGACGTCGCGGTTTTGGGCGCTACAATTGCTCTAAACACGCTAAATGTGATCTTCTCATCTTGCACCTGAATGGTTAGTTCACTTGCTTGAACATCAACTATAGCCTTGCCAATTGCAAGGAATGGGCAACCCAAAATAACCAACACATATCGATCCTCTTCATAATCCAAAACTATGAAATCCGTAGGAAATATAAATTTATCGACCTCAATTAGAACATCTTCAACAATTCCATCTAGATATATTATGGATTGATCAGCTAGCTGCAATGTAACTGTAGTGGGTCTTGCCTCTCCAATGTAAAGTTTTCTGAAATTTGACTTAGGCATTAAATTTATGCTAGCTCTAAGGTCGCAAAGAACTCTCCCAAAATAATGATTCCCAATAGTGTAGAGGATGGTGAAACTTCCTAGGTCCTTGAGCTTTTGTGGCAATTTCTCTATACTATGGTGCTCCACTCCTTAGATAAAGCTACCGTTTTGAATTCCATCAATCACCTCTTTCAGTTCAGATTTCGCATAGGTGGGCATTTGTGAAACCCCTTTTTCTAAGCTTAGAAAATATAATGGGCAGTTTGCACGAGACACAAAGCATAAATGAATTTTTGAAAAATATTTTGAAAAGGAATTCCAAATTTTGAGATATACTATGTTGAATGGTTTAAAATTTCTCAACTTATGGGAAATTTAGACCGCTTATTTATTCCAAATGTAGAGTTTATATCCATCCATGACTAATTCCATTAGATCTAAACATGTTTAACTCTGATTGAGCTAAAATTTTGAGAAAAGGTGCAAAACTACCTGATCTATGATCTAGGTGGATGAGATTAAGCAAAGTGCTTAATGTTAATCACTTTGATTATCACTAAAAGACAAAAACTCATTAAAGACAGAGGGATGAGGTGTCACTGAATGAAAAAATTGAGATTCTCGCTATAAGACCAAAGACTTGTAGAGAATTTAAGATGTGATTTAGTCATTAATGACCCCTTTACATATCATTAATTGATTAATTAGTTGATAAATTCATACCTTGATATGTATAGGGAAAATTGATGTGAAATTTTTAGTGTAAACCCAAGTTAGGGTACCCTACAAGTTGAATGGAGTGGATTTTGAGTATTTTGATTAGAAAGTTGTTAAATGGAAGGAATATAGAGTTATAAATACAAGAGATAAAAAGTAAAAAAAAAATTGAGGTAATTAATGCTTAGATAAAGTGATTTGGATTGATTTTTATGCAAGAAATTGCATGGAAGGTGCAGCTCTTAAGGGATGTGTTTGGGCAACAAAATATGAAGCTAAATGAGGAGATAATGTAGCTATAGCTAACGGAGATAATCGTAGAATGATTTAGCAACCTATATGCACATGTATGGAGGAGATTGAATGACAAAATTTCAACACAAATGAATGGTTGAAAATGATGCAGCAAAATTAAATAAAAAAGGAGGATGAATGGACACTTGGACGGTCCATATTTCAGCAGCATACTAAGTTAATTTAATACCTTTAACCATGGTTTAAAGGTGACAAACCTAGAGAAAAGTTAAAGCACTATATAAAGGGGAAAGGGGTAGCCCTTGAACGTTTTTTAAAGAGCAACAAAGTGAGAAAAAAATTCTCAAAATAAGGTAGCCAGTGAGGATGTCCAAGGTAGAAAGAAGAAGTGAAAATTCAGCAAGGTTCTACCCTTGAGAAGGTAACCAATTCTTATCCAAAACAGGTCTACTCTATGTGTATTTTGTCATTAATTATTAGCTTAAGTTATACCCAAATAACATCCATAAATTGCTACAATTAGAATGATAATATGATGTGTATAAGTAAGGTGATTGACGTCCAAGAGGTTATCCATGAACTTTTTAAGTATATGTGTTTGATTATTGATTTATTCCATGCTTAAATAACGTCCAAGCATGATGGTAATTGGAGAAGAAAATTCTATTTAGTGAAAATTTGATTATCATATGATGTATGGATTAGTAAAGGGTATTATTTTGAGCGTTGAAAGTAAATATACTTGTTGAGTAAGTATATTTTGTGCATGCTAGTTGGTATGCAATTATGAGGAAGAAACTCACCAAAAACAAGGTTATATGTGGCTGTTTTAGGGAGAATTCTTGTTACAAAAATTTCAATTGAAATATTACTTATTATATGTTATATAAAAGCCTCTAAAGTGAACACAAAAGTTATTAAGTAGTAGTCGTACTTATATAAATGATTAACATGCAATTTTAGAGTCAATATATAGGGAATTCATACATGTATAGGACTGTTTTGATAAAAGGAATTAAATTCTAGAAATTTGATTAAGGAATTACTAAATGTAAGTTGTAAATGATTGCCTTGGATGATTACAAAAGTTTAGTATTCAAAGCAATCAATTTCTAGACTATATAAGTGTGAAAACGTGATTATTAGAAAAGTAAATGTGAAGTTGAGAAACCTTGCTTGAACTTGGTTGTTAAAGTTTCAAGTAAGTGTTACATCAGTATTTTAAATGATTAAAAAGAGATTAAATGTCTTAGATTAGGGTATTGAGTCAAGTGAATAACTCATAATTAGAAAATGAGAAAATATATGTGACTTAAGAGATGAAAATGTTCATCTCGAAGAAAGAATTAAGTTGAATTACTTAAGAACATATCTAGATTGAGATCATGTAAGGGTTGTGAACAAGTGAGAAATGCATAAAAGGCAAGACATGCAAGCGTAAAGTATGACGCAAGTATGAAAGATAACTATTTTCATTTATATAGGAAATGGCAAAGAGAAAGAGGAAGGTTCCAGTTGAGCCATAGGTAAGCAAGTGAGACTTTGAAAATATTATTTTCCTCAAGTATTAGAAAGTTGTTGTAAATTGTTCTACTTCAATATTTTTTTAATAAATTGTTTAAGTATGGTCATCCCTACATCTATATTTGTTTATGTCCTCACAATTAAATTTGAATAATTGCTTTGTCAAAAATGGTATTCGAAATAATTATTCAAAATGTTATCTTCGGAAAAGAATGCTAGCATGAATGATGAATGGGGTGGATGATCACTTGATAAGTGTCATTTGCCCGTGCTTGGAGCACGGTGCATGGAGCACAAGGATTAGGTCCACTGTAAAGGTGTAAGTGGACCGGTTGTCCCCCCCTCTAGTGTGACCAAGTCATTGATATAAGTTAGGAGCCGGCGGCGTCCTCCGTAAAATGAGAGCAAGAGCAAGAGGGTAGCCACCTTGTTAGTGTATCACCCAATCAAGAAAGGGAAACGGTGCATTATGCATTGTTTTATAAAGTTCCCAAGATTGGGACATGAAAATGTTTGACAGAAAAAATGCACTCTTGAAAATGTTTTACTTGAAAATAGAAAATGTTTGCTTATTGAGTATTAGTACTCATATTTTGTTTTCCCAAACCCTTGACAAGTATAAGGAGCATCAAGGAGTAGGGAACAGGATTAAATGAAGAAGAGCTACATTCTTATATTCCTCTATATGCATTAAGATGAATGTTATGTTTATGAACATGATTTTATAGGGTGATGATGTCCTTTGATGTAAACGAATTAAGTATGATGTTGTGAATGCCATTTGAAATCGATTACAAGTTAAAAAAAAATCCCACCATGTGACCAAGGCGACAATCCTAATCATGTTTACGAATTGATAATGGTCCTGGAGTAAGGATTAAGTGCTTCGAGATGGGGCGCCACAACATTTGTTCTAAAGCTTCTATAAGAGGTATATTTATGTGCAATTGATTCAATACCTTGAGAAACCTTTTGAACTGACCGTCTTTCCTTTAGTTTTTTAACCTTTGAGGGAATGGCGGTGGCAGTCTTTGAATTGCTTGAGGAGTGTCAGGCACCTATCTTGAGGATCTACTAAGCCTTATTCTTCTTCACTAACTTCTTGAGAATTCACTAGGAATGAAGGATTTGCTGCAACTAAATTCTTCGAAGACATGGCTTCACGTAATTCCCTGCCACTTCTCAAAGTGACAACTTGAACTTGCTCTTGCCTTTTCCTTTTGGATTCGGCTCAATGTCACCTGGTAATGTGCCTTGTGGGAGACTATTTATTGTCGAAGCAAGTTGTCCTATTTGCGCCTCAAATTTCTATTTGTGGTGATCTAGGACTACATAAATTGCATAAGCATATTTTCTAGATCAAGTTTCTTTTATTCTCAGGGCGGTGGGGTAGGATTTACTCTGCCTAGCTTGATTATTCCAAAAAAAATTAGGATGATTCCTCCATCCTTGATTATAAGTATTAGAATACGGATTTCCTTGGCTCCGCTAGAAGTTGCCTACGTAACTGACTAACTTCGGGTTGAAGTTGCATTGCTCACAAGGATGGCCGAATTCACTACAGCAAGTACAATAGCTTATTGATGATGAAAGTAAGGATGTCCTCACTGCATTGACATTAGCAGACATGGATAAATTCTAAATTTGCTTTGATAAAGCGTCAATGTGCGCCTTAATGGATGAAACTGCATCAAGCTGAAGTAGGCCACCACTTGTGCTTCTGCCAGAAGGAAATTGGTAAATGTTTGCTACCATGTTTTCCAACAATGCATATGATTCTTGGTAGCTTTTTTGTAACAATAACCCATTTGATGAAGAATCTACTATGTGACGGGTGGAATCTTGGAGACCGTTATAAAATATTTGAATTTGTGCCCATGGTTGAATCTCATGATGAGGGCATTTGCGAAGTAGGTCCTTGAATCGATCTCATACTTCTAATAGAGTTTCCTCTCTATACTGCTTGAACGAAACTATATCCATTTTGAGCTTGGCTAACTTGGCCGGAGAAAAATATTTTTCAAGAAATTTCTCCGCTAGGTCATTCAAGTATTAACATAATTAGGTGATAATAAGTCAAGCCACTTAGAAGCTCTATCTCTCAAAGAAAATGGGAAAGTTCTAAACCTCATAGCTTCATCGGAAACTTCATACTACTTAAATGTGTTCATGATTTGTAAAACCCATATTATTTGAAACTTAGTGAATGTGATGTATACTGAAAGCTTATAAAGTGTGTATATTATTGCTATAAATTTATAGAAAGATGTGTATTATAATTTTAGTAAAGTGAGATTAAATTACAAAAAAAGGGGGTAAATAATCATTCCATAAAAATTAGATATGATAATGAATTTTTATAAATTTTTCGGGAAGGAATTTCAAAATTCTGAATTATATTAATTGAAACTGTTTGAATTCAAGGACCTTATGGAAAAATAAAAATAAATAGAAAAATTTGGGCCAATTATGGGTTCTAATTAAGGGCTTATATTCATCTATTCTATTTTCATTATATCTTAAAATGTATAACTCAGATCAACGAGAGAATTTAATAGTGTACTCTTTAATCTAGATAGATTAGATTATGAAAAATAATTGATTAAAATATCTAACTTAACTGCATTAAAAAAATGCCCCAAAATAAATCTTCCGTAGTAGGTACGTCCAATAGCTTCCTTTTTCATTTTATTATTTTTCTTTAAGGTTTTTTATTTAATTAATATATTAATATGTATAAGGCAGTTTTATCTAAAATTTCAAGATTAAGCTTATTTTAACCTATCCTGCATAGTGAATGGTTTAGATCACGAAAATTATGTTTAGAAGATTTTTAAACAACCAAAATTTAATGAGATTTAATGAATTAGTTTTGAATGCTAATATCTTAACCTATAATAATTGTTTTAATATGAAAACAGAGATGGATGGTTAAATTAATCTAATTTATAATATGAATGGAATAAATTAGGAAATATGATGTAATAAAAAATTTATAAAAAATTCAATTATTACCTTGGAGAATGTGCTTGACTTAAATTCAATCGGGAACCATCTTTACCTTTGGTACATGCATCTGTGTTATTTTCATTTTATATTTTATATTTTGTTAATTGAATTTATTATATATATACAACTCCATTTGAGATGAAATTTCATGGGTAAGCCTAAATTAATATACCCTACTTGATGAAAGGAGTAGATTATACAAAATAGAATTGCAAATGAGCAAAAAAATTAAAATTTGGAATGAATTGTATTAGTTAATTTCAAATGATTACATCTTAACCACTTCTAATTATTTTTGCATGAAACTTGTTATGATCGGCTAATTTAATGTAATTTAAAATATAAATGGGTAGATTATAAACAATTTCTTTAGAAAATTATTAGACAACATTTTAATTATTAATGCTCTGTCTAATATATATACATTTTTTTTAAAAAAAAGGACTGAGCGATTTCACAAGACCATTTTACTTTGCTTTTACCACCTAAGTAAGAAGTAATTAATGTGGCTTGCTGAGAAAAAAAATGAAATGAATGCTGGTAACAAAATAAAGTTGGACGGTGCATGAAAACGATAGTTAGCAACCTTATAACAATGCATGCCAAAGGACCGACCAAGCATGGTATAAAAGGCTGATGGTGGCTGATAGTAGGCATCAGTAAAAAGAAATTAGCCAGGGCAGCCACCAGGAGAAAATTCAAGTGGAGGAGAAAAAAAAAAGTAACAAAGGAAAAGTCAGGCATAGCGAAGATGTTGCTGCATCTTAAAAGGTTTGGCTTGTTTCCTTCTATCATCTTCCACATGTCTCAAGCTTCCGTCCACCTAGAAATTATCAGAAGATTAATTGATGCATGGTTGCACTTTAGACAAGTTTTTAAATCTTTTTATTTGCTTGATTGATGTCCAAATGCTTATGAAATTATTTACGTTGTTTAATTAAAATGATTGAATAGATCAGTCATATAATACCGCTGTTTAAAAAAAATTCATGAACGTATATAATGAGATATTCTTTTTGTTCTAATTTAACGTCCCAACAAGTATATTATTTTCAAAAAAAAAATTTGATATCTTGACATGGGTTCGAGAATTAGGAAATAAATATGTGTGTATAATCTATTTGTTCTACGATTTAAATAGCCATATACGTGCAATTAATTAATTAAAAAATAATAATAAAATATAAAATTATTTTCTGTATAGTTTTAAGGTATTGATGCTATTGAATTATATTCATTGTTTGCACATTTGATTTTTATTATTAACCTCCTAATGTGAAATTCTGTAACTAATTATGTATTACGTATGACTATCATTAATATTCAAACAAATATCAACATGTTGATTCTCGTAAAATTATTTTACATCATCCTCAAATAGTTTCTTTTCAATTTATAGTTTACGTGCTCCCCTTAACAATTAAATAGATTATCTGAATTAAGGTAATTTTGAGAATAAATAAATAAAAGTAAAAAATCGTATTGACCTTGTAAAGTTCCGGTTAATAGAACTTTGAATAAAAGTTGTGCCTATGTTTTTTTATATGTTATGGCATGTTCCATCAATAATTGTGTATGAGTAAATAAGAAGAAAATGAATACAGGAATAAAAGGAAATAGATATATATATATAGTAAAATGTAAAATAGTCCATTTCATTTGTTTAGGAAAAGGAAAAGAAAAAGTTGAGGAGGCAAGCTGTTATCTTAAGGTAAGCAAGCAATGTCTTGAAATAATTTTTTTTAAAATGATTAAATGACTTGCAATTCATTTCACTCTAGTGTTTTTCAATATTATTTAAGGATGGCCATCCTCATAATGTCATTTGAAAAATGTATTTATTAATTTGTTTAATAAATAGTTATGTCATTTTCTTAAGTTGAAAAGAGAGCAAAATGATAAATGCGATTATTTCTCGAAGTAATGCTAGTACGTGTATGATGTATAAGCGGACCAAAAACCCTCTCTAATGTGACTGAGTCGCTGACATAGGCCCAACGGCCGGCGGCGCCCTCCCTAAAATAGGGGGTGGATGAATTAATGGTCGCCTGGCTAGCGTACCATCCAATGAAGGTTTAAAGCATGATTATGAAATATGCATTTGCATGTGCATTATTTACAAAATGCCAAATTATAAACAAAAATATTTATTTAAATAAAAAAATACTTGTTTACTGAGTCTAGTACTCACATTTTGTTTTTCCCAACCCTAAACAAGTATACCAAGGTTTAAAAAGAAACAAAATGTCTCAATTTAGAAGCTCTTAATGTTGTATTGTTCTCATATACTTAGATAAATGGTGATGTTGTAAGGATACAGTTCTATCAGGTTACAAAAATTTATGGCGTAAAGGAATTTTAATGCTTTGTAAATATTATGTGATTTTAATTACTAGTGAATGATTACTTATAAATTGATATGAGATTGAATTGAAAACCCTGCGGCATGAAGAAGGCTACAATCCTACTCACAGTTTACTAACTAAACAATCCTAGAGTAAGGTTCCGGCGCTTCGGGTTCAAGGGCACCACATAATTTGCAAGAAATTCCAGAGATGGAGATGTGGATCTTCCAAGGGTAAACCTCCAAACTATTGAAATTTAAGGCAAATTAAGCATAATCTATGTTTTGATGATTAACAACTCAATTTGAGAATTATTTAAGTTCCAATGTGGTTGCTAAGTGATGCCAAGGTTTATATAATCAAAGATCAAAAGGATAGTAGGTCAAGTCGCATGCCAAATTGACTTAAGCATCGACTTAGGTTAAGTCGATACCCAAGTCGACTCCAGGACTGACTTCAAATGTCCAACAATCAACAGCGCTGAAATTGGGACTCCGAGATAGATGAAATCGCAATTGAAGTCTACTTCGCTTGCGACTTAGGTGATGTCGCAACCCTAAGTCGACTCCATTTGCGACTTGGGTGTGCCTTGGCCACAAAGTTTGAAAATGTCAGAGTTAAGTCGCACATCAAGTCGACTCCATTATGCGACTTAGATGAAGTCGCATCTGAAGTTGACCCCAGTATGCAAGTTGGGTGAAGTTTTACTCCAAGTCGACTCAAGCCTACGGCTTAAGTATAAAGGAACATCATATTGCTTCTAAAACTCCTTATTAAAAGATAGAAGTCAAAATCAAAAGGCAATGATAACCTTGAGTCAAGGCCACTGAAGAAGTTTCTTTTGGGATCAAGGTATTCTATAACCAGGCATCGTCATACATATCAAGGGCCATAATACCAAATGAGGATCCAAGCATTCAAAAAGAGAAGAAAGAAAGGTCATGCAAAACAAGTAGATCACAAGCAAAGTTTTGAAGTTCTAATAAGACATATGACTGGTGAAGTCACATCCAAAGTAGACTCTACCTGCAACTTGGGTTAAGTCTGAGATCGAGTCGACCTAAGCAAGGAACTTGAGTTGGAAGCTGAAGGCTGAAGTCGCTTCAGAAGTCAACTCCAGTCTACGACTTGGGTGGAGTCGCATATGAAGTTAACTCTACCCTGTGACTTGAACGAAGTCACAACCCAAGTCGACTCCAAGTGTGGCTTGGCTCGCAACGATTGGAAAAATTCAAACATTGGCGCATTAAATGTGCATCACCTACCACCAAATGTTCGAATTTACTTCTCATTATTTAAGGAGCTTCAAGTGAACAAGAAAGGTGTTGGAAAAACATTGATTGAGCTCACCTTCCACTTCTTCTTAGTATTTAAGTGATTTATAAGAAGTTTTTCAAGAAGAACATTGTATTTAATTGTTGAAAGCTAAACTGTCTCATCCTCAACTGCTTCTACAAGTCTTCTACGCACCTGAATCGGCCTACACATTTGTAACGTGTAGAATTCTTGTTTATTTTTTCCACTTGGTTTAGTATTGGAGACTGAAACTAAGTGAAGGCAAAGTAGCATGTGATTGGAGTGGAACTCGTCAACTCCTTGTGCTGAGATTGTATATGCCCCTTGGAGCTAGAATCTAGAAGAAAGCGGGTGCTCTAGACTGTATTGATTATACAATAGTGGAACCCAAGACACAATAGGTGTGTGTTTGGAAGAGTGGAGTAGAGAAGGTTGCCTGAACCACTATATATTATTGTCTGTTTGTGTGGTTAGATTGTTTTTATTTTATATTTCAACTGCACCATCTTATTCTAACTCACTGGACGTTTCATCCAGGGGATTAAATTTGCAAGGGGCTTAGTTTCTAATTACCCAAAGAATTTTTAAGAACCCAATTCACCCATCTCCTTTTGGGTTTTGCCATAAACTTGGGATCAATACAAACTAATTTATGTACTATAGCATTTGAAAAATCATAGGCTTTATCTCAAAGTTATTGGTGTTGATAAGAGGAGGTTGAATGCTGGTTTGCACGGCATTTTGTCCCATTGCCATGAGGTCCCAGATAAGTTGGTCCAAATCATCTTGTTGAGGAGGATGAGGGACCTCACTCTGTTGGTTCTCCTGCTGATTTGCATTAATGTTTTCTCCTTAACCTCCTACGTTCTCCATTTAAATATTTTGAACTCGTGCATCTATGCTCCCACGATGCCTTCTCAGTTATGTTCCTTCAAGTTTAGGATCTAATGACACAATATTATCCTTTTCCTCATGACCCCATCGCATGCAAAAGTGATAAGCCCTGCAAAGAATAATTCAACTGCACTAAAATGAAAAATATAAAACTAAAGTATCTATAAAATTGAATATATTTACAAATTTATATTAATATGCTCATTTTAACGAAGTATACATGTTGATCAAGTAATAAAAAGTGAGAAGAGTATCGTTTCCACTAAGATTGGTCTAAATTATTTTCATACTTAATAATTCAACTGCCTTTGAGAGGCAAAGAGTTTAATGGGTTGATTGAACAGAAATAAAGTAAAATGAGTTAAGAGCTAGTGAAAGAGTAGAAATTAATAGGGATTCTTGAAGTTGATTATAGTAAATGGGAAATTAGGAATCTCTAAACCACATTAATTTGGCTCTTTTTTCTTAGTGCAAAACCATATTAATTGGAAATCTCTTGATGCAAAACCTCAAAGAATCAAGCACTTTCAAGTGGTTTTTTGTGGGGGTAAAGAGCTAGGGTCATGGGGATGAAGAAGGAAAAGAAATGGGGTGGGTAGTTTGTACCCTCCCATTTAAAAAAAAGATTCCCACATGGCTTGACCAATATGATTATGGAAATCACACAATTTGGCCTATGTAAGCCCCTAAACAACCCGTTTTTAGCTATCTTGCACCATTGTTCCCATAACTTTCTCTAGACAATTCCGATTAAAATGATTCTTTTTGTGTTAGATTCCTAACTTCAAGTATTATGTCTCCACAAAATTTCGGTATAAAATTCTATTATCAAAAAATATCGCATGCATTTTACTACAGAATTTTACCGCATAACATGTTAAAATATTTCCAACACCAAATCAATCATTCATACATATATCTTATCATCATAATATCACTTTATGTCATTTGTTTACTCAAAATATGTCTTATATGAAATTCATTCTGTCAACTCAACTCTTTAGTATTTTCACTCGTATAACGAGTCTCATTGGCCTAAATAGCATATATCACTTTCAATTCCTCCAAAAATATTTTTCATATATCATACATACATCTAGCATCTCACCCATGCTAGAAACCATCATGTCCTATGTCATTTCTAAAATTTCACCCATTAAGTTCATTACTTATCGAATTTTCACTATTTGCCTCAAATGACTCAATTCTCAAAATTAGCATATCAAATTCATTCGCAAGCATCATGAATACATTTCAATCATGTCTAGGATCATTCTTATAAAAATCATGGCTCTCATTAATGATCCTCAATCATTTTCATTATCTCAATTCTTTTAGGCTTAACTATAAAATTGGTCCATTTCCATCATTCATCCAAATTTACCATTTGAATCTCACCTACAACTATCTATATGCATTCTAAACATGTTAGGCATCTCACCCATGTCCAAACATGTTTTAGCACGAATCAATTCTAAATAATACCCCTTTTTTAGTTCAAAATTCACACACGATAGTCAAATCTCAAACATTTGTCATTCAATCAAATAAAGGGTTCCTACATATCCAAAATCATCTAACAAACATGTGTAAATCCATTCCAAGCTTCTATCAATATTTTTCAAAATTCACCCATCAATTTCTCAATAACTAGAATTGTACATTCACCATAACTCATGTAATCTTTCACATATTCAGCCCTTGATTCATCAAAATTTTACTATCTCTTAGCCTCTTAGGCTATACTATATACATTATCTTCTATTTACATAGTTGCCAATACTCAAGGTATTACAATCGCTACTTTGGATTTTTTTACATATCTTGAGAAAAAAATTTCAAATATGCATGGGCATTAATACAATACAGATTTGAACTCCATGTGGAATAGATTTGGACACCATATTGAATTCTTGTGATTCTATAAGTAAACCATGATTTGGATTTTAGAATTTTGAGTTAGGTGAATGATCAGACTTGGTGAGATGTTAAATTTTCTTTTAAGCATGTACTTGTTAGAATTACCATTTTTGTCCTAAATAACTTAATAAAACTAGTGTACAATGGCACTAATTTTACTTTCTTCAAACTTATAGTAATTCTCTCCAATTTGTCAAAGAAAATTTAATACACAGGATTTATGAAATGATGGAGGTAGTTTTTTTCCATATGCATGAAAATCTCATTCTGGTTAAAAGATTTTCAAAACTAATGCTCTACTTGACTCTTCCATAGAAAATGGGTGAGACATTCTTTTAATAACAATCCTAGTTATGAATGATTACCTTTTGTTTGACCCATGTTGAGCCCAAACAATTCTTTCTTGACCTTGACTTCCCTTTGTTTGAATTTAATCATCTCTAAATATGAATTTTGAGCAAAAATGCATAATAGGAATTAAGGTAATAATATGGCTTGTGCATTATTGAGAATACATTTTGAAATTTCTTCTTCTGATATCCTGAAATATGATAAGAAGAATCAATTTGGACTTGGTATTTAAAAAATGCCACCAAAGGTAACAATAAGCTCTTATAAGAAAGAAACTATTGAGTGTTGGGGTTTTGTGCATATCAGGCTCAAGTCAGTTTTAATGTTGGTCAATTTTGAATTTTGATACTTTTAACATAAACCTGACATTTTTCCTTATTAAGCCATTATGATTCTCTGGACTAGTTAAGTGAATTGGTCAAGAAAGTTGGATATTGGAAAATGATGAGATATATGTGAGGTTTTTCTTGATATAATCTTCAAGAGAATGATTGACTTATTAAACATGTACATTGAAATAACATAGATAAAAAAGGCGAGAGTTACCTAAGAGAAGTAGGAATTTTATTTTTAAAAAATTTTAAAAACTATAAAAAATTATGAAAAATACCCAAAAAATTAAAGTCAATATTTAAAGCTTAAATGAGCTTAAACTTATGATTTTCACAAACAAGATAAGAAATAAAGTTATTTAAAGGTGTAATACTATAAAAATAAATAGAAAAAATAAAAATTGAAAAATTAAAGTATTTAAAGAAGTAAATGAGTTTAAATTTATATTTTCTGGTAAATGATAAGAAATCAAATTATTTTAAAGGGGAAAAAATGAATTTTGACCAAATAAAATTATGAGAAAATTTGAAAAAGTCATAAATGAATTTTTAAATAATAATTATGAAAAACAAGGAGTAATAAAGAAATTGTCATGATGAAAATTAGGGAGAGAATTTTGAGGCTACTCGAAGATATTGAAAAAAGGGAGCTTTAAAGCTTACTTATAGGTAAGTAAACTTCTATCAAAACATGTCTTTGAAAATATTATTTTGGATATTATATTTTTTTTATGAAATATGATTATTTATTAAGTTTGAAACTTTCCTTCAAAGTTGATTTATTTAAGTATGAACATGATTATTTCAAAGTATCCTTAATCATATTGAGTAGTGACTCTAAGTGGTGTATTGATCATAATGCATGAGTATGATGCATAATTGTGTATTGGGTTTGCCACCAAGCAGTAAAGCAATATGGTAGTAACTAGGCAGTGACCTTAGGACTACAAAAGAAGATGAATTAGCTCATGAATGTGTAGCATGGCCACATGTGAGCACAAGTAAATGACGAGGCCTATAACATGAATGCATGATTTGCAGTAAACATATGCATGCACAAGATTAAAGATATTTAATAATTTAGATTTATTGTGCATAAAATGTAATATAGATGTTATTTTTGTTTTAAAATTCTAAGATGATTGAAAAATAAATTTTAAAAAAATTATTAGTTTACTAAGATTTCAGCTCACATAGTTTTTTTTTTCAATAGAAACACAGGATTACAATACTACACTAGAGCCTCTATCAACATGGGAAAAAGGTGAAACTAACTGAGCGAAGGAAAAAAGTTTATACTCAGGGTGTGTTTGGTAATGAGTAAAACTTTTGATGAAAACTTGTAGAGAGTAGAAGTTGTAAAATGATGTGATATGATATAAGTAATGATGAGGAATAAATAGGATAAAGTTGAAATAGATACGTTAGTTGTGTTGATAGTTGTGTAGAAATGATTGAAAAGTAGAGTAGTTGTATAGAAAAATGTGAAAAAATGATTAAAAAAAAGGTAGTTGTAGAAAGTGAAAAGTTTTAGGTTGAAAAGTTTTAACTTGACAACTTTTCCTTAATAACAAACACACCCTCTATTGAAATTATCTTATAATGTTTACCTATATTAATGATAGACACAAAATATATATAATGACTCCATGAGGAGTAAACTTAAGATGTACTAGTTAAATTTGTATAGTTTTGCATCTTAGTATCTATTTTCATCTAAGGAGATTTTATTTATTATGATATTCTCATTTTGACTTAGTCAACCCTATTCGTGGCACCTTGAGGGTAGGGTATTATAGGTGGTATCAGAGCAGGGTTGAAATATATCTCAAGGGCAAAACATGATATTAGACTTAAGGCGAAGCTAAAGTAAGATAAGAAACCCTAAATAATTATAAATGGTAAGTGTTTTCAGGATATAGGAGCTACAATATCATCCAAACATAACTACAAAGTTGGACGTGCAACTAGCGCTGAAGCAAAAGCAAGAATAAACACTTCTCAGAGAATGTGATTATTTTAGATGAATTAAGAGAAACATATAGAGGAGGAATTGATGAAATATTGCAATAAAGAATATGAAGAAGCACCTACAACAGATTCTAAAAAAAATTCAAGAGAAGACTCACAAGAAAGTCAAGAAAGTGATAAAAAGGATGATCCTGAGATTCAAATCGCTAATGATGATGATGAGGTTGAACTCCTAGAAATGTAGCATAAACTAACAAATATGAAACTTAGTGATCATAAGCTTTACAACTGTTCTAATGATGATTATGTAGACTTAATTGATTATCTTAATTTTTTTATTTTCTAAGAATATTATAATGATTGATGTTGTATATAATATTCTCTTTTAACTCATCATATGAATAAGAAATTATTGAGAAGCTATGCAAATATGAAAATATATCTCTTGGAAACTTATGTGTTGTGATGTCAGTTATTTTGTAATATAAATTTATAAAAAATATGCTTAAGATTAATGGTATGATGTATGAAGGAGATGCCACCTAAGAAGAACAAGTGAAAGCGAGTGCTAATGGATGAATCACTATCTTGACCAAGAAACAAGACTTGTTGGTTAGTGAGACGTGAATTGGACAATGAGGATTCTTTTTTAGCACACACAAATGACTAATATAAAGAAGCTTTAGGGGAGAATAACAACCCTAGAAATGAAGCTGCTGGGGCATCAAATGCAGGACAGGTATAAGGAGCTGCAACACTCAATGCTTAATGATGGATGCAGTATTAAGAGCATCACAAACTATGGAGCGGATGCTAGCCTAACAAGTTCCAAAAAATCCTCCAGCAAGGGAGGATGCACCAAGGGATGTTAGGGCAGTTGATGCCCATAGAAGAGTTGCAATGATTTTCTAAACATGCGACCCCCACTCTACGAGGAGATCTTGACCCTAATAGTGCTAAAGAGTAGATAGAAGAACTGGAGAAGATCTTTGAATTGCTTCAATGTAGTGAACAACAAAAGGTCTGGTTTATCACTCGTATGTGGATGGAAAATGCAGCTAAGTAGTGGAATGCATTAATGTTAAGCATCCCTACTTGGCAATAAATGAACTAGGAAGATTTTCTCTTGCATTTCAATTAGGCATACTATCCAAAGTCAGTTAGACAACAAAAGCTACTAGAGTTTCAACAATTATATCAAGAAAAATAGTCAGTGACGAAGTATGCAACAAAATTCATTATGTTATATAGATTCGCTCCATGAGTGTTGACAAATCCTGCCCTTAAAATCTATAAGTTTAAAATGAGGTTATGCTCTTTTATATGACAAAAGCTAACCAACCACCATTTTTCATCAACATTCTAATATTGTATATCAAGCAAGAATGGTGGAGGTGGGAGATAATGCAATTCAAGCTTTCTGCCATGGAAAAGGCACGGTGACTCTACATCAGATAGGAGAACAAAATCAAATAAGAAGAGCAAGATACAATATGATGAAAGAAAAGTAGAAAGGAAGCTGCTAATTCCCTCATGCCCTACTTGTGATAAAAATCACTCAGGAGAATGTTGGAAAGCATTGGGGAAGTGCCTGAGTGTGGAAAAACTAGTCTTTCATTCAAGGACAGATCACATGCTACAAATATGGATAAGCTAGGCATCGATCGAAAGATTGCATATAAAAAGTTCAAAGCAAACAAACTATGGAGCATCAAACATTACAAATGAGGCAACCAACATCACTAATTGGTGGCTCAAAACAATAGAGGCAGAGGAAAAATGCTAGGGTGCATGCTATGACTAATGCATATGACCAAACTACTCATAATGATGTTCTTATTGGTACATTACTTATTTACTCTTATCTTGCCAAAATATTATTTGATTTTGGCGCTACTTGTAATGTCCTAGTAAATTAATCTCTTACTTACTTTAATGTTTACGTTAATTACTATTAAAATGTGATATAGTTAGAGATTAAATTCTATTTAGCATATAATTAAAGAAATGTATGATTTTTATCTTAAAACAAATAATGAAAGAAAGTAATAAAAATGAATAATATTGTATGAAAAAATGGGTGGAAGAAATCACAATGAATTTTATTAAAACAAAATAAAAAGAACAAAACAAAAACAATACGAATATCAAAATATGAAAAAGTTATAAAAATGAGCCTAAATTAAATAAAGATGATTGATAAAACTTTCTTGAAATTCTCAAAAATTTTAGAAATTAAGAAAAAGAATTCTAAAATTTTACAAGAATTATGGCAAAGTTGCAAAGTAGCCCAAAACTACATAACAACTAATTTTTAAAAATCACGAAATATAATCATCTAAATTGAACTTAAAATTAGAAAGATACATGGAAAATGGTGAAGCTATATCCTGATTTCAGCTTTCGCACATCAATTAAGAGCATCACAAGTAGGTCATCATCAACTATAAAAAGCAAATTTGAGCTAAATTCAGATGCCACATCAATTAAAGATAATCCTAGATGGATAAGAGAAAAAATTGATGCATTGGATTTGCCATGTGGCAGAATAAAGTCCAACCATGTGGGGTGGAACAAATTCAAGTAATTTGCACATGGAGCTCCCTCATTGGTGCAAACTTGAGGGCTTTTATAAAAAAAAAAACTAAGTATAGCCTATCCATGAGTAAATCCCACACACTAAATAAATAAATAAAATTAAGATTATAAATAGTGTACTTAGGTGAGAACTTCAGATGTACAAGTAAGGGCGGGTGGAAGGAGAAGAAATAGAGGAAAGGAGCAAGTAATAATGATGGACAAGAAAGATTAGTAAAAAGGTAATGGTCATAGACTTTTTCTTATTTATCCTGCTTTTTTGAACTAGTTTTCTTTCAAATGAATGGTTTGGATCATGATTATAAAGGTTAGATTATGCTGATTTAATTATTTTAGTAGAAGTATATCAAAGACAATTGTTTTTAGAAATGTTAAAGTAAATCAATGATATCTTCATTAAATTAAAACAAAATTTGATGACTAAGTAGTCAAATTAAGTTAAAAAATGAGATCTACAACCTTCATGTTGACATCTTTTCAAAATAATGATGTTTAGGGTGTCGTTTTTGGGATGTAAGATAGACTTATTTTTAAAACACCCTGCTGGACGCTAGGGACGACCCTTAATGATTAAATTCGACCACTCATTTGACAATCAAAGTAGGGTACGATAATGTTAATGACTTACATATAGTGTAAACATAAATTTTAAACCTTTAGAATTTAATTGATCATAATTTAATATAATGTTTTTAAAAGATATTTACTACATAACTTAGTAGAAAATTTTCTAATAAATCGTATTCTTATATATGCACAAAATAAGGTAAATTAATTTATGTATTATTTAGTATAACTCAATTTACACCGAGAAAGATTTGATGATCTAATAATAAGATTAAGGGGTTAATGACACATAAGCATGAAGTTTATTTTAAATATTTTAATATTAAAAGAAACTACAAAACATAACAAGGCTACTAAAGTGGTGAGAGTAATTGTCAATAAATGATGAGATTTAAGGTTAAAATCACCTCGGAATTATATTTTGATTTTTTATATTAATGTTAACATTATATAATATTTATAAAATATTCAAAGTGAATAACAAAACGGTAAAGTTCTAAGGTTATGACAAGGGTTCAAATAATTTTAAACATTAAATTATCTTTATTTATTATTATTAAATTTAAACACCAAAATATTTTGAAATATAAATCCTTTTCAAAATGTTATTCTTATTAGAAAGATTAAAACATTAAGTTTTCATGGATTAAGTTTTGGGTTCAAACTCTAATTAAGAAATTTAATAGCTTGACAACAACAACAACAACAATAATAATTATAATTTTTATACGAACCTTATGAAAAGAAAATGGATCCTAAGAATTAATATTTTTAGGAACACTAAGAATTAATGTTTCTATCCTAATTATAGGAAAAGGAGAAAAAAAAAGAATCAGAAGGGAAAAGTATTCTTATATATGTGAGAATTTATGAGCTATGTTTGATGGGGTATATGATTTCTAGTTATCTATCTTAAATGGGTTAAGATTATGTATGTATTAGTCTATACATAATGAGGGTTTTTTGGTAATAGGCTTGTTTTATATGTATGAGAAGATCTCATGCCCTTTATATGATCTATAAAGACTATATTAAGTTCTACAATACATAAAGGTCATTTAAGGTTTATTTTCCCTTATGTGTTAAATGCAATGTTTATACATCTATAAGTTTATCTAAATGTATTTTTAAGTATGAATGGTGAAAAGGCTTTGATAGCCTATAATACATGAAATGGAGATATGAGTTGGATTGAAATTTATATATCCTAATTATGTATGATTTATACGATTGAGATTAACTTAATTTCACGATGTCCTTAGATTGAATTGATATGGAAGTTCTAAATGAGAATAAAGGTTTTTCAAGCATAGAATGGATCATATTTAAATGAGATGTTCAAGCAAAGAAATGATTAAATTTCTTATTTAAAGGTCAATTAGAAATAGGTATATAGGAAAGATAGGTAGCCATGTAATTTGACATACATGATATATTCAAATTTATTCTTTGTTAGTTATGATAGGAAAGTGCAAATTAAGGATGGAGAAAAGCTAAAAAAAAAGTAAGCAATATTTTTAAAATTTTGTTTCAAAAAAATTTATTATAAAAGAATCTATTCTTGTCTTTTTATTTTATGAAAGGATATTTGCCAAGTCATGGTTATTTTATTTTTAAAATGAATTATTTTATTTAAATTCCTTTTTAAATCAATATGCATTATAAAGGTATTTAGGGATGGCCATTATTCTATGCATACATTCAAAAAAATGATTTTAAATATGTTTCATAAAATGGCTTTTATGCACAAACGTTGTTATCATGTTGAGCTCGCATATGATACACATGTGAATGACATTATTCATGGAAAGGGAATTCATGAGGTTCATCAAGTTATAAGTTGGACATTTTATTTGTCCTTGATGTAGACTAGTCGGCGCGCTTGGGGCCTTTTTATAGAAAGGTTTCATGGGTGGATAATTCTTAGTAAGTATCATCTGCCAAAAGATTTTATATATGGATGATCACGTGGTAAATGTCATCCTTCGAATGAAGAATAAGACATGATGCATGTATGCACTCATTTCATTATGATACATAAATAAAGGAAATTTTAAGAATTTTATGTTTTCAACTAATGAATTATTGTAGAATTACGTGTATTTCTAAATTCTTACTTACTGAGTATTTTATACTCATTGTTTTCAAATAACTAGTAAATGGAGATGATGCAAACTTGATAGAGGAGTCTACACTTCTAATAAAATAGTGAAGATATGATTGGTAATGCTTTTAAGGTATTTTGAGCCTTAGGATATAATTTGTGGCGCCCCCAACCCGAGGCATCACAATCCTGAGCCTTACTCCAAGATCGTTATCAATTTGTAAATGTGAAACAGGATTGTTACCCTGATCACACAGTGGGTTCTTAACCGGATCTCGTCCAATTTTTTTGTTTCATTCTTTTATCCATCATCATTTCATTTTTTTTTGTATTTTATTCCATTCATCTTATAAGTAATGATGCACTTGTAATTCGTTGCACACAGTATTTTAAAATACTACTTGGTTCCCTTCCTTATATACTTTTTCATAACTCATCCCCTGGCAGTTGTCATCAACTATACATATCATTCATAAAATTTTCATCTTGTTCTATTACTTCTTTGGTTTTATCAACCTGGCCATGCCATAGCTGTAATAAAATTCTCTCATTATCAATATTGAACACTCGTACTTGTATATATACATTCAACCATCAGTTCACATGGAACTTAAAACTTTCAATAAGTTCACGTACATTAATATAACTTAAAAATTCCAGTCATACCATTCCATATATATAACTAATCATTTAGCACACGCATGAATACCATCTCATACCTTTTGTCAAATGCTCAGGTTCTCTACCTCTTGAGCTTCCTTGTACCTGTCTAAGGTTTAAGAAAACAAATCGTGAATCATAACCTAGTAAGCAAGCATTTTGCATTTTCATATAAATGCATTTCTTGTCGTTTGGTAGAAGACACTTATTAAGCGATCAACTTCTAATAGGAAGAAACCTTTCATGAAAATCTTTCATTTAAATCCTTCATAAAACCTTTCATATAAACGCTTCATAAAAATCATTCATATAAACCCTTCATGAAAACCATTTATATAAACCCTTCATGAAACCTTTTTTTTTTCATGAGGACATTTATATGTCCTAAAATATTTTCATATAAATCTTTAATTATGAGGACTAATGTGTGTCCTAAAGCGTTTCCATATAAACATTTAATTATGAGAATAAGTGTATGCCCTAAAATATGGTCATATAAATATTAAATCATGAGGACAAGTGTATGTCTTAAAATATTTTCACATAAATCTTTTATATGAGGACAAATATATGTACTAAAAGATTTTCATATAAACCTTTATTCGTTAGGACAATTTTATGTCCTAAAATATTTTCATATAAACCTTTATTCATAAGGACCATTTTATTCCCTAAAATATTTTCATATAAATCTTAATTCATGAGGACGATTTTGTGTCCTAAAACAATTGCATAGAAACCTTTTTATATGACGACAATTGTATGTCCTCAAATAATTTTGTATAAACCCATTTTCATACCCAATTTTTTTGGATTTTTCAAAGACAACGCATATATGCATATAACCCTTTTTATCTATGTGAACATTTTTATGTCCTAAAATATATTCATGTAAACCTTATTTCCTATGAACATAATCATGTCCTAAAATGTTAAGTAAATGTTATTTTCTGTAGACATTATTATGTCCTGAAATATTCTTAAATAAACATTATTTCTTGTGGACATCATCATGTCCAAAAATATTCTCATGTCCTCATTTTAGGGTTTTAAAACAAAACATATGCATATACGTCTCTAACCCTCTGGTAAGTAACACTTATCCAGTGTTTATCCTTCCATAGGAAAGAAACCATCCATGTGACAATACTGCTAGCGAGGTGGTCGTTCATGATCCTACTCCTATTTCAGGAAGGGCACCGCCGGCCACCGACCTTCTCTTAGTGAGTTGACAACAAGTAGAGGTTGACCTTGGTATGCAACCATTTCGGTCTGCAACTACCTCCACCATGGGCTTAGTACATGATTCTCGTACATACTCATTTATATTCGCATCGTCATACTATCATGATTTCATAAAATTAATACAGTCCACAAACCATGCCATTTTTCAAGTCAAAACTTGATATAACATAACCTATCACAATCCTCAGACTGTGCCCTTCTCAAATTGAGAACTGGGCATAATCATTTTTAAAGATAAAACATTTTTTACAAACCGTCCTTAAATACTAATGTTATGATGATCACCCTTAAAGAATTTTAGAAACATTTTAGTAAATTAATTTTACAAAACATTTACAATACTTGAGAAAATAATATTTTCAAGAATATTTCTTGTTTGTTGGTAAACAATTTTAGAATCATCTAGATAAACCAATTTTGAAACATTTCAATAATTGAAAAAAATAAGATTTTCTTGTAGATATTTTTATTCTCATTTCCGGACATTTCATGAATAAAGAATATTCAAAGACATTTGCTGCCATCTTTATCGGCATTATATGCTTTGTCTACATAATATCTTTATCACTCTTATATAGATAAGAGTTTGCACAATCTTTTGAATATCATTTAAACTAACCTATATCAAATCAATTTATCGAGTTGGTCATCCTTAAAACTCTGTTGAAAACATAAATACAAGACATTTTCAAAGTATTTTAGTCTTCAAAGAGACTGAAAATATTTCAATAAATCATTTCAAAATATTTAAATAAACCATTTAAAGACATTCAATTAAACTATTTTAAACGCTCTATTTATTTACAAATACCATTATATAAAGGATTACATTTTTTCTCAAAACTTCTTAGGAATAGAATTTTCAAAGGTTATTTTCAAATATCATCTTATAAGAGAATTGAAACTCTCTCATCATAAAATGCTTTTGAAATAGCATTTCTAAGAACTTGCTTAACAGGAAACGATCTTAAAACATGTCATTAGTAAGGAGTAAAAATCATACCTTCAAGAATTGAGCATGCTTACAATGAAGCAACGCTGAGACTTTTCATTCAAGCCATATTTTTAAGAATTGAATTTGATTACTTTGCAAGCAATTCTAAAATTATCAACATGGATACTTGAAATAAGAATTGAATTCACTTGCTTACCTTGTAAGCAATTTTGCAAACATCTTGATAAAGCAAGTTCAAATCATTTCAATATATGCCAATAAAATAACATTTGAAGATGTTGAATAGAGCTTCATTATAAAACACTTATAATCATTTCAAAATTTGAAATGAAATCAATATTTTCAAAAGTTGCTTGCTTACCGGAATTCACGTCCATTTCCTTCTTCAATCTTCTCTTTGCCTTTACCTATATACATAAGAATGACATTGCATTCATAATCATAATTTCATATGCTTGCACATCATAGAGTTTTTCAACCCTCATGGTTTTTATCAACTTACTTAACTCACTTGCCTTTCAAGTTGGGTTTCCATTTTCCAATTCCCATATTAGTATAACTTGTGTTCCATAGTACTCATTCATCACTTCTAATAGGTTAAACCCTTATAATCACTTACGATACTTGTTTATATCCCATTGTAAGTTAAATTTCATCCAAAAATCTGGAATTTAATGTTTGTTTTGATTTATTCCTCAATCTGTCTACAATGCTAAAATTAGACACACTGATCTCTCTAATTTTTGAATTATAATCAAATCAACGAAATTAAATCTGAAACTTATATCATACCTAATAACTTTGTTAACTAACTAAAATAAATATTTTCAACATAAAATATTAAGTATTTATATTTAGTTTGGTATTTTTATTCTGTTGGACAGCAGCATCTATTTTCATATGGTTCAAATCACATTCAGTATTAGGTATATTTATACTCTTAAAAATTAATTTTTATTTTGATCTAGTCACATTTGAGATGTCTTATATATCGTATAAAATTTTCAACTCAAAATTCTTTGTATAAAAATTATTAAAAATCATTTGGTGTAGCTGATCTTGACACCATTCAACTCTGTTCAGGTTGATTTTTTTGGATTTTTAATTGGCAGCTTGCTTATCCTTTTAAGTTAAAAATGAGGTCATTCTTTAATCACCTTATCATTAGTTTATACAAAAATTTTTATGTAAAAAATTGTTCATTTACTATTTCTTTCATATTTTATTTTCTTATTCCAGATTCACTATATGTGAGTATAGGTTAGATAGCATGGGTTGATTAATAACCAAATAAAAATTTATAAATAAATCTGTTTAACTAGACATATTTTAAACTTAGAATATATTATTAAACTACTACATACTTGGATTTTGGGAAAGGAATTATCGCCCCTTTGAAATCTTCAAGCTGCCCTTCTTTCTCCTCTTCTTTCCCTTCTTTCTCTCTCCCCTTCCTTATTGGACAACACAGCTGCTCTTTCTACCCCTTTTCTTCCTTTTTTCCTCCTTTCTTGCTGCCCAAGAAACCCCTTGGTAGCCCCTTTATATAATTTTTTAAAATACCAAAAAATATCCCTAATTTTCCCCCTTGGTCATATTCACGTGGGCTGCCTCTTTTGGCATTTAGTGAGGACAAAATTGTCCAAATATTGTTTCCCTTGAACATCCCCACATGCAGCCTTATTTCCATGCATTTTTCAAAATTTTGAAATTGTAAAAATTTGATAAAAAATCCCTTCTTTTGACACCTTAATTGCACCCTTAATTGTATTCACTTTTGCATTAATTCAAAATCATTTTTTCAAGCAAAAGTCCAAGGGTTTTAACCATAAGTAATTAAGCATTTTCTTATGTTATTTAGCTTAATCAAATCCATCCATAACAATTTTCATCCTAAAATTACCTTTCTAATAAAAGATATGATCATTTGAAATTATCGCATAAAAATTCATGAAATTAAATTATTATCACCATAATCTAGTCATGGAGCACATCAACATGTTCTTACCTTTCAAATTTCAGGTTAATCTCCCTTATGGGCGTCAAGTTATGAATTTTCTAAGTAATAACCCAATTTATTCCATCATTGTTATCAACTTAATCATAATTAATGGAATTCAAAATCATGACACATCATTATTTTCTTACTTCATTTTGTCCTTTTTGAGCACATTTACTCATATTAGGCTAAGGTGATTAACTTAACCATCTCACTTGATTACTAGCCCTAATCTCATCCATCTACATAAATTATACCACTAATAACTCTTGAATACTTAGATCGCATTTATTAATCTCAAAATGTCTAGGTATCACATAATTATTAAAATTGTATATTTCAAGTTTAAATTTGTTATGTTAATGTTATATTGTATAGAAGTTAGCTTTTCATCTAAGGTATGATTGTATAAAAGATATACTAAATAAACTAGAGTTGACATGAATAAATTTAGTTGTCAATGTTAGATTATCTAATGATTATTAAGTTTTGTCTTACACAAACATGGACGGCATGCTGCTGAATTTTAGTTAGGGAAATACATCGAAATGGGTTCTGAGAGACTTCATCTCTTAAAGAGATACCAATAGTAAAAGAATTTCCTAATATTTTTCCTGTCAAGTTACCAAGATTGCCCCTTCCAAGAGAGATAGAATTTACAATAAATATATTATCTGGAATAGATTTCTAAGCAACCTTATAGAACGACCCCAACAAAAATAGTAGAATTAAAAAAATAGTTACAAGAATTGTTAGATAAGGGTTCTATACAGCCAAGTGTGTAACCTTAGGGATCACCAATTTTATTTGTGAGAAAGAAAGATGGTAGTTTCAGATTATGCATTGACCATAGAGAACTGAACAGTTGACTGTAAAAAACAAATACCCTTTGCCTCAAATAGATGATTTGTTTGATCAATTACAAGGGATGACTATCTTTTCTAAAGTTGATTTGTAGTCAGGATATAATCAATTGAGGATTAAAGAAGAAGATAAGTCATCCTTTCTAAAGTTGATTTGTAATCAAGATATAATCAATTGAGGATTAAAGAAGAAGATAAGTCATCCTTTCTAAAGTTGATTTGTAGTCAGGATATAATCAATTGAGGATTAAAGAAGAAAATATATAGAAAATTTTCTTTCAAATTCAATATGGACATTACGAATTTTTGATAATGGCATTTGGGTTAACAAATGTACTAGCTGCCTTTATGAATTTAATGCAAAGAGTGTTCAGACTCTATTTAGATAAATTCATGGTCATATTTATAGATGACACTCTCATTTATTCAAAAACAAATGGTAATCATGTTGAATACCTTAGAATGGTATTACAAAATTTGAGGGAGAATAAATTATATGCGAAATTGAAGAAGTGTGAGTTTTGGATGCAAAATGTTTCATTTTTTGGGCATATTGTCATAATAGAAGGTATTGTGGTGGATCCCGCTAAGGTAAAGGCAGTAGTGAATTGGTCAAGGTCAACCAATGTCACAAAGACATGTAATAGTGAAACCTCGATCTTAGATACATGTATAAAATCCTAAGGTTGTAAACCCTAGGTAATATATTTAGAAAATATACATTCATGGGTATGAAATTATGTGGAAATAGAGTTAAAATAATTATTTATGTAATTTGGATGAATAGTGCACGTGAATAATAACCTTAGGATTAAGACACGTCATTAAGAGTTAATCACTTGGATTAACTTAATCACAAAATGATAAAAAGGAGATTTAATCACTACAGGACAAAATAGCAATACTTTTTTATATTTTTATGGAATTTCAGATTTTAGTGAAAAATTGAAGAAAAATTCGTAACTTGCAATCCGGACGTCAGATTAAGATGAAATTTTTTATGGATAGCCAAAATCTTATAATGACAATGATGAGTGGTCCAAGATCTATCAAAATCATGAATCAAGGTTCAAGATTAAATGTCATTTGGAGATCAAAAAGTAGCTTTACTTTTTCATTAATTTCCTTTGACTTATTTAATTAAATTTAAATAATTAAAAATAAAAATAATTATTAAAAATCAGAGCTAGATAAGGGGTGTGTAGGTGTAGGGGGAGACTTTTGAGACAAATCCAAAGTCCCAAATCCATCCTCATCAAAGATCAATGGATGAGATCGAATTAGCCTAAATTAAATAATTTTAATAACTTTAAAAAATCAAGGAAAATAGGGCTGCATAGGGTGGGCTAGAGCAAGCCTAGGGCGGCTGCACAAAGCTCCATGAATTTCTAGAAATTATAAAAAAATATATTTTTATAATTAAATACCTCAAGCTAGGGGGTAAAATCCAATTTTGTGAAAAATCAAAGAGTATAAATAGGGGGCAGGGAGGATGTCCAAAGGCACTCCAATCTTGAGCAATTCAAGCCATTCCCATCCCCCAAGCATGTTTTGGCCTTCAAAGAAAAAAGGGCAGAATTTTAGAGAGAACGATCAAGTAGAAAGAGAGCTTTTCTACTTCAGGTAAGGGGATTCTTTCTAAATTTTTTTAGATGTTAAGTAGGGTAAAACTAAGCTTAGATAATACCTAAGCATAAGAAAATAAGTAAAGCTATAATGATTTATTGAAATTATGCTGAAACATAAAAAATTTGGAGCAAAGATTGAGCATTCGGAAAGATAGCATATGATATGCGTAAATAATGCTCCAAAATTGATAATGATTATTTAGGATGAATGAATATGATAAATACGATGCTAGAATGATGATATATTAATTTCATAATTTTTGAAATTAAGGATTATGCTTAAGTGAATTTATGTTGATTTTTAGTATATAGAGAAAATGATTTACTTAGCCAAGTAAATGATGATAAATTTAAAATGCATGAAATTTTTCATGATATACTAAGCATAAGCTATGTCATGGTATTTTTTATTTTTGGAAAAGATATCAATTTTTAGAACCCATGAACAGTAACCCACATTGCTGTGAACGATTACCTCGGGTGAACAGTAAACATGAACAGTCATCTGCTACAGTGATTTGCTATAGTAACTATGAAAAGTAAACATCGTAATTTTGGAGAAAATTTCAAATTAATATTTAAATATATGGATGGAATTTTTAAAGAATTTATGGACAAAAATTTATATAAGGAGGTAATTTCCAAGTATATTTATAAGATTAACCTCTATAGAAATGAGGTAATATGCAATCGTAAAGCATGCATGGAAATCAAGTTAAGATATGGAATAGATAGATAAAATATCTAATTTCCTAGTATAGGAAAAAGAAATGAAAGGATAAAGGAGTCAAGTTGAAGCAAAGCAAAGGTAAGCAAGCATAACTTTGAAAATATAATTTTATTGCTTTATTGTAAGCATGCAATTTTTTAAAATGTGATTTTATTGCTTCATTGTAAGCAAACAAACTTTTTTTAAATGTGATTTTATTGCTTCATTGTAAGCAAGCACAACTTTGAAAATGTGATTTTATTATTTTATTCTCAAGTATTTATGAAATGTATTTAAGGATGACCATTCCTATAATATTTTGAAATGATGAATGTTTATGAGCTTTTATGAAGAGTCATGCCGGCATATTGATAGCATATGATGTTCATAGACATGTGCATATATATGATGTACAATGAAGAGGGTGAAGGTAGAAAGTGGATCAGAGGGTCCCCCTTCACTATTGCCGAGTCGTATGGGCTATGTGCCGACGACGTCCTCCCCAGAGGTGGAGGCAAAGGAATGTAATGTGTGAATGAATGCATTGTATATTCATACATGGATTGAAATGGAAAGCATAGATTTGAAATGATATTTTATAAGGGATTATGCAAATAATTCTCTACATGAGAATGACAAGTCACTTGGTATAAAAGGTATATAATGCTAGGAAAATCAAAAGTCATGCATGTAGGAACCATATAGGTGTCAAGAGGAAGAGAGGTTCCCCTTGATGAGGCCAAGTCAGAGACAGCTAGTGTATTGGACCATGCTATGTGAGATGGTCCTTAGGTTAGCGTACCCACACACGAAGGTTTATGTCAGGAGTGCAAAGGAAGCCTTTGCACATCCAATGTTCATAAAATGATTTTTATGAAAAGGTTTCTATTCCATTAGTAGTTGATCACTTGTTAAGTGTCTCCTATCAAATGGAGAGAAATGCACTTGCGAATGGTTTATGAAAGGTTTCCAAAAATGGTTTACAAAAAAGTTTCTATTCCGTTGGTAGTTGATCACTTGGTAAGTGTCTTCTATCAAATTGAGAGAAATGCATTTACCTGAAAGAAAAATGTTGCTATTGAGTTTCGACTCATGTTTTGTTTTTCCAACCTCAGACAGGTGCAAGAAAAGCCAAGTTATGAAAAAGATTAGGTTGATTTGCTTGTAATTGATATGATGAATGAATGAAAGAAGCATAGTTACAAAGGTATGTAATCCTTTGTATATTGAAATATGAATGTATGCCCTAATAGGATATAATGAAAAAGGACATAAGTTGTATGAAATTATGAAGTTATAAATAATATGAGAAGTTGATGATTTATGATGATATGGATGCGTCCATTATGAATGATGACGAGTATATGATTATATGATTATATGATGAAAGAGAAAGAAAGAAAAAAAATTAGACAAGATCCAATTAAGTACCCGCCGCATGATCAAGGCTACAATCTTATGTCACATTTACCAATCGACAAGATCTTGAAGTAAGGACTATTTGGACGCCTTGGTTCGGGGCACCACAGAAATTGGTATCAGAGCAAAGATTGGTAAGTAGGCGGGAGAAAGAGAAAATAAAAGATGATGAAATGATAAGTCTGAACCATAGAAGTTGGTATTAGAATATGAATTGATAGATAGATAGAAATGATATTTAGATCTATATGATGCTTTTTATGATGAGACAAGAATGGTATCATATCAAGGAATGATAGATGAGTATAGAAAGAGTAAATGAAAAGAAAAAAAAGGTATGGTACTACCGAAGGTTATATCATACTAATGATTGGTAGATAAATGTAGAAAGAATAAAGGAACGGAAGGAATAGTAATCATGATATTTATATATCATGATATAAAATTATAATGTCATAAATTAAGGAAAAAAAGAAATTATTTAGAATTATTTCCCAACTCAATGCATTTAAAGACAGGCAAGAAAGAGGAAGGAATTTCCTCCATATAAAATAGATAATTAGCAAAAGCCAGAAAAGGCTAATATGCTTTTGGAGATAGATGTCTAATTATATAAAAAAAAGCGTAGTAGAATATTTGAAGGACAACAGGTTTCATGACGAAACCTATTGTAGAGGAAGAGAATTATGAAACCTCAATCTTAGACATGTACATAAAATCTTAAGGTTGTAAACCTTAGGTAATATATTTGAAAAATGTACATTCATGGGTATGAAATTATGTGGAAATAGAAGTTAAAATAATTATTCATGAAATTTGGATGAATAGTGCATGTGAATAGTAAATATAGGATTAAGACACGTGATTAAGAGTTAATCACCTGGATTAACTTAATCACAAAATGACCAAAAAGGAAATTTAATCACTACAGGACAAAATAGCAATACTTTTTTATATTTTTAGGGAATTTCAAATTTTAGAGAAAATTGAAGATGAAATTTTTTATGGATGGCTAAAATCTTATGACCAACATGATGAGTGGTCCAAAATCTATCAGAAATCATGAATCAAGGTTTAAGATTAAATGTCATTTAGAGATCAAAAAGTAGCTTTATTTTTTCATTAATTTCTTGTAACTTTTTAATTAAATTTAAATAATTAAAAATAAAAATAATTATTAAAAATCAGAGCTATAGTAGGGGTGTGCAGGTGTAGGGGGAGACTATTGAGACAAATCCAATAGCCCAAATCCATCCTCATCAATGATCAATGCATGAGATCGAATTAGCCTAAATTAAATAATTTTAATAAATTAAAAAAATAAAAAAATAGGGATGCATAGGGTGGGCTGGAGTAGGCCTAGGGTGGCTGCACAAAGCTCCATGAATTTTTAGGAATTATAAAAAATATATTTTTATAATTAAATACCTCAAGCTAGGGTGTAAAATCCAATTTTGTGAAAAATCAAAAAGTATAAATACCGGGTAGGGAGGATGTCCAAAGGCACTCCAAGCTTGAGCAATTCAAGCCATTCCTAGCCTCCAAACATGTTTTGGCCTTGAAAGAAAGAAGGAGAGAACGTTAGAGAGAGAAAGACCAAGTAGAAGGAGAGTTTTTCTACTTTAGGTAAGGGGATTCTTTCCAAAAATTTTTTTATATTAAGTAGGGTAAAACCATGCTTGGATAATGCTTAAGTATAAGAAAATGAGTAAAGTTATAATGCTTAATTGAAATTATGCCGAAACATTGAAAATTTGAAGCAAAGATGAAGCATTCAGGAAGATAGCATATGATATATGTAAATAATGCTTCAAAATTAATAAATGATTATTTGAGATGAATGAATATGATAAATATGATGTTGGAATGATGATATATTAATTTCATGATCTTTGGAATTAAGGATTATGCTTAAGTAAATTTATGTTAATTTTTAGTATATGGAGAAAATGATTGATTTAGCCAAGTAAATGATGATAAATTCAAAATGTATGAAATTTTCCATGATATACTAAGCATAAGCTATATCATGATATATTTTTTTAGGAAAGATATTAATTTTTGGAACCCATGAACAGTAACCCATATTGCTGTGAACAATAAACGTGATTTTAGAGAAAATTTGAAATTAATATTTAAATATATGGATGAAAATTTTAAAGGATTTATGAATAAAAATCCATATAAGGAGGTAATGACCGAGAATATTTATAAGATTAACCTTTATAGAAATGAGGTAATATGTGATCGTAAAGCATGCATGGAAAGCAAACTAAATATGGAATAGATGGATGAAATATCTAATTTTCTTGCATAAAAAAACGAAAGGAAATGATAAATGAGTCAGGTTGAAGCAAAGCAAAGGTAAGCAAGCATAACTTTAAAAATATGATTTTATTGCTTCATTGTAAGCAAGTAAACTTTTTTAAAATGTGATTTTATTGCTTCGTTATAAGCAAGAAAAATTCTTTTAAATGTGATTTTATTGTTTCATTGTAAGCAGCACAACTTTGAAAATATGATTTTATTATTTTATTCTCAAGCATTTATGAAACGTGTTTAAGGGTGGTCATTCCTATAATGTTTTGAAATGATGAATGTTTATGAGTTTTTATAAAAAGTCATATCGGCATATTGATATCGTGTGATGTTCATGGACATGTGCACATGTATGATGTATAATAAAGAGGCTTTGGTGGAGATAGAAAGCAGATCAGAGGGTCCCCCTTCATTAATACCGAGTCGTATGGGCTGTGTGCCGATGGCATCCTCCCCAGAGATGGAGGTAAAAGAATGCTATGTGTGAATGAATGCATTGCATTTTCATACATGGATTGCAAAAGAAAGCATAGATTTGAAATGATGTTTTTTTAAGACATTGTGCAAATAATTCTTTACATGAGAATGATAACTCACTTGGTGTAAGAGGTATATAATGCTCGGAAAATCAAAAGTCATGCATGTGAAAACCATGTAGGCGTCAAGAGGAAGAGAGGTTCCCCTTGATGAGGCCAAGTTGAAGATAGCCGGCTATTGGACCATGCTATGTGAGATGTTCCTTAGGCTAGCATACTCGCATACGAAGGTTTATGTCAGGAGTGCAAAGGAAGCATTTGCAATCCAATGTTTATAAAATGATTTTTATGAAAAGATTTTATTCCATTGGTAGTTGATCACTTGTTAAGTGTCTCCTATCGAATGGAGAGAAATACATTTGCAAATAGTTTATGAAAGTTTTCCAAAAATAATTTATGAAAAGGTTTCTATTTTGTTAGTAATTGATCACTTGGTAATTGTCTTCTATCAAATAGACAGAAATACATTTAACCGAAAAAAATTGCTAGCTTATTGAGTTTCGACTCATGCTTTATTTGTTGGAAACAATTGTTGAAATCAAATATAAAATATCCCAAGCATGTGTTTTGATGATTAAACAACACAATTTGAGTAAATCTTAGCTACTAATATGTTTTGTGCATTGTTTAAGGATATAAAAATGAAATATACAAAGTATGATAGATCAAGTTGATCTCCAAGTCGACTTAGACATCGACTTAGGCCAAGTCGATTCCCAAGTCGACTCCAGAAGCGACTTCAAGTGTTGATTTTTGGACAACGTTGAATTGAAGACCAAGATGTGCTGAAGTCGCAGATGAAGTCGACTCCGCTTGCGACTTGGGCGAAGTCGCAGACCAAGTTGACTCCAATATCGACTTCAAGTGACATTTTTTTCTAGTGTTGAAATTGGATGGCAAACCTGCTGAAGTTGCAACTGAAGTCGACTCCACTTGTGACTTGGGCAAAGTCGCAGACCAAGTTGACTCCAACATTGACTTCAGGTTGGCAGTGCAGATTTTTAGAAATTCAAGTCGAAGGCTAAGTCGACTTCCAGATAGACTTGAGTCAATTTGATTACCAAGTCAACTTAAGTTTTTTAACTTGGAATATATGAAGATTAATCCAAGTCCAAAGCAGATCAGATACATAAATTCAAGAAAGATTAAGCAGACTTGGCAAGAGAAAGAAGTCAAGTCGCACCCGAAGTCGACTCCAAGATCGACTTTGTGTCAAGTCTCAGACCAAGTCAACCCAGAAGACAGACTTGAAAATTGGAGTACAGCTGAAGTCGCACCCGAAGTCGACTCCAGCATGCGACTTGGGTGAAGTCGCACACGAAGTCGACTCCACATGCGAGTTAGAGAAATAACGTTCGAATTTTTGAACATTAGAACATTTATTATGCACCAACCAACTCTATAACGTTCAAAATTCTCCCTACTCTATATATCGACACTCAAGCAAACGTGAAAATATACAAGTAAGAGCTGAAAAAGAAGAAAGAAGTGCTACCAAGAGTTTCAATCCACTTTTCTCTACAATTGAGTGATCTATACGCTTTCAAAGGAAGAACAAGCATCAAAGTTATTATTTTCTTTAACACTGAACGATTCGTCGCTTCTACAAATTCTTCCTCGAGCTAAAACTGCCTACACAAATCTGTAAAGTGTAGATTTCTTTCATTTCATCTTATTATTTTTTTTGATGCTTAGTTTGATTTTGGTGTTTCAAACCAAGCTATAGCAAAGTAGGGTTGTGATTGGAGTGGAACTCGTCACCTACTTATGCTATTTGTTGTACAAGCCCCCTAGAGCTAGAATCTAAAAGAGAGCGGAGCCTCTAGTTGTATATGCCCTATAGAGCTAGAATCTAGAAGAGAGTATAGACTCTAGTTGTATTCGCGGAATACATAAGTGGAACCCAAGTCACAAGGGAGTATGAGCTTGGAAGAGTGGAGTAGGGAAGGTTGCCCGAACCACTATAAACCTTGTCTACTATTTTTCATTTCCACTTTCGTCATCTTACTGCTTTCTATTTGCTTTATTAAAAGGGATCAAGCTAAACTAGAGAAAAATCTCTAATTAAGGTTTTAATTTTTTTAAATACCCAATTCACCCCTCCCCTCTTGGGTAATTGTCATCAACTCAGGACCAACAAGTGGTATCAGAGTAGGCCTTTGAGTTTTACCAAAGAGATCTTTTGATATGGCATCTCAATCCACTTCCGTTCCCACATTTGCCAAAAGTCAATCCTTTACTAGGCCACCATTGTTTGATTGGAATAATTTTTGATATTGGAAGCTACGTGTGAAATAACTCATTATGGCTACAGATATGGACTCTTGGATTGCAATCCAAGACGGTGTGACCCTGCCTACTGATAAAAGAGCTTCCAAATGGACCAATGAGGAAGAGAAAATTATAGAGAGCAACACCAAGGCTATGAATTCATTATTTTATGCTCTTACTGCTTCCGAATATGATAGAGTATTCTCTTGTTTGATTGCCAAAGAGATATGGGATATACTAACATCTATCTATGAAGTTCAAGTCCAAGGGACAAGAAGAAATATTTTGATTGAAGAATTGGAAAACTTTAGAATGTTAGAAATAGAAAATATTTCTGAAATATTTGCTAGATTTTTCAAGATTACTAACGCCTTAAAAGGGCTAGGAAAGGCAATCTCTGAATCTAAACAGGTCATGAATATTCTAAGGGCACTACTCGAATCATGAACTCCAAAAATTACAGCAATAGAAGAAGCCAAGGATCTAAACACGTTGAAATTGGAAGATCTTATTAGCTCGCTAATGTCACATGAGCTAATCAAGAAAAGAAACGAGGATCACCACAAAAGCAAAAAAGCCATCACCTTGAAAGCTACACAAGACTCAAATGATACCACCTCATCATCACAAAACAACGATGAAATTGCCTTACTTCCAAAACGGTTCAGAAAATTTGTAAGAAAAGGTAGAAATTTTAGAAACTTTAAAGAAAGAAATTCCAAAGAGAAAAAGAAAGAATCAACAAAATGTTACCGGTGTGGTGGTTCGGGACATATACAAGCCCAATGCCCAACGCCCGAAGAAAATAAAGGAAATGAGCAAAGAAAAAATCGAGATGACAACAGAAAATTTCAAAGAAACAAAGGAAGAGGCATGTACGTAAATGAAGATGAATCTACAACATGCAGTTCTTCAAGTGAAGAATATGAAGCGAATTGCGCAAGAATTTGTTGCATGGCAAATTCCAACATATGTTTTGCAGCAACGGAAATCTTGGAGGACCAAGCTACTTCAACAAACTGTACAAGTAGTCAAGAGATAACCTCCAAATAAAAATACTTTTCAATCTACTCTTCCACAAATGAATGTCTCAAATGTGTTGAATTAGAAGGACTTCAACAAGTCTATGATTCATTATATGAGGAAATAAAGAAATTACGAAACAAGTTTACAATAAAGAAAAGACAATGTGATGTAGTAATAATTGTGAATGGTAAACTTGCTGAAAAGATAGAAAATATAAAAAGTGAAAATAATACTTTGGAAATTGAGTTAGAGAAGCTAAAAAGGAAAAATGAATCATTAAATGAATCGCTTGTCAAGTTTTCTAATCCAGGAGAAAATGTGAAAATATTTTTGAAAATGACAACCCAAACTAGTAAGAAAGGACTCGGGTACACTACATTTGAGCAAAAAAAATCTAATGCTCCGAGAAACAACACCAAACCCATTCATACTAAACCTAAGATAAATCAAATAGTTTGGCCCAAAAGACCAACCGGAGAACACATTACCAAATGGCATCCTGTTTCTAGAATTCGGGGAGCTTGTAATTTTTTCAACAAGTTAGGACACAAGGTTTATCAATGCAAATTGAGAAAATTACAAAACCTTAGTGCAAAATTGGTTCGGATGCCAAAAAGCATTAGATTTATAGCTTCAAAGGAGATCAACAAAGACTCCAATGGTTAACTAACCCAAATGGACCCATAAAATGGGTACCAAAAGAATGAGCTCCACTTGACTTAATTTTTGCAGGTTTGTCTTAGAACTAAGGCCAATAACATATGGTTTATGGATAGTAGCTGCTCAAGACATATGACAGGTGAAAAAGGACTGTTCCATAAGATCAACCTATGTAATGAAGGAACAGTAGCTTTTGGAAATAATGAAAAAGGTAAAATAAAAGGTAAAGAAAATGTTTATGGTATTTCAAATGCATGCATCGAAGATGTACTATTTGTTGAAGTACTCAAACACAACCTAATGATTATTAGTCAACTATGTGATAAATGATATAAAGTTGTATTTGAATCCTCTATATGTAATATTTTTTATGATGAACACATAGTATTTAGTGGCAAAAGACATGGAAATGTATATTTGGTTTGCCTCCTGAAAGAATGAGTTTGATCACACTGGATTCTTGATGTATGCATCCCAATCCATGTCTAATAGTCATAGAAAATGATCCATGGATATGGCATCCAAGGCTTGGACTTATAAATATGTCAAATATTAAAAAAATTGTGGAAAAAGAATCTAGTACAAGGGTTACCAAAGCTCAAATATGAGAAGGATAAGATTTGCAAAGCTTGTCAACTATCTAAACTACCCAAAATGCCATTCTCCACCAAAAAGAAAATTTCAACAATTAGACCACTTGAATTATTACATATGGATCTTTATGGGCCATCGGACATTTTCACTTTTGATGGAAAAAAGAATATGTATGTAATTGTTGATGATTTTTCAAGATTTACTTAGATTAAACTCTTAGCTAGCAAAGATGAAGCATTTTCTATGTTTGTCACGTTTTTAAATTTGGTGCAAAATGAAAAACAAAGTTCAATTGTTTTCATAAGAAGTGATCATGGTGGTGAATTTGAAAATAATCGATTCATAGAATTTTGTAATAAAAAAGGAATTCACCATACATTTTCTGCACCAAGAACTCCTCAACAAAACGGAGTTGTCGAAAGGAAAAATTGGACAATACAAGAAATGGCTAGAACTTGCTAAATGAGAAAAAATTGTCAAAACAATTTTAGGGCGAAGCTGTAAGTACAGCTTGTCATGTATTAAACCGAGTTACCATTAGAGTAATATTGAAAAAGACCCCATATGAACTTTGGAAAGGCAAAAAAACCTAACATATCATATTTCCATACTTTTGGATGTACCTGTTATGTGTTAAACAATGGAAAAATAAATTTGGAAAATTAGATACCAAAAGTGATGAAGCTATTTTCCTTGGATATTCATTAAATAGCAAAGCATATAAAATTTTCAACAAAAGAAATCAAATAGTAGAATAATCAATACATGTTGTTTTTGATAAGTTTAACCAAACTCTGATAAAGGAGGATGAACTAAGTAATACAGATGATACAAAAGCGAAACAATAAGAATAACAAAAAGAAATCGAGCTCAAGCCAGAAAATCCCATGGAGGAAGAGGTAAGTGAAGGTAATGATTCATACAAACCTCCAATTGATTTGAAATTAAAAAATGTCCATCCAATTGAGCAAGTCATTAGAAATATTTATGAAAGAGAAAAACTAGGAGATCAAAACAACATATTTGTAGACAATATGCATTTATGTCAAAGATTGAATCAACCACTATTGAACAAGCATGTGTTTTGATGATTAAACAACACAATTTGAGTAAATCTTAGCTACTAATATGTTTTATGCATTGTTTAAGGATATAAAAATGAAATATACAAAGTATGATAGATCAAGTTGATCTCCAAGTCGACTTAGACATCGACTTAGGCCAAGTCGATTCCCAAGTCGACTCCAAAAGCGACTTCAAGTGTTGATTTTTGGACAACGTTGAAATTGAAGACCAAGATGTGCTGAAGTCGTAGATGAAGTCGACTCCACTTGTGACTTGGGCGAAGTCGCAGACCAAGTTGACTCCAGTATCGACTTGAAGTGACATTTTTTTCTAGTGTTGAAATTAGATGGCAAAGCTGCTGAAGTTGCAACTGAAGTCGACTCCACTTGCGACTTGGGCAAAGTCGCAGACCAAGTTGACTCCAACATCGACTTCAGGTTGGCAGTGCAAATTTTCAGAAATTCAAGTCAAAGACCAAGTTGACTTCTAAATAGACTTGAGTCAAGTTGAAGACCAAGTCGACTCAAGTTTTTCAACTTGGAATATATGAATATTAATCCATGTCCAAAGCAAATCAGATACATAAATTCAAGAAAGATTAAGCAGACTTGGCAAGAGAAAGAAGTCAAGTCGCACCCAAAATCGACTCCAAGATCGACTTTGTGTCAAGTCTCAGACTAAGTCAACCCAGAAGACAGACTTGAAAACTGGAGTACAGCTGAAGTCACACCCGAAGTCGACTCCAGCATGCAACTAAGGTGAAGTCGCACATTAAGTCAACTCCACATGCGAGTTGGAGGAACAACGTTTGAATTTTTGAACGTTAGAACATTTATTACACGCCAACCAACTCTATAACATTCAAAATTCTCCCTACTTTATATATAGACACTCAAACAAACGTAGAAACATATAAGTAATAGATGAAAAGAAGAAAGAAGTGCTACCAAGAGTTTCAATCCACTTTTCTCTACAATTGAGTGATCTATACACTTTTAAAGGAAGAACAAGCGTCAAAGTTGTTGTTTGCTTCAACATTGAACGATTCATCGCTTCTATAAATTCTTCCTCAAGCTAAAACTGCCTACACAAAGCTGTAAAGTGTAAATTTCTTTCATTTCATCTTATTATTTTTTTATGCTTAGTTTGATTTTAGTGTTTCAAACTAAGCTATAGCAAAGTAGGGTTGTGATTAGAGTGGAACTCGTTACCTCTTTATGCTATTCATTGTACACGCCCCCTAGAGCTAAAATCTAGAAGAGAGAGGAGCCTCTGGTTGTATATGCCCTCTAGAGCTAGAATCTAGAAGAGAGTGAAGACTCTAGTTGTATTCACGGAATACATAAGTGAAACCTAAATCACAAGGGAGTGTGAGCTCGGAAGAGTGGAGTAGGGAAGGTTGCCCGAACCACTGTAAACCTTGTCTATTATTTTTCATTTCCACTTTCATCATCTAACTGCTTTCTATTTGTTTTATTAAAAAGGATCAAACTGAACCGGAAAAAAATCTCTCATTAAAGTTTTAAAGTTTTTTTAAATACCTAATCACCCTTCCCCTCTTGGGTAATTGTCATCAACTCGGGACCAACATTATTTTCCCAACCTCATATGGGTGCAAGGAAAGCCAAGTGATGAAAAAGATTAGGTTGATTTGCTTGTAATTGATATGATGAATAAATGAAAGAAGCATAGTTACAAAAGTATGCAATTCGTTGTATATTTAAATATGAAAGATGCCCTAATATGATATAATAAAAAAGGACATAGGTTGTATGAAATTATGAAGTTATAAATAATATGAGAAGTTGATGATTATGATGATATGGATGAGTCCATTATGAATGATGACGAGTATATGATTGTATGATGAAAGAGAAAGAAAGAAAAAAAATTGGACGAGATCCAATTAAGTACCCGCTGTGTGATCAGGGCTACAATCCTGAGTTACATTTACCAATCGATAAAATCTTAGAGCAAGGACTATGTGGACGCCTTGGTTCAGGGCACCACAGTAGCTTTCTTAGTCTTACAAGGTATTGTCATAGAGTTGTAGAAGGGTTCTCTCGGATCTGTACTCCTCTCACAAAATTAATAAGGAAGGAGGTGAAATTTCAATGGACTTATAATTATGATACTAGTTTTTAAGAATTTAAGTAGAGGTTAGTAAAGGCATTAGTTTTAGCTATCCTTACAAGTGGAGGATTTGTCATTTATAGTGATGTTTTCTCAAAAGGGCCTTAGATGTGTATTAATGCATAATGGGAACATGATTGTATATCTTCGTTACAATCGAAACTTTATGAAAGGAATTATCCCACTCATAATTTGGAACTAGCTACAGTAGTGTTTGTTTTGAAATTTTGGAGACATTATCTTTAGGAAAAATGTGATGTTTATATAGATCATAAGTGTTTAAAATATTTTTTCACTCAAAAAATTGAATACGAGGCAAAGGAAATAGTTGAAATTACTAAAGGATTATGATTTGAATTGTGGCGCCCTGAACCGGGGTGCCTAGAAGCCTCACTCGGGGATCATTTTTTATTAGTAAACGTGACTAAGGATTGTTATCCTGATCACATGGCAGGATTATATATATATATAATCAATATATAAAAATTTTCATCATTCATCCAATATGAAATATATTTTACATATCACAGTTATGATAAAAAACTGTTCCATAAACATTTTCATTGGAATAAAAATATTCATTTCTATCTCAAAATTATCATCACTGTCTTTACATAAAATTTACATATACAACATTCATATAAAAAAACTACATATATTTTTGCAAGCTACCTTCATCATTTTCTATTTGTTGTTGAAAAAGCTTGGGTGAGTAATAATACTCAGTAAGCAAGTCATACATAATTTTTCAATCATTTTTATGCATTTCATAAAATGTAAATGCAATTCATACATAGCATTCATGACATTCCTTTATATGTGACGCTAGCTAGGCGCCCATCTCATACATGCTCCCATCTCAGGGAGGTCGCCGCCGGACTGGGCCTATATAAGCGACTTGGCAATAGTAAGGGGGACATCCAGTCCGCTTACTACCTCAACTATAGCCTATTCCTCGTACACATACTCATTCACACACACATGCAGGCATGATATTTGCAAATCATAAATAATTTTATAAAAAAATTTAAAAACTATTTAACAAACGTACTTCAGTTCATGTAAAGTAGTTATAGGTATGGTCAACCTTAAATAAATTTCATAAAGCAATTCACAAACAATTTTAAGCATTTTGGAAATAATTTATAAAATATATAACTTGCTTACCTCTTCAGTTGGTGTCCTCGACTTTCTCTTTTTCTTTTCCTATTCAAGGAAAAAGGATATTTTATTTCTTTTATTCAAGCTGCTTCCCATGCATGCTCTATAATATTTGGGCATTATTTCTTTATATGGATATTTTTATCCATAGATTCCTCAAAAATTCAATCCTTATATTTAAATATTAATCTCAAATTTTCTCCAAACTCACATTGTTCACTGTAGCAAATTACTGTAACAAATTATTGTAATAGATTACTTTAGCAAATTAGTGTAACAAATTATTGTAATAGATTATTGTAGTAGTTATTGTAGCAAATCACTATTCACCTGAGGTTACTGTTTACCGTAACGTGGGTTAGTGTTCATGGGTTCCAAAAATAAAAAGTACCTTGACATAGTTTATACTTAGTATATCATGAAAAATTTCATACATTTTGAATTTATCATCATTTACTTGACTAAATAAATTATTTTCTCCATGTACTAAAAATCAACATAAATTCACTTAAGCATAATCCTTAATTTCAAAAATCATAAAATTAATATATCATCATTACAAAATTATATTTATCATAATCATACATCTAAAATCATTATTTATCATTTTTGGAGTATTATTTACACTTATTATATGCTATCTTCCCGAATGCTCTATTTTTTCTCCAAATTTTTGATATTTTGGTATAATTCTAATTAAGCATTATATCTATACTCATTTTTTCATGCTTAGGCATTATCTGAGAATGATTTTACCCTACTTAACATCCAAAAAAATTTTGGGTAGAATTCACTTACCCGAAGTGAAGATATCTCACTTCTTCTCACATTTTCTCTCTCTGACTTCCCCCTTTTCTTTCTTGGACATGTGGGAGCTTGGAGAGCTTGGATTGCTTAAGTTGAGCTAGGATGGAATGAGGCATATGGACGTCCCCTCTTGGCCATATTTATAGGGTTGGATGTTTCAAGAATTTGAAATTTACCCCCTAGCTTGAGGTATTTAATTATAAAAATATATTTTTTATAATTTCTAAAAATGCATGGAGCCTTGTGCAGCCCCCAGGACTACTCATGCCCCCATGCAGCCTATTTAGTTTTTATTTTTTATTTTTAAAATTAATTAAATTAAGCTAAATAAATCCTAGCCATTAATTTAAGATGATGATGATCATGGACCATTAATTTGGTCTAATTTCTGGCCACCCTAGCCTACCATGCCCCTGCTGCAGCTGCCTTTCTTTTATTTTTTTATTATTTAATTATTTATTTTAATTAAAAAGTCAAAAGTTAATTAATATAAAGTTGAGTTACGTTTTTATCTTCATTTGATGTGTCATCATGGCATTTAATTAGTGATTTTCATCATGTCTTAACCAATTTATTATGTTCATCATGAATTTTTAACCATCTATAAAAAATTTCATCGAAATCTAACAACCGGATTGCAAATTATAAATTTTTCTTTATTTTTTCACTAAATCCAAAATTGGATTAAAATAACAAAAAAATTACTATTTTGTCCTATAGTGATTAAATCTCTATTTTGTCTTTTTGTGCTTAGGTTAATCCAAGTGATTAACTCTTAATCACGTGTCTTAATCCCCAATTACTATTCACATGGGTTAAATTCTTAATTGCACTATGTTACTCTCCAATGCACATATCCATCAATATAATTTATGAATTTTCATTTATCATAAAAATAATTACAAAAAAATCTAGGGTTTTAATCTCAAAATGGTGTGTATACGGTCAGGGTTTCACATGAATATTCAGTATCACCCAGAAAAAGCAAATATTGTATCTGATGCTGTAAGCGGGAAATCAAATAGCAATTTAGCTACTTTGATTATAAATCAAGAAGAGTTAGTTAGTGACATGTGCAAATTGTCATTAGAAGTTTGTCTCAAATAATCAGTGTATCAGTCATATCAAATGTAGGTGAGACATTCTCTATTTGAACAGATCAAAAAAAAAAAAAAAAAACAAAGAACAAATGGAAAAATTCTAAGGATAAAGTGAAAAGTAGTAGAAGGGACTATGAAAGAATTTATAATTGATGATGAGGGCACTATCAGATGTAAAAGAAGGCTAGCGTATCTAATGCAACAGAATTAAGAAGACAAATTTTAAAAGAAGCTCATTATTCACCCTACATAATACACCTAGGAAGTATAAGATGTGTGAAGATCTTAAAAGAAATTTTGGTGCGTTGGTATGAACAGAACGATAACAAATCTTATAGCTCAATACCTAACATGCCAGCATGTCAAAGCCAAACATAAAAAATTAGCAGGATTATTACAATAAATGGACATACCAGAATGGAAGTAGGATGAAATTATTATGAATTTTATTGAGTGGTTACCTAGGATTGTTGTAGGCAATAATTCTATTTAGGTAATTGTGGATATGCTAATGAAGGTTGCACGTTTCTTACTAATCAAGACTGGTTATTCTACAAAAAAATTAGTAACCTCTATTGCAAAAAGATAGTTCGGTTACACGAAATTGCTAAGATAAATATTTCTGACTGAGAACTATATTTACTTCAAAGTTTTGCATAGTTTACATCAAACAATGCGGATAAGATTGAAATTAAGCACAATATTTTTTTCATAAATAAATGGGCAAACCGAAAGAGTAAATCCAGTAGTTGAGGATATGTCAAAGATGTGTATAATAAATTTCAAAAATGGTTGGGATAAACATACAGTTTTGGTAGAGTTTGCATATAATAACAATTATCAGACCAACATTAAAATGTCTCCTCATGAAGCTTTGTATGGGAAGCCTTGTAGAACACCATTAAATTAGAATGAAGTTGGAAAACGAATGATTATTAGGCCAGATATTGTGCAAGAGACTACAGATAAAGTGTAATTAATCAAGGAAAGATTGCTTATTGCCCAAAGTAGACAGAAAAGTTATGCAGATCAAAAGCAACGAGATTTAAAATTTTCCATGGGTGATAAGGTGTTTGTAAAAGTATTGCCTATGAAAGGAGTTATGAGGTTTGGCAAAAAGGTAAAGCTTTCTCCTTGTTATATTAGACCATATGAAGTTTTAGAGCAAGTTGGAATAGTGACTTATCAAATAGCACTACCACACTCATTGTTTGCAATACATAATGTGTTTCGCATTTTTATGTTGATAAAATATGTGTCAGATCCTTCCCATGTACTTATAATAGATCAGTTGTTAATCTCGGATAAGTTAATATATGAGGAAAACCCAATCAGGATACTAGATTTAAAGGAACAACACTTACAGAACGGAGTGATAAAGTACATTAAAGTACAATGGAATAATCATGGAGAATTAGAGGCCAAATAGGAGCTTGAAGAAGATATCAAACAAAAATATCCATATTTGTTTAATGAAGTTTCGATGACGAAACTTTTTGAAGGTTAGGAGAATTTAACGGCCATGCAGAGTCATTTATAAAAAAAAAAGGATGGGATTTATGGAATTTAATCCCAACTGTTAGCAAACTTCATTAGTATAAGAAGGGAAAAATAGAGATGGGTTTGTCGTCATTGAAAACAAAGGAAACACTTAGGAGACAAAGACAAAGATGAAGGAAGAATGGGAAGAAGCTTTTGAAGGTACATCTAGGGGCGTTAATGGTCATGGTCAACCTATCAACCCGCTCGTCCAACAGTTAATAAATGGGTTTGGGTTAAAATTTTTTGAATAAATGGATTATGATCCGCCAACTTGTTTAACCATTTAATTAAATAAACGGATTAGGGTTGAGACTTTGCAACCCATCAACCCGTCCAACCCATATAACCCATTTATAATATATTTTATATAATTATGTATATAAATTTAGTCAGTTCCTGGCTTCCAGCTCTCGACACTGTCTCATCCAACGCCCACACATGATGTTAACTTGTATAGTTGCAGCCGAGACTGAGATCTGAAATTCCTTGGATTTGCCACCGCACGCACAACTATATTTCAGAGATGGGACCCCTTCTACAAAAGCACCAATTGCTTTTGACTCCCTCGCTCAACAACCCATGATAACTGCGCTGCACTGCACTATCAACAAAGTCACATACAAATAAATGAATCGCATTTAATGTTATAGTTACATCAACTAGAGCATTCTTTAAGGGCATAGAGTGTCTTTTCTCCCTTTTCTCTCCTGCTTGCTCCGGTATCAATTTGTGAACTACACTAGCTCTCTTCATCGCCCTTTCTCTCCTCTCCTCTCTTCTCTTACTCGCCACTAGAAAGGCTAGTTGGCCTCCTCCTCTCGCTATTGTGTACCTCTCCGATCTTTTGAGTCGTTGAAGGGCTTGTCTGCAAACTGCAAAAGAACAGGCGTCATATTTGACACTCGGCATACATCGGCAGTCAACACCCGTTGCGACCTTCAATCTACTGCCGCATGCACCAAGACTTGGCAAACGTCGACACGCTGTGACCTTTAGATTTGCAGTGTTGCAGGCATGAAGACTCGACAGATCAGGTATGTTAACTTCGAGTTATTTAATTTATTTAATTTTACAGACTTTATTGAAAGTTTTTAACATTAAAATTAGTAACAAACACAACCCGTTAAGAATCCGTTAACTCGTTTATTAAATGGGTTAGGGTTGAATTTTTTAAATGGGTTAATAAACGAATTAGGATTGAGATATATTAAATGGGTTAGGATTAGGATTAGACTCTAACTCATTCAACCTGATCCATTAACACCCCTAGGTACATAGCATAGAACAATTTTTCTGTTAATCTCATTAATTTTTTTATTATACACAACTTATTTCTTAGATCTAAGTCATTCATGATATTTCTAATATGGTTTTAGTAGCAGGATGTTATTGAAATTTTTGGTATTGAAATTTTACTTATTTTAAAGAAGAATAGCAAATAAATGATAGAAAATGCAATACGATGAAATAAACATATATCTAGACATGATCAGAGGATTGTAACTACATGATAGCAAGATAATCATGTGTTTAGCCTTTCTACAAAATTTTACCTTCATTAGAGTTACAAATTTTGTGATATAGTAATTTTTAAGAATAAATTGAAGTGGTGATTATGTATTTTAAGAGAAAGACAGAAAAAAAATTTACAGGAAAATATAGATGTAAAAATAATAATCTGAACCATTACAAACATTCTTTGAGAGATTCTATAGTGTGGATAGTTAATGAATTTTGTTAAAAATTAGTTTAGAGAGATATTTGAAGTAATATTTAATTTTAACCTTTTATTAAACATCTTATGTTAACTCTAATGATAGAAACATTATTTTGAAAAATAGACTATCCAAATTATAAAACATGATTTTATAAGCTTACTTCTAAAATTTTAAAATAAACAAACACTTATATTAAGAGATCTAAACTATTTTAGTTAGAGAATAAAGACCGTTGAAAATAAATAATGATAATAATAATAATAATAATAATAATAATAATAATAACAATAACAATAAAGCTTTTGTGCTAGTGGGCTAAGCCCATATAGCTAGGCCCAGTAACCGAAGAAGCCCAAAAGCCAAGCCTACTAGTAAAACTCATAATCCACATGTGCCGGCCCATCACTTGGCCCATCGGCGACCAGCTGCTAGCGTCGGTGACCAGCCAACCAAGGAGGAAAAGAACAAAAAATTCAAAAAAAAAAGACAAAAATTTATGAAAAATACCCATAAAATTAGAATCAATATTTAAAAGCTTAAATGAGCTTAAACATATAATTTTCATAAAAAATATAAGAAATAAAGTTATTTAAAAGTGTAATGCTATAAAAATAATTCGAACAAATGGAAACAATTATGAAAAATTAAAGTATTTAAAGAAGTATATGAGTTAAAATTTATATTTTCTTGCAAATAATAATAAATAAAGTTATTTTAAAGTGGAAAAAATAAATTTTGACCAAATAAATTTATGAGAAATTTTGGAAAATTCATAAATGAAAATTTAGATAACAGTTATGAAAAAAAAATGATGATAACTAACTTTAAATATATCTAAACTTTACCTATTCGTGAAAAAAAAAATATTTAGGCTGGCCTAAGGCGTAACTCTCGCCTAGAATCACAACTCTTGACGTTGATGATGATGCAAATCAGGAGAATGATATAACTTTAGGTTTGTTCCGCTACCATGTACTATATGATGGGATAGTTGTAGATCCCTAAGATTGTTGTAAGTTTTTTCTTTTTTTATCTGTGGTCATCAACATTCTATACTATCATAAATTTTGAGTACATGTTGTCAAATTTCCACTGTGACAGTCATAATTTAGGACATTGGCTGGCAAGGCAACACAAAATATATTTGGGGTTTATAAAACTTATGTCCTGGGGTCCATCCTAGGGCCTATTTGGATAAACGTTTGAGCAAAGAACAAGCACTTCCTTCTATCAAAACCGCAATTACTATGAAATTTTGGTTTATGCTTAAATACCATATCACGCTGCCACTCATACCGCGTTCACGCATTATCTTCAAAGCGGAATAGTGATGCTTTCTTCCATCATTCAATGCTTCATCATAGAAAATCATTTATAGCCTATTAAAATGAATATAAATTTTTTGTGCTTTTTTTTCAAATCTTTTGAAAAAGATAAATTTTTTAAAAATTTTCTTATCTTCTTTTATTCAAGTAATTATTTTCAACATTTCGTCTTTGTATATCATACAATACTTTTACTTTCAACTTAATTGAGATTTTAAGTTGATTAGTAGAAATCCAAGTTAAAACGTTGACTTAGAGGGTGGAGTAGGTGCATTAATTGAATCATTATAATTTAGAGGGGCGATCCCATATGGCCAACCCACGCGTCCAGCCATGGGACCCTCTGTAATTTTGTTTTGAATTTTTATAAGCAGGCAAAATTAGTTACGCTTAATCTATAAACCGCATTTTACCATTTTGGGATTTGTAAAGTATTTTTATTTTTAAATATAGTGGCATTTTCATAATTTTCTTTTTCACATAACTAACTTAGATGTTTATAGAAAATCAAAAAAAAAAAGTGTCGAATAGCCGGACACATAGAGGGTCCCATGTGGCTATTGTCTTTTTTGAATTATTTTTCGTGGTACGTGCACATTTTATCTTTTTTGTCTTAGATCTCTCTTTGTACGTTTGTTTCTTCCTTTTATCAATTCCATAAGTGTAACAACACTACTTTTACTACTATGGAATTATTTTATTTAATTTTAATGATTTAGATAATATATATAAATTTTGAATCTGTTATTAATTATAAAATTATACTAGTTCGAATATTTTACATTAATAATTTATTTGACATGACCTCATTATTGGAATGAAATAATTTTTGTTGTAAAGAAAATTTTTTGCTAAAACATTTTTAATTATACTGCAAGTTGTTGGTCCTGAGTTGATGGTTAAACCCAAGAGGGGAGGGGTGAATTGGGTTCTTTAAAAAATCTTTGGTAAATCAAAATCTTAACCCCTTGCAAAATTAATCCCCTTTTTAAAGTAAATGAAGAGCAATTAAAGATAAAGCAGTAAAAGGAAACAGAACACAAGATTTATAATGGTTCGGGCAAACCTTCCCTACTCCACTCTTCCAAGCTCACACTCTGTTGTGACTTGGATTCCACTATGTATTCCT
>JAXCLR010000001.1:23438095-23454815 GCA_035584095.1 Annona squamosa
TGTTGTATTGAACTTGATTTAGTTAGGGTAACTAAGATTAAGTGTAAGCAAAGTAGTGTGTGATTGGAGTGAAACTCGTCACCTACTTGTGTTATAAATTGTTGATGCCTCCTAGAGTTAGAATCTAGAAGAGAGCAGTGGCTCTAGTTGTATTTATGAAATACATAGTGGAACCCAAGTCATAAGGGGTGTGAGCTTAGAAGAGTAGAGTAGGGAGGTTGCTCAAACCACTATAAAATCTTGTGTGTTGATTTATAGTTCTGCTCTCAACATTATATTGCTTTCCATTTTATTTTTTCATAAATGGACTAAATTAATCCGAGGTAAAGTCTCTGTTTAAGTTGTAAATTTTTATATACTCAATTCACCCCTCCCCTCTTGGGTAATTGCCATTAACTCGGGACCAACACATTTTTCCTACCAACTACTCTCCATCATGTTGGCCCCGAGTTTGTAACAAAACTCAAAAGAGGAGGGGTGAATTAGGTTCTTGAAAATTCTTTAGTAAATTTAAAACTTGAACTCTTGCAAGTTTAATCCCCTTGATAAAACGTACTAAGAGATAGAATGAGAGATTCCAAATAGAATATAAAATGCAATCAATCAAATCACACAAGAGACAACAATATATAATGGTTCGAGCAACCTTCACTACTCCACTCTTCCAAGCACACACCTGTTGTGCCTTGAGTTCCACTATTGTATATTCAATACAATCTAGAGCATCCACCTCTTCTAGATTCTAGCACTAAGGGGCATATACAATAATCATTGTTAGTAACACCAACTCCAACCAACCATGTCTAATCCATCAGTGAGATAAACTCAAACCAATCAAGCAAAACTCGTTGGTAAGACAAACTCAAACCAACTCCCTACTTTTCTTCTTCTTGAATTCTTTCTCCAACACTGATCCAAGAAAACAACACAAAACAAAATACATAAAAGAGAATTTACACTATACAACGTGTAATCAATCACCTCCAAAAGCTTCTTGTTATATAAAGAAGATGATCTTGTAAGCTTACTTGAAGTAGTAGCACTTGAAACTTCAATATTTATTCAAATGATGTTAACAATCTTGAATATTGAAAGGTGGAAGCTCATCTTTTGTTTCTTCTTCCTTCACATTCATACTTCAATAATATTTATAGAGGAAAAGAAGATCTAGCCACTGAAGTAGAGGTTGGCTTGCATTTAATGCTCCAATGTTCAAATTTTCGACCATTATAACTTAAAGTCATATGTGGAGTCGACTTGAGATGAGTAAAGTCGACTTGAGTTGTGACTTCACTTTAGTTAAAACTTGCACTCTACTTACTGTTAGAAATTTTGTCTTTGAAGTCGCAGGCAAAGTCGACTTAGGTTGAGACTTTGCCTAAGTTGCAAGTCAAGTCGACTTGGATTAGGACTTCATTTTGCTATCTGTCCAAAGTTGTAGGCAGAGTCGAGTTAGGCTGACACTTTGCCTAAGTCGCAAGTGAAGCTAACTTGGGCCGAAACTTCACTTTGCTGAACTTGCTATATATGCACTTGAGCTCTTGAAACTTAAATTATTTCACATTTTTATTTTTATACATATAATTGGAAAAAAATATCTTAGCACACTTACACAAATTCATTAGATTCTTTTTAATAATATTTCAAGTATTTGTTAATCATAAAAATCAAATTAATCTTTCTTAAGTAAGCATATGATCAACACATCATACCTATTTATTCCAACTTTACTTCTACCATTTTCTATCAATTATACAATTATCAAAATATTTTTTCTCATTCCACTACATCCCATAATTTTTACCCATTTCGCATTCCTAAACAAGCTCAAGGTGTTGGAGTTTCTCTCTCCTTGCATTAATGTACTGACAAACATGCCATCAGCCCAGCCTTTTCTCATAATTTCATTTTAAATTAGTATTAAATTTTGATCCAACAATTGTGCATGCACCCGAAGAATCGACGCCCAAGATTCAAAAATCATAATTTTGTGAAGCTATGATTAATCACATAAAATCATACCTAATTTTAAAATAGGTGAGGTAGGTTAGTCTAGGGATCAAACTGACATATGCGTAGGGTAGAATAAGTCATTTACAAATATATATATATATATATATATGTAAGATATATTAAGAACCTAACTAACCCAATTTAAGTTGCACCCTTAACATATACAAAATATATTGGGTAATATGCAAATTTGAAAACTAAGTACATATGTTTACAATTATAGTCAAACTATTCAGATATATTTGCAAATTAGCTATTATAGGGATAAAGCGAATATTAGTAGTCCCAAAAAATTTTATCAAAATTTTAAAAAATATGATGCATATAATTTGTTACTAATATTTTAGTCTTTTGCAATTTATCAAACTAAGAAATACACTTGCCAATAGTATCTCTAAAAACTTGTAGTATGAGTACGCAGATGCCTCTTTTCTTCTTTACTTTTTGTTCATAACTTTATTTTCAAATTTATTATTTCATTTTCATAATTCGTTATCTAACTTTTTGTGGTTTTGTTACTAAATACTTTGATATTAAGTCATTGAGTCCCGATTATATACAACTAGTTGCACATATGCTTAGCTTGGAATTGATAATTTTTAAAAATAAAAAATAAATATATAAAAGTATTATAAAATGGTGAAACCTAGTATATGAATTAAATATATTTAGAAAACATGTTTATGAAAAAAATAAAAAATAAAATAAAAATGAATATTGTAAGTTAAGCATGTACACAACTAATCATATATAATTAGGCTTCAATCACTTCAACATTATTATACATGCAAAATAATGAAAGATAGATTATTATTTGTAAATAACACAATAAGATATTATCGTATGAATAAATAATTTATTTTAAAATTTTAAAATAAATTAAAAGCTCATATCCTTTGAAAAATTTAATTTCCTTAATTAATATATAATTAATTACTACTTAATGGTTTAGTTAAAAATCACTTGTTACAACCTACATTAACAAATCTCATTCTTGTATATAAAAAGAAAAATTAATTCAAGGATTAAACTTATTATTGTTTATAACTAATCACTTCTAATATATTATATTAAAAAAGGGAAGTATTTCCTACATCCTTGTTGATTAGAAAATGTGATGGGATTTTCAATCTTACATTTTCTAAATAAATATAAAAGAAAATTGTATAGAAAAAAAAAGAAAATTTGAAAATCTCCCTTTGCATTGAAATTTGAAAAATCATGTGAATTTATGTTAAATTGTGTACAAAAAGTGTAACAACTTAATCTATGGCCTTCTCTCCAATGTTAGATGATTTTTCAAGAATTAAGGAAATTTTAAAAATTTTACTAGAGTATCAACTTAGCTTGTATGTATATGCTTGCTTCTTTCCTCTTCAATCTCACGCCTTTTTATAATCATTGGCTCTAAGTATCCTTTGATGTAGCAACTTAAATCATGATAGATAGTTGTTGTAACTTCCAACAATGTCCTAAACTCAAAAATGGCATTTGCACCTGGAAGTTATCGTCTAAGATTATAACAAGTTGGACCAAGCTTAAATCACAAAATAAGTATAAAGAGAAGAATAATCTAATAATTTGCTTAAAAATCATAAATTAGAACAAACCATTTTAGTAAATGCTATCATAATTTATTAAAATCCATAACAACGCTCAAATGTAAAATAAATCATGCTTCATAAACTTTTAGATAAAGACATCAAGACTCCCCTGCTATGTTATATATCAAAAAATGAAATGTTAAAAGTGAGCAAAACCAAGTAGGAAATAAAATGTACAGTGAGTATATTACGCATTTTTAAGTTTATCTAAAATGCGGTAATATTCTATGCTCTTCTAATTTTTCTAGAATTTAGCTTATTAATTCATAAATTAAGGTCCTCTAAAAAAGCAAAAATTAAGACAACTTATAAACCATGTAAAATTTCAATTTAGGTGGGTCATAAACTAATAATTTATTACTTTGCATAGAGTTGCCTACCAAAACCTTATCGACTAAACCTTTGGTTGTAAATTTAATCCATCCAACAATTCAGAACATTCAAAATATATAGAAATTGACTACTGTATTGTCCAAATAGGAGTCCAAGATCAAAAGTTATGAAGGAAACAATTCTAGCAACTTTGTGTGTGCCACTTTGCAAGATGTTCGTCGTCGGTGTTGTGCTTGCCGATCGACTATTTAGGCTAGTGCCCTCTAGGATCTGCCACTTGGGCTACTAACTTTAACCTCTACATGTCTTGGCCATCTTGTGTCTAGGTCTGGATTCTTGGAGTTTATGGTCATTACACCAACTTTGCAATTGTCACGAGTCTGGATCCTCTATATGATGTCGCACCTTTGCTGGCCTAAGATCCCTGATCTTAGCAGCCTAACCGCCTCACCAATGAAATGAAACAACCCAACCAAGCAAAATACCAGAGATAGAAACGAAAGCAAAGCGGTAGAAAGGTCACACAAGCAACTTACAGAAAGCCACGCTATCCCAACCTTTCATTAACAAAGGCAATGCTTTGTACACAATATACAATAAGCCCATAGCATAGCACCCCATAGTAACCTTGACTCCTCACCAAGTCTCTTCTATGTGTGCCTTCCTCTATGTCCTTATGCCTTTCTTAAGTCTCCTCTATAAATAAAAAGCCTAAGGTATATATAGTATACTCAAGTTAACTAACTAGACACATGTTAAGCCCAGATTAAGCCACATGCCCTTGGTTCTCTCTTGTGAAGACACATATTACACACATGTCCCACATCCCAAAACACAAGTCTCCTCCCAAGACACACGTCTCCTTGCTCCTTGCATCAAGGAATTAGTTATGACTAAGTCTCGCACTTTCTAAGGAAGTGACTTAGTCATCAAAGACTTGGTCCAAGCCCTTCCACACGTGCACCAGGTAAATGCCACACGTACAGTAGCAGTCCACGTCATCGCCACGTGATAGCCACCTAGCAATCCTCTTCGCCTACCACATGTTTAGCCCACTTGGTATGAACCTCACTGCTCCTACTCGGCAAGATCCTCAATGCATCATTGCCTATGCCCAACGTGCATTACCGATGTGATCCACATCCATGACTCATATCACATCCATCTTGCATCCACGATCATTCGCACATGATCGCCTCATGATCCCGCCTTAGTCCTGGTCCACGATCCACCTTGCTCACGTCTCGTGTCCACCGAGACTTGAATCATGAACGTGTGTCATTGCGTCTCGTCTTACTCGTCTCGTGCAACATCGATCGTCCGCTTCGCTCCGCACGATCCACTATGTAGGAGTGTTATAGTTACAGCAATCCTCCTCCAATTCTAAGATCATAAAGAAGGCTTTCTGGTAGGTAAAGCCCAAGCCTGGGCTGATAAAGGGCAGAGGTCCATTGTAGTTTTGCAAATAAATCTGTCTAGATTTTTTATAATTTCATATTTCTTGAAGGACTCTTCTAAAAAAATTTTAAAAACTCCATGTCATTCAAACGTCACCTCTTCTTCGTTTTCCATATGTTGGCCTCCATCGTAATATATAAGTATATTAAAATGCTATTTTAGACTTATTTAGCAAACTTAAAAACTAAATTGCTAAAGAAATTTTTGTTTACTATAAAATTTAAAGTTGTGTTGTAGTTTTTTTCCGAGATAACTTTTTCTAGTAACATATAACATAATCTATGGACAAAAATTAAATAAATGATCTAGGCATATTCTCGGCATAAATTAAATAAAATATCTAGTTACTTTACTTGAGGAAATAAAATCCCCATGTCTGTTAATCCCATGTCTAAATTTTATATCAAAACTGCAAAATAAAATTTTAAGAACCAAATTTCTCTCCCTTCCTCTCATTTCTGCCGTTGTTATAGTCCCCACCTCTATAATTCGTCCGCTTAGTGCCGCACATAACACATGGTAGCAAGGGATAATGCACAAATAGGACGCTAATGGGTAAAAATGGAAACAAAAATTAAGGGAGAATTTTGAAAAAATCTTATGAATTTGTTAGAATGTGGGCCCACTTACTAGAGGAGAATAAAATCTTTTGCCTTCTACCACCAATTTTTTTTTTTTTTTTAAAAAAAAGAATGTAACCCTAAATTTCTAGGAGTCAAAAATTCAACTGTCAATTAAGTGTCACGTAAAGTAATGCAAGACATTAACCATAAGACGTGTAATAGTAACATGCGATGACACACATAAATACTTACAAATTATAATCTTAGGTATCCCATGCATGGAATAATATATTGAACTTTTATGTTCTATACATAAATTGGGAATGCACTAGTTACTTGTCACAAATGGGTCCTTTTGAAAATAATTTTTATTTCACGGCTAAGAGGGGATCATGAGTGTATTTCATTCTATCGCTTGATTGATGGGTCAAGCCGCTATCTATCGTGTACGACCAGGCGATTTTAAGATTCGTCTATGAGGATTTCAAATTTATCTGGATAGTACAATTCAAACCAATTGTTAAGATATCATCACGTATAAAACGTCATCAATTATTGTTGTTAATCTTATAAAATCAACCAGGAAAATATTAAAAATATCTAAGTATCAGTAATAATTAATTGGTGCATGATAAGCAACGTGCCTAACCTTTCAAGATAACTCATTGTTATAGAATTCAAGAACTTGTGGTGAGATTTAAGAATTTTTAAGATTTTCTAATTTAGTTTTAAAATCTTCTCCTACTATTTTCAATTCTTGAACTTCGCATTCTAAATTTTTTTTATTTTCTAACAATCTATTATACATATCTGCATTTCTCTTTTTTACTTCATTTTTCTCATTAATAATTTTCCCTAATATTTTGGCTATGTACGGGAGATTTTTCAAGACTAAAAACATTTTTGCTTCGATTATCAAAGTGTCTCAGTTATAGAAGTTTACCAATGAATTATGAAGTTTTTTTATTTTAATGGGCTTTTAAAGGCATAGTTCATTTTTGTTCTTCAGTTGAAGGTCTGTTCGTCAGCATTACTTCTTTTAATTTTACAGTTATTTTAATATAACCTATCTCTTCTTGCTTTCCCGTTCATTCTTAAGGCAGAAAATTCTAACCCTAATGAGCAACACGATTTTGATCACATAAATATTTTATGTGATCAAAATCAATTTGCGTCAGTGGGCCGATAATATCATATGTCGAAATCTATTACAATGCAAAGGAACTGATTCTTAAGCGATAAGAATTTCTAGGTCAAGGAGGGCAAAAGCCGCAAGACCGTTTCTTTCCAGCGATGAAATCCGGATAGGTCAATCTTCCCCATTTGACCAATGCAGGGCGTGTATCGTAAGCAAAGTTGGGAGAAGCTAGGGAATCTCCATGACGGGAGGCTCTGCGAGTGGATTCACATTTTGGACAGCCCTCAATTGAAAGGAAAAATGGCTTCTAGGGAAGCTAAGCTTTTGGTGGAGGAAACGCGAATGCTAGCAATAGAATTTGAGCAGTGCAGAAAGATCAATTCCAGGGGTAAACCGGCATTTTTATTTTCTATCTGGACAAGGAGGGAGTACAATAAACAGATGTTTAAATCCATTATGTGGTAACCATCGAAAGTGAAGAGCAAGTATTCTCTAGTGGACATAGACGAGAATTTATATTTAGCCATTTTTGAGAACAAAAGGGAAAAATCTTAGCCAGTGTGCTGTGGCCTTATGATCGGGGACTAGTGGTACTCATGGAGGTTACATAATCCATCCGCCCAGAGGAGATGATGCTCTATATGACCCATATCTGGATCCACATCTTAGATAATTCATATCTTATTGACAAAGAAGCCTTGGGGTAGATGATTGAATCCTCTTTTCAAAATTTGTTAGAGGTCGCAGCTACAGACAATAGTATCAAAATCAAGGTAAAAATTAATGCTCAGGATCCTCTCTGACCAGGGATCTTTGTGCAGATGGAAAAAATAGAGGAGATGGATTAATTTTCAATATAATAAACTGGCTACTTTTTCCTATTTCTATGGCCAATTAGCCATATGTAGAAAGAATATAAGGAGTGTAATCAAGGGGAACAAATATTGTTCGAAGGAGAAATGCCACATGGAAGCCACCTTGGAGCTGGTTTTAAGCCTAGTGGTTTGAAAGGGTAAATAGCTAGGAGAAACCGGGTGTCTCCATGAACCTACCTAGTTGGCAGCAAAGCCACAATTTTGAGCATGGGGGAGCTAAGATAACATATATTGGTAAATATTGAGGGAAGCATGGAAATGATTGGATGACAGAGCATTAGGGAGACAGACTTGGCAATGGTTGATACTTGAGACAAAAGAACGCTAGCTATATTAGTAACCACATAAATATTGTCTATCTATCAATGACCCAAAATCACAATGTACGTTTTTGCAAATATCCCACAATGACCAAACCAATGAATGGCTTATCAAATATCATCCACAACACTTCACCTAGTCGTATTCTGCTTTCCTCAATAAAGCATACGGCTATAAATGGGTTAGATACAAAGGATAAGGATAATGGTATGATCACAAAACAGTGGAATGGGGAAGGTGGAATGATGTATGGTGGTGTGGGCTGACATTGGACCACAATGGTTTGCATAGAATTCAGAAATAGGTCGAGGAGCACTACCGGTCCAAAAGAGGTCAACTCTCGGCACAATCTAGTGAATCAAATCAGAGATTTGACGCCTCACTTGTTGATGTGCTTTTACTGAAGGGCAGCCTACCTACTGATGTGATGCTACATGTCCAGGACGCCAGATTACACCAGATCAATCCCCATTCTGGGAGTGTGGAATCCTTAAACTAGGTTAATGAAACTAACTTGGCTATGGTCAGATTGGAGAATATGCAGATTCTGAAAAATATGGGAACATATTCAAAGTAGTTTGCTAAGAGGCAAGAAGGGGAACATATTGGATGGTGGGGAAGGATGGATGGGACACTTATACATAAGCCATTTGATGAAAAGGGAAAACATCACCTGATTTCTATAACTGTGGAACAGAAAGGGGGACTGGTGGAGATATAGATGGACAAATGACTGAACCTATTGTTGTGAAGAAGAAGAAGAAGAAGAAGAAGAAGAAGAGAAACACCTTTTGTTGTAATAGATAGACCCGAGGACCAGGCAGAACCCCAGAAGCCGAGGCATCCTCTTAGCTCTGTTGGCGATATATGGCACTATTAACTTGAAATTATAGCGGGCTTGGGAACCTGTGAACAATTCACAATCTTTTTATTTAATCAAATAAAAAGCTTTCTATTTGAAGAAGAGCTGAAGTGGGATCGATCAGAGTCAAACTCAATTTTGATTTTTGCTTCTCAGTGGACTACTGTGATAGGACGGGAGGACTATCCCTTCCTTGGAATAAGAAGACTAATTTATCCATTATGTTTATTAGGTGTAATCAGTGTAAAGTTTTGATTGTGATTTATTTTTGGCGTAAATGGGAAGAAGATATACCATCATATCTTGAGTTGCCAACTAGTGGCTGTAGACATCGATTGGCGCATTATATCTTATATGAGAATCTAATTATGCTTCCACTGGATTGTAGTTGGTCACTACCATTGATAATGTTGATCTTTACCGTTTTAATTATTTAAGTGGGCTCAGCCCATAAGTTTCAAGCATAGGTGGTTTTATGTTTCCCTTAACTTGATCAGTTCTAGTAAATTTTAGGTAGTGATCCCCAATTGCGAGAGGTGTTGGCCAGCAAGACATTACATACATCATAATTAGGGTGCAATCCGCAACAAATCAACCCCACAGGTATTAGAACTCAATAATACTTTATACAATCATTTATCCATATAACAAATTTGTTTTAGACAGTTTAAGTGTTGCAATATAAATTTAAATTTATATTTATATAAAACTATTTTATTACATTGATTTCGTACCATTTTAAGATGGAGCCCATATGCTTATTTGATTTAGATAAAAATCAGTGCACTACTAAAATAAATAAAGTGGGATAGATGCTAATTTCGTAAGCAAATGGGCATCGTTTATAGTATTCAATATGTCGCACCCTAATTATGGTGCAAACTTAATACACTATAGTATTCTCTACATATACATATATAAGACATAATCAAGTGCATATACCTAAATGTATTAATATTTTATATAATCATATATTTATGTATAAATTATGTTTTAGAAAGTTTATTATGTTAAAAACAACTTTAATTGTTATTTATATCTAACTATTTTATTATGTTGATTTTGTATAATATAATGAATGGTGCATTTACATGCAGTAGTCGTCTCTCTTTATATATATACCAAAATGCTTCTATGAAACTCCTCTTCTATTTAACTCTTTCATTTTTAATATCTCAATGGTTAATGAAAAGTCACTTCATTTGTTACATGTAACATCATTTATATTATCATGAAAAACCTTTCATTTATTTCTTATCACTATATGTTGGTCCCGTGTGATAGTTAATCAAAGAACTTCGGCAAAATAATGCGAATCAAATAAAAATATAAGCCACAATAATGAAATTAAACCATAAGATAAGAATGCATATAGTGGTTCAAATCTCCCTATTCTACTATACTTTCCAAGTACGACGACTTGGATTCCAGTAATCAACGTTATCACACAAGTTATAGTCATATAGTTTGTTCAGCTATTTTCTGGATTGGTACTAAGCTCCAAGTAGACTCATAAAGTAATCAATACTTTGATTCACTTTCTTTTGGTTTGATACCATCAACACCAAGGTAATACAAAGAACAAAACTATAAATAAAAAGCAAAATGGTTTAGCACATCTACAAAAGCAACATATTCATTATTTGAATGACAACTTGAAGCTTTGAATCACTACAACCTTCACTTGAGAGATGACAACTTTTCTTCAAGAGTGTTCTTCACAAAGGAGCAAGTTTGAATTCTTCACTCTTGGGCGCTTGGTGATGTTTTGTTTCATGTTTCTAATTCCCCCATGGCATCCTTTTAAAGCTTTTTTGAAATATGGCCTAAAAAATAGCTTAAGAGATCTTCTTGTATATCTTAACTTCTCAAAAATTACATTTCTGCTGCCTAAAAAGGTTGACCTTCTCTCACCAAAAGGTCAACCTTTTACTGCACCAATTGAGACAGAGTGAAGACAACACTAAAAAGTCAACCTTTAACAACCCAAAGGTCGACCTTTTCCCTTGTTTTTGCAAAAAAAGAAAAAGAAAAAGTCCAATTTTAATCATGTTAATCCACTTAAGATCATCTCTAACACAAAATTTAATCTTAATTTAAGATTAAGCACATCTCTCAAAGATCTCATTCCAAGCATATTTCATTTTCAAGATATTTTTTCCTTTTATACCAAATACAATCCTATCATAATTGTGTTCATATTTAATGTTCAAAATATTCTTTCATTTTTTACCAAATGCATTTCTATCACAATTAGTGTTATAAACTCAAGCATGATAATTTCACAAACACAACATTTTTCAAAAAGCATCAAACACAATGTTGTAAAATTATCCCAAAATACAGTTTCTCAATATCAAAATTAATGGCACGAAAAATATCTTTTGTCATAATCAAAACCAATTAAAAAGAGGTTTTCACAAAAATTCACACTATATATGACCCCATCTATAAATGTTGTAAAATCTAAGTAATAAAAAATTTATTGCTAAATATCCATTTTTAAGTAGTATTTTTAACATCTAAACTATCTAAAATGTCATTATAAATAATTCTATAAAGTGTTATTACATTGTAATATATATGTGGATAGAATGAAATATTTTTCCTAATTTACAAATGAATATATCTATTTTTAAGCAAATGAGGCGCATACATATATTTGATTTGAATGAAACTTGGTCTACTAGCTAAGGAAATGTTGTTAAATACAATGAAGTAATTGGATTTTTCATTAAAAATCAAAATCTTAAAATTTGAATGGATCAAAATTGAATCAAAATTGCTTCTATTGCATAAAAGTGGGCCCAATATGTGAAGTCGATGATGGAAAATAGCAAATCAAGTAATAAATTCTGATGATTAATAACTAAATTGAAATATATTTTGGCCACTAACATATTTTGGGTTAAACATGTGCAAAATAAAACATAAAAATCTTAAAGACATTAAGGAATACAATATGTTGTTATCAAAAAAAAAAAAAAAAAAAGGAATACAATATGCGACTTAGGTAAAGTCACAACCCAAGTTGTGATGCACCCAACCCAAAGCGTCACAACTTGATCCTTACTCCAAGATCGTTTCAATCAGTAAATATGACACGGATTATTGCCCCGATCGCGCGGCGAGATTTTTGTATTCATTTTGTTTAGCAGAAATTTTTTTTTTTTTTCATTCCATTTCCTTCATCATTTTTTAAGCAACATATACTTGAAATTAATTGTACCTATTATTCACAAACCATTAATTCATGAAAGAATCAAACTTCCTTATCATAAAAATCCTTTTTGAAATAGGATTTTGTAGAGTTTGCCTCCACATATCATTTTAATAAAGCAATTCATAATTCATCTCAATAATTGAAAATAAAACATTATTTTCAAAAGTGTTGCTTGCTTATAAGAAAATCTTAGAATCATCATAATAAAGCCCTTTTCAAACATTTCAACATTTGAGATGAAAACAACATTTTTAAAAGTTTGATTGCTTACCTATGGGAAGCTCAGCTTGTTCCCTCGATCTTTTCCTTGCCTTTTCCTAGATAAGTGAAAATGATTTCCTGATATACTTGTATATCCTCATATACTTGCATGTCTTGTCTTTTATTTAATTCATATTCATATATCACTTGTTTTCAACCCTTTTATAGTCTCGTTCTATGTGTAACTCTTAATATCTCAATCTTATTCAATTCTTCCTTTAAATGAACACTTTGGTCTACTTAAGTCACATATATCCATTTTTTCATGATAATATCATGAGTTCTTACATAAATTTTCATACTACAAGTCATTCATTTATTATTTCTTTTATATTTTGATTTTTTGTTCCAGATTCACTACATATGTTTAAATAAGTTAACTTATAAACTATTGTAATTGTTAATCTAATCATCCATCAAGGTGTTCACACTTGATCTTTGCTTAATTTAGAAAGCAAGACATGGAATAAATAATAATGAACCTAGATGATTGAGATTAATGGCTGAGATCACTTGATCAAAGCTCTATCTCTTTCTCTCTCTCTCTCTCTCTCTCTCTCTTCTTCCTCTTTCTTCCTTGCTGTTGGAACATCCCATGTGCTGCCCTTTCCTTTATTTATCCTTATTGCATTTCATATCTTACTCACCACCTAAGAAACATGATTTAAATAAACCTTTGTCTCAATTAATTGCTGCTCAAATTTGAGCCGTACATGTGTCCCATTACTGCTACCTTATCACCATCATCATTACATTTTTCTGCATTAAATCTAGGCTGTCCAACACATTGTATTGCTACCTTGATCTCCACCATTGATTATACTTGATGACTACCTAATTAACCCCTAACTATACATGTCCATATGTAGTTGCATTATCTTGCCATTTTTGCATTTTTTTGTTTAATAAAAATCTACCTAAAATTCCCAAAACATGCAACACGTGCAATGTGGTTTGTAGTTTGTCAACCATACACTTTTTGGGTTGACTTATCTCTTCCCAATTCACCCTATCTTGCTACATGTCCCAAGTTGATGCAAATGTCAACTTTTACTTTTTGCTTTCAATCAATGCGAATCACTTCTTGATGCTCAGAGGTCAATGACCCTACAAAGTATATGATCTCCATAATTGAATGTTGTTTAAAGTTTCCTAATGAGATTCAACATAATCCAATCCACTTATTTCTTAGGGTACATTAACTTACCCATTCATAAAAAGTTTCATTTCAAAATGATGAGTATAAGCTATGGTATTGACACTTGAAGTTCATTCATGAAATCTCATGTAATTTCTAATTGTTTAAACAACTTTCCATAAATAATTTACATGATCCAATCCATTCTTCATGTGGAGCATTTTATATTAGGTTTGCCCTTAAGATTCCATATCAATCCATCTTATATATCACAAGATATCAATCTTTTAAATAATTCTCAAAAATAAAATAGAAAATGGCAATTAATGGACATGCCACCTGATCTTATCTCTACACCCTATTTTGTCCTTTAGTGCTTAATTACCAAGGTAATTATAAGTGATTAATTTAATCACCTTGCTTAATTAGTTGCTCTAGTCTTATCCATACAAGCTTTAAGCTACACTTATTTTGCTTTAAGATAGGTTGGGTTCCACACAAGTCGACTTTAAAAGTGACTTCAAACATTGATTTGGAGACAAATTCAAAAGAAAGAAACTAAAAAAGAGTGAAGTTGTTGGTTAAGTCAACCTAGACTTAGCTGAAATTACTACCTAAGTCAACTCTAAGAGCGACTTTAGCAAAATTTTTAGAGGCAAAAATAAAGAAAAGGAAGAAACCACATGTGAAGCCGCACCCAAAATTGCCCCAAATGCAACTTGATTGAAGTCACACCTGAAGTCAACTTCATATGTAACTTGAACAATTAACTCAAATAAGTTAAGGTTGCTGTAAAGAAAATTTTAAGTTGCGCCCGAAGTCAAGGCCTCAATTGCGACTTGGATGAAGTTGTACCATAAGTCGACCCCAATAACGACTTAAAGAGCATACATGAAAAAAGGCTTTACTAGAAGAAAAACTCAATTTGAAGTCAATAGCCAAATTGACCTCAACTATAACTTGGGTGAAGTCGCAAACTAGGTCAACCTCACTTGTGATTTCAGTTGTAACAGTCATAAAAAATTTAAATATTGGCAGCATGCCACATATCTCCAATCGTTCAAATATCCTTAAAAATTATAAATATCCCGCGGAGACAAATAGATGGGGTTAAATATAACATTCATTATGTTTATAACTTCCCACTTTCTAGCATTCAAAGCACCTTTAAAGAAAATACAAATCGAACTCTTAAGCATACTATTAAAGCTTCAACTTCTACTCGTTCTTTGCATCAAAGCAAAGCACTTATTGCGCTACAATGTTTTACACAACTTCTGAAGTGTAGTGTTTCATTTATTTGATCATTTATTGTTGTATATTTATATAAATAAATGAAACACTACTCTAGTTATTTCATTCATTTTTTATAGAGACAAACAGATAGTTGGTTGGAGCAGTGTTCACTAACTACTTGTGTTGTTGGTGAAAAGTCTCTATTTAGAATCTAGAACAGAGCTATGACACTAAGTTGTATTTGAGTTAAATTAGTGGAACCCAAGACACAAGAAGTGTGCTTAAAAGAGTGGAGTAGGAAAGTTGCTCAAAATATTATAAAAATTCTCTATGTTTACTTGTCCAATTAGTCTGTATTATTTTAACTCTCTTATCATAGGGTTTTGTTTCAATACAATTGAATGCATTAAAATTTCAATGCATCTAGCTAGAATATCTATTTTTTAAATTTTTTTTGAAAATTATTTTATAAAACTCTAAGTCCATGTGTACTTAATTTATGTATTAAGTTTTATTATTTTTGAAAATTTGTATATATTTTTTATTTTTGAAAATAGGGATGTTTTAGTCATTTAAAAAGTACTAAAACCCCCTATTTTTAAAAATAAAAAAATACATATACACATTTTCAAAAATAGTAAAATTTAGTTTACAAATTAAATACATCTAGAATTAAGAGTTTTATAAAAAAAATATTAAAAACTAGAAATTCAAGCCGGATGCATTGAAATTTCAATGTATCCAGTTGCATTGAAACATTCTCCTTTATCTTTGTTCTGTACATTTTTATTCAAGGGATATTAATTTGCAAAGTGGTTAATATTTAAATCGAAGAATTTTAATAACCCAATTCACATCTCCCATCTTAAGTTTAGCCATCCAATCAAGACCAACACAATATACATCTAACTAAAAAATTTAGCTTATATGTTAAAAATCAAGTGAATTGAAACTTTTTAGAATTAATAATCTTAAAAAATATAGTTGTAAACAACATTATGCATTTATAATTGTCGTAGATTATGTATACCTAGTTAACATGATTTTCATTTCATATAAACATCAATAGAGGGAAATACAATGTATGAATTGGATTTTAGATTTGCTTTTTAAAAATAAAAAATAAAAAATCAATTACACCATGCAATCAGTTATATATGAGAATTTATATAAATATGGGATGCTTCAATACAACTAATTATAATATACAACTGGTTGTATTTTTTAAAAAAAATTATATATTTTATTTTAAATCTAAGTTATCCATCGTATTTCACTCCACTTATATTTACATAACATAAAAATCATATTATTTAGATTTGTTTATCCTCCGCAATAAGTGTAAATGCATAAAGTTATTTATAATTATATTTTTTAAAATTATTGATTATAAAACTTTTTAATTCATTTTTTTAATAGGATAAATAAATAGCTTTAAACATAATGCATCATCAAATGTTTAAAAAATCAAAAAAGCGAGTGGTTGTAACTCAGGACGAATTGTATTGGATCATTTTTCTCTCTTTAGGAATTATATAACCAATTGCATGGTGAAATCAGTTCAAATTTTTTATTTTTTGTTTTTGATATTTTCTAAAATCTAAGTGTGAGGACCAGATATTTTATTTTATTTTTTTATTATAACTTTTCTCTATTTATAAGGTAACTTACGAACATGCTAGTAAGAATTTTACG
>JAXCLR010000001.1:23479997-23500627 GCA_035584095.1 Annona squamosa
TCCTTAAAATATTCTCAAGTTAGTCTTTGTTAATCATCAAAACTCAATCTTTGATCAATTTTGTTTTGTTTTGAAGCGTTGTTTCCAACACTAATGCGGTTGCCAAGTGTGATTAAAGGATAAAAACTTAAGTTTTAGAACATAGCAGACTAAGTCACAGTTCCAAGTCGACTTAGCCATCGACTTGAGTGAAGTCGATCCCTAAGTTGATCCCACAATTGACTTTAGATGCATTAAAAGTTTCAGCGTTGAAATTGGGCACGAAGACAGATGAAATTGTAGTCGAAGTCAACTCCGTTTGCGACTTAGGTGAAATTGTAGACCCGATTCGACTCCAGATGCAACTTGAGTATAGCATGCAGAAGCCTTCGAATTCTCAAAGCTAAGTCTCATTCTCAAGTCGACTCTGCAATGCGACTTGACTGCAGCAGAACTTCAAGTCGACCCAAGCATGCGACTTGAGTTAAGCTGCAGACTAAGCCAGCCTAAACAAGCAAATGACCACGAAAGAATAATTCGAGATGAAGTATTATTAAAGGAGAATTGGAGAATAAAAATTTGGACATTAAATTCAAGAAGGTAAATCATTCTAAATCAAGGCCACAAGGATAAACTTTTCAAGAGAAGAGATATATATTAAGTCTCAAGACTAAACATGGAAAATCAAGGATATCAATTGAAGAACGAGATAAGAGAGAAAAAATGAAGTATCAAGGATCACTTACAAGAATCTTAAGTTCCAAGATATGCACATGGAAGGTGAAGTCGCACTCGAAGTCGACTCTACCTGCGACTTGGGTTAGGTCCAAGACCAAGTTGACCTGAGATGGAACTTGAAGAGGAGGCTGAAGACTGAAGTCGCACCTAAAGTTGGCTTTAGCCTGCGACTTGGGTAAAGTCGCATTCCGAAGTGGACTCTACCCTGCGACTTGGATAAAGTCGCATACCAAGTCGACTCCACATGCGACTTGGTTCACAATGGTCGGAAAAATTCGAATGTTGGCGCATTAAATATGCGCCACCTACCACCAAACCTTCGAATTTATTCCTCAATTATAAAAGAGCATTCAAGAGAATGTGCAAGAGGTTAGAGAAGCATTCATTAAGCCTAACTTTCACTCTCTCTAGCATTAAAGTGATCTACAACAACTTCAAGTGAAGAACTGTGCTCCAACTTGCTGAAAGTGTCGTTGCTGATCATTCCACTCTCTTAACAAGTTCTTTCATGTGCTACAAACTGCTTACACAAATTTGTAAAGTATAGTTTTTTCTGTTTGATTCATTATTTGTGTTTATCACTTGGTTTAATATTGAAAATCGAAACCAAGTAATGGCAAAGTAGTGCTGTGACTTGAGTGTAACTCGTCACCTACTCGTGTTGTATTTGTGCAAGCCCCTTAGAGCTGGAATCTAGAAGAGAGCTGCTGCTCTTGTTGTAATTGATATCCAATAGTGGAACCCAAGTCACAACAAGTGTGAGCTTGGAAGAGTGGAGTAGGGAAGGTTGTCCGAACCACTACAAAACTGTGTTTACTATTGTGGTTTGCTCAATTACTTTTTACTGCTTTATTTCTCTTCATATTCTCTGTTTATTTCATTAAGGGAATTAAATTAAAAGGGGGAAGTTTCTATTTAAGTAAAGAATTTTAAAATACCCAATTCACCCCTCACCTCTTGGGTTGCTGCCATAAACTCGAGACCAACAAATGGTATCAGAGAAGGTCTTTGAGTTTGAACCAAAGAGATCTTAAAAATGGCATCCCAACAAACTTCCATCCCTACTTTCACCGAAGGCTAATAATTTACAAGGTCACCTCTTTTTAATGGCGTAACTTTGGTTACTGAAAGTTAAGAATAAAAGAACTTATCATGGCTATGGATTAAACTCTTGGATTGCTATCCAAGATGGTGTTGTATTACCTATTGAAGAAAGAGCTTCCACATCATCTGAGGAGGAGGTTAGGACTGTTAATAGCAATGCCAAAGCCATGAATTTTCTCTTTTGTGCTTTAACGGCATTTGAATATGATATGGTATCCTCTTACCAAACCGCCAAGGAAATATGGGATACACTAACATCTATTTATGAGGGAACTTCTCAAGTCCAAGGGACGATAAGAAATATTCTAATTGAAGAACTAGAAAGTTTTAAAATGCTTTAGACTGAAAATATTTTTGAAATATTTGCTAGATTCTCAAAGATTACTAATGCTCTAAAAGGTCTCAGGAAAGCTATTTCTGAATCTGAGCAGGTTATGAAGATTCTAAGAGCGCTACCCGAATCATGGACTCCCAAGATCATGGTCATTGAGGAAGCAAAGGACCTAAATATACTAAGGCTTGAAAATGTTATCAGCTCACTCATGTCACATGCGTTGATAAAGAGGAGGAATAAGGAATAACATAAAGGTAAAGGAGCAATCGACTTGAAAGTCGCACAAATTTTAGATGAGTCCACCTCATCTTCTTAAAATGACGATGAGGAGATTGCTCTACTCACAAGAAGATTCAAAAAGGTCGTGAGAAAAGGAAAGAATTTCAAGAGTTTCAAAGAAAGGAATTTGAAGGAGAAAAAGAAAGAAGCTACAAAGGGCTATTGGTGTAGAGAAATGGGGCATATGCAAGCTCAATGTCCTACACCGAAGGAGAACGAGACTGGGGAAAGACGTGAAAAGAAGGACCGAGGCGAAAATAGAAAATTCCTAGAGTCTAAAGGAAGAGGGATATACGTCAATGAGGAGACATCTACAACTTGCAGCTCATCAAATGAAGAGAATGAAGCTACAAATTGTGCGAGAATTTTCTGAATGGCTACAATGGAGGAAGACATCAACCTTTATCTCACTGCAACAGAAGTTTTAGAGGAACAAACCACCTCAACAAACTACATTAGCAGTGAAGAGGTATGTCTTAAAGAAAAAGTCAACAACATATGGTTTATAGATAGTGGATGCTCAAGACATATGACGAGAGAAATAGGATTGTTCCACAAGATCAAACCATGTAGTGAAGGAATGGTTGCATTTAAGAACAATGAAAAAGGTATAATCAAAGGTAAAGAAAATGTTTATGAAAATTCAAATACATGTATTGAGAATGTACTATTTGTTGAAGGGCTCAAACACAATTTAATGAGTATTAGTCAATTGTGTGATGAAGGTTATAAAGTTGTATGTGAATCTTTTATATGCAATACATTTGATAATGATCACATGATCTTTAGTAGCAAAAGATATGAAAATGTATATTTGGTTTGTCTTGATGAACTCGATGAAAAATGTCTAATAGCCATAGAAAATAATCCATGAATATGACATAAAAGGCTTGGACATATAAACATGTCAAATATTAAAATTCTGTGAAAAAAGAGCCTAGTAGAAGGGTTACCAAAGCTTAAATATGATAAACACAACATTTGTAAAACTTGTCAATTATCCAAGTAACTCAAGATATCATTTTCTACCAAAAAGAAAATTTCAACAACTAGGCCACTTGAACTACTACATATAGATCTTTATGGGTCATCGGACATTTTAACTCTTGGTAAAAAAAAGTATATATTTGTTATAGTTGACGATTTTTTAATATTTACATGGATAATACTTTTAGCTAGCAAAGATGAAACATTCTCTATGTTTGTCACGTTTTCAAATTTGGTACAAAAGGAAAAACAAAACACAATTATTTCCATTAGAAGTGATCATGATAGTGAATTTAAAAATAAACAATTTATAGAATTTTGCAATGAAAAATGAATTCACCATACATTTTCTGCACCAAGAATTCCCCAACAAGACAGGACAATAACAGGATAATACAAGAAATGGCTACAACTATGCTCAATGAGAGTAAATTATCTAAAAGATTTTGGAGTAAAGCTGTAAGTATAACATGCCATGTATTAAACCATGTTACCATAAGAGCCATCTTGAAAAAGACCCCATATGAACTATGAAAAGGAATGAAACCAAATATATCATATTTCCAAGCTTTTAGATGTACATGTTATGTATTAAACAATGGAAAAACTAACTTGGGAAAATTAGATGCCAAAAGTGATGAAACTATATTCCTTGGTTATTCATTAAATAGCAAAACATACAAAGTCTTGAACAAGAAAAATCAAATAGTAGAATAATCAAGACATGTTGTATTTGATGAATTTAACCAAAATCCAAAAAGGGAGGATGAGTTAAGTAATGCACATGAGGCATCAAGGAACCCAAAGGTGGAATGATGATTGAAAATTAATAATATATTTTATAGGCATTTTATACCAATTTGGTGGGTAATTAATTGAGTTTGATGTGAAATTTTCTTTAAAATGTGATGTTTCATCAATTGGGTGTTAGACATTAATTTCAAATTTTTTAATATACTTTTGGCTTGAGATTACATTTTATTTGTTACTATAAAATTAAATGGGTTTGAATTAAGTTTTATATTGGAAACCCATTTATTAATTTGAGCAATTAAGGACTTAAAATATTTATTTTCTATGCAAGAAAAATAAATTTCAGCAAGTGGGCCCCACATAAATCAGCTCCGTCAATCTGGCAGTCCAGATTTTATTAATTCCAGCCGTCCATTCCATGTCAAGACCGTCCAGAATTAATCATCACCGCCCATCAGATTTTGCAATAATCCAAAGCATGATCAGCACCATCCATTGATGTGGGCCCCAGCAAAAAATATGTGGCTAGATCACGCCCAACAAATTAGAAATCACACTGTCCAATTTTTAGAGGCCACCGACTAGCAGAAAATCAACAACCAAATTTTTATCCACGTCATCCATTTAATACATCAAATGCTGTCCAAGCAATCAGCCATTGTCCAGCTGAATTTTATGTAGAAAAAAATCCAGATTGTCTAAGATGAGCAGCTTTCCACCATCAGAAATTTCATCGACCAACTTTTATCTCCATCCAAGCCATTCAATTTCTCATCAATCAGAAATTCTGGCTGTCCAGATCAATTGGTAAACTCCCTCAAGTTATCCACCTTTGGAGTCTTAAAGCCACCACCCATAAAATTAATCTCAGCCGTTGATCCAAGATGCAGATGAAATTAACATGTCTAGGATCCATGCCATCCAGCCATTCATCATCGTCCAGAATTTTTATCATCCAGCCATTAATTCCATCTAGGCTGTTAATTAGATCTAGGCAATTCGACTCCAGAAATCAACGGCTAGAGATTTCATCCGTGCAGCTCATTTATGCAATTTAGATTTGCGTTTAATGGGGCCCACTTAAAGCAATCTAATCCTGCGCGAGGTGGAGGGCTGAAAATTTTCAAGCCTATAAATAGGTGGTTTCATAGCATGCTGAAGGGGAGAAATTCTAGGATTTTACACCGAATTTTGAGAAGGAGAATTTTGGAGAGATTTTTCCAGAGCTTAATTCACGGCAGAAGAGAGAGAGAGAGAAAGTAAGGAGGAGGAGAGCACGGGCAAAAGGAAGACCAACAATTTGTGTTGAGCTATCGACACACAATCAGGAGCTTCAAACCAATAAGTCTTCCTATTTTTTCCTCTTTAATTTTAATTGTCTTGTTTAAGATGAATTTTGATTCTAATTTTATTTTGGACTTAAACATGCTTGGCTAAATTCTAAATATAGGGTTTAGGATGTAGCATGCGTACAATGAGCGTGGTGTAAGTTTTTATTTTATTTATGATGGATATTGTTGTTAATTTAATATCTTGAAATTTTTATGCTTGCCTTGTACATGGGCACGTGTTGATATAAATTTGGTTGAGCCTGAAATGGTGTTTTGATCCATTTAAACCTAGAATGCAATGACAATGCAATTTGTATGTTCTAAACACAAAAACAAGTATAATATGTTATTTTTGAAAGAAAATAAAAGTATATTTCAATTTGGTTTTGTCAATCATTAAAAGGGGAGAGATTGTTGGAATTCAAGGCAAATTAAGCACAACCTATGTTTTGATTATTAACTTCTCAATTTGAGAATTAATTGGGTACTAATCCGGTTGCCAAGTATGATTAAAGGATAAAAACTCAAGTTTCAAAACATAGCTGACCAATTTGCAATTCCAAGTCAACTTAGTCATCGACTTGAGTGAAGTCGATCCCCAAGTCAACCCCACAATCGACTTCAGATGCATTAAAAGTTCAAGCGTTAAAATTAGGCACGAAGACAGATGAAGTTACAGTCGAAGTCGTAGACCTAAGTCAACTCCAGATGCTACTTGAGTACAACATGCAAAAGCTTTAGAATTCTCAAAGCCAAGTCGCATTTCCAAGTCGACTCCGCAATGCAACTTGAGTTAAGCTGAAGACTAAGACAGCCTAAACAAGCAAATGGCCATGAAAGAATCATTCAAGATGAAGTACTATTAAAGGAGAACTGGAGAATAAAAATTTGGACATTAAATTCAAGAAGGCAAATCATTCTAAGTCAAGGCCACAAGGATAAACCTTTCAAGAGAAGAAATGTATGTTAAGTCTTAAGACTAAACATGGAAAATCAAGGATATCAATTGAAGAACAAGATATGAGAGGAAAAATGAAGTATCAAGGATCACTTATAAAAATCTTAAGTTCCAAGATATGCACATGGAAGATGAAGTCGCACCCAAAGTCGACTCTACCTGTGACTTGGGTTAGGTCTAAGACTGAGTTAACCTGACATGGAACTTGAAGAGGAGGCTGAAGACCGAAGTCGCACCCGAAGTTGACTCCAGCTTGCGACTTGGGTGAAGTCGCATCCGAAGTCAACTCCACCTTGCGACTTGGATGAAGTCGCATACCAAGTCGACTTCACATGAGACTTGGTTCGCAACGGTCAGAAAAATTTCAACGTTGGCACATTAAATACGTGCTACCTACATTGACGACATCATTGACGACATACATGTCCAATGACAGTGTTATCCTCTCACCCGTGGGTCATATCATTGACGACATCAGATCGGTTCTTAAAGCCAATGCTCACATCTTGGTTCATCATTTACTAAGACAAGGGAATTTGGTGGTTCATGCTTTAGCAGACCTCATTTCTGTCTCTACTTTGAATTCTATGTCATGGTGGGGAAACCCCCCACAAGATATTATAGAGAAACTATGTGCAGACAATTTCTTAGCAATGATCTCTGTGGGTTACTCTATTCCGAACCCCTTTCAATGTGCGGGGGGGTCAGGGTAGAGTTATTCCTTTTTAAAAAAAAAATGTGCTACCTACCACCAAATGTTCAAATTTACTCCTCAATTATAAAAGAGCATTCAAGAGGACGTGCAAGGGGTTAGAGAAGCATTCATTAAGCCTAACTTTCACTCTCTCTAGCATTAAAGTGATCTACAACAACCTCAAGTGAAGAACTGTGCTCCAACTTGTTGAAAGTGTCATTGTTGATCATTCCACTCTCTTAATAAGTTCTTTCATGTGCTACAAACTACCCACACGAATCTGTAAAGTGTAGTTCTTTCTATTTGATTCATTATTTGTGTTTATCACTTGGTTTGATATTGAAAATCGAAACCAAGGCAAAGTAGTGTTGTGACTTGAGTGTGACTCGTCACCTACTTGTGCTGTATTTGTGCAAACCCCATAGAGCTGAAATCTAGAAGAGAGTTGTTGCTCTAATTATAATGGATATCCAATAGTGGAACCCAAGTCACAATGAGTGTGAGCTTGGAAGAGTAGAGTAGGGAAGGTGATCCGAACCACTATAAAACTATGTCTACTACTGTGATTTGCTCAATTGCTTTTTACTGCTTTATTTCTCTCTATATTCTCTGCTTATTTCATTAAGGGGATTAAATTAAAAGTAAAAAAGTTTCTGTTTAAGTAAAGAATTTTAAAATGCCCAATTCACCCCCCTCTTAAGTTGTTGTCATAAACTTGGGACCAATAGACAATTGATATGGTAATAGAATACATTATTCTAAATACAATGAGTGGAGTAGCTTATAATTTTATCATCATGTGAGGCCCATTTCAGCGCCACTTGAATACTTCTCTCTCTCTCTCTCTCTCTCTCTCTCTCTATATATATATATATATATATATATATATATCTTCATATATCATCACAGTCATCCTAAAATTTTAAATCCAATAGTAATCAAGTTGCTAATAAAGAAAAATGATATAAGTAGAAATATTAAGCATGAAAAAATATGTACATGACCCACATTTTCTCATAAGTAGATAGATTCCTGTGTAAATTAGGAAAAACACTTAGATCGATTAATATATGTAATAGAATATAATAATACTTTATAGTATCATTTATCCAGATAGTAGTGATATTTTAGATAGTTTATATATATTGAAAATACTACTTAAAAATTAATTTTTAATACTAAATTATCTTATTTTGTTGATTTTACTCATCTATAGATATAGCCCATATACAATAATATTAAACAAATGAGAGAATTTTTATGATAATGTAAATGATATTAAATATAATAGATGAAGTAGATTTTCCAACAACCATTAAGATATTAAAAATGAATAAAGTTACATAGAAAAGAGGTTTCATAAAAGTGGAACTCTTTCGAATATACCCATTATATTATATTTGACCTTAATTTCAGATATACTTATTAAGTTTAAAAACTTTTGTTTATACCTACTAATTTTATCATAGATTTCAAATATATTTATTTTGTCAGTTAATAATGTCAATAATTTTAAATTTTGAAATTGCTCCTTATGTCACACCCTTCTTCCAAGTGACCCTTGAATCTATTAGTGTACAACATGGCTAATCGAGGCTAATAATTTGGGGCTTTAGATGAGCAAGGCTTTCATTAGTGTTGAATGAGAAAATGGAGGAAATGGGATTTAGATTAGGGGAGTAGCTATGTCAAGCATCGTGGGATTTGCGAAGGGGTGGATGATATTGAACTGGGGAAGATCAGTTGGAACATTTGGCGACTGCATGCACCGTTTTGTCCATTACAAATGGGAAGAAAGGATGAGTTTGTCAATTTGTGATGTCGAATTAATTTGGGGCTTTAGTAGCAAGTCTTCCATTAATGATGAATCGTGGAAGATATAAGATCTCCAAATCGGCTGCCCGAGTATAGATCTAACTTGTTTCCCAAATTTCATTGCTAGAGAAAACAAGCATGGTTGGATTCCATCGTTATTGCTTGACACTTGATGATGAGTAAGTTGATGATTAAATTTTCTCTAGAGGCAATGTGTATTTTCCTTTCTGCAACTTGCTATTAAACTTGGCTAGCGACCATGTAAAATCTTCATTTACTAGTTTTTGGAAAGATGATGGATTGATTTGGTACTCCAACAATGTACCATTTTCATACACGTGCAAGTCGATTTATAACAAATCCTTGCAATCTAATCCAATCTAGTTTGGTGCTTCCACAACTTTGGAATGAGTTAAGTCAAATCCCCATCATCTTCTTGACTCGGTTTTCCCCATTACCTAGATTCCTTTGCTTCCATTGCCACACCAAATCTCATCTCAAATATTTGAGCAACATCACACATACTTGTTACTGCATTACTAAATGCTTTTTCTATAGTTGGGATTAACTGATTTGATTTGCTAGTCTTTTGTTCAATTCTAGAATATTTATTTGCATTGTGCTCACCATTAGCTAGGTTATTATCCTAGTTGGATTGAAGCTTAATTGTTTTATGATTCAACTTTTTGTCGAGATACTTTTGGGGTATCATTTCTATTAAAGTCCAAACTTTCCATCTAAAGCTTGTATAGACTAGAGATAGGATTCCAAATGTCTATAAATCTTTCCCCACTTATGGCATCTTGAGTCTGTCTTTTAGTTTGAGACTTTATTGAACCATGCAAGGGGCTTGAATCATCTAGTAAAAAAATGCAGAGAGAGAAAGTCAATATAGAATATTATGTGGAAAAAGAGTGGGTATTTTCCCTTCTGCAACTCGATGTTAAACTTGGCTGGCAACAATGTGATAGATGATTGTGGATCCTTCCTTTGATTCGAGATTGCAGTAATATTGTGTAGGCCGAAATAATGATTAACTAGTTTTGAGGAAGAAGACGAATTGGTCTGGTGCTCCAACAGTGTACCATTGTTCATACACACATAGGTCAATTTGTAACAAATCTTTATGATCTAATCCCATTTGGTTCAGTGCTCTAGTAAGTTGCTTCTTTAGCTAGGCAATGAGCTAGATATAAAACTCCCATGATCTACCTCACTCAACTTCCCATTTACTAGATTCCCTTACTTTTTTGCCACACCACCTCTCATCTCAAATATCGAGCAATAGGACACTTCTTGTAACTACATTATTAAATGTTTTTCCTATTATTGGGATTGATTGATTTGAAATGCTAGTCTTTTTGTTCAATTATATAATATTTAGTTGCATTGTACTCCTCGATAGCTAGATTATTGTTCTAGTCGGGTTAAGCTTAATTATTTTATGACTCAATTTTAAGTAACTAGGTACTTTGCATACATTATTTATGTAGACTAGAGCTAAGGCTATAGATATTTAAAAATTTTTCTCCACTTGTAGTGCCAAACATCGAGTCCGATTTTTGGTTTGAGACTCTTGAATCATGTGACGGGCTTGGATCATCTAGTAAAAAAAGTTGCAGAAAAAGAGAGTAAACCCAAGATTTTTCATTAAAAAATGATCTATGAATAGGGTGACCCAAAAAATCATAGGGCCTATAGTGGCCAAAGATATACAATTCAGAGTTATGAGGTCACAAAGAGTGAGATATAAAAAGGTGATCTTCGTTACTTCAATTTGCTCCCTGAGAATTTCCTAGAACAAGGCTTTCAAGAAGAGCTCTTATTAGGGAGAGTAGGTGGGTTCAGATACTCTTATTGGGAGTTGATTAATACAAGAACATTGACTTTGGCTTCAACACAAGTGTGGGAAGATTTTACATCCGATATCAAGTCAAAATCTCCATCTTTAGCCCAAGTTATCTGATTATGCAATCCCAGCAACTCCTCTAGCTTGCTCACAAAAGGGTTGATCTTAGGTGGTCCCCACCCAAAAGTCCTCTCCCCTAAGGGGTCCCTTCTCTCTCTCGAATCCCTCCAAAATGTCTTTTCTTAAAGGGAGTAGTGTTGCATTTATACACTACAAATTTGGTTGTAGCACATGCTTAGTACCAAAAGGAGATTTCTAATCATCCCATCAAATGTTCTTTAAGCTGATGTATATATCTCTAGTTTGTTGAGTACTAAAAGAAGCGTGTCTCAAATGACTTATGAAGTCTTGAGCCGATTTAACCTCCCTAGGATATTAAGGCTTTCATTAGTCCCGAGCGATGTTGCCTTGCTCTAAGGTTGTGGCATTAATATCCATCCTTAAGTAAGAGGTAATTTGATATTAATGCGATATCACTATGTCTATCCAATCCTCCTTTACCTAAAAAGGGTCTACTTTCCACTTTGAGGGTGTAGGCCCTTGGGAGAGATCAAGCACGATATTTCGATCTTTAAAAATCTACTGCTCCTCATAGCATTACTAAGAACATTTTTGGGTTTCGAGGTTAATTATTTGGCTAACGCTTATCAATTTTATTTATGATTTTCAATCTTGCTTTTGATATGAATTTTTTTGTTATATTACTTATTTGTTTACAATGAAAGAATATCGATTAGGGGTGTGTTTGGGAAGATGTAAAACTTTTGATGAAAAGTTTTGTATGTAAAAGTTGTCAAATCAGTAGAAAATAATGTGATAGTATAGGGGTAATGATGAGGAGTAAAGAGAATAAATTTAAAATAAATAGGTTAGTTGTATTGGTAGTTGTGTAAAAATGATTGAAAAGTAGGGTTGTTGTATAGAAAAATGTGTAAAAAATAATTTAAAAAATAATAGTTATGAAAAGTGACAGGTTTTAGATTGAAAAGTTTTATGTTGACAACTTTTCTAAATTGCCAAACACACCCTAGATTTACTAATCTTCTTTCAGGTTTATAAACTAAAGTTTTATTTCAAAAATTGAAAACTCAAATGCTCCATAATTTAATGTATATTTGCTAGATTGTGTAGATGTTTCTTTTTTAAATAGTTTTAAGATTATAACTAGAGGTGTTAATGGTCATGGTTAACCTGTCAATTTGCTCATTCAACACATTTATAAATGGGCATGGGTTGAAATTTTTGAATAAATAAGTTATGATCCATCAATCTGTTCAATCATTTAATTAAATATACCAATTAGGGTTGAGATTTTATAACCCCATCAACCCATTTATTAACCTGTTTAAACTATTCAACCTATTTAACTCGATTAACCCATTAAAATTATCTATGTGTAAACATTGGTTATTTTCCCACTAAGTCTTTCTCCTATCATATAATTTTCATTTTGCAGCTACTGCCTTAAGTCTATTTTCCGGTTATTGTCCTAATTTCATTTTTTCTACGCTAAAAATACCTTATTATCTTTTCCAATGACATCATTGTTTGCCACAGTATAAGCCTTCAGGTTATTTGCTATATAATCCACTAATAACCTGCAAACCATTTATTAAATAAGATATAAATGGGTTAGAGTTAAGTTTTTAATAAATAGATTAAAGTTGAGATATTTTAAATAGGTTGGGATTACGATTAGAATTAGGCTCTAACCTGTCCAACCTAATCAGTTACCACCCCTAATTATATCCCCGTTAACTTGTTTGTGGTGATGGAGATTGGTAGGGGCATTTTATACATTTCATGCTATCATAAAATGCAGTAATAGATAAAATGGGTAATATTTAAAAATAATAGCAAATATAGTGGACATGAATGAAAATTTTAAAACATAGTAGGTATGACAAAAATTAAGGAGAAACATGGTGAGTATTTTTCAAATTAACTTTAATAATAAAGGTTCATTTCAAATATACTCATTACATTTAACCTTAATTACAAATATACCCATCAAGTTCCAAAAGTTACAAATATACCTACTAAGTATTCAACAAATTTTATTTATATCCATTCCGTCAGGTATAGTCAAAGGTGGATGTTTGTTGTCATGTGAAATGTCTAAATTGTCCTTTTAACATTATTATTTTAAATCAAGCCCACCATGGATTCCTAGCATCTTGTTGCTAGAAATCGCACACCACCAGGCCCATTGTTGCTGTCATTAGAAACTACACATCACCGGCAAATAATCCTCCATATGTCTAGCTATCTAATGCCATTGAGAATTAAAATCTGACAATCAAATTTGTCAAAAAGCCACTTTTGTAGTTCTTTATTTGTTTGATTTTTATTCAAATCAAGAATCAAAGCCAAAGCTGCAAAAATAAAGGAAAGGAATGATAAGACCAAAAGTTGGTGTTTGGCATAGCAGTGAATCAATTGTCTTTGTATCATGCAATAATTTTTTTAAACATAATTACCATTCTTTATTCACCAAAATCTTTTACAAGTTGCTTTAATTCGAACAGTTGCTTAGATGCCAAATATTTTTCTATGTCCTATCCAATGTCTCTTCCTCTATAAAAGTGCAAAGAGTAAAGGCTTTAATGATTTGGAAGGACTAGGTATTTTTTAAAATTAAACCATTCCTTGTCCATGAATTAATTTATAAATGTGTTGCTAGGAATTAACGATGTTAATGTGGTACACGACATATATACATATGGTATCTAGAAGATGTGTAATATATACATGCATGTATTATAACCTTGGCATATAGGATGAATGGGACGTAATTCACGAGCATGTTAGACATAAGTATGAGTTTATGCACTTGCATGTTTCTACAATTGTGAACCTTGGTTATGATGTGATTTAGAGGTATATGGTTGAGAAGTTGTTTGGGGGCATTATGACTATCTCCCACTTAGTAGAGTAGGTACGGGTTCGACTTGCCCAAGTAGGTTGTAGGGGTCAAGAGGGGAATACTTTCGGAGAAAATTTTAAATAACAAAACAGTGTGAGATGAAAAAAGGAGAATAATTTAGTTCTTAGGCCCGCATCTGGCTCAACCCGCCAAGTGGCAAGTCCATTTAAAAGGGGGAAGGTGCGAGGTTAGGGTTCATTTTCCCCTTTCCCTTCTCGTTCTTTTTCTTTCCTTTATTATTTTCTTCTTAGTCTCCTTAGTACCCAAAACTAGCACTAAACCTCCACGAGATCATGGTAAATCACGTCAAGGTTGCTTCTTTGCATCAAAGGCAACTCAAAATTCCAATGATCAAAAGTCAAGGATCTAGCTAAGCATTGTATTCATGACCCTTAATTGGACAGGGTAGTTCATGACCCTTGATTGACATAAGGTGATCCGAAGTAAATCACTTCCACGTGATTGGATAGGGTAGTTCGTAAGTTGATTGACATAAGGTGAGAGTTGTGCATAGCCCATTAAAGACATGCGGCTATATACATATGTTTTTGGGCATGGGTGTTGAATCCACATATTGTGTATAGTCACTTAGAAATTATCTTATTGCATCATGATCATGACACATGAGACATGAATTTTAATTGATTCACCTCATTTGTTTACCACTAGCTACATACTGAATCTATTCAGACTTACATGATTTATTACTTTATCTATAGATCACAGGCCAAGTGAAGAGCCTCCGGATGGGATCAAAGAAGGACATAACCCTGCGAAGCAACCTCATTAGATTTATACTTATATTCATGGTTATTTTGGTTCTCATATTTCCATTTGATACTAGTGAATGTATACATTTAGTTGATACCACTTGGCAAACATGTTGTACTTGAGTATTTTGAGCTTGGTTATAATCTACATGGACTCATGCATATATATATATATATGATCTTTTAAGTTACCTTGTTGTCTGATGATAAATTGTGATGACTTCCTTAGCATATGAATGTCTCTACAATATAGAAATATAAATATGTTAATTTAGAGTTAGACGTTATATTTTTGGAATGAGAATTATGATGTTCATGTATAACAAGTCTTGTATCCTATACTACTCCTTTATAGGTTATGGGGAGGTGCTGCCGAATTTTTTTAAAGTTATATGACACCCATTGACTCGCTATTGAGAATGTCTAGGCAACAAGATGCTACATGATCTCTAAAGAAGATTCTAATTTGTTGTAAAAATCTTCCCCAGTTCTCTTTAGAAGTCTCAGATCTTTGAGTAGATCCAAAGTTTTCTTCAACTTTCTAAGGTTTCAGATCTATGGCTAGAATAGCTTGCCTATGATTTGGATGGGATGGATTGTAGCTGCCTTACTAAATGAAATTTGCACACCACCCACTCATGCTCCATTTGCTTCTATGATTAGCTGCAATCGAGCTCCATAGAGAGAAGATAACTTTGTTATTGAGAAGAGGGTGATGGAGAGAGAAAACCCCATTGCCTATTTATGCTATGAAAGAATGGTGACATAATAGTTTGACAGTAGTTATTGAATCTATCAATCGACATCGCTGCATGGCCTACGACTCTAGGTGCCTAGGCCAGGGGAACAAGTGATAGGTGCACTAGCGAGTACAGTGGAGGTGGAGAGTAGCAACTGTAGTTGTCTTGTTCAGAATAGCAAGGAAGTTGAATGACAGTATGGGTTTTTAAAGGATAAAATCTTGTTAATAGACGGAATGGGTATATTTGTTATTTGAAGTATACATCGTAGGTATATTTTAACTTTTGAAACTTAATGGGATATCTATAATTAAGGTAAAATAAATGGGTATATTTGAAATTAACCCAATATATAATTACGTATAGATTATGAAAAGAATAGAGATTTATTCACATATGTGTGAAAATTTTTTAATCATTCATAGAATAATTTATTCTCATTGATACAATCTTTTGGACAGTTTAATTGTTCAATTACCAGGTCCCTCCATAAGTGATATAAAACAATTTTCTATTACATTGATTTTACACATTTTATCAAATGTCATCTTGCACATCTTCGTTTGAATGATTTTTTCCCCCAAACTAAACTAAGTTAAATATGTTAGGGGCAGAGAGGATTTCACATTAAGGGTTCAATGGAATGAAAACCCTTCATGTTTGAAAAGATGGAGCTATTGCGTTTTGCTAATTTTGTATCGGTAGTATATTTAAATGAAAATTCGAGTGTATTTGTAAATTTTACAAGATACCTTAGGAGCACGCAAATTTTCAATCCATTCCATACAATTGATAAATCATCTAAGAAAGTTTATAGTGGTATTTTTTTATATATTAAAGTTTTTATAAAATATTATAAAGAAAATATTAATTTTAGGTAAGATTCTATTCAATTTACATAGTTTAGATAACATTTTATATATTAAAAATTGCTCTTTAATCGAAGTGTACATGAAGAAGGTACTCTCACATATAATAATGTTTTCAAAAACTTTTCGAATTTAAAAATTTTATTTTTTATTTTTCTTTTTGGAAAGCTAGCCAATGCTAACTAAAGATAAGTGAAACTAACCAAAGCTAACCAAAGCTAGCTTAGCTAACTAAGGCTAATCAAAGCTAACTTTCATGTCTTAAATGGTGATCGTTATTTTTAATGAACATGGTCATTGTTATTTAATGTCACTAATATACTTCGTAGATCCCTTCAAGATCATGTGAATCTAAAAATTATAATTTAAACTAAAGTTGAAAAGTTAAAAAAGCTAATCAAAGCTATTAAAGCTAACTGATGCTAACCAATATTAACTAAAGTTAACCAAATCTAACCCAAGCCAGCTAAAGCTAATCAAAGCTAACTTTCATTTCTTACATAGTAATTGTTATTTAATCCATTAATATGCTTTTTAGATCCATTTAAGATTATTTAAATCCAAAAAATGTAATTCAGACTAAAGTTAAAAGATTTAACAAAGAAAATCAAAGCTAACTAAAGCTAATTGAAACTCATTGATGCAAACTGATAAAGCTAACTGAAGCTAATCAAAGCTAACCAAAGCTAACTTTCATTTTTCAGATGCTAATTGATCTTTAATGTCATCAATACACTTATAAAGACCATCTAAACTCATTTAATTTAGAAAGGCTATTTAGAGCTTAATATGAGATTTAACCAAAGTTAACTGAAGCTAACCAAAGCTAACCAAGGTAACTTTTCCTTCTTAGATGTTAATTGTTATTAATAATTTTAAGATGCTTTTAAGCACCATCTAGGTTCATTTAATTCAAAAAGATGGAATTTAAAGCTTAGTTGTGATATTTAACTAATGCTAATTGTTGGTCCCGTGTAATGACTAGTGAAGATCATTAGAGTGTTTGAATGATGATTTTTTCTTTTGGTTTTACCACAAGAGCTTGCATACTTACAAGTGAGACTTGAATGAAGGTGAAGGCATAATCGATGTATTGATTAACTCCTTTTGAGTGTTTGAATGTGTCTTTTATGATTAGAGAGAAATTATCGTCGTTGCTTTGTTAATGGTGTTCATTTATGCTTTAAACTTTAAATTTAATGGACCATGATTACTTGAATCGCGTGAAATCATTTTCACCATGCATTAAAGCAGGTTTAGTTCTCTTTTGTACTATAGCTCTAAAGTTGAAATGAGATCAATTTTGCACTTTCACTTCACCTCTCAAATTGATGTAAAATCAGTTTGAGGTAAATTTCACTTGTGGTTTCCCAATTTAGCTACTTGTTGCTTGTTATCTGATGAAGGTTGAAATCAAAGTCAATGTTCAAATTAGTTTGACATTGATTTCATCTTCAAGTTAATCTTTAGATTGACTTTACCCTTCTTTACTTGAACTACTCTAAGGGTATATAATTGAAATCAATGTTGAGATTGATTTCACTATTGAAAATGATTTTAGATTTTGATTAGAAAATATATAGTCTCTACCTTCCAAGTTATCTCCTTCTTGATCGTGATGTCAATGTGAAGTGAATTTAGGATCAAGTTGACTTTGAAGCCTCAAAATGCAATTGATTTGGCTTGAACTTAATCTCTTGAGTTGAATCATTTTTCCAATATCTATTCCCAAGCCAATGTGACATCGATTTCAACTTGAACTTGACCTTGAGCTTGAAGTTGAAATCATTTTGGACTTGAGTTCTTCGACACGCCTTAGGTTTATGTTAATGTGAAACCGATTTAAGATTTATTTTACTATTGAAGTTGATGATGATATTGATTTCAACTATGAATTCATTTTTTGCGTACCCCAAAATCCAATTCTTCTTTACTAGAGGCCTTAGGTCAATTTTAACTTCAATTTCATTTCTCAAATCAATGTGAAGCCAATTTGGCATGAATTTCACTTCTAAACATTGTCAACTTAAGTTTCTTTTCACCATAATTTGTGATGCATGCTCATATGATTCATTTTTTCCACATTGCATAGAATTCATTAAATGTTATGATATCCTTTTAATTAGTTTGTTAATCATCAAAATATACTTAAGGATTTTCATTAATGTAACCACATATCAAGAACCTTAAAGTAATATAAATAGATGAGAGCTTTAAATTGTTAGGCATCAACTAGTGGAGCTCAAATTTGAGTTGAAAAGTCATTTTTTAGAAAAAATTTAACCTCCATTTTACAAGAGCTTTATCTTGGAATGGAGATCCATTGTTAATCCTTTCGAAAGACAAGCTTCCGAGTTTAAACTGGTTGTAAAAATTATTTTTTTATTTTTCCTATTGTAGGCTTGGTGTTGGTAGTGTCCAAACCACCAAATGAAAGTTGGTTAATTACGTTAAGCCACCTGGAGCTCATGAATTCAAAAGATAGTATTCATTATACCATAATAACTTTGAGTAAGAAAGTTGACTAGTAGAATACAAGCTAGTTGTGCTTAGAGAATGGAGTAGGATAGGGAGATTTGGACTGCTATAATTGTGCATTGTCTCCTGTTTATTTTTATTCTATGTAATTTTCTTATATGTGTGCCTAAGTGTATATCATACTACTTCATAATTATTTTTTTGTAAGCTATACTGATGAAGTAAACAATCATCATCATCATCTATTTATATCATAATGAAAACCTTCTAATGCATATGTCATTTTCCTTTCTTTCTTCTTGTAATCTCTTCTATTGCAAATGTTTAATGGAAAGACATACTTTATTTGAGTTCTCATGTTCCTAAGTACCTTTAGATAATTCCTTACTTTTGAGGTCATCCATGGTAGATGCTGCTTCAATCTAATGGCTTCTCCATATTTCATTTCTTGTTATAATATTTGCATTTTGCTCCAAATGGATTTCTTAGGATACATGTCTAATTTCCCAAGCAATGACTTTTGGCTTTATTTTAGTTTTACCGCTCTTGTTTCCTAACATTTTTGCTTTGAAATATATATATAAAAAAATTTATTAGTTTATTCAAAAAATTGGAGAGTTGTTGTCTTGCTTTAAATAAATATGCATTGTTAAAGTATAAAATATTTATTAGTTTAGTGTGTAATTATAACAAATATTTACTAGTTTGATTATAAATTATTAATTATTATCCATTCATATTAAAAACTTACTTATTTTTTCTTTATTTGTTCTTTTATATAATATTTAGGTTCTATGAAAAGCAAGAAAATATTTATGTTCTATTTTTATTTTTTCTTATTTTTAATGCTTGTAATTATTATATATGAATTTAATTATTGGTTATTATTTATGAAAAAGAGTTTTCTTTTGTGTAACCAAGTCGTTCAAATTTTAAGTTTTTTTGTCTGATGAAAAATTCAATCTATTCATGCATTTAACATCATTTATTTATCTAAAAAATTAAGTTTTATCCAAATCCAAATCAAATATATGCACGAGCCACATTTGCTCAAAAATAAACATATTTATGTTAAAAATGCCTAGATCCATTAATATATATATACATATGATTGTAATAGTACTTTAGAAAATCATTTCTCTATATAGAAATTAGACAATTTAGATATTGAAAAGTGATATTTAACATTAAATTATTTTATTATATTAATTTTACACTGTTGTAGATGGAGCTCATGCACGTTAATATCAGAGAAGTGAAAGAGTTTCCAAGATGTTGTAAATTACGATAAATACACTAGATGGAGCAGATTTTTTGTCAACCATTAAAATATTCAAAATGGAATAGGTTCTCATGGAAGCATTCTGAATTATCTTTTTATATTAAAAAATTATGTTATTATTATATTTTCTTAGATTTAATATTATTTTCTATTTCTAATGTTTACAATTAATATTTATTAGTCATTATTGATTTTATTTTTTACGTTTTGAAAACATAGATTGCTATACTGTTGAATTTAGTTAAGGTGTGTTTGGGAAGTAGCAAAATTTTTTGTGAAAAGTTTTAGGAGTAAAAGTTATAAATAATATGATACGACAAAGGAAATAATAAAAAGTAAAGAGAATAAATTTAAAATAAATAAGTTATGTTTATGGATAATTACATTAAAATAATTGAAAAGTATGGCAGTGTATAGAAAGGTGTAAAAACTAATTAGAAAATATGGTAGTTAAATCGAGCGAAAAGTTGTATGGACTGCCAAACACCCCCTTATTAACGGGATGAGGTCAAAATGGAGCATGACTCTACCTTACTTGTAGCTAGTAGGGCCAGTAATATAAGTGCTATAATGAAGAATACCAATATCATTTTTGAAAATTGAATTATGTTGAGTTAAAGTGTTTTGATGATAGACAAGTTAAGAATTTAATGCTTGAAATGTGTTGCTTGTATTTGATTCATG
>JAXCLR010000001.1:23528209-23552304 GCA_035584095.1 Annona squamosa
CCAATGGGGGGCTACATGGAATTCGGCTTAACCCGCGTGGGATCCAAATCACTCATCTGTTGTTTGCGGATGATGCCTTCATCTTTATCCGGGCTACGGATTATGATATTTGCAGCCTTATGAGAATTTTAAAGGTATATTCTGACTCGTCAGGCCAGGTGGTCAATGTGGACAAGACAGCGATTTTCTTCAGCGCTAATATGGATGGCACTACCAGGCGTGTTGTTACTCAGCTGCGGGGGTCTAGGGGCGACGAGCTCCAACACTACCTTGGTTTCCCTGCTTGGTTGGGCAGGGCTAAGAAGGGATTGTTCAAGAGCCTTAAAGAGCGCATCTGGAGACGAGTGCAAGGGTGGAAGGAAAGATTCCTCTCTTGGGGTGGCAAGGAGATATTGATTAAGGCAGTCGCTTAGGCCATCCCGTCATACATTATGAGTATATTTCTATTGCCAAAAACATTCTGTAATGAACTCAATGGTATGTTTAGTAGGTTTTGGTGGGGTGAACAGGGGAATAAACGTAAAATGAGTTGCATCGCGTGGAGTGAGATGTGCAAGTCGAAGCTGTCGGGCGGGATGAGATTCAGGGACATCTTCTATTTTAACCTTGCGCTGCTTGCGAAGCAAGTCTGGAGGTTGATAACAAACACTGAATCCCTATGCTACAAGTTGTTTAAGGCCCGTTACTTCCCAAACTCTGACATATGGCAATGCCATGAGAGAGCTACGGATTCCTTCACCTGGCGATGTATTCTGAAAGCTAGAGATGCAATTCATGCTGGGCGCAGATGGCGGATTGGTAATGGCAGGAGTGTGCATTTTTTTGAGGACCGATGGCTCGACTCAATGCTTACTAAGGTTGGTCCTCTCCCTTCCTCGATACTGGATGATGTGATGGTCAACAATTTTATCAATGAGGACACAAACACGTGGAACAGGGAGCTTATTGTGACCGCAGTGGGCGAATCTGGTTGGCAGCGGATCAACCTCATTCCCCTCCCTCCCACGGGGGAGGAGGATGTTCTGTATTGGGTGCATGAACCTAGTGGAGCCTTTACCGTCAAATCTGCTTATAGGTTTCTCACCTCCTGTGCTGGTTATCCATCTAATGCAACTATTTTCCAAGCTATATGGCGAACGAAGCTTCCCAGCAAAGTTCTTACCTTCGGATGGAGACTTTTCAAAAATGCCCTCCCAACAATGCTAAATCTGCAGCAGCGGGGTATCGCTGTGAATCCTGTTTGTTTGTTTTGCAGGTCTAACATTGAAGATGCAAACCACCTCTTCATGGGATGCTCACGCACAAGAGACATGTGGTCTGTGGCTCCTAGACTTATCCTTACGGGGGTAACTCTACAAGGCGCCATGGGATCACTCGTCCAAAGACAAAGATCAAAGGACCTGGCTCTTTTCATTCTTTGATGCTGGAGAGTGTGGTTTATGCGTAATAGGTATAGGGAGGAAGGGAAACAATCGGATTTCGATGGGATCACTGAATGGTGTCACGAGTTTCTTGAGCAACATAGTAGAGCAAAACTCCTTTGCCAGGATGGGGCGATTGACCGCCCTCTTGTACCCAGATGGTTTCCGCCGCCACCGGGTGTACTCAGGATAAATGTGGATGCTAGGAAACATAGCAGGCGGATGTTTACGGGGTATGCGGCGGTCATCAGGGACTCCGAGGGTGGCTTTATTGAGGCAAGAGGTTGGCGGCGGATGGGTGCACTTGAACCCTTACTCATGGAAGCCAATGCATTCCTATTGGGCGTAAATTGGGCTATCCAGCTACATCTTGACCGTGTGCAGATCGAAACCGACTCACTTCTTCTTTTCAACTTCTTAATGTCAGATTCTTCTGTGCTTTCTCCGGCTGGAGTGATAATTGCGGATATCAAAGCCATTCTGTCCGCGTCTCCTCATATATCGGCCCAGCATGTTCTTCGGCAAGGAAATAAGACTGCTCACTCTCTTGCTGATTTTGTGTCAGTTTCTTTTTTGGATCAGTATGTTTGGTGGAAAAATCCACCCCATGCCATCTCGGCAAACATTTATACAGATAATTTTTTGGCAATACATTGCTTGGACCGCTCCAACCCATCTTCCTTTCGGATTGAAAGTGAGCTGGGATAGAGCTGGATCCTTTTCATCAAAAAAAAACATGCCTTCTTGTGTGAAAAAAGATTTAGAAGGCCTTATTGGATCTAGGGGAAATAGATTTATAAGATCAAGAGCTTAGAATTTAGATACACAAAAAAAAAGACTTTGGATGAAAACAAAGAGCTAGAAAGGGACATTTTTCAGGTGAGAAAGGAGGTCTTACTCAAGGTTGTAGCCAAAGTAATTCCAAACTATGCTATGAGCTTATTTTATCTACCTAAAAAACTTTCTCATTATATCGGAACTTTAATGAGTCATTTCTGGTGGGGGGGAAGAGGAATGGAAAAACATAAGGTCAGTTTAATAGCTTGGAGTAAGAAGGGTACATTTATATCAAAAAGAGGCGTGAGCCTCATATGCTTGTAAGTCTTCAACTTATCTCTATTGGCCAAGTAAGTCTAAAGATTATTGATAAATCAAAATATTCTCACCTATAAAGTGATGAAGACTAGATATTTTCCAAAAAGGGATATGTGGAATTGCACTACCCAATTATGGATTCTTTCATGTGTAAAGCATAGGGAAGGCACAATAGTTACATAGAATTAGATGTCAATGAAGACTGGATAATGGTGAAGACATCTCATTCTTTGGGGATAATGGTCAAGCTAAGCGAGGCAAAATCCTTTAGAAAGCGAGATTAAAGGTAATTGTTAGGTTACTAAATTCATCGATTTGAATGAACTAATTGTTAAAAAAGCAGTTGGCGGTGAAGGGTGGTGGGTTGTCAGCTCTATCCTTATACTTGGAGAAGATGAGGACTTCAAATTCCAGACTTTGGAGCATGATGGAGTGTACAGGGTGAAATCTACTTACAATCTATGCCTTGCTGATCATTATAGAAGTGAAAATGACTGCCTTAAATCAGGAATCCAACCGTCCTTGAAACCTTATGGAAACTTGAGCTCCTTGGGTAAATTGTAATCTTTGATTGGAGGCTATTGTTGGACTCACTACCTATAAAAGTAAACTTTGCTAAAAGGGGAATCTTTACCATAATTGTGCTCTTTGTGCAAACCTAGTGATGAAAACTCTACTCATCTATTTCGAACAAGCATATCAACTAGGTGCGCATTCAGTCTGTGTCTCACAACTTCGCTTTCTGGAAAGAACTTTGATGATATGTGGGGCATGTTTCAGCACTTGCTAACATAGAGGAATCTTTATCCCTTTCTTCCTGTTAGAGGATTTGGCATTTGAAAAAATAAGCTCTACCCGGAAGATCTCAAGATACCACAATGAATAACAAAATATTACATGTAATAAATTCTCCTAAACATGAAAATATGTAATCAATCAATATAGACAAGTACCACCTCCAGGTGGTAGAAACCAACTTTTGGGATTGTCAAGCTAACCATTGATGTTGGCTTCAATTTACACAGTATGAGAATAGGTGACGAGCTGCGTATATGTTTATTAAAATGCTCGTTTTAACACAAGTATACGTGCCGATTAAGTAATAAAGAGCAAGAAGAGTATCGTTCCCACGAGGATTGTGCTAAATGGATTAGCACCTTAAATTTCAATTATCTAAGTGAATTGGTATAAGGAATGAGATTTGGTTTTAAAAAATTGAATTAAGCCAAACTAAATATAGTAAATGACCAGAGTTGGGTGGATATTGCTTAGATCGTCTTTCGATGATTAAGATAGGTGGGAATATGAATTCATTGGATCATAGCTATGTTATTTGGTTCCAATTAAGTTAGTTATGCAGAGATTACTAATCTAGGTTTATTCATATTCATATATGTCTTCCAACACATACAGACCTAACCATGTTTTAGTTATGTGCTATGTTCTCATGCACACAAGTAAAACAAGATTGATAACCACATAACCTAATCAAGATTACACAGGGTTAATAGGTATATTCCTATCCATATTAACATCTAACACAAACAAGAGCTAGAATACTTATGCCTTATATATGGATCTTATTCAAATCCCACTTTTCCAAGCATGAATCTGAATATTCGATCAATTCAGAAGGTTGCAAAGTTTGTAAACGCATTAAGAATGATATATAAGGGTAATCTCAAGTAACACAAGTCACAGTACAATAGTATTATTAGTTCAAGTATAAAAAACCAAATATCATAAGTTATGAGTTCAAATCCTACATATCTCCTACCATATGAAGGTTCAGCCCATAAACATGACTTCAATTCCCATATGGATTTGCAATGATAGCCTGGATCTCCACTTGCTCTTCTCTCCTTCCTTGAAGCTTTGGTTTCCTCCCTTTTCTCCATAGCAACCACGACCCTCTTCGTCTCTCTCTTTTATGGCCTGCGGAACTCCCTTGCACGCATCCCTAGGTTTCTATTTATAATGAGTAGCTTGCGCAGCACACGCGCAGAAATCCACGTGCGTACGGGTGTGTAACGGCGCCTAGGCACCAACTCTTTTTTCGCTGAGTAACTTTGAAACCTTTTTGAATGCCCTAGGAGTTCATGCCTTGGCGCTTAGGGGTTAACTCTCTAGAAACTTTTGACCTAAAAACTCTTCTGGGCGTGTCTGCATGTTAATGAAGTGGCGCCTGGGCGCCAGCCTACCTGCTTCTTTACTTGGCTCTATTCATCCTTCGACTCGCTCGCGTGCTAGTAATTCTCCGTCCTTCCTATAAAAATGAATAAAACTAAATAAATGAACTAAAAATGCCTAATTTATACTAAAAATGCATAAAAACTACATAATGCTTCTAAAATGCAAAGCGAGTGAAAATTTAACTAAATTGATGCAAACTAAACCTAATCTCTTGAACTAACATACAAAAATAGTCTGAAATTGTATGAGTTATCAATAGATTTGGGGTTGTTTTGCATGTTTGGAATGGTACTTTTATTGCAACAAAAATATAGATGAAACTTGGAGACACATATCTATTTTGGATGGAGGCGAATGAGATTCTAATTGGGCTTAAATGGGTAAGTGACCTTCCTTACCAAAAGGACTCTATACTTCTAATTACCCTTTTAAAATAAATGATACCGTCTACTCCAACCTACACTCTTTGGTGGACCCAATCAAAAGCCTTGCAAATAGTGTAGATAATCGTTCTTTTGTTCATGTATTGTGTATAGAAAATATTGTAGCCAACAAATTAGCTCAACTTCCCATGGGAGGAATACAACGGAGAATGTTTGGTGGGAAAATCCACCATCTTATATAGCTGAAGCATTGTATCTTGGCACTGTTATTTTTAATGAAGCTTCTAATGGCATCTTCTTTCTCCACATCTCACAAGATGTAAGTGAGGAGTGGAATTGAGGGGCTTCCATATGACCGTTTTCAGATTAATGTTGTATTTGACTACAACAAAACCTTTTAAACCAAAATATTAATCTAAAATTTTTTACTCTCTATAACTATCATATTTTTAATTATTTATCAACATATTCCTACATAACTATCCTACTTTACCAAATGGATTGCGTATTATTAAATAGTACATTTTAACCCTGCCCATCTATATAAAGCCTATAAAAGACCTAAACTAAAGTTTCACATACTGAAAGACTATGTGGTTAAGTTAGCATGTGACTAGCACATTGACAAGAGTTCCGCCTTAGGTGTGGAAAGTGTGGGCATCGAGTATCAATTTTGGCCGTTTATATTCTATTTTTTTTGGAGCAATATCTCTTTAGCTACTTAATTAGCACCTGGAGCTAAGATTGAAATGTATACTTAGGTTGAGTTATAAATACAAGAATTCAAAAAAGCTGTGATTAATATTAGTGTTTAGGTTTTGAAAAAAAGGGCAATTTTCATTTTGAACCCTCTAACTTTGCATATTTACATTTTAAATTATGAGATTTGTGTATTAGCATTTTAAACCTCGTGAAAGTTAAATTCGTTACATTTTAGACCCTCAACTATTACAACATTAAAAAACACCATTAAAATCTTATAAAATGTCTAAAATATCATTTACATTTTAAATCACTTGAAGTTTGGTTTAAACTATCTGCCCTCAAGGTGCTCATAAAATTAAAAAATATTGTTAAAATCTTAATTTGCATATTACCATTTTAAATCATGCGAAGTTTGGTTTAAAATGTAGAGGACATCTTAAACAATTTATAAGATTTTAACAAGATTTTTAATGTCGGTTAGGGTTAAGGGTCTAAAATACAAAAAATTAAACTTTGTTGAGTTTAAAATATTAATATACAAGCTTGAGGTTTAAAATGCAAATATTCAAAGTAAAAAATTAAAATACAAATTCGCATAAAAAGTTAGGATTGGTGCACTTTTTGCCCACATTGGTTTCGGAAGTACACGTCTTATTAGAATCTTTTTTGGATAAGAAAACTTGATGGGAAACCTTAATCCCATTCCTCCCTGAAAACTGGAAGGTGCTGGATGAGGATGAACTAAGAAGTTGCATTAACAGTTGTATAAAGACCTTCGTCTAATTAGAATTTAATAATTAAAAAAAACGTATGAATATTTCTTTCAGTACTGGGGGTCCGTTTCCTTTTATTTTTTTTTTTTTGTGCAGTTTTTGGCCAGAAGTGTGCCGTTCGGTTTCCAAAATGGGAGGCCCGAGCATGGAGCTCTGAAAAGGGAGAGGAGAAATGTTGGAAAATGGAATAGATTCAACTCCACTGGAAAAGCATTAATTGAGAAGACAGGCTCATTAAATTTCTGACCACAACTTAAACGCGAGAGTTCATCGCTGCATTTGTTTCTTTTGCTGCCTGCATTCACTGCTCTCTGGAACCATATGGCCCATGTCCCCGGACCGGGTTCACGGTGCACCGGAGTATATCAAATTTATTTTTTAAAATAAATATTAATTTAAGTTTGTTTAACGTATGTATTAATTTTTATTATTTTTAGAGTATTTTAAATATTTATTTTTAATTTTTGAAAATTAGAAACATTATCAATTATTTTTAAAAATAAAAAATAAATATCTAAAATACTACAAAAATGATAAAAATTGATATACACGTTAAATATATTTAAATTAACATTTGTATAAAATAAATTTTAAAAAATAAAAAAATAATAAGTTAATACACACGGATGCACTAAGAAAATCGCCACCCCATGTCCCCACCCCTCCTCTCTTTTCCCATTTGATTGCCAAACGTACTCGAATCTGACGCGAAAAAAATTCTCTTTAGTTGATGGATGGACAGGGATTAGACATTAACATCACATGCCACGCATATCAGCATTGTCTAATCTTCCTGATTGTCTGGTTTACAAGCGGACAGAATGAGACCATGAGAGGGAATGGTTTTCCGTGGAGAAATAACATTTTATAGTAGGGATGAAAAAATAGGATTGAAAATGCCCGAAAAAAGTAGAATTGTTATTAGAAAGTAATAAATTGTGAGTATGTTTGGTTGGGGGTAAAACTTTTAGGGTGTGTTTGACAACAAAGAAAAATGTCAACTCAAAACTTTTCAATCTAAAATTTTTCATTCTAAAACTTTTCATTATCTTTAATTATTATATTTTTTAATAATTTTTTCACATTTTCCTATACAACTACCCTACTTTTCAATCATTTCTACACAACTACCCATACAATTAACCTATCTATTTTAACTTTATCATCTTTACTCCTCATCATTACCCCTATCATATCACATCATTTGACAACTTTTACTCTCCAAAACTTTTCATTAAAAGTTTTATCCATTCCCAAATACACCCTTAATGAAAAGTTTTTGAGGTAGAAGTTGCCACATTTATAGAAAATTATGTGATATAATAGGAGTAATGATGAGAAGTAAAGAGAATAAAGTTAAAATAGATACATTAGTTGTATGGTTAGTTGTATAGAAATGATTAAAAAGTAGGGTAGTTTGTATAGAAAAATGTGAAAAAATAATTAAAAAATAAAGTAGTTACGGAAAGTGAAAAGTTTTAGATTGAAAACTTTTAGTTGACATGTTTATATCCCAAACAAACACACCCTGTATGTGTATTTGGGAAGTGATGAAATCTGAAGCCAACAATTTTCAGAATAAAAATTTTTGAAATGAAAGAAAATAATGCAATATGATTGAAATAATGATATGAAATACAAGTAATAAAATTAAAACAGAGAGATTACTTGCATGAACAATATAGAAATGATTTAAATAGAATAGTTATATTGGTATATGTGAATAAATAATTAAAAATAGAATACTTGTGGAAAATGAATAATTTTAAATTGAAAATTTTTAAATATGTTTGTTTTAGAAAAAATCTTAAAATAAGTGAAAGTGATATGATATAATAGAATAATAATATGTAGTAAAAATAGTAAAGTTAAAATCGATAGATTAGTTATATGAGTAGTGAATAAATGATTCAAATAGAATAATTTTATTTGAAAAGGTAAAGAAATAATTAAAAAATAGAATAATTGTGGAGAATGAAAAATTTTAATTTTAAAAAGTTTTTAGTATTATCATATATACCCCGCATTAGAATTGAAAACAATGAAAATTGATGGAAGTTATTCTATGATCAAGCTATAGTCTTCCATAGGTGTTCTCGTTGGAGGCTGTATCTTTTACAGCAGGCCTGAAATTCGGCTATTTCAGACTAGCCCGAAAACATTTTTTTATTTTTTTCAATTTTTTATTGACAAGTAAAGTTCGGTATATTAAATCTATCAAATAAGTTTTATCTTTTTTGGATACTTTTAAGTATTTTTCATATTTAAACATGGTGGTATTTCTATAATTTTCCGATCCTATGAAAACGTCACTTTGTTTAAAAATAAAAAATATTTAAAAACATCTAAAAATAATAAAACTTGGTTTATAAATATAATACGCTGACTTTACTCGTTCATGAAAAAAAACTGAAAAAATAAAAATATATGTTTTGGGACCGGCCGTAAATGATAAAAAACTTATTTGTTGCCACTCGAATTTGAGTCATAAGGCCTAAATACGTTGTGTTCTAAGATGACCATTGCATGATGCTATGGACTGAATATGGTGGCGAAATCTATTGAGGAGCAGAAAGCCTTGTACAGCTGGCAACCAGATGAATTAAATCATGGATTCCAAACGGGAATCCAATGAATTTTGAGCGTGCACTCATCCGTCCGCAAGCGATCAATGAACTTAAACTAAGTAGCCATTTTCATTTTCGAAAGGAAATAGGAATTTAGCAGCAAACGTCACAGTAGTTATTGAAGAATGGTTGGAAACAGTTGTTTGGTTTGGTTCTTTCTTTCTTGTAACCAACACCTGATGAAGCTCTGTTCTTAAACGGCCCAGATCCAAATGAGCAAGGAATCACTAGGAAGTCATACGCTCGTGACAAATAAACACCCAAAAATTAAAGGATTTCAGTGCGCTGCGCTTAAGAGCAAGACCCATCAACAAAAACTCGCATAGTTTTGCAGTGATTATTCCATAGGAAGCTGCCATATGGCCCTTAACTGAAACAAATTCAGCAGTTTCCTGGCTTCTGTACTTGAAGTCCTGCTAAAATCATGGATTTCAAAGACAAAACAGGAGTACAGGAAAGGACCCAACAACCAAATACTTCGTAGAATTAAGTGATTGAGGTGGCTCTCAAAGATGGAGCTTGCTGAGTTTTGGGCTGGCTGATGTGATCTCTTCCGTGGCTTTTGGTGAGACAGGGGCTTCTTGATTTTTGGCAGATGAAGGAATTGATGGAGTTTTTGCAGGTGGTGCAGCGCAGACCGGGATCACTGTGCGAATATTAACAGCTGGAGCAATGCCAGGCACTCGAAATTCTCCACCATGAAGCATTCTTGATTGCGAAATTCCAGCAGCATTGGCTGGAATCTGGTGGAGGACCGCAGGTCTGAAAGGCCTAGCTCTGATTTGGGGTTGTTGGGCCTTGTGATCAGGCAATGAAGGATTGAAATTCGCCATTTTAGGAAGGAATAATGGATTGATGCTAGTAGAGTTCGCCTCAAATCTCCCAGCAATTGAGCCAGTTTCAGTCTTTTTTCCTTTTGCATCTGATCTCCCACTACGCCATTCCTCTTCCTTGATCTTGTGCTCTTCCATTGGAGGTGGGACTTCTTGCATGCTGCCATGAGGTTTGCTTCTGATCTGTACTGTGGATGGCCTACTTATTGAATACATGTTTGTGCTGCTGCTGCTGCTGCTTTTTTCCTTGGATAGAGATTGTTCTTGGGAAGTTGCCGAAATGGAATGTTGTTGGAAAGTGGCCATTTGTTGCAAGGTGATGGGAGGAGCTAAAAAGCAGTTGTATTTCTTATTGTTTTGATTAGCTGAGTAGATGGAAGAGACATCATCGGGTAAAAGATCCAGAATCTGGTTTTTCTGATACTGTGGGGACTTGTTTGAGGATAAATTGGAGCCATTTTCTCTGTAGCCCAACATGGATCTTCTCCTTAGTGGTTTATTCTCATCTTTGGGCTTGAAAGTTGTTAGCACCCTCGCCACAACAACTTGGTCTTGTTCGTCATTGCTGTCGATCTCTTTGTTCGACTGACACATACAACCCCCCAAATTTGGCACTGCACATATAGCCATGATTAAGTTCCGAACTATATGAAAAACACAATTTATGTGGAGAAGGAATCGAAACAATACGGAAGTGTATCATTGCAAATACCAAATTGAAAAATGGGTGTTATCTAAAATATGGTTTGGTATGGTTTGATTGTGATCAGGGGAGTCCTGAAACAGAGACGCCAAAAGAAGAAGAAGGGAAAGAGGTTGCTTGGGTTCAAGGCGTTTACATTGTTTCAAGGAAGACCAGGCAGCCATAGCAGCGTTTTTCTCAGCTTGCTTTTTCGTCTTTGCTGGTTCACCAGTGAAATTCATCCCAGCTAGCTGTACAGTACATGTGAAGACAGGAAGATGCCCAGGGCCTGATCTCACAGTGGTGTAAGCAGGCAGGTTCAAACCGGCCCTATGAGCAGTCTCTTGTAAGAGGTTCTTGAATACGCCAGTCTCATCCTAGAAAACAATGGGCCCACCATACAAGAAGAAGAGCAGCAGCAGCAGCAGCAGCAGCAAAAACAAGAAACAGACAAACAAAAGAAAAGAAAGAAATGGGTTTTCTGTTCAAAGTACAAAAAAATGAAAAGTGATCATCTTTAAATTGTTTTTCCTTTGGAAGAACTTACGAGCACTCTTGCTGTGAGTGACCTGGAAGGGCCCCTTGTTGAGAGGATGTTGAGAGCTACCTCAGCTGCTGCATGCTCTGCCTGTCTAAGCGTGGTGCAGTAGCTAGGCCCTTCAAAGATCTCACCATTGAAATTGACAGATGCTTTGAATCTCGGCGCATGATCTGGGCCTTCCCTTATGCATGCATATGAAGGGAGGTTGAAGCAGCTCCTCTGTGCTAGCTCTTGCAGCTGATTCTTATACATACCTGCCCCGAAGGGAACGCAAAAACATAGAAACGGAACAAGGTCCATGGATCAACACATCAAAGAACAATACAAACAACACAGACGAGATTGGAAACGAAGAAAAGAAGTTAATCACCTATACAAGAATGAAAGACCAATGTATCTCACATCTCAGCAAGGTGAAGAGAGGGAGAAATACATGAAGGGCATAGGCTACACATTGGAGGTTCCCCCCACTTTTTCCTTTGTCGTCAGCTTTTGTTGTTGGATTCCTAAAGTCGGAGATTTCAATCCCTTCTGGCTTATTTCACTGCATTGCATAAAAAAACACACTTCCCCAATACACAGCACAGTTTTCCAGCACTGGCAGGCCAAAACCAGCCACTACCCATCTCGGCCTCATCTCATCCTCTGCTGTATTAATGAGCATTTATAACTTTCGTAAGCTTTTGCATCTACTCTCCTGTCCATATACAACGAAATTGGAGGAGGTAGCTTTGGGTCTGGATTCCAAAAATGAGGATTCTAAACCCAGGATTTAATGCCATGAATGATTCTTCCTTTAGCCCAAAGTCATTGATCTCGGATTCTTTGTCACGGCCAAGAGGAATTTTAATAGTTGAATGAGAAATATGGCCCCATGAATCGAGATAAATACAAGGTGTGTCCATGAACCCATTAAAATCTTTTACTCTGTTCTCTGCAGCTGTAGTTATTTCGGTCATCAATGACCCCTTCTCCCCGGTCAATAGAAGTTATGGTGGAAATCTTTTTGGAAGATTCATCAATGACCAATGGTAGTTTTTTCATAGATCTTCGTAGAAAGCATTCCAATTGATAGCTGATTCATTAATCCTGTTAACCAGCGTTATGCTCTCCTCATGATTGCATCGGGAAATTGGGACAGGGACGTCAATTTCAGAGGATTGTCGGCTAGAGTACCATGCGGGATGAATTCGATTCCATCCTTTTGCAGGTAAAATTAAGTTGCTTGCATCCTAATTGGAACTTGGAAGGATGCAAGTTGCTTGAATGAGAACCACAAATTGAATAAGAATATAATCTTGCGGATTGAAAATAAAAAAAAAATTGTATTAAAAATGTACAAAAATTATATTGAATTAGAAAGTAAAATGTTATTTATACATTTTTTGTTCCAGAAACTGGGATCCTTGGAACACTAGTTTCAATTCACAAATAATTATTTATAAATTTTATTATAATTTGTTAGTTGAAGCAGAGTCGTGATCACATATGGTAGGAAACGCCCTATCAAACCCTTTCTTCACTTTTCATGAAATTGTCGATATAAATTTATCTATTTATAAATCAGAATTTATCATTTTTAGAAATATATATTCTTTTAAAATTTAAACACAAGTACTGTGGTAAAAATGAGCAAATATCCTTGTATTTAAAATTTTAAAAATATACACATCTCTAAAAATAATAAATTCTAGTTTGTACGTTATACACATTTAGGTTAACAGTTTCATAAAAAAATATATAAAAAGTGAAGAAATGTATTTTACGATTGGTTGAAAAAAATCCTTATTTTGGGGTGGGGGCATTTGATCATTCCACTTTACATCTTATCAAGGGAGAGTTTGTTTACGTCAAAAATATTTTAAACTAAAACTTTTTTAACTTAAAAATTTTTACTCCACAATTATCCTTTTTTAATGATTCTTTCCCTTTTTCCTATACAACTATTTTACTTTTTAATCATTTCTAACTTTTTTTTTTACTCGTCATCATTACCACTATCATGTCACATTATTTTTTCTCATTTTAAAAATTTTTACACCTAAAAGCTTTCAACAAAGTTATATCTCTTTTGAAACATACCCTAAAACATACACCTAAAACCTTTTAACAAAGAGTCTGGATCTGCTAAGTCCACTTTCATTTTTACATTTGATCTTATCAGCAATGAAATTGATTTTAAACAAGTAGATTGAATACAAAGAAGTTGTTGTAGATTGAGAAATGTGATATTATATTAGTAATGGAGAATAATATTAATAATAAAAAGTAATATCGTTATGCGTTTAAAAAAAAAGAGATTGCATGAGGAATGGGAAAAGTAATATGAAAGATGAAAAATAATTTTTAATGAGAAATCTCATTTCATTTTGTCCAATAGGTTAATCCTAAACCACTTAGATATGGATTATTTGTATTTATGTCAACTCAAAAATAAAATATTTACATCTATACTGACTTTAATAAATTTTTTTACTTTTTGTATTTATACATTATCACTAGCTTCTATCTAACAACTATTGGATATACTCTTAGGGATTGACTCCATGGATGACTATGCTCTCTATGGTTTTCTTTGAATATATGATAATATAATTATATTAAAATAAAGATTATTATAAAATATGTGTCCCAAGTCCTAACAAGTGGTGTCAGAGCCTAGTGTCCATTTTGTATAATACAATAATGGTACTAATAAGGCTTTTATAAGAAGTGATATCAAAGCTTAATGTTCGTTTTGTACAATACAATGTGGATTTCTATGTTTTTGGATGTTTTGAATCATATGGAAGGGTCTAATTGACCAAAAGAGTCTACAAATATAAGTTTTTATATTTTTTGAATATGCGCACAATTAAGTAGTTAATTTTTGTGAATTTAGAAAGCTATCTGCAAAGAAATTTTTATGCATTCATTATTTGTTGCTTTCTATTAATATTCGAACTAACCAATTTCATGCAAAAGTTCTATATTTCAAAATTCAAAATAAAGTTCAATAATTTTTTGGACATTTTTTAAAAATTTAAATTCAAATAATGATACAAATATTTCTTATGGATGTTTATTATTATAAAATGAATTAATTATTACAACATGCTACCAAAGCAACCTTTCTTATATATGTCAATTTATTTTTAGAACATCAAGATGGTTGTGTGTGTGGAAGTAATGCTAATATTAATCAGCCTAAAGAAAAATTAATATTTTAGTTGAATTGCATGCACATCTACGGTAATAAATATGTATAATTATTCTTTTTTTTAATAATAAGTTGGTCCAAAAAAAGGCTTGTTACTTGATAAGATTTTATTGATAAATTTTGAGTTTTTTTACACCAAAATAGTTGTGTATACGTAATTAAGGAAGACATTAATCGACATAAAGCAAGGTCAATATTCGTTGAATTGTGTAGATACCTAGGTAATAAATACGTGATAATTATTAAGTATTCCATATGAACATTCATTTTTCTAAAGAAAGGTGTATTGTTTGACAAGATTTTATTATCGATATTTGATTACTATACCAAAAGTACCATTTACAAGTTAATACCTCTGTTCAAAGACTAAATATTAATGTTGTATTGGGTATCTTGTGATAGATCCTATCATTATTTGAATTACTAAAATTTTAAATGAAACTTGTGTTAATGTGTTGTTTTGTTAATTTTATTTAATTTATCTATTTTTGCTATATCTACCAACATCAATTTTATTTTCATGTGGACTGCAATCAACTTTAAGTAATGAAAAGAGAATGTCATGATCGTTGTTGGCTTCATAGATCTAGACCTTACAATAAGGGTTGGACAACTTACTGCTCTTATGATTGAAAGTTCCAGTGAGAAAAATAAGGACTTTGAAAAGTGGGATTATTGAAATTGCATGAGTCTTATGAACATGAAATGTGAAATTTCAAAAACTTTTAGGGCACTAGTCCAAAACATTAACTAATGCCAAGATTTTGTTAAAGAATTGAAAAGTGCTTTGTTAAAAGCATTATAGTTGAAATAAGTATGATTCTATCAATATTGATTTCAATAAAGTATAAGGACGAAAGAAATATGAGGGAGTATATTTGTGACGCCCCAAACTGAGACATCACTTCCTTACCTCAAGATCTATTGATTGGTAAATGTGAATCAGGATTGTTGCCCTGATCACACAGTGGGTTCTTAATTGGAACTCGTCTAAATTTTTTTTCATTTCTTCATTCATCATCATTTCATTTATGATATAAGCAATGGTACACTTGTACATATCCTTTCTAACTTCTCAACATGCACTTATACATTAAAGGTCCTCTCAACCTAATCATGACATTTCTATTACATACATACATCTATTCTATTATTAGTTTACCTAGAACTCAAAACTTTAAACAAGTTCACATATATATTAACATATCTGAAAACTTCCATTCATAACATTCCACTGACCATGGCTAATCCTTTTAGCCCACCTGGGTACTACTTTGTACTTTCCTTTGTTGCTTAGGTCCATTGACCCCTTGAGTTTCCGGGTACCTGTCTAAGGTTTGGAAAAACAAAATGTGAGTGATAACTTAGTAAGCAAGCATTTTGGGGCAAGACTTTCCTTGAAAATCATTTCCTAAAATATTTTTCTCATAAATCATTTCGGCCAGGGAACATTTTATGTCCCAAAATATCTTGATATAAACCATATTTGACAATGGACATTCTCATGTCCACGAAAAGACGCTTTTCCACATAAATCATTTTGACATTAGACGTTCATACATTCTAAGACATTTTTCCACTTATTCCTTGTTGGAAACGGACGTTTATACGTCCTAAAATATTTTTCCACGTAAACCTTGTTGGCAATGGATATTCATATGTCCACAAACACTTTTATCCCTTGAACTCTTTTAGAAACGGATATTTTTATGTCTACACGTATTCCAACATAAATCCCTTTAGGAAATGGATATTCTCATGTCTAACTATTTTTCCAACATAAATCCTTTGGAAATAGACTTTCTTATGCCCAAAATATTTTCCAACATAAATCCCTTTTTCATGATCCCTATCTTGGGGCTTGGTTATAATAAATAAGTCATAAATCCTTATCATGAAAACTTTTGTATAAAAACTATTTTTTATTCTTAATATTTACACATTTTGTGTAAAACATCCTACTTTTAGGGTAACTTATGCATAATAGCTCATAGAAATCCAATTTAGAATAAATTTTTGCATAAATGCTTTTATATCCCAATTTTTGGGCTTTTGAAAAGCAAAACGTATGCAAACACACTTCTCCCTATTTAGTAGTGACACTTACCAAGTGATCATGCTATTTTTTGGAAGAGAATAATTAACAACATACTAGCCAGGTGGCTATTTATTTATCTTGCTTCCATCTAAGGGAGGGCGCCACTGGTACTCCTGCGATCTCTTATTGACTTAGCCTTATATAGAGCGGGTCTCGGTCATCCCACCCGTGCTTTACAACTTGCCTATTTCTTATACTAGTGTACCGTACATTATTATGATGGACCGTAGTCCGTTTGGTTTGAAGAACCACAGACTGCAATCTATGTCCTTTTAAACCGGCATAACAGACCTTTGTCTACATCCATAACATATAAAAAAACTTAGACCGAAGTCTGTATCAAAAAATTATTTTCAAAAACACATTATAGACTACAATCCGTGTTAACTTGTAAAGCGAGCGCACCTACTTTAAACAAGTTGTTATTTGAAATCTAATTTTATGATGACCTTTCTTAAATTCCGTTAGAAATATTTTAAGTAAAATATTTTGATAAATATTTGAAATATTTGAGAAACAACACACTTTAAAAATCCTTTTAATAAAACAACATGGGAGGTTGGTCATCCTTAAATCCCTTTCAATACATCCGTATAAATATTTTTTAAGATATTTTCAACATAGATTTCCTTATAAAAAAGAAATAAAAACTTTTCGAATATCATTTCAAAACATATGAACTTTGTCCAAATCATCATTTATTATCTAATTATCATGACCTAGCAATACAAATCTTTTTCATAAATCAAATCCCCTTTTTCCTTTTTCTTTAACAAACATAATTATTTATTATAAAATATCATAAAAGAAATTCAAAGCTTATTTACATTTATTGCTTTGTGAAAAAGGATAAAATTCCTTTTTGCTTGGAAAATAAGTTTGAAATAACATCATAAAGAACTTGTTTACTTAAAAGCAAATTCATAAAAAAAATCGACATAAAACGTGAAATCCTTTGAAAATGTTATCGTGGAGAACATGCTTACTCATAAGCAAAATCTCAATTTCATTCACAAAAAGCATTACCAACCTTTGACAACACTAATGATAAAATCCTTATCTTAAAACGTATAGCTTGCTTCCTATGAAGCAAACCTTGAGGTTTTTTCTTAAAGTCATTCTTTTTCAAAACTTAAGGTTTTTCATTAAAGCTGTCATTTTCAAAACTTGTGGCTTTTTATTAAAGTCATCATTTTCAAAACTTGTGCTTGCCCATTCGTTTAAACATGATCATAAACAATTTCAATCACACATCATCACATAGAAAGAAAACATCATTTTAGAAAGTTTGCTTGTTTACCTGAGAACATCATAATCCTTTTCTTCCATACTCGTCTTTGTCTTTGCCTAGATAAATGAAAATAATATTTCATTTATTTACATTGTCTTCAAATACTTATATTTATTAGGTTTTCCAACCTACATAAGTTCAGCTAATTTAACCCACTTGTCCTTCAAGTCAGGTGTTCATACTTATCTCTTCATATACGTCCATTTTTCAATCACTATGTTCCCATGCCATTAAATGAAATGAAATTGATAAATACATAACTTGTTCATAACTACATATGGTTTAACGGTATATTTCTATCAATTAAATAACTCTCCTTAATAAAAAAGAAACTTATGCCCTACACATGGATCTAGCAGGGACTTTCCTTTTTCAAGGATTAATCCTACAATTAAATCATCTTACAAGGTATTTAATCTTGTAAAAAGCATTAAACATCACATGCAAGGGTAAATCTACATCGCACAATCATATAAAAATCAAATATTCATTCCCGAATCTTAAAGAACTAAAATAATATAGTTTAGATATCAAGTCATCCTAACTATCCATCTAATGGAAGTTTAGCTTAAATATATGATATAAAAATCCTTTACATCCATAATGAAAGTATCCAGGAAAAACAAAGAAAAGGAAATAGAAAGATAAAGAGAAAACTGAATCTTGGAAACTTCCACCAACGAGATCGGATCTCCTCTTCAATTTGAGCTTGAAACGGGTTCTTTTCTTCTCCGTATGGCTGCTCTGTCAGCTCTCTCCCCTTGCATAAATCACTAGGTTTCTATTTAAACTATTCAATCCGCGTAGCACACGTGTAGAAACCCACATGTGCGGATTCGCCGTGGTGCCTAGGTGCCAACTCACTGGATGCTACGTAACGTAGAAATTCTTCGGGATGCCTTGCAAACTCGTGCTGTGGCACCTGGGAGCCCCAAGCCGGTGCTTGAGTGCCAACTCCTTAGAAGCTTTGTGACCTGGAAACTCTCTGGAATGCTTGTATGCTATTGAAGTGGCGCCTAGGCGCCCCACGCCAGTGCCTGGGCACCAATTCCCTAGAAGCTTTTGCCGTGTGAGGTGCTAAAACTTCTGGCTAGAGCATGTTAGGTGGCGCTTGGGCGCTAGCCAGCCTACTTCTTCACTTGGCTCTGTTCTACATTCAACTCACTCGCATGCCTCTAATTGTTCATCTTTCCTGCAAAAATTACTTAAACTACATAAATGAACAAAAAATGTATAAAAACTACCTAATGCTCCTAAAATGCAAAACTAGTGAAAAATGAGCTAAATGGATGCAAACTAAATAAAATCTTTTGGATTAACATGCAAAAATAGCCTAAAATGAGTCATGATAACTCGCATCTTCATGAATTATCATTATGCAAAATAAGAATTTGCATAAGTGAATTGATCATATAAATAAAGAGATTAAATCCATGAAAGACAATGATATTTAGTACTTTTTAGTTACTTATGCATCAAGATATAGGAAATGACCCTATAAAAAAATAAGATGTCTTGAATTTATTTGGGTTGCAACTCCCAAGAGATGGGCTTAAATCACACCACTAGCACAACTGGCAAAAGGCTCACCTTAAGTGCAAGAGTTCAAAACTTCAAATCTCGACTCACGGAGTTTATTTCTATTGTCAGAGTAGTATCTTCGTATCTACTTGGGGTGTGTGTGAAAAGTGATAAAACTCTTAGATGAAAAGATTCTATTATAAAAGTTTTTAAATTGAAACAAAATAATATGATATGATAAGGGTAATGATGTGGTGTAATGAGAATAAAGTTAAAATAGATTTGTTAAATGTATTAGTAATTATGCAGGATAATTATATAGGAATATAATAAGAAATGATGCTAAAAATAGGATAGTTGAGAGATTGAAAAGTTTTATTTGAAAATTTTTTATTTAAAACAAACATGCCCTTGGTTATCAATAAATACAAGAATAAATTAAAGATGGGGAAGCATATAAATTTTATCATTGCTATTAGTATCAAAAAATAGATAAATAACCTCCAAAAATTTTACTTTCATCGAGCAACAGAGTTTTGCCTCTAATCCATGCCTTCTTTAATTTGAGCCACTAATAATGCTCCCTTTTCATGCCATAATCAAAAAGACAATCCAAATTAGTTAGCCAAAAACCCATCGCAAGGGTTTAATTCAAATAATAATATATAAACATTCACATCAATGGCTAATTCTAGTAACACAATAAGGACAAGTGGTAGATTCATATCTCACGTTAAACAATGTAGAATTCATAGACTACTCACTAAGTTTCATGCTAAGTATTTACAGATGGAAGTTGATGCTTGAAAACAGTTAATGAAAGAAATAAGTGAGTTAGTCAATCAAGAAGTAACAAAGTTGGAGATAATTAAACAAGAAAAAATCACAGTTACTTAAGGAAGATCAAATACATATCTAAATTCATCGAAAAAATTTGAGCAAATTTCAACGTCATTTATTTTCGATCGAAAAGGAAAAAAAACTCAAATTGTTTTAATCTTTAGAAAGACAATTGAACTAAGGAAAGATTTAAGTCTTTCTGAAGAATTGGCATAACTATCTAAATTCAATGAGCGTATGTTTGTTGAGCTTTCTAATTTAAGAGCAATCATAGGGTATAAGCCAATTTATCCTCATTTTACTAAAGTAGAATTCATCCTTAGAAAGAAAAAGTTCCAATCCATTAATGATTTTGGAATCATTTTAGAACTTGATTATGCAGTAAATCTCTCTAAGGTAATTAATGAATGGGCAATATAGACAAATAGAGCAATCAAGCATAGTGGAATGGATGTTGAAATTAGTTAGTTATTCATCATCTGTGCTTATAAGGAGAATGCAAGAAAATTCTCAAAAGCTTTGAGAAAGAAAATTAGAATTGACACCAAGATCACTCAAATATTTTTGCAGATGGAGTGTTCGCAACTGTGGTAGAAGAACTAAAAAATGAATTTTGTGGCATATCAATTAGTAAAAAAATCTCAACAAAAATAAACTTACTATTATCATTAAGCTTCACATTTATGATATGTCAAATTTTGATTATTTTGTATTAGAATTCCAAGTGTTATTATACTTTATTCATTGCTGATCAAATGAACATGACAAAATACTTTTTTAATAAATTATCGGGAAGGTGGCCTGAAGCAGCACAAAAGTTCTTTAATTTTCTCCTCAAAAAAGGAAATATAGTTGATGGCTTAGGAGGAAGAGTAGAAGCTATTAGATATGCAATGGGAAAGACATGTCCAGAACTCGTTATCTAAAAGGGTTCAAAAGCCTTGCTCCTAATGGATAAGTCTTGTTGAGATAAAAAGGCAGTTGGTATCATAAAGAGAAAAAGAAAAAGTTCTTAAGATATAAGAAAAGAAAAATACCTAAGAAGGTTGTCAAAAGGCATTGAAGAAAATATCTGTCTCAATCTAAAACAATGATTAGATGAAGCAATAAAAATTCCTTGAAAGACCAAGTAAAAGCCTTCAAGAAAAAATATAAGCAAAAATCAAATGTCTGAAAGAAAATCCTTTGAGCAACTGCAACCGTTGCTGGATTTATGGTAAAAAAGATTGCAAAATGTCACATTCTCCTAAAAAAAAGAATAAGAAGACCTACATAAGTCTCCTATTGGTTGAAAAGGACAGTACCTATGAACTAGTGTTTGTAGAAGAAATTGAGTACGATACTAGTATATGAAGTAGAAAATGACTATACTACTAAAAGTGATCAAGAGCGTTACCAAGAAAATAATATAGATTGATTCTTTATGATGACTGGTCTCACACTTGAAGAGGACTTATACCTCTTGCAACTAGCATTGTTAGCAATGCACAATTATAAGTAGCTGATCCCTCAACTTCAATAACATAATGGAAGTTATCCAAAGTCAAAATAAGTTAAATGCATAGAACATTAATGTTTCAATTTAAATCACCAATTGTAGCTAACTTATACGAGGTAAAATCCATGGTTTCCAAAACAAAACTAGAAACATTGGATATTCCATTATTAGATATGCAAAAAATAAGAAGAACATGTAAACAACATAATAACTATTTCAACTTCATCCATATTGGAATAGTCCAAGTTGGTCTAATGCCCCTATTTGCAATAGGTCATGATACTCCTATAGTAGCTACAATTCTGGATAAAAGATGAAAAACATTCTCCAAATAGCTAATAATATTTGCAAGATATAAGAAAACCTATAAAAAGGTCCTATATGGTTTAAATCTCAACTAAATTTCGTGATGGCACTAAATGATGCTACATTAGTAGATTTCTTAACATTAAGAATAGGAATAAAGCCCAAGAGAATAATATTGAATGCTAAAAATTTAAAGTATGTTTGGGAAGTTATAAAACTTTTAAATGAAAAATTTTTAGTATAAAAATTTTTAAAGTGAGAGAAAATAATATGATATGATAGAAGTATAATGAGGAATAAAGAAATAAAGTTAAAATAAATAGATTAGTTATATGAGTAGTTGTGTAAGAATGTTTAACAAGCCATTTGTTAGACATCCATAATAGCTATTTAATAAGTATCACTTAATCTAAGAAAAATTTGGCAATATCTCCCCATAACTACAAGGGTTGATGCAAAATACATAATATGTTATTCATAAACATCTCAATTTTTAACCTCAAATATAATATTCAACTTTAAATTCATACATTTGTATTCTTATACCATAAAGCATTTATATAGTAAGTAAAATCTCACACACCATCATCATACAGCAAAGCATTCCAAAAGATTATTCTACATAATCAATATATTGTGATCAAGTTTGAAATATTTAATTTAAGAGGTTTAATAGTTGGAATCAACTAAATAAGCATTAACATTACTAATATTAACAAAAAAAAGTCCATAATAATAATAAAAAAGCTTTACTCTACTTAGTCAAGCCCCTAGTTTTGTTTTCTTCTTTAGCTCCAACTTAAGGTGTCTTACCTGGTCTGTGATCTAAAGACAAACAACAAATCACATGAGTCTAACAGACTCAGTAAGTAGATAGCAGTTAGTACAAAATAAATTTAAATAAGACTCTTAATATACATGTCATGACATTGATGCAATAAGTCATTTCACAAATGATTGCGTAAGACATAAGAGACCAAAATCCACACCTAAGAATATATGCATATAACCGCATGTCTTTAACAAACCATGCACAATTCCCTCCTTATGTCAACCAAGGGTTATGAACAACCTCTTTTTTTCTTATGTTAATCAAGGGTCGTGAATAACCCATTTTAGCTAAACAATTGATCAATATACCCAATTACATCAAATATTATGTGATACAATATACCCATAATCATATACATGCATTAAATTATCAGTTGCAACCATTTATCTCTAATGATACATCAACCAACACATAAAGAGAAAGTAGCACAAACCACGCAGATAGTACTGTCACGCATAGGCATTTCATTGAACACGTGACAAGCATATGAGGAAAACCTCTAGTTGAACTTGTTAGTCCTGGGTTTACAGAAAAAGCCACGAGGGAAGGGGTAAAATGGGTTCTTGAAATTTCCTTTCAGTATATTAAATTTAACCCCTTATGAGTTTAATCCCTTTGATGAAATATGCTAAGAGATAGAAAGAAATGGTGAAAATAGAATATAATAAAAGCAATCAAACCACATAAGAGATTACAATATATAGTGGTTCAGACAACCTTCCCTATTCTACTCTTCCAAGTACACACCCCTTGTGTCTTGGATTTCATTATTGTATATCAAATACAATTTGGAGCACCCACTTTCTTCTAGTTCAAGCTCTGGGGGCATCTACAATAACCACTTATTGGTGATTAACTTCAACTAAGCAAGTCTAATCCATCGGTGAGTAGGGGTGCAACTTGGTTCCGGGTCGGTCCGAACCCGCCCGACCCGACCCGGTATCAAAACAAAAAAATGGGTTTTATTTTAAAGATTTTTTCCAAAATAGACCCGGTTTTAACCCGACCCGTAGAAACCCGAAACCAAACCTGAGTTCACACCAATCCGGTACCAAAACCCAACCCGGTCCGAACCCGGTGTAATTTATATATAATTTTTTCATAAATTATACATGTTTTTAAGTTTTTGGAAACTTTGGAGATATAAATTCATTTGAATTTTGAATTTGTTTAAAAGTATATGTAAACTTATTTAAACTTGATATTTGTTTATATTGTCATTTTAAATTTGGATTGCACTTAAATTAGATTGGAATG
>JAXCLR010000001.1:23561283-23575928 GCA_035584095.1 Annona squamosa
ATTCAGAAGTTGAGCTCTTGCAGTTTGAAGCAAAGTTCTTCCTCTTTGAATGACTTGATCTCTTTGAAGCTCTTGAATATAGGAGTTAAGCACACTTAGTGATTTTTTGCTTCTTCCCTCGTCTACAATGACTCCCTTTTATAATTATGGAGGGAATCCGAACGTTTGAAGGTAGGTGGCGTGCATTAATTACGCTATTATTCGAACTTTGCAACCCAAGTCGCAGGCGGAGTCGACTTCGGGTGTGATTTCGCCTTACGTAGCGACTTTAAGTTCCAGGTCGGGTCGACTTGGGTATCGACTTGACCCAAGTCGCAAGTGGAGTCAACTTCGGTGTACGACTTTACTTTGTCAGTTGTCTTGATGAACTTGAAAACTTGGAGATGCTTTATTTTGCTTGGTTCCTCCATTCCTTTAGTTCTTTTTGCATTTTTCATATCGTCTTGAATCATTGTGTCTTCTCTTTAGCTTGCATTCATTTGCTTCATGTTTTTCATTTCTTGAATCCATAAGATTTGAATATTGTAATCTTGAACAATCTTCTTGGTTGAGTTCATGCATTTTGCTTGAACATGGATTAGTCTTCAAATGTTGTAGACCTTATGAATTTTGGAGAGCTTGAAAACTTGTATGGTTGATTTTGCTTTTGATTCATGCACCTTGCTCTCTTTTATTTTAATCTTCATATCTCGAATTCCTTCATCTTGGAATATGCTTGGAGCTTTGCTTTGGACTTGAGAGAATTAAGTTGATAATGAGCTTGTACCCTTGATTTGGTCTTGAGAAAACTCCAGTTGATCTTGAAAATGAGCTTGAATCTGCATTTTGGAACTTTGAAAACGTCAAGTCGAACTTGGGGTCGACTTTGCCTGCAACTTCACCCAAGTCGCAAACCGAGTCGACTTCGTTTGCGACTTTGGTATTCTTCTGCCCCAAATTCATCTCTGGAGTGTTTTTGCCGTCTGAAGTCGATGCTGGAGTCGACTTCGTTTGCGACTTGGCTTCCCAAGTTACAAGTGGAGTCAACTTGGCCTGCGACTTCACCTGCTCTTCTCCCATTTTCAACTCTGGAGTGATTTGGCTCATTGAAGTCGATGTTGAAGTTGACTTGGGGATCGACTTGGCCTTAAGTCGATGCCTGAGTCGACTTGAAAATCGACTTAACCTTCCATGCTTTATTTTCTTCAAATGTATATTCCTTAAACACTTCTACAAACATGTTAGTAGCCAAGACCTACTCAAATTGATTTGTTAATCATCAAAATATAGATTTAGCTTGTTTTCCACATATTTCCAACATTAAGAACCATGATTATAGATGATCAGTCATCTATAGGAGAGAAACAAATAAAAAATTTAAAAATAAATTTTGTATAGAAACCAGTATATGATCAGTTGTCTATAATATATGGCTCATAGATTAATAAATAAACTACGTTAAATTTATAAATAAATTAAAATTAAAGTTAGATTACGATTCCAGAAACCTGATCCACTAACACTTGAGGCTACAAATGAGAAGGACAAGAATAAAAATTGAGAAATGTAAAAATTAAAGCTCAACTGTTTTATTTTTTCCATTTTTATTTCTTTACTTTAATTATTTTATCACATCTCTTTCATTTTATTTTATTATCTTTTCACAAAGGCAGAGTTCTTTACAGCTAGCCGCATGGGAATGGCCATGTGTCCGGTTGTAAAATATATATTTTTTATTTATTTTTAATTTTTTATAGACATGTAAATCTAGGTGTATTTAATTTATAAACCAAATTTTACTAATTTTGAATTTTTAAGCATTTTTTATTTTTAATTAGAGTGGAATTTTTGAAAAAAATATGAAAATGCCACTCTATTCAGAAATAAAAAATATTTAAAAACATCAAAAATAGTAAAATTTAGTTTATTGATTAAATATACCTAATTTTACACAAAAAATATATTTTTTAGCTAGCCCAACTAAATCATCCCATCATTTCATATTACTACCTTGGTTATTTCTTTGTTATCGAAGTGCACCAATTATATTTGTTCATTCTCCATAGTAGGGGTGGGAATTGAAGCGGGTCGACTCGTGATTTGGCTTTGACCCGACCCAATTTTGGTATGGTAAAACCAATATATTTTTGACCCGGTGTAGGGATGAATTAGTAATTTTGACTCGAATTCAAAAATAAGGTTGGAGTGGGTCGACTATGTCCTGACCCAAAGAGTCCAACTTATTCTGCATATACTAATTTATTAAAAATTATAAGTCTATGTTTAAATAATAATATTATTTTCTTTCAAGTTTCTTACTTTTTTATGTTCAATTTTATCAACAATAGAACAATCAATTTATTCAAAAAACAATATAAGAATTAATAAAAAGAATTTGTACATAAATAACCCTTATATGTAATTGCATATTAACTCATTTTAATAAACTTTTATTATATTTTCAAATGTTTTGTTTTTTAATTATGTGTTTTTAATAATTAATAAAATATCGAAATATATAATATTTAAATTTAGTATAGATGTATACTTATGTTTGATAGGTATGTAAATTTTTAAAATTATCTTATTTGATTCGTATTTTTGACCTGACCCGCTATTTAGAAACTTGTCTGGTACCAACTTAAAGTTTATTTTGTAACTTATTAAAAAAAATAAAAGTCAGGCTAATCTTATCCTAACTCAACTCAGTATAAAAAAAAAAAAAAAGTTAAATTCAATTTTAAAAAAGTAGGGTCGGGCTCGGCAAACCTAGGCCACGATCCGCAACCGTACTGCACAGTAACCCGCTCCCTTTCTCCTCACGCAGGCGGCGTGTGGGACTAAATATCGGGTGTGGATTGGTCTCGGCCGGCCTGAGTATCTGCGCAGGGCATGAGCTCACTAAAGCTCCTCCATCGTCCTTGATCCGTCGTCCCATTCCCTACCGTCTCCCCCATAGTCCCACCCAACACTGCTCTGCTCAGCAGAGCCGCGCGCATAGCTTCCGACCTGCCACGCGGATGAAGCACGGTCGCAGGAAACGCCTGCCCTTACCGTTCTTCCTTTTCTTCTGCTCCATCTCCACCCTTGCCTGCCTCTTTTTCCTCTCCCTCCGCTACGTCGAGCCCGACCAGGCGCTTCCGACCGCCACCTTTAACGAGGACGACGGCGAAGATGACGATTCTCTTGTCCGGCACGCAACCACTACCGACACTGAACCCGAAGCAGAGCCGCCGGACATGGAGCCGCCGCCGCCGCCGCCGCCGCCGCCGCCTCAGCGGGCCACGCCCTGCGCTACGGTCGAAAAGATGGGGCGGCCCTTTGCGCGAGGCTCAGGAAAGGAAAGTCTTAGAGTTCGGAAGATGATCCAAGATCACTTCGCGATGCATGGTTAGTTGTGATAGTCCATATGCCCGTCTGCCGCCGAACTGAACGGTTCATTGCATTCAGAACTGTGTTAATGCTTTTTCTTGTTTGTTTGAAAGAACTGTGTTAAATACGTAGTAACATAGCAGTTGCTCATTTTGGTCTGCTTTCCTGAACTGCTTAAATTTGCTGTTTGGATGCTAAATCTTTATTGTTGAAATGATTAGTCATTTGTTGGCTCCTGATGCTTGAAAATTTACATTTGTCTATGAACTTAATAGTAGCCTCGTTGTTGAAGTTTGGCCATCCAGTGACGAACTTTGTCATTTTCGAGGGTGGTCGATCATGTGAACTGATCCAGCGATTGTGATGTTCTAGTTGGACCTTTTGGCCCCTGGAAGTTTTGCAGTTCGTGGAGAATAGATGCTAAAACAAATTTACCCATGTGCTGGCTGTTGATAACCTCAACGAGTGCATATGATATCAGTACAGTAGCATGTAAATTCGAAATGTAGACTTTTCTCAAAAATAAGGTTGATAATTGGATAATTCTTGTCTAAGATGGGAACTAATTCCCATTGAAGTCCGTAGGAACCATTCCAAAACTTATCATTTTTATTTCTTTTTTTTTAAAAATCTTTACCATACATATCATTTAAAATATAATTTTGATTGCTTATAATAGAAATTAAAGAAATCAGATATTAGTGTGACCTTAATTTAATAAGTAAAAATTGTAAAATTTATAATTTTAGCATAGAAAAATCAATATACAATACTTTATCAACAAAAAAGAACTTCTTTAGACTCGTCTAGAGAAAATTCATGTATATAACATTTTAGATCATTCAAATCTTATTTTTGATATTACTTATAACCTAAAAATATATACACCATCAACATCTTTATATCATATTTTTTAATTTGCACCATTTGATTTATACTATTTTCACTATAAATGGTCAAAATCATATTTTAAATAATATATGCATTAGGTTTTTGAAATAAAATCAAAAAATTAATTTTTTGGCCCATTGAGAGCGGTGGGATTCCATTGAAGCTATTATCCTTGATTGAATATCATCTTTGAAACCTTTAGTGTAGATAAATCATATTGGTTGACTACGGATGGGCTTCAATTTATCATTGGGAATTGAGACCCCAATTAGGTTACATTTGATTAGGGATGTGGCGTATTTTACATTGGGTACTGGTCACACTGAAGTTTTTCATGTAATCACATTTGTTTGTCCCACTTTGATGATGATGTGAAATTTAGTCTGCCCATTGAATTTAGCATCATTTGTTTAACAGGAGACACCAAATTTTATCTAAGTCAGATGTGCATAGGCTAGATCAAAGAATGTGTGGAAGGAATGTAATGAAATTTTTGTATTTATATATCAATTTCAAAGCTGTATTTCCAATGTGTAGGCCATCTAAACTTCATTCTTATGTGGATAAATGATTATATAAATGATTATTTTATTCTAATGCATCTGTGAATGGATCTAAGTATTTTTAATGATGTTGTATTTTTAAATATGTATTTGCAAGGCAGGTGCTCCGAGAGTCAGAGGGCTTCCTGCCAAGCAGTTTTGCAGACAAGGTTTTGTTATGGGTAAAGCTTCCGAAGCAGGACTCGGTAATGAGATGTATAAGATTTTGACTGGTGCTGCACTGAGTGTGATATTGAACCGGTCTCTCATCATTGGGCAGTCAAGGTGTGTAACTTGAGCTTCTTATAATCTGTGACTGGTTGAAAAGGACTTCCACCTTTGCTAATCTTTATGCATAGTTCTTGTTCTCGTCTGGTTACATATCAGGTAAAACACATGATCAGATATTGAACTATTTGGGCTCAAAGTACATCAACATTGCCAAGGGGGCTATAGGGTGTTCATAAATTGTTTATTTTGAGCAAGGGTTCAGTACAGCTCATACTTTTGGCTCGCTGGTATTATTTGCATTCTTTAGCTTGTCATGGTCCAATCTACTACATACTGCCTGAAAATGAAAGAATTCATGTTTCTTGAATATTTGGTCTACCCAGTTATAGTAAAATTTTTGTTTCTGTTCACAAGTTATGCATGTTCTAGTCTGTTTGGAATCTGTGGATGGTATATAGAAAGAATCTGTAATAGAAATGTGTCATAACGGAAGATGACAGATCTGTAGTAATAGATGCCTAGCTGGCTATTGGCAGTTGCAATATTGATCCGAATCCTTTGCTTCAATTTAAAAATTTGAACCAAAGCATTTCTTTTTAATTTTTTTTTGACTTTTAATAGATGTGTTATAACTGAGGATTCCTTTACATTTACATGTGTACATGCAAGGCATACGTGAGTTCCACCTGTTTGACTAGTGCAAATCTCTTGTTTAGGAGTTGTTTATAGGATATTGGAGACCACCATTATTTCTGGCATCAATGATGTTATTAAATATCATTTATGGCACACCAAGGCATATGTTAAGTATTGTTTGTTATCATTGCTGAGGCAGAAAAATGTATTTGCCTACATGGGAAGAAATGCTTTAGATTTTTAATGAACATTGGAAAACATCAGGAGACGTTTCCATTTAGTTAGAAATTAAAGTAGGCCATGTCTCAGACAGTTCCAGGGCCTGCACGGCTGAAATTGTGTCACCAATGAAAGACAAGGGACCATGCATAGGGAAATAATGGGGTTATCTGAAAAGATTAAGGTAGTACCATTTATAGACCTAGCACATCAAACACTATGCACAAATGAAAAATGGAGTGCTTAAAGAGTGTATGGGATGGTTAGAAACTTGGAGAGAGTATAAAAAATTGGTTAACTATATCCTAGCATTAGATCCATAGGACCAGTTACCCAGCTGTCTACTGTCATACATCCATTCATCCATCCAAACATCCGACAGCCCATGCATATATTCACCAATTGATTCATCCATCTGGGCTGTCCATGCATCCTTTCAACCAGTCATTCTACTAAGTGATGCATGCATTGAACTGAACAACTCATCCTCCTGTCTATTCTTTCAACCTATCCTTTTAACCAAATAATGCACGGCTTCAAGCATTGAACTCCCAACTGGCCCCTAAAATCATCCATCAATCATGACAACTCCCCCACTGAAAAGCATGAAAGAAAAAAACAGATCTGAGCATGGATTCATGGAAAGATCCCTAATAAAGGGCTCAACTATGGCATCAATTTCAAACCATATCCCCAGCTCATTGGGAAAGGCATTCATTGTCAAATGCCTCAATCCCTATTATGGAACATAAATGCACGGTTCAAGAGATATGTTTAATAACCTTGCATTTTACCATTTCTCAAGATCTCAAAGCTTTTCCTTTTGATAAAGTTATGAATTGGCTGATTTGCTATAAAGATAGATTCCTATTTGATTTTGATAGTCCCCTAATTGATCTGTAGCTACCTTTTTTTCATGATTCATTTATGGGTGGACATCCAGGAGTATTAATGACTTTGTGCTGGTTCTGTTAGAATTTTTTTTTCTTTTTTTTTTTTTTTTAGAGCAAGTATGAAGGCTAGAGTGTGTAAGTACCTTACGTCATACCATTCATGCAACCAGGTTTAGTTCATTTCTTTGAACAGAAGTGGATTATTTCAATCCTTAGGAGTAGTATGTTGAAGAACTTCATTATGGGACTGGGGCGTCCGGATGGGCCACCCAGTCCCACGCTCGTCCCCCTTTGAACTGGTTGACAATTTTCAAAATTTTTCTAAGTACCCGGAGCTTCTCAACCTCTTCCACGGCTCGCTTATCAAGAAGTGAGAGGGACGAATCAATGTGACTCGGGGCTGAATCTCAGTGGATCGTGGCAGCAAGGCCACTTTGCCACTTACAATACCCCGTCGCGTATTTAAGTCGTTTGCAAAGGATTCAGCCTGCCGCCTTGCTGAAATTGCTATTCAAGGCGGCCCCTTTTCTCAAGGGAAAACTTTATTATGGTTGTTATGGATTGTTTAATTAGGTTCATTTTGTGGCTTTTGCCACCCCTTTTATGGTAGCAAACATAGTGGTAGTGCACATGGTGTTATTCGCCTAAGTAGATTTCCCTATTCCATTGTCTTAGATTGGGATCCCATTTCTCTCATCCATTTCTGGAATGAATTTTCCTGTTTGAAAATGGTGTTGAATTCTCCACGAGTGCTGCTTATCATCTTGAAATGGATGGCCAAATCTAAGTGTTTAACAAAATGTTAGAGGATTCTTTGTTTGTTTACTTTAATTTTCGACATCCACGACTGAGGTAGCAGAGAGAAAGGATTACAAAATAATTTATCATGGTTATTTGTATTGGTAGATGATATTATCAAACAGTTGGTAGCTATAACATGGATTCAAATACGAGCCGATATGGGGGCGTATCAGCCGTGTCGTACCCGTATCAGCCATGTCCGATACGGGATACAGTTTTGGCTAGAGTTTTTAAAAATTGATTGTATTAGTCGATATGAGGGACGTATCGGTGATGTATCGGCCGATACAGGGGTGTATCGGTCGGGTTGTATCAGCCAAATGAATAAAATTATAAAAAATTCTATTTTTTCAGTCTTTTGCACATGTTTCTGTTCCAAAACTCTTCCCTTCCCCTACACTCATTTTTACATTAATATTCATTGTTTTCTTGCAAATAGATAAATTTTTATTTTATTTCATATATTCTTTACTCTCACAAATATAAAAATTTTAAAAATTATTCTGAAAAAACAAAAAGAGAAAACTTTTTATCAGTTATGCAAATTTGTTTAGGTAATGTAATTGAGTTTTTCTTGCAATTTAAGTAAAATTGAGTTTTTTTTCATTTATAAAAATTTTTAAAATCTAGAAGTAAAATCGAACAGCTCAAAAATAAGAAGTTATCAACTTTTTATGGGTTTTTATCTTGTGTTTATGCAAATATATTTTATTTGTGAATTGTAATTAATTGATTTATGATTTATTATATATATATTTTTTTACTTTAGTTATACTTGATTTTGCTATGCATCTTGCATGTTGAATTGTTCATGAGTTTACATGTCTTGTCTATGATTTCTTTTTTCGTTTAAAATTCATACTATATGTTTTACCATAGACAATTATTTATAAGAGAAAATAGACCGATGCACCACCCATATATAGTCAAAATGCATTTCCTAATTTTCTGATTTTTTACATATTTTTTATGGTAAAAATAAATTCTGTCCGATACGGTCCGATACCGATATGATTTGGCCGTATCGTATTGTTTTTAGAGGAGACTGATACGCTGTTCGATATCGATATTCCGAACCATGAGCTATAACTGTTGGACATTGAAATTTGAGTTGTTGGACGGATCATTGTTATTCATGAGTTGTGATGATGGATTATATATGTTGGGTTTTGTTTGAGTGTCAATGAGTTAAAAGGTTGTAATCGTCTCATGTGTTTGCAAGAATTCCCATTCAAAAAATTCTTTCCACATGAATAGGGGAATAGCTCTCTCAAAATAGCTAATCCAGATTTTAGTTCTAGATCCAGCATCTGATATGAAAACCAATGGTATTAGAGTAAACTGTTATGATTCTCAGTTGCAGTTGTGTTGCAATGGTGCTTATGTTGACGTTACTGTATTCATTTGGCACTAAGGCAAGGCCTATTATTGCAAAGCCAGCTTGAGGGAATGGGAGTTTAGGTGTATGGTGGAATATTAGGATCTATTTGCATCACTTATGTAGCCCAGTGGGAGTAATTATAGAGCCCTGGATTTCCTCCCTTGAACAACTAATTTTTAGGGGTGAGTTCCTTTATTATAATAAGAATAATAATAATAGTAATTATTATTATTGTTATTATTATTTTTTAATTATCTTAGTTGATCTTAGGTAATTATTCAAAGTTTTAAGGGAAAGTCACCCTCAAAGGCTAGCTGTTAAGGGGTGCTAACCCAAGGTTATATAATTCACACACTGCCCTTCATATGAACGATGTGGGAAAATGAATACTAAATCCAACCATGCCTAACAATCATGGCGTCTGCATGAGTTGGCTTTGCATTAGGTCTAAAATAGTTCTGCACAGACATTTCAATGCCAAAAGTCAGCGCTTATGATGCGTGATTGCATTTGAGAGTAATGGTGGATGACTTTGATACCTTTGGGGAGATTTCGAATGATACATTTGGACCAATATTTGGATTTATTAGATAGGGCTATTCTGTTATTTGTATAGAAGGAGCCTTCTTAAATCAGAGTTGTTATTCAAATGACAAATGATTGCATTTTTCTGTACCCCAAGTGATACTTGGATGGTACTTAGCGTACACATTCTGTTTATTACATATCATGTATAACACTGATCTTTACAATGGCCTTTGATTATGGTAGTTAACTGTTTGATAGTATCTTTCATGAATGCTAATAGTCACTTGTCGTTCTTTTGTAACCCTTCATGTTGCCTTGGCCCTGCATTCCTAACATTATCTTCTTTCCTTAAAAGCCTGCTGGTCCTCTATGTAAGGACCTACATCCTCCTATGTAGCCCATTTAGTTGATTTGGTACCTTATGGAGATTTAAAAATTTCTGAGACTGCAATAAATCACCATCAGCATAGAATTGAAAATTAATCCTTCCATTACGATATAACTAGTTAGACAGATGGTTCCTGACCAATTCTTTGTTCAAACCCTCTCAATTCATCACCAGAATTGTGATCTGATGCATTAGTTGGCTTGGAATTTTTTTTAGTGGATAATATAATTTTCGACTCCATGTAGTTCTGCCTATGCAAATGCTTAAAAATTTTAGTTGCCTTTTTAGGTATTGGGATTAGTTTAGTTTTCAATGTGGAGAATTTGTTTCCTTTTATTAGTACTTTTGAGCATCTTATTTTGCATGCTGGGTTCCATTAATAGTACTGTATCTTCAACACCTAATCTCTATTGCCTTTCAATACAGTTAAGGCATACAGATCAGATGGGGAGGATGCTAGAGGATGAGATTGTTACTTTGAGCTAAGGTGGATTTCAGCTCTTGCTTTGTCAAATAGTGAGATAGACTAGATGTCGATATGGCATTTATTACAGATAAAAAGCTTAGAAGTATTGATAAAGAAGTACTATAAAGGCAAGTCTTCCAAATCGCAGAGAATTGATAGAGATTGTGATGAGCCACAACAGATTAAGTACATTAAGATCCAGTATTTAAATTAAAGTTAATTTTATTTGATTTACGTGCTTGCTGATAATCTGTTTAGATTTTCTTCCCACTATTTTGGGTCTGATTCTCACCCTAATAGGATTCGGTTTTCCCCTCTTATTCTCATTGAGTTAGAATTGGGGCATAATTCTCATCATGTGGGGATTAAGGGATTTGGACTAACAAAAATCTTTCAGACATAGGTACACATGGCGCTTGTTCTTTGTAACTTGTGATGAGTATTGATGAGTGCTCTTTAACACATGCTTCCTATCTGTTTCTTATTATTCAAAACATCATTGACTGGTACCCAATGAAACAATACAGGGTGAATCATTTCACTCATTTTGTGGCAGTAACAGTCCCTGGAATTTATGAATATGTATCATAAAATTCAATTCCTGACCTTTGTGCTAGTTATAAATATGATGATTGCTGATGTTACATTTGTGAGAAGTGAACAAATTTAATTCCTAATTACTTCTATAGATTAAATTTCTTTTAGGTTTATATGGCATAAAGGTTCACTGTTGCTTGCAACACTAGCTTGGTTGTCCTTCATTCTTTCTAAAATGCTGTTGAATAGTTGTCTGGATATGATTGAGCTTTTGATCCTAAGCACGCTAATCATTTTCTGCAGGGGTAAATTCCCTTTCGAGGATTACATTTCATATACCAACCTTTCATTTACTCTGAAAGAAGTCAAGCATCTTTGGAGACAACATAATTGCGAAAGCAAGCATGGGAGGCGTCTAATTATCAGGACAGATGATTTTGAGAAGCCATCAGAAACGAATGTCCTTTGTAGCGATTGGACGAATTGGAGGCAACCTATCATATGGTAAGTGCATAATTTGAAATTCTCAAGGTAGATACAGGTAAAATATTTAAATGTAATTAGCAGCATACACTTTGCATGAATATCTTGTTACTGCAGCTATGCATTTGGGGAGCTATTTAAATTGATTAGTGCGTTGAACTTCTAAGTGTAATTAACTGTGTAAGGAACCAAAGTATCCCATGAGACATGTTTTGCTTATTACATTTTCACTTTATTTATGGCTGAACCACTAAACATTTACAAGTAGATGTCTGATACATGTTATTTGCAGACAAATGAGTTTAATATATAAAAAAAAATAATTTTGAAAAATATGAGTTCAATAGGTAAAAAAAGAAATAAAATTGAAACTAAGTAAATGACAGGATGCTTTAAGATCCAAAATATTTTGGTAATGGCTGTACGAACTTAGGAATGGATTGAGAGGAAGTAGAGGAACTGCAAGATAACTTTGGGTAAGTTAGAAGGGAGCCTACACGACAAGCTTCGAACATTTGTGACAACTGACTGTTATAGCTGTTAAGGATAGCTAAGTCCCAAAGTCATGTGCTGAACAAAAAGAGAAGTCACCCAAGCATGTTGTAGACAGTGAGGATGCAATAAAATTAGGTGGAACTTAATTATAGATCGGCAGTGATATGAAGGAACCGTTTCCATAGAAATTTCCATGAAACTTCTTCATTCTATATTGTAGAGGATAATTGGGTTGAATTCAACCTGTTTAATGGTCTATAAGATGATATGAGTTGAAAAATGTTTTAGTGGTCTATAAAACAAAAGCTAGGAAGACAGATGATGCAAAAAAAGAAGCTTCTCGAGGAATTTATTAATTTTTTTAATGTGTGAGGCCTTTCCGACAAGGTGAAACTTGGGTTAATTTGGTTCGGTTTGGTGCTTTGGTGCTTTGGTTCTAGGTTGGCCTTTACCCTCACACCATTTATAGAAGCCCTGTGCTATGTTACTCATAGGTTGGTTTGGTTTGAGGTCAACATTGCCTTGCTTATATCAATGTCAGGTTGGTTCATAAGACATAATAAAAGGTCTAGCAAAATTGTATCAAAAAAATGAACATGAATAAAACATAAAATTGTAAAGACAAAGGTATGGTGAGAGGAGATGGGTGTGATTGTTGGAGAAAAATAGAATACGGATTTATGGATACTAGCAATAGCTTTCTTGTGGGAGAAGATGGGTGTAGAGGAGATGGAGAAGGGTTTTAGTGTTTGAAAGTTGGGAAAATGAAAAGGGGATCTGAATTTTTATGTTAGAGGTATGAAAATCTCATGTCTGGTATCACAGTTTTCTGCATGGGTCAGCTCTAGGTGCTCATCGTGTAGGACTAATCATACCTAATTTTTAAATATGGATTGTAAATTTGGAACCTACCATAAGTGATGATGCCCAAAAATAAAGTATTTGCCCCAATCATGCCCATTAAACAGCACTGCGCGCCTGCCCAAGCTTAAGCTGCTTTACTTGTGCCCTTGTGCCTAGACCAACCTTTAACAGCTATGCCTCAAACTAAACATGCTCATAGTTAGAAGTATGAGGAGGAATCTAGTACAACTAGTTAAGTGAAAATTTCAAAGCAACCTATTGTTTTTTTTTTTTTTTTTTGGTTAAAAAAAATTCGAACCATGTATAAAACATTTGCGAGTTAGTACATAATTTTCAACATTTGTGATTAATCGTTGGTAAATGCACATGGATGTAGCCTATGGATGTTTTAGATTTAAAAGAAAATTTTGAAACGAAAATACCCAAGAGATTGCATGGAAATTTTCATGTAACTGGTTATATTAGATTGCTCCCTTTGAAGTATTTATCATATCGAGATAATGTTTAGCAATTCACTGAGGTAAATTTAAAAGAAAAAAGAAAAAAAAGGTTAAATAACGATGAAACATTATAAATATTATGAAAAGGTGAGATTGTCTATAAAAAATTGTTGAATGCGCAAAAGATAATGTTGACAACGGAAATAATGTAGTGATCATGGAAAAATGAAGCTGACTCGGGAGTGTTTACCTTGCTAGGATAGGAGTAAAAGTAGAATTATCGCCTTGAAAAGGATAATAAATGTTTTCTTGTTTCTTTTGTGCTTAAAAACTGGCCCTCTTTGAGATTGATCTGATCCAGTGGCAGGTTTTTTGTTTTATTTTTTGGTCTACTGTTCCAAGGTCCCAACCATATTATGTTTCTCTGGGCCCAATTATAAACAATCGTTGGAAAAAAAGGTTGTCCAACAGGTTTATTTTTATTTAATTTTCTTTTTTTTTTTTTTTTACAAAAAATCTAAATGGTATATAATATTCATCCATAAGTATATATTTATGATGCTAAAAATCAAATATTTTGAAATTTTTTTATACTAGATATTTATTTACAAAATTTAACCATTTCATATTCAGTCTCAATTGATGATCTCCAAAATTTTAACCGTTTCATATCCACTCTCAAATGATGTTTGAATATATATATAAAAATTTCCGATGAAAGTGGTTTTTGGCATCATAAATATATACAAGAGATGAATATTACTAATGGTTTAGAATCATTTTTCAAAGAAAACCTTTAGTTAAATATTAAACCAGTTGGTGAAAAGCCCTTTTGTCCAACCGTTGGTATATCACTGGGCCTGATGTTCTCCTTCTGTCATGATTATGCAACTAGCTGACATTTCATGTCCTGTGCCAGCAAATCTCCATGTGCTGGAGGTTTCATGAACATTTCTGGCCTTGTTCTGATGCATGTTTATATTCTCAAATTTCCGTGGCAGGTTTCAAGGCACAACCGATGCAGTTGGAGCTCAGTTTTTCTTGAAGAATGTACATATTCGTATGAGGACTGCTGCTGCTCATTTATTTGGAGATCCAGGAACTTCTCAGTCTAGACCAAATGTCTTCGGGGAGCTGATGCGAGTTGTTGTATCTCCTTCACAAATTGTTGAAGATGCTGTGAACTGGGTTCTTAATGGTGGCACTGATCCTGATGTGACGCTGCACATGCGTATGCGTATGAACAAGTAATTTTCTTCATACTCCAAATTAGCATGAATTCCATTTTCTCGTTTAATAGGTTGAACCATAATTAGTAAACATGAGTTTCAAATTCTGCGTATGAAAACAAAGAAAAATGTTATACTGTTGCTTACACATTTAACATGAGTTCAGATGGTGGAAGCAATGAATAGACAACTAGATCTACTTTATTTTTTCTCAAAAATTTATTAGATATTTCTTCTAGCAATTAAAAAAACAAAAAAAATGTGCTCATC
>JAXCLR010000001.1:23576861-23612309 GCA_035584095.1 Annona squamosa
TGGCTCTAATTGTATTTGAGGAATACAATAGTGGAACCCAAGTCACAAGGAGTGTGAGCTTGGAAGAGTGGAGTAGGAAGGTTGGCCAAACCACTATAAAAATCTTGTGTGCTTGATTTATATTTCTGCTCTTTACATTATATTACTTTCAACTTCATTTCTTCTATCAAGGGGATTAAACTTTCAAGGGGTTAAGTTTTTAAGTTATCAAAGAATTTTCTAAGAACCCAATTCACCCCTCCCCTCTTCGGTTTTGCCATTAACTTGGGGTCAACACCAACAACAACCGTCATCGTGCTATGAGTTTGTCCCTTGAACCACCATCCAGATCGCACTCTATTGGAAAAGAGCCATATGAGTTTCACCCCATTTTCGAAGATCCAAACCTTTCAAATCCAGCAAAACTAAGGGTCAATCATCCAAATCCTGCAACTATTCATCCTCTCATATTCATTTGTCGGATTCCGATGATGAGTAAGACTTAAGTTTCATGCAGGCGATTCTGTTCATATGATGGCAGATGGATAATTTTTTTGTGTTGTGGTGAACTTCAAATTTTTTTTCTATTTTTTGTTAGCAAACAAATAATATTGGCAGACATTTATATAGTTTATTTTTATCATAAACATGATATCATCATATCGATGCACTTAGTTAGATTTATTTTCCAATTTTGCATTTTAGTTTAATTTTTCAATAAGGCTATCTGATATTTCTTCTTTGTTGCTTTTTGTTAATGAAAAAGGGGGAGAAAATGACTTGAATGATTTAGAGTATTAAAATAGGGGGAGTTTTGATTGGAAAGTTCATTATATTCTTAACATGTCACTTGTGATTTGTCATCATCAAAAAGGGGGAGAATTGTTGACTTATATCTGATGATAGACAAGTTAAGAATTTAATGCTTGAAATGTGTTGCTTGTGTATGATTTGTGATGAATGGTTGTAACAAATTAGCATTGAAGTGTGTTGTAAATTTGTTGAGGTTTTGCTGTAGAACTTCAGCAGTTTTGGTTTACAACTTGAATTGATTTAGTTTCAAACTTTAACTATTTTGGTTTGAAACTTCAACAATTTTTGGGTTGAAACTTTAACAATTTGCTTAGCAAGATAAATGGATTAGTGATTGGATGATGACGTGACTAGTTTGAAGAGCTGTCCTGAGTTGTTAGAGGTTGTTTAGAAAAATCTGATTGGTTGCGGATTTAGTGGAGGAAATCTCTCTTGGTGGTTTCAGTTTGTTAAGTTGTTACAGGTTGTTGAGAAAAATATGATTGGTTGCGGATTTGGTAGAGAAAATCTCTCTTGGCGATTAAAAGTTAAAAGCTATAAATAGACAATGAATTTCAATTGGAAATTCAATTCAGAGAGAACATTTTCAGAAGTGCAGATCTGTCTCAAGACATTCTCTGTGATCATCTGTCCATCTGTCAGAAGTAACATATTGAAGATCGTCATGACCATCCTACTAAAAGCTTCATCTCCGTGTTTCTGTGCATTTAAATTGGTTGTAAGCTTTATTTAATTTTTATTTATTTTACCTTGAATTAGAGGCTGTGTAATTCAAGAGGAAAGCTTTCATTGTGATTTGTGAAAAGCTTCACGTACCACCTGGAGCTGTTTGTGTAATCCAGAAGACGATTGAAATCGTACTACTGTAACTTGAGTTCTAAGTTGACTAGTGGAAACTCGAGTCAAGGTATTGACTTGGAGAGTGGAGTAGGTGCGATAACCAAACCGCTATAATTTGTAGTGTCTTCTTTGGATTATTTTTGTGGTGTGTGAAATTTATCTTGTTCCTTCTTAGATCACTCTTTGTACTATTATTCCTTTCTTTTATCAGTTTTATACGGGCCTAACAATGCTTAACATCTAATTTTGAATTTATAAAAAAATTTACATTCAAATAATATATGATTTTACTAAAAAATGATATTTCTTTTGATAGTCATAAAAGTATGACTATATAATTATAAAAGTAATGAGAGATCATTTAAATGTAAATTTGTAGCTTAGAATTATAATTGTGTTTTGGATATATTCATCATTTTAGAGAAGTGCCAATAGTATGAATGGAATCTTGCACAAAAGTTATTGGTATATTTAAATATTTTGAAAATTCATGAGTACAAGTAAAATTATGAATAAAATTCACAAGTGCACGTGGAATTTGTAGAACAATTTACCATTTTTTCTAGAAAAATCTTAAATCTTAAACCAAAATTAGCTCTCGAAATGACTTTTTTTTTCAAGTGGTACTTGGGTTGAAAAGTTTTACTATAAGCAGCTAGTTTTATATATTCCCAAACAGATCTTATTTCTATATAACTATTTGGGTAAATTTCATATACAACCACATAGTTTCATCGATATTGCAGATATGCTAACGTAGTTTCATAAATTGTATATTACCCTCACATAGTTTCATTGAAATTGTGTATTACCCCTATGCCGTTAATCGCCGTTAATATCCGCCGTTATATTTTCAAAAATGATGAAAATGCTCTCATCTTCATGGGTGATATGCAATTTTGTGAAACTATGGATGAGGGCATTTTTGTTATTTTTTAAAAATATAATGGCAGAATCAACGACAGTTAATGGCGTGGGGGTAATACACAATTTTGGTGAAACTATGTGAGGGTAATATGCAATTTGTGAAACTACGTGGATATATCTGCAATATCGATGAAACTATGTGGGTACATATGAAATTTACCCTGACTATTTATACAACTAACCTATCTATTTTAATCTAAAAAAAAACTAACCTATCTATTTCAACTATATTTTGTTTATCCTTCATCGCTACTTCTATTATATTATGTTATTTTTTCCATTTTAAAAATTTTTACACCTAAAATTTTTGATCTAAAAATTTTATCCTGACTCACATGACAACTTGACAAAATGTGAGTTGTTACAGCTCATTTTAGGCTTGTTTTGAATGTTAGTCTAAGAGAATTTTGTGAATTTGCACAGTTTGAGCTTAGTTTTCATCTAATTTGCATTTCTTGTATTGCATTTAGAATTTATGCGTTTTTAGTTTAATTCAAGGTAAATCATGTGGTTTTAGGGTTTCGGGGACTTCATCTAATTATTTAGAAGTACACTTATTTGTTTTGGTTGTTTTTGTAGGCAAAGAAAGATGACTACATACTTTAGAGTATGATGGAATGGAGAAGAAAGTGGGCAATCCAAGACAAGGAGAGATTTGGAGTCAGAGAGATTAGCACCCCGACCTCACGGCACCAGAAAAATGCATTTGAAGAAAACTCTAGAAACTCTAAGTTGCAACCATTCAGGAAGATCAGTGTCCCACCGGCAACCCCCACACGTGTGAATTTTTGCACATGTTTCATGCTGTTTTGAGAGGGGTATAAATAAAATACTTAGGGTTTGAGAACAGTAGCCGAGAGGCTTGTGGAAGTAGCTACAAGTGGAGAAAAAGAAGGATATTAAGCCAAGGGAGATTTTAGAGTGAAGATCAAGCTTTGGTGGTGAAAACCAACAAGTTTCATCTCTTCTTTTTTATTCTCTATTTTTTTCTTCTCCTTTGCTAGGATGTATCTAAACTTGTTTGTTATGAGATTTGATTTTATGATTTTGGCTAAAAATACAATAGATGAGAGATTGAGATGATTTGACTCTTGAACTATTTTGATTTGGTTTTTCTTGATTTGAATATGAATATATAGTTGCTTTATACATGTATTGTGTGGATTTACTTTTACATATAATGTTTCATGCTTTTTACAAGTCTAGCTATATTTGCTAGATTCTTGCTTAGAAGAGATGATTCTGGATAAGATTCACATGTAGGACATAAGTTTCTAACCTTGATAGGGTGGAATGTTAAAATGGATAGAAATATACCATTTGACCTTGTGTAATTTTAATTAGGTTATGGGCTAATCAATCCCGTCATACTCGTTTGCATGGGAACATAGCAATAGGGTGTGGTGAGATTAGTTTTATACATGTTGGAAGGCATATATAAATATATTTGGACCTAGGTTAGTAAATCTCTGTACCATTAATTGAAATAGAGGCAAATCAATATGGTCTAGAGTCAAGGATACCTGATTTCTCATCTATTATAATCAACTTTAAGAATCTCTCCTCAAATTTGCACATTCCACTAGCTTTTAATTCATTTTACTTTATTTTCATTCAATCAATCGATTAAATCTCTATCCATCAAAGACAATTGAATTTTAAAGATATAATTAGTTTAACCTAGTCCTTATAGGATCGACACTCTATTCACACTTTATTACTTATACGGCATGCATACTTGCGTTAAAATGAGTATTTTAATTAGACATATACGTAGTCCGTCACCAAACATAATCTTAATTTTTTCATACTTATAATGTTTTACAAATTCTCCCGCAAAATTTGAACATTATTTCCCGCACACTCATATTGATAATACAACCATTATCCAATCACGAAAATTAGTAAAAGCATCTCATCTTGAATAGCATAGTAGTTGTAGGAACTTGACTATTGGCATTTTGTTAAGGTGACAAAAGTTGTTATAGGCAACCATCAATAGATTTCTCTTATATGTTCTAGTTTTAGATCACTATAATAAAAATGAATTATGTAATTGAAATTTCATTGCATCTAGGTTCATTTGACACAAGATAAAGAAATAATTTGTTGGTTCTTTCTATACAATTTTTAATACATCATGCTTTCGTTTCTCAATAAAACTTCTCAATCTAAAAACTTTTCCATTTGGCCACCACATGAATGACCAAGCAAATAACATAAGTATATACGAGATATTATAGTAAGGAGATTTAAAGTTAAGCAGATGCAATGACTCGTTACCCCCTTTATGGGAATACACCTTCATCATGTACCTAGTCATCTAAGACTAATGTCTTTATAAAAGAAATTAGGACGTGCTTGGAAAGTGATAAAATTTTGAAGAAATTTTTTTTTTTGTGTAAAAGTTGTTAATATCTAATAGAATGATATGATATGATAAGGGTAATGATAATGAATAAAAAATAAAGTTAAAATAGATAGGTTAGTTATATGAATAATTATGCAGAAATGATTCAAAGTAGGATAGTTGTATAGGAGAATGTGAAGAAATAATTTTAAAATATGATAGTTATAGAGAGTGAAAAGTTTTTCATTGAAAAATTATAGTTCAATGTTCTCTCTCTACAACTATTTTAATTTTTAAAAAATTTATTTTTATCTTTCTATATAGTCATTCTACCTTTTAATCAATTATCATCAACTTTTTATATAACTATCATATTATTTAAACTTTACTGTTTTTATTTCTTGTCATTACCCAGTCTTATTACATCGTTTCTCTCATTTAAAAAATATTTCAATAAATAGCCTTTATTCAAATGTTTTATCAAATATCAAACACACCCATAGTATAATATTTTCAACTTCTAAGTCTTTTGCTTTTTATATTTCAATATAATTTAACTTCTCGACTATTTGAATATCCTAATTTTCTATTATTATATATATTCCAATCATTATCATGTCTTTCTATACAATTAATGTATCTATTTTATTTTTACTACTTTTATTTTAATAATTATTTTTATGGTATGTTTAGGAATGAATAAAACTTTTGATGAAAGTTTTATAGAGTAAAAGTTATAAAGTGATATGATATGATATGAGTAACAATGAGAAGTAAAGAAGATAAAATTATATAAGTTAGTTGTAAGGGCCGTTGTGTAGGATTGAAAAATTAGAAAGTTGTATAGAAAAATGCAAATAAATGATTAAAAATTAGAGTAGTTATTGAGAGTGAAAAATTTTAGATTGAAAAATTTTAACTTGATATGTTTTTAACATTATCAAACACACCCTTATTATATTATATCGCTCTTGTATTTGTTCAAATTTGTTTTATTACATTTATCACTTTTTTCTACTACTTGGCTAGTGGATTTTTTAAGAAGAAATAAATGCATATATATGAGTTATAATCATATATACTTCATACAATTAAACTATGTAATGACCTTATATATTTATCTTTTTTATTTTTTCATTTTTATGTGAACTTATTTATAGTTGGTTTAATACCCGATAATGTTAGATTGAATCAAGGCCGGCACATCCCTCAAGACAAAGGGAAGAACTCAGTACAACCCACCTCTCAACAAAAAAAATAAACATGGGGTTTCCAAGAAATGACAAACCCTCGGGATAGCTTATCAAACAATGAGGCTTCAAAAAATAAAAGGGTGTTTTACCAATCCCCTGCCCTAAATGATTAGTTGTTCAAAGCATTAACGAGAGTCATCTCAGAGAATGAGAACCTCTTTCATTAAGTCGAAGAATGTCATCCTACATTAATAGCAAATTGATATAGATAGAGTATTTAGACAATCTAATCATCTCGAAACCACCGTAAAGTCAAACAAACACTTGACTTTACCAAATACAAACAAACATATCAACAAAAGAAAATAACTGAAGTACAATTACTAAATATCTTTGCATGACACAAGACACATCACAAACTATGTATAAATACATTAAAAAACCTCCTTGAAAAGGTTGGAATAAGGAAGGAAAATGGAGGGGGGTGGTTGGGACAATTAGTATTCTTTTTCCGGTATTGCTCCCCATTCATAAGCAATCTCTCTCTCTCTCAGACTCCACCTCAGCGGGGGGATGCCCTTTATGTGTAACTCCCATTGTAAGGAACAATTTCCAAGGTAAAGAGGAGGCTCAAAAACTATATTAAACACCCATACATTCTCATATTTTAAGAAAACAGAGGAGAATTCCAATTGAAAACTGTTATAGGGATTCCCACCCCTTATGTTTTTTCAGAACCCACCTCATTTTTAAGTCGATTCTTTTCCACTTAAAATACTATGCAAATGATTCGGCTCATTTGATTAAATCATAATCTAGATCTTAATTTGGTCTTGGCTAACCCCTAACAAAATTGAGCTCTATCAACATTGAAAAATTTATATATTTTAGTTTTATTTATATATTTTTAGAAAATTTCAAAAATAAAAATTCAACTCTTTCATGTGTGAGGGAGAGTGAGATATTTAAATTTTTTATAATATATATACAAAAGCACAAAATTAGTAAATTATAATACGAATTAAATATCCATGGGCTCACATAAAAATAAAAAACAAAAAATGCAAGATATATGAGGTTCTTGCTTAGTAACAACCAGGTGGGTATTTGTAGAATAATATAAAATATATGATCCTAGTGTATGTATTAATAAGACCTTTCGAGTACTTAATAATTTTGATTTTTAATTAATTTCTCTTGGTTAAATTAAATTTTTTTCTAAATTTCTAACTTTAGATTGGTATTTATATGATAAACCTTGATGTTTGTAAATTTGTTGATTTATAAAATTTTAATATTTAATTAATTATTTTTTGATTGTTTTGTTTTGGAATCTTGCTTTACAATATCTTATCTTTCGTTTAATTTTTCCAAATTATGTCCTTATAAATTTTTTTCCATTTACAGGAAGAGAACAAACTCCTCATACAAGAGATCAAAACTCCTACACACTCATAAGGGTAAAACACCTATGAGGGTAAAACAAGAGTTTGAACTCCCAACCCATGATTACGTTGCCCACCATTGCAACCAACCAAGCTAGCACTAAGTTCAGTTAATTCTTTGACTGTTATTATATTAGCTAGGGATTTTAAGAAAGAGTTTGATCTTATGCCCACTCGATTTTATGCTGTTGGAATATGTGGGATCATTTTCGTCCATTTGATTACATTTTTAGATTATTTGTAGTTTCATCCTTGCGTAAGTACTTTTTAACCAAAAAATAGTAAAGTGGGGCTCAAATCGTCTCTAGCTGGAATCCCTCTTTCATCATCTCTAGCTCAAATCCCTTATGAATCTCCTCTTTGCAAACCTTATGAGTGATAACTGCCATATCTACTTGAATTCGTACTCGTCTCTTGCTGAAATCTCTCTCTCATCAATCTCCTCATTCCAAATCTGCCTAATCAAAGTGTTGGTACCAAAAGAGTGATTTTACCCAAGAGGGGAAGGATGAGTTTAGTAATTTACATTTTTTTATTTTTAACTTAACCGTCATAAGATTACGTGCCATTGAATAAAATGAATGGTGCAAGTACAAAAGAGTAAGAAAGTGAAAAATGGATACACAAGTAGACACAAATTTCTATAATGGTTAAGGCAACTGCCATACTTTACTCTTCTAAGAACATACACCCCTTGTATCTTAGGTTCTACTATCACTCAATAATTACAACTTAGATTCCATGTCCTCTTCTAGATTATAAATTTAGGGAGCCTTTACAACAGCACACAAGTAATTAGTGAATATCACTCTAACTAAACAGTATTTGTTTCCACACCTTGGTCTTAGTATCTACTAACAAGCCAAGCGTCAAATTACAACAAGAAATTAAAAATAGAAACAAACTACATTTTTATAGAGTGTGTGAATCTTTATAATATAGAAGCAAAATCTACGAGATGAGAATAATGTTTGAACTTAAGATTTCTTGCAGTAAGCTTGTGAGTTTATCTTAAGAATACTTGAATTGAGCTTTGGATGTTAAAGATTTAGAAGGTGAGAGTACAATCAATGCCTTCGTTAACCCCCGTTAATTCCACTTGACGAGTCTTTATAGCTTTGAAGGATTTTTAAATGTTTATTGGTATGTGATAGACATTTAATGTGCCAACGTTAAAAAAATTTTTGACTGTTATAACTACATTTGTAATTGGAGTCGATTTGAATTGCAACTTCACATAAGTCTCTAATGAAGTTGACTTAAATATCTACTTCAGTGCTCCATTTTTTTTAAGAGTTTTTCTTCAAGTCTTGGCCTTCAAGTTACATGTGGAGTCGGTTTAGTGGTAGGATTTCACACAAGTTGTAGGTAAATTCGACTTTAACGTCGACTTCACCTCACTCTTGTAACTTTTCCCCTTAGGCTTCATTTCTTTTTTCATTCTATGGGTGTGTTTGGCAATTTAAAAAAGTTGTCAATTTAAAACTTTTCAATCTAAAACTTTTCACTTTTCATAACTACTATTTTTTTAATTATTTTTTGCACATATTTCTATACAACAACTCTACTTTTCAATCATTTCTACACAACTACCAATACAACTAACTTATTTATTTTAAATTTATTCTCTTTATTCCTCATTATTATCCCTACAATATCACATCATTTTCTACTGATTTGATAACTTTTATATACAAAACTTTTTATCAAAAGTTTTACAACTTCCCAAACACACCCCACATCATTTTCTTCCATTTCAAAAACTTTTCATCCAAAAGTTTTACCACTTCCGAAACACACTAGTAGCATACTGTTCCTATCCTTAGATATGGACAGGAAATATGAAGAAATAGAAGAAAGAGTGAGGATTCTTTCACGAGTGAGAAGAAAAGAATGTGGAAAAACAAAGATGAAGTTAAAAGATGAGATAGAATTATGGAGTTAGAATAAACACCAAGAAATAATCTCAATTCAATTCAATAGAATATTTACAAAACCCTAAGACAACGCATCAATTTATAAGAGAATAAAGCCCAATTTTAATTCCAGTATTACGTGCATCACAAAACCTTAAAACAAGTTAAAACATTCATCAAATAATAAATAGCAAATCCCTAAATAATAAAAATGCGATAAAATATGGTGGTCACCCAACGCATAGCCAAGTGGTTTGACATCTGTGTCTGCATGAATGAGGCCTCAGTTTTGAGTTTGTGCTGGAGAGAGAGTTTCTATTCACATAAAATAAAATAAAATAAATTATAGTGGGATCTGCAAGTTCTGAAGTTGATTCCTGTCAGGGATCCAATAAATATGGCAACACTGTTCTTGATAATGTAGGCAATACTGTTCTTGATAATGTAGGATACTGTCCTTGATTCCAGTCTACATCAACTCTACCCTGACCCTATTTGGAAAATCTCCTGCTTAGCCTCATGTATGATTCTAGGTTGGCAAGGGCAACCCAAACATAACCTTTAATGTTTGAAGATGGGCAAACTAGGTTGGTTTTAGGTTGGCAATACGGGTTGGAAATGCAGGTGAAATTTAAAAGATTTGTTATCTTCTTCACCTATTGCAAATTAAAGTCACGTCCATGTTGAACTTAAAAGGTTGACTAGTAAAATGTTTGATTAATAGATGTAATTAAAGATCATCAGTGTCAATTATTGTGTTTGTGCCTTTAGGTTTAGGGTTTCCCACGTATATAATTTTTTAAAATGATTTATGCATGGGGTTGGTTTCCCCTTGTTGGGATATGGTGGACTGGCACTGGCCTGATTTTCAGATTTGAGTCAAGGATTTTGACCCAAACATGGCAAAAATGCATCAGGTGGGCATGTCCCGAGTCAACCCGATCCAAGTTATAACCCTATTTTGCATATTTATTTTTCAGTTGAAATCCTATTGATTGAACTTGTTGGTCTAACACTCCAGAAACCATAGCTGTTTTACGTTGTCATCCTTATTTGGGATGAATGATGCAGTTTAATTTATAACTATTTGTCTGTCTAAAGTGAAAAATGGTTTATTAAGTCTATAACAGCTCATGATCAACATCGACCGAGTAACAAACGCAGCTACAATAAATCTGATCTCATGCTGGATCAGCTTACTGTAATAACATTGTCATAATCAGATGTGTGGCACAAAGTTGGGTCTGACTTCCAGTATGGAATTTATAAATCATTGTACATTCTTCTACTGAACATTATGTATTCCTACAGAGATCCTTTCTTCTTATGTATTAATTTGCTCTGCCTCTGACTTCGATTAATATGACAGTTTTATGAGCTTCCAGGTCTATAAGAGCCCTACGGGCAGCACTAAATTGCATTAAGAAGGCCTCGAATATGTACCAACAGAAACATGTGAGGCCTAGGGTAGCCTTGGTTTCTGATACTCCTTCGCTGATCAGGAATATTACATTAAATTTGCAAGAATTTTCGGAGGTAGATAACTTTGATTCATTTGTTTTATTTATTTATTTTTCATCTGGTGACCAGTAACCATAGCTGTAAGGCTGAACCAACCTCGTCATGCCAATGGAGCAACATGGCTGTTGCCAGGTTGTTAAAGCCACCAGTCACAACTTCCCAAAATTGAGTGTCCTGTCGAAATATTATATTTTGCTTTCTACTTAGATGCTGAAATGGGCTTCAAGTGTTTTTACCAACACATTCAAACTTGACAATTTCACACAGGAATGGAATTTATCAGGTTTGTTTTACTTTTGTATGTGATGTGGTGCTGGACCATGCTCGTTCAGTTATAATGTGAGCTCCACGGTCTGCACTTCATGCATTTATTATCATTCATGTAGTCATCTATGATTCTAGAACTAGACTGGTTTATTTTTTTGGCTGAATTGCATGAATGGGCTTTGCCACTCGCAATGACCAGCATATTTGATGCTTGTATCTGCCTTGGGCTAGTGGAATCTGAAAATTTCTCTGATCAAATAATGATTCTGTTTTCTCCATTATTTATCAGGTTATTCATTTTGATTACAAGAAATTCAGAGGAAATCTTTCTGGATGGGACATAAATGTAGCACATCAACAGGTAAAGCGAGCTTTTGCATTATCTGTGCAAATTCTTCTAATTTAAAGCTTTGCAAGATAACTATTCTCGTCCACTGTGCTTGGCCATTAAATAACTATAGTTCTTGTCATTGGTTGAAGGGTTGTGGTTGCAATGAATCCTAGATCTGATTCTTCTTTGTAGCACAAAATATTTTCCTCCAAGAGTTGGTGTGTGTTTAGAGAGATTTTCTTCAAAAATCTTGATTATTATCACTCTTACAAAGGGTTGTATATGCATTCTGGCCAAGTTGTCCTGTGCGATTGCAATGAGGATCCTCTAGTTCATGTTCTAATTAATTCCAAATGATGAAGCCATGAAGGATTGCGAGTTGGGTGCAGATCCTGCATGCACAGGGTCAATCTGTCTTAACCTCTAGCTTTGTAAGGTGGCCACCTTAAGGCTTGAATCCATACTTTCATGTTGATAGTCTAGCTTATTCACCAATGCACCAAGACCTAGCCTTTGGTGTTGTGTATATTTGGGTCATGATGTTCAAGATGTTCTTTGTTGGAATGGATACTACCAAGATATGGTACAGCATGCATGATGGACTGCTGGCCTACCCTTGAAGCCTGATTTTATCCTTTTTTTTTTTTCAATGCAAAGCCTAGATGGTATCTTGAGTGTACAAGATATCGATATGGCTGCCTTTATTATATGTAGAAAGAAACAAGCAAATCTTCCATTTATGAAGGAAAATGCCTTTAAAGAATGGAAATTAGGGCAAGCGTTTTGCAAGAATCCCAGCATTTAGGGTTCTTTGACACCTCCTTAGAATTTAGGTGGAAGGAGTCCTTGAAATTGAATTCTGTCTATATATGACCAAAAATATAACTTTGATCTCTAGGCCACAGATTGTGGGATTCTTTGGGATTTAAATTCCTCCCAAGGATTCATTGAATTCCACAATGTTGGTAACCTGGTAATTTGAGGATCATGCGTACAAAGTTGGGATTTAAATTCCAATGTTGTTTTCCATGGTCACCAAAAGATGTACTTTCTCAGAAATTTTGGAGAACACTCTTGGGGCCATTTACTTCTTGAAGGAATTTTGGTCTTTGACATAGTATTTTGTACTCATATTCCTTTATCCAGCATGGTACAATTTAGCTAAATGGCTTGATGATAATTGAGGATTTAGTCTGTTGGGAAGCATCCAATGGAAAGAAATTTGGATGAGGAGATCGGATGAAGAAGGGTTCTTATATATTGGGAAATAAAATATTGTATTGAGAATGAGAAAAATAATATTGACAATGCTCATCAGATTCTGTAACAGCACGGTCCAAAAATCCAAGCTGATGCCCAAATTTTAGGATCGAGTTGTTGTTCTCTCGAAGATCTTTTTATACAATAAAGTAAACCATCTCAAAATGCAATAAAGTTGCATTAAGATAACCAATAATGACGTTCACACTTATTGCAAACATGCAAGAACAAAAAGAATTTGCATTTCAAAAATAAATTAAACAATAACAAAATGAAGAAATAACATCCATCATGCCGCCTCAACACTTATTTTCCACCAAAACCTGGGTTTTCTATAAAATCAGAATGAATAGAGTAACTTCACTAGAACTTAGGAAGATAGAAAATGCCATGCATTTAAGATAATAACATCGTGAACTCTTCTTAATTGCCTCATTCCCTTCTCCTACAATTCACAGCTCAATTCCCACTTTCTCTACAACTCTACCTAGTAGCATCATCTTAAGAATATTGGAACTACTCTTTAAGGATTTAGTGGCTTAAACCCTTGAAGTACACGTCTGTCCTTGAAACTCAAAAACTCCTAAGTCTCTTTGGGCCCACTTGGTCCCTCTATTGGACTGAAAATGTTGAATTATGTAGGAATTGACTCCTGGATCACCTTGATCGGACCACGGGAGTTAACTTACCACACGTTGCCACATGTTCGCCGATAAACCTTGTCAGTTGTGACTTTGTGCCCACTGCCATTGCCTCCATCTGCTTGGGCCTGCTGCCCAGGTTGCTGCTGGTTAGGCATTGGTTCTTGACTCTCTAGGCTTGATTGAAGGGCCTTAGCCCACTGGACTGATGCTGCAGCCACCATCGTTGTCATCTGCTGCTCTGCCATTGTTGTTGCTCTTATTGCTAGCCTGGCCTTCGTTGCTGGTTACTCCAAACTAGGTCCTACCTAAGCTTGGGCAGCGCCAAGTCCACCATGCTGGTGCTGGGCTCGGTTGGGGCGTCTTGGTGCTGGAGAGGGGCCTGGTTGCAATACTTCCCACTATGGAAACCACCAGACTTGCACACTATTATATAGATAAATATCTTCATTAACATCTTAATTATCATCTCATCTACATTTAATTACATGAAAAATAGATGAAATCCATCCCCTAAAATCCTGTTGTCACACATTTTTAGGCCTGTCTTTACATTCATAATTTCATTCTACAGAACCATACTATTATATTGATTCCATAGGAATAAATTTTAATTATGCCTACTATCCCACCAAAATTGCCTAAAAAATAATATGTTTTTAAAATTCACAGGAACATTGGATCTGCTAATATCTCACACAATTAATTAATGTAATAAAATCCATCAAAAAATTAATGTAATAAATTACATCCCCAGATTAATTATGTGCCAAAAGAATATCACCTCATTCAATTAAGGAATTATTACATGCATCTACTCTTAACATAATTCTATAAAAGCATCATGTAATTAATTGAATCCAACATTATGTCAAATTAATCACAAGATATGATTCTAACTGGCATAGTTATGCATCCAAAAAACTAGAAGGGGGGTTCACCCAAAAAAAAAAAAAAAAACTAGAAGTGGGCAGATCCGTTTTAACTTAGAATATGGGAAAAAATTCCTAAAAAGCAATTGGCTCAGATGACAATCTCTCCTTCCCTTGCGACAGTGTTTCCCCTTTCTCTTTGACTCTCGGTCTTTTTTCTTTCCACACTCTTCAATAACTTCCATGGAAAAAGGACACAAGAGCGATTCGTTGTTGGGGAGAGTGACCTAGATTTCCATTTGAATTTTTGGGGCTCACATGACCCAAAAAGGCAGCACTTCTTTTACCATTTATTATACTTATTAGGATTCGAACTCAAGACCTCTTATTTGCAAGTCATGACCTTAACCACTAGAGCATCATGGGTTGTTAAGTTATTTAATCCAACTTGCTAAGTTTAGGTGGGGTTTACTAGACTTGACTCAATAAAACTAATTTCCCACTTCTTTGCCGCTAACGATCTGCTCGGTCAAGTAGGTCAACGGTGAACATGTTACATGAGTAGATACATAATCTATCGACCAGTCAACATGTAATTTACTCCTAATTATTACAGTTGAAGTATGTTTTCTCCAAAAAAAAAAAAAATCAAACCTTCGACAATGAAGATGACTGAAATTACTAAAAAAATATGATATTACAATTTAGTATCATCCAAGGAAGGCTTTGAGCCGGAAATGGAGTGAAGTATTGCCCAACATGGGGATTTGATAAGGCAGTTTGAGGCCTTAGGAATAGAGGCGATAATCTCAAAGCGAGCTACACGGCTAGATGCCTTTCATGTGCAGTCTTCAGTTATAGATTGAATCAAGGAGGCTCGGAAGCATGATCCATTTCTGTCGAAAATTATAGATAAGTTGGATCAGGAATCCACCTTATCTAGTATTGATGGAATTAGTGATCAATCGATGGATAATGATGAAGGAATTACAACTCCCTTAGAAGCACCACCATAAATAAGCAACATACACGGAAATTTCATCTGATTATATTGATCATTGAATCAAAATTTGGTATTTCAGAAACTGCCCATATAGATAATTTCTAACTATTGGCTCAGCATATTGATGTTTCATTATGTTGCCATAATATAAATTGGATGTCTCATGGTTGTTATTCTGATTCAGATACTATATTGGTAAGCAATTTCCTTCTTGTCAGGGATCCTGTTTACCCTTGGTTATGGTTGTCTGGCAATTGAGTTCTAATGATTCACTCATGCATTTTTCTTCTTTCAAGTCATTGTAACTACTTCATGGTTGTATTGCAAATGATTTCTAATGATTTACTTGCATCTTTCTTTCAGTCCTTGGATTTCAGAATGAAAGACTGGGGCCCAGAACCTAGGTGGGTTGCTTTTGTGGACTTCTTTCTTGCATCTCGTGCAAAACATGCAGTTGTTACTGGGGCTCACAGGCGTGTTGGGACAACCTATGCTCAGCTAATTGCTGCAATGGCAGCAGCAAATCACCTCGGTATGTCCTTGCTGCTGCTATGAGGTAAATCCTTCTCGGGTTATTGAAGTGTTGCTACCTTTGCAGATGAAGATTCTCCTACACATTCAAGGTTTTCATTCTTCAGCAGCTTTCAAAGTAACTTATTAGCAGATGGTCTAGGGAATCAGATTGGATGGGGACATGTCTGGAACAGATTTTCCGGTCCATTGAGTTGTCGGCATCAGGGCCACCAGTGCGCTTTTACACCCCTACTACCATTGGCATGGTGGGATGGGCCTTGGCAGTCTCCCATTGCACGTGATGTGCGGAGGTTGCAGGCTTATGGGGTCCACCTAACAGATTCTGGTGAAGTGATCGAGTCTCATCTATCTTCATATTGCCAATCCAAAAAGGAAACTGTGAAAACACTCGCCGTCTACCGCCATTGTAAGGATTTAAAATGTTCTCAATTTGACTCATTACCTTACAAAGTTTTTTTTTGATTTATATATGTTCTTCAAAATTGGATTTGTCATCTCTGAAGAAGCTCATCTAGGCAACTGATCATCTGTAGCTAGGCTAACTTGATATATAAATACATTCTTCATAGCCACTAGAATTTTCTTGTGAAAATCCAAGGTTGGTTTGTTGAATGGGCTTTCCTTCCAAAATTAACACAGAATGATACCACGAATCAACATAAACGTGTTCCCTTTATCCATTCAGCGGATCATTGTCTTGACTTTTCCATGATGAGTGATTTTTTATTTGGTGTGTCATATTTCAAATGAATTAGGTATCTTATGGAAATGTTGGTGGGATGGGTATAGCCATTTGGTGAATGGTGAAGAAGAATTGCTTGGTTCTAATTCCTTGAAACATCTTCCAATGTCCTCATTCCTGGGGAATCTCTTGCTTTATTGGTGCCAAGCAGTCATGTGAAGGTTGCTAGAGAGGGCTATTGATTAGTGGTTGAAATTCTTTCCGGTTTTCAGTATCAATAGTCCTGGAAAATGGAGAGATTGACAGAGACATTTCAAGCTGGGTGGAGGAAATGATAATGTGCTTCAGGAATTTTATGTAGCTCCTGAGTGCCAATTAAGCTAGGGGAATGATCATGTCTGACCCGTTGGAAATGGGGGCATTTCCAACCAGTCAAAAACACCCCTTATCAAATTGCAAATCTAGGTATATATTATCTACAAACCAAGTTTTAACATTTTTAGATATGGATAAACATACTTTTTTGAATTTTAAACGTAGGGTCCTTAAACCCATCTTTAAAAACTTGTTTTTTAGATTTTTTTTCATAAAAATTTTTAATCTGGTTTATGGATAATATACAGCTAGATTAAAAATTCAAAAAAAATAAAAATAAAAATAAAAAACAAGATCACGGCTCATTAAACTAATTATTTAATTTTATAAGATACTGATTAGTCCAGCTATGCTTTATGGTAAAATGTTGAGTGGTTAGAGAGAAACATATAATATGCAGAGACTGAATGTAGCAGAAATGAAAAATGCTAATATGATTGTGGTAAAACAAGAAAAACTAAAATTAGAAATGAAGTAATTTGAAATAATTTAAAGCTGGAACACGTAAGCAATAGAATGAAGGAAAGTAGACTAATGTAGTTTGTGCATGTAAAACAGAGGCGAAAAAGTGCACCATTTAGGAGGTGCGAATTTATTCAAATAGAAGGCTATAATAGAACTAGAGGGTTCCTAAAAAAAAAAAAAACAAGGCTAGAAGTGATTAAGAATGATTTGAAAAGTTTGAAGGTTATCGAGAATGGTTTACGACCAGTAAAAATGATTCAATGAAATCCATGCAGCTGACGCTAAACAGCTTATGATGATGATAATAATGTTTCTTTTGGCCAATTATTTCTACTTTCAATTAGTATCTCACTTTAATTTGTGTGGAGCTTCTGAAATGTTTTTCTCATTTGCAGAGATTTGTTCAACAGCTGCTTACATTGTGAAACAGGATGTTTCTTTGACCTGTTCCTGGTATGTTGAATTCTTTCCATTGCAAGTCTATGCTTTAGATAACAACTTCCTCATCAGCACTTCCAATTAACTTATCGGTAAAGTTATCTTCTTGTTTCAACCTTTTGTCCTACTGGATCCAACGGTGTAGATCACTGATGCTAACTGGATCCAACAGTATAGATCGCTGATGCTAAGGTTGGTCTATGCCTTGCTCGTTTGGTGTCTCTTTGGAAAGGATGGGGCTCTCACAGAACAGGCAACCATCACTATCAACATACTCCTTTAATGCACCTGATTTTAATTTCAGAACAGGCTGTCATCACTATCAATATTATCCTTTAATGTGCATTACCTTAATTTAAGCCAGTACATGAGAGCTGCTATCTTGATAATCATCTTAATGGTAGTGTGATTGATTGCCCGATGCACATTTGAATCCAAAGATATGTTTTCAGTTGTTTGTGTTAGCTGTTTGATTTTTTGGTCTCTGTTTTTCACTTGGTCATAGATGTAACGAGAAGTGATTTTATTATAGTTTTTATGAGATGCAGTGGAATATTAGCAGAGGACCCACAACTGGCAAGACATGCCTATCTAACTCTACTATGTACTTTTTGCAGTTGTCTGCTTCTGAGAGCCTCAACTCCTTTTGAACTCAACCCTTACATAGAACAGGGCGTCCTTTCTTCGTCTTCTTCTTTTGGCTAACTGAATGAATTGTTCTGGCCATAAAATCATTACCAAGTCTGGCTGATGTTCTTTTATAAAATTTGTTCCCAGCCATAAAATCATTTGCAATTCTGCCAGATGTTCTCCATTTGGTCATTCATTTGCTTTATTCATTTTTTAATAAAAGAAGGAAAAGCTGGAGGATCACACCAGAGACACATTCGTGGATAAGGCAACAGGTCAGGGAGAGCAAAGCGAGAATCAGAGTTTTATGCATTATCATGGAGGTCCCTCACTGATTGTTTTGTTGTAGAGAGTAGAAACAACTCTATAATGCTCCATGATCAATTTCCCATTATTCATGTTGTTATTTTGAAAGGTAAGTCTCTCCTGCCGTAAAGATTTTGTTCCCTCAATTGAGAGACTCTCCTTATTGTTTTCTAGATCTCCCTTTGCTTCCCTGCTTTAATTCCGGAGGATGCTCTAGGATTCTCCCACGCTCAGCCAATAAGTTACCTTCAGTTGTACGCATAGGCACCGATGTCGAGTTTGTCTTTAACAGCAGTGAAACCACTAAAGACACCCATTCTTCAAAAGATTTTTTTTCTTTTAGAAGTGGACCTAAACCAAGCCCAAAGTAATTTCCAGCCTCATTAGCAAGAATAATATATGAAGACAACATCACAAGCTGTCAAGAGATTCATCGCCATTTTATTTATTTATTATTACATTGCAACTTTGCATTACAATGAGACAACGCTCTACTGGACTCTAAGCTAGGACTTCATACTCACGGACCCAATATGATACTGCTGGGCTGAGCGCTGGTTCGTGAGATTCATCACTAGTTAAATGCATTAAGATACGCAACTCTAATAAGGTTACTTTGCATCTCCCCATTAATGAGCCCAACTATGAAGATATTCATGTTGTCCTATGTTTATTTTGCCACTTGTTTGCTTGCAGAATATTTTACCAAAAATGCTTGTTTTAATTTATTTTTCAATTTTTGGATGTGTTTAGGAAGTAATAAAACTTTTGGGTGAAGTTTTATCCAAAAGTTTTTGGTGTAAAAGTTTTTGTATTGGTAAAAAATAATATGATATATAACAAAGTTAATGATGAGAAGTAAAAAGAATAAAGTTAAAATAGATAGTTGAATGAATAGTTGTATATAAATGATTAAAAAGTAGGGTAGTTGTATGGTAAGATATGAAAAAATAATTAAAAAATAGGATAGAGATAGTAAAAAATTTTAGTTATAAACAAATATGCTATTCATGTATTGTGCAAAGAATAGGGGTGCAACTCAGGCTCATGAAATTTAGGTTAACCTCAACCCTAACTTTATTTATAAAACATCAATTCTAACCCTAACCTTAATCTTAATCCTAATCCTATGTGTAAAACTTAAATTCTAACCCTATTTTTAAAAATTAGGCTCGGGTTTGGTTTCGAGTTGTAATTTAGGTTAATAAATTTACATTTTATTTATGAGTGATAAGTTTAAAATTTTATATGAATGTACAGTAATAACATATTATATAAATAAACATAATAATATACGGTTAAATTAAATATTTTAAACAAATATAACAATATAAAGAAGATGAGTGATCCTGTTAGCCAGGGCTAAGCAAATGTCTCATTTAGCTAACCTCAAAAAACTCATTTACAATAATTTTTTTGGTTTTTTGTTTTTCATACACTTGTTTATCTAAGTGTATTTAAAATATAAATTAAGTTTTACCATGTTTGGATTTGCATATTTATTTTTTTTAGATTTTAAAAAATTTGTGTATATATGTATTTAAAATACCCTCATCTTTAAAAATTTTAAAAAATATATACGCATATTCAAAAATTGTAAAACTTGTCTTATATATTAAATATACTTAGATAAACAAGTATTCTAAGAAAAAAATAAAAAAATGTTGTGAATGAGTTTTTTGGAGTAGGCCAAGTGGGGCATTTGCTTAGCACATGCTAATAAGATCATTCATCCGTAAAGAATATCTTTAGAAAAATTTAACATAAAAAACAAGATAAATGTAGAAGATTATAGAAATAAAAAATAAATATCAATGAAAATAATATACTTTATTTATAATATAATTACAATATGTCAAACATGTATTTATAAATATAAATAGCATAAAATACAAAAAATATGAAGACATATTGTTTAGGTATTATATATAAAATAGATTTTATAATACATATAAAATAGAAATCGGGCTCGGGTTTGGGTTCACTTGAATTCTAACCTATTACATTTACAAATTGGGTTCACCAGCTTCGGGTGGTAAAAAAACCGAGTTTTAACACTGTAAAATATGGGTTCGGCGGGCTGGGTTTGGTATCAACCCAGCTCAAAAGAACTTGTATTCGTGAAAATACATTTTGATTTGAGCACTTCCAAGATATAATATGGTCTGTCCTGCAATGGTGATCTTTAGTAAATATGCTTCTTCAATAACCCATTCTATCAACCGAGTTTTATGCATTATGCGTGTAAGAAATATACTTTTTTGGCCAAGCCAATCTTAGCATTTACATACAATGCGACTCCACTGGGGACCAAGCCATTAAGTTGCCAAGGTTCGACAGCAACTCAGGAAGTTCATGGGGAATTTAACTCCAACGGCTTTCATTTACTTATTTTTTTCGTAGATACCCAACCTAAATATAGGAAATGAATTTTCAAGTGGGGTTCCCGCCATTATGCAAAAGTAGAGATGCATATATTTATTCATTAATCCATCTTAAAATTCATCTTTTTCAATAACCCACCCAGGAAATCACAGGCCCACTTTATAATTTATACATGAAAACTAAGCCTTTTGTTCGCAACCAAAGGGACTTTTGGGAATATTGAGCCACCATGCCACCAAACAATTTTTAAAAATAATGGCCACTACTCAAGACCCTTGATCCTCATCTACGTCGAAGATAGAGTGGAGGGTGTGTTTTATCTAATTAATTGAACTAAGCTCAACAAGATGGACGACGTGGATCAAGCAAAATATCAAGATTTTGCTGGCTTTTAGAGCGGTCAAGATGGATTTGACTAAGAGGATGAATATTTACACCAATATTGTCAGAACTGGACCGGTTAACAAATTGGTCAAGGGACTTATTCTAGTTCAATTGTTTCTAATAACTAGTTTAAACCGGTCTATTTTTAATCTATGTAAAATTTGTCATAGATCGATAAGATGAAAGCTTAAAAGTTCATGTATAAAAAACGCTGCAATAATTGAGATTGTGATCATAAATTGAAAAGAAAGAAAATGGCATACTTACCTTCATGTTGTTGATTATAATTTTGTCGACATCAAATCTTGTTGTTGTTCGAAGTCTTGAAGTTGGTGTTTGAAAGATTTGATGTTCGAAGTCTTGAAGTTGGTGTTTGAAAGTTTATATACCTATAGAACAAAAAAGAAAATTAGAATAACTAAGTTTATGATTGAGTAAAATATTTTTTAATTCATAGAATCACAATTGAAATCATTAGACAAACATAATTGATAATTGAAATTATTAATTTAAACAACAATCAGAAATCTAGTAGAAATTAAAAGCTTAAATGAACCAAACAAAAATTAATTTAAAGAGTTAAACAAAACAGAAAAAATTCACCGCTCGGATATTCGAAAATTACTCAATTCATAGGTTGAACTAAGTTACTAAACAACACACAGATTCCAATTAAAAAATCAGAACGGGAATTTTTCTATTTTAACAGAAATTAGAACAGATTTGAGTTTAATGGTAGTATTCTTGTTATTCCAAATTTCCATATGCATACATGATGTGTAATTCCTTGAAAACCTGGTGAATGAATTAGTACTTAATAATATGGGTACTAATTTAGGCAAATAAATCCAAACATCACAGGCAAACCGTGAGAACTGAGAACAACGTGACAAGTGCACATCAACCATAATTTGAAAAATCGAGCGTAAGCTCAGGCATTCGAGCAGAGCCAGCGTCGGCATGTCGCTGCTAATGGAGAATAAGGTGAGTTGTTACCTGCTTCCACCGGAAAATCAATGGTACGCCGGTGCTCAAGAATAGAAAATCGATGGTATACTGGTGCTGTCGACAAAAAATGGATAGCTTGATTCTGCAGGTGTTGCCAGATGGAAAATCGATGGCCTAATGATAATGGTGGTGCTAGATGGATAGTCGCAGATGATTGACGAAGGAGGAGAAGAGAGGAGCTGCCTATTGTTGCCTTGTCGGATAAATGAGCAGAGCTGTAGAAGATGGGAAGAGAACTGAGAGATAGAAAATTATTAAAACCAGAAGGGAAAAATCATTTGGTGGAGGGGTTAATCTGGAGCGGCAGCAGCAGTTGTGGTCGATCAAGGTTTTTTTTTTTTGAAAAAATATTATATATTGCACCGAACCGGCGTAACCGGCCTGCTAAAAAACCAAGAACCGCCCTGTTTAACCGGTTTCTTTCTTACAGCTGGAAACCGGGCCTGATCGGATCGATCACGTTGCCGGTTCCTAGTTAAACTGATCGAACCGGCCGGTCCGATATGATTTTTATAACATTGATTTGCACTACTTCAAAAAGAAATACAAGCTACAAATTTAATACATCAAATGAATATTCAAACCATTGAGATGATCAAGAGTCCCCAAGCAAAGTTAAGTCTCATAAAAAATCAAGGCAAAACAAGTGATAATCAAGCCAAAAATAAGGAAGAGCTGACTTTTGGTGCGCATAGTTGGCTCTACAACTGCCCACAACGAGCCCTTAGCTGGTTATAACTGCAAAAACAAAACAAAACAAAACAAAACAAAAAAAAAAAAAAAAAACCAAAAAATATACAATTTACACAGGGTATGGTTTCGCAAAAATTCAAATACACTATCTTGCAATTTTCAAACCTAACAAATTATAAATGAAGGCCTCCCTGACCCATTTCAAGGAAGCTCTCTTACTCCAAAGTTTTCATCGCTCGTTGACTATCCCGTCCCTCTCAAAATTTTATTATTGAGTATCATGGTGGGTGCATATGATATTGATACACATTGGTGGGGTGATCTTAACCATCATTGTCTAGCCTTATAATCTCGTTTCATTGCCCAGCTTCGTGATCCCGTTGCATGCACCGTTAGCATTTTCGTTTTCGTTAATTTTTCCTTCTTATTGTACTACTTTGCAAATTTTCATCAACACCATGACGCCGTTTTTTTCCTCATGTCATGCTACTACTGTTTTCTTCCCTTCCATTTCTAATGCATTGAATACCCCACGTCCTTTTAGTTTATTAGTCCCATCGAAAATTGATCATCATCTTCCCTGTTTGTTTTGAATTTTTTATGAACTAAATGTTAAAGTGCTATGCCTCTGTTTTGCTCCATAAATTACCATTTTTTGTTCGTCACGGTTGTAAGCCTACGATCTATCACCTGAATATAATGTATAGTACTCTGTTGCATGCATAATCACTATCCAAACCGTGTCCACACTTCATCACGTTGCCATATTCCATTACGTTGGAAAAATCTTTTTGCGTCATTTCTATTTACATTTGGATCGTTATTTTATTAATGGTCTGAAGTTTCTGTTTACCAAAAAAAAAAAAAAATCCATTTCATTTCAGCCAGTCCATTTTATCATGGTTTAAAAAAAATCATCACTATAGCACATAAAAAAATCATCATTATCGCTTTTGAACATTGCAATTATTTTATTACATTCATAAAAAAATCATTTTCATTTGCTACAGTTAGTTACTTCATTCAAGCATCACATTTTTAAAGTATAAAAAATCATTTCCTAAGCATTCGCATCATGCTGTTACATTCAAAGCATAAAAAATTTTTCTAATAATGTTTTATTTGCATCAAAACTATTAAAAAAAGATGGTCTACACCATCAAGAAAAAGTATTTTTTTTAAAAAAAAAAATGCATTTTGAGTACATAGATCGTCCTCCATCCATGGTCTAAATAACGTTATCTCGGAAAAAAAAAAACGTTATCTCAAATTAATTCGGGCATAAGCTCTAGACGTAATCTATCGGTATGTTGAGTCTCATATGATTCGAGCCCATATTGAGCCTATTATTACCACCCTTGCCACATTGTTGAAAGCTGTGGTCAGTTTCGCCCACTTGTTAACGTAGATTAAAATCAAGCTAAATGGTCTAAATTTCCATCCTCTATTCCCATTGAGATAGACTCACCCAGCACCAAGGGAATAGAATTCCCATTTGAGTTTCCTTGAGACAAAGTCTCACACTTCAGTTCAAGGGAATAAATTCCTGCACCAATCACCAATTGAGTTGACGCCTCATATAAAGCTTAGAAAATAAATTCCCACTTTCAACTTTCTTAAGCTTTCACATGAGAAATGTATGTTACTTCCGTGCACTCCTGTACTAATGTTGAGAGCAAAATAAAGTTATTTCTTTTCTTGTGGTTGTGAGTTTACCTAGATAATCTTTGTATTTCAATGTTTCATTGTATACGATATTCAAGCTCACAAAGGCAAGTTATAAGAAAAGGAGTTACCCTAATACAGAATTATGGGAAAGCGTTTACTGTGCCCAAACCATAATAGAAAATCTAGAATAAGACAATAATAAAGGAGCGAAGGAAGAGTTGCAAAATAAGGTAGAAGAAATTTAAAAATAAGGATCCATAATACTAAGAATTAGAAAATATTTGTTCTACAAAAAAAGAGAAAAATGATGACTTTTCTAAAGTTGAGTTGGTAAAGTTTGCCTTTTTCTTACATTGATATATGAGGGTTAGATGAAAACACCATTACTAATAAACTCTTAATAAAAGGAATTAAACCAATAAAATAAAAGCTTAAGAGAATAAAACACGATTGATTTTTTGAATTAGAAATAAAATTATTAAATAATATAATGCTAAATTTTTAAGAGTATGACATTATTTAGAATGATTAACCAATATAATATCAATACCGAAGAAGGTAGAAAGGTTAAAAGTGTGTAAACTATAGTGATCTTAATAAAGTTAGTCCGAAAGATGACTTTTCTTTGTCTCATATAGACAACTTGGTAGATAGCACAACAGGACATAATTGGTTTTCTTTCATAACCAGTTCTCAGGGTATGACCAAATCAAATTTGCATTTGAAGATTAAGAAAAAATATCTCATATCTTTTGGGTTGAGGAGCACTAAAGAAACTTACCAATGGGTAATGATTGCTATTTTTCATGACATGATAGATAAGAAAATTAAGATTTCTATAGATGACAAGATTGTACATTCTCATTCTTTTGTTAACCATTTAAAGGACTTATAAAGACTATTTGAAGGATGAAAACGTTTCAAATCAAGCTTAATCTGATCAAGTTTATTTTGGAACTTAAAAAAAATGATTATTGAGATTCATTATAAGTAAAAGTGGGATACAAGAAGATGACGACAAAGTTAAAGCTATATTACAAATGCCACCACCAATAATAAAAAAAGAGATTCAAGATTTCTATGTAGATTATTATATATTAGCATATTTATTTCTCAACTAACTTCAACTTGCGTACTCATCTTGAAACTTTTAAGAAAAAATTCTCCAAAAGATTGAATAGAGAATTATTAGTTAGCTTTTAACAAAACCAAAGTCTATCTTTCTAATCCAACTATTTTGACATAACCATTTATGAATGGTCCTTTAATCTTATAGTTTTTAATACATAGGTAGTCATAGGTGGTGTATTTCAATATGATATTAGATGGAAAAAACTACCTATATATTATTTCAACAAAAAATTCTCTCATACTGAAATAAAACCCAAAAATAAAGAAAATTTTCTTGAGCATAGTCATGGTTACTCAAAACTAAGATCATATATCATGTCTAGAACACTTCCCCTAATTTGTAAGCAAAATCCACTTTAGTATCTATGTCAAAAACCACCCTTATCGAAAGACTAGCCAAGTGGTAGCCGTTAATAACAGAGTTTGATAATTGCTCAAGCTTTAGTAGATTACGAACCTTTATTCGACCAATTCTTAGATGAGAATGTTTTAGTTGGCACTTGTACTTTAATGGGGCATGAAATATCAATGGTAGAAGAATTATACGATCCAAAGGGATTGCCTACAAAGAAAATTATATTTTTATGTACTAATGATGTTGCAAAATATGAATTCAATTTAACTAGTATTAAAAAAGCTTATGATCTAAGGGAAAAAACTTTAAATATTGGGAATTCACAACTAGTAATTAACCAATAAATAGGAAATGGAAAATTAAGGATAAAAAATTGAAACCACACCAACTTGCTTTAACAAAGGTAGTAGACTAATTTGAAGAAGTTACATTCTCTTACAACCTAGAAACTTAAAATCAATTAGTTGATACTTTAGCCACTTTGGCGTCGATATAGAAATTCCATATGGAACAACATCACAAGTGGTTTAGATATGAATAGGAAATGATTTAGCTTATTGCCTATTTATAGAGGAGGAAAAAGTTATAAGAGATAAGCCAAAGCCTTATCTTCACAAAAAAAGATCAAAATTTCGAGAAATATGCAAATTTCATAGATTAATGCACTATAGAAAGATAGCTCGTTAATTTGTAGCAACTGGGGACATATTATATCATAAATTATACAACTAGTTACTAATAAGATGTGTGGACGAGGGAGAGGCTAAGAAAATAATGGAAAATATTCATGGAGGAGAATGCGATTCTCATATCATGGGTTAATCTCGCCATTAAAATTCTGCGACAAGGGTATTATTGGTTGACATTAAAAAGAGACTATGATCAATATGTCGGTAAATACACAAAGTTCCGAGAATATAAAAATCTTATCCTCCATCCGATGAGCGACGACTTTATAAAATTAGAGTAGTCATGACTAATTTTGTGCTTATTTTGAATGCTAGTCCAAGAAAATTTTATAAATTTGCATGATTTTTGCTTAGTTTTCTTTGCTTTTGCATTTCACGCATTGTAGTTAGATTTCATGCGTTTTTAATTTAACTAGGGTATTAGTAACCTCGTCTCATCATTTAGGAGTGCATTTACACGTCTTAATTTTTGTAAGTAAAAAGAGGTGATTCTACACTTTGGAGTATATGTCAAGTGATGGGGTGGAAAGGAAAGCATGTAGTGCAAGCTAAAGATGAGTTTTGGCCTAGAGTGATTGGCGCCTCAGCCTCAATTTTTGGCACCTCGGTGCCACTAAATTGCCATTCCAGAAAATTCGAGAAGCTTAAGTCGACAACCATTTCAAAGCAGTTGGTGTCGCAACGCTAATTCCCACACATGCGACTTTTTGCGCATCGCTCGAGCCAGCTTTGAGGGGTAAGGTATATGTATATATCAACTAGGGTTTGAGATGAGATTTTCAGAGCTCTTGGGAGGTAGCCAAGGAGGAGAAAAGAAGAGATTCTCAAGCTAAGGAGATCTTGAAGTGGAGATTTCATTTATTTTGTGGAAACTAACAAATTTCATCTCATGTTTCTCTTTCTCTATATATTTTTCTTCTTTTTCTTTATTATGATGTACTTGAACATGGATTTGATGGGATTTGATATTATATTTTTGAGCTAAATTCCTTAGGATGGGAGATTGAGAGGATTTAACTCTTAAACTATGTTTGGTTTGGGTTTTTTGGAATGAATGATTATATGGCTTTGCTATAACATTTGTTGTGTGGATTTACCTTTATATGTAGTGTTTAATGCATTTTACAAGCCTAAATACCTTGTAAGATGATCTAATATTTAGATTCATACTTGGAAGGTGGATTTAGATGAGATTCACATATAATGCACAAGTTTTAAACTTTTATAGGGTTGAATATTAATATGGATAGAAATATGCCTATTAACATTGTGTAATCTTGAATAGGTTATAAGCTAATCAATCTTGCTACACTTGTTTGCATTGGAACATAGCAATAGGGTGCAGTAAGATTATGTTTATGCATGTTGGAAGGTGTATAAATATATATAAACCTAGGTTAGTAAATCTCTACACAACCAAATGAAATGGAAACCAACTTGCATAGTTTAGGGTCAATGATTCCTGATTTCCCGTCCACTTTAATCAATCTTGAGAATCCTATCTTGTTCCTACAAAACCACTAGTTCTTTAATCATTTGAATTCATTGTAATTTTAATTCTTGTTCAATAAATCCCTAGACCTTTACAACAACAAAGGCAGTTGAATTTTGAGGTACTAATTAGTTTAATCTAATCCTTGTGGGAACGATACTTAACTCGCACTTTATTACTTAATCGAGAGTCTACTTCATGACTATTTTTGACATGGGGAATAGAAATTATAGAAAAATTTACTCAAAATTATCAAAAATCAAGAATATATTCTTGTGGCAATTGGATGTTTTACTAAGTGGTAGAAGTTGCTTCATTCCTACTATTAATACCATAGGTTTGGCATGCCGGATAAATTGCTTAGTGATAATACGATAATATTGATTAGTTAAAAAATGAAATTTTTTTAAAACATTATAAAATTCAACATTACAAGTCAAGTCTTTAATAGCCATAAGCAAATGGTGTCATAGAAGCTACCAATAAAACCTAATTAAGATATTAGGAAAATTGTAAAGAGCTATATGGATTAGGAAGATAAGCTATCTTGCACTTTATGGGCATATAGAACATCGATTAGAATTGCAACAAGATTTTCCAATATGATTTAACTTATGGGATGAAAATAGTATTTCTTGTTGCGGTAGAAATCCTAACTTTAAGAATTTCAAATAACATAAGTGCTAAAGAATAAATTGATGCTGGACTTTAAGACCTTTTAAATGAGAAGTGTGTAAGAACACTATCACACACACATACCCTATCAATGATGAATGAGAAGAGCATGCAACAAAGGAATATGACTCCATGAATTCTAAGAAGATCTTTATACCATAACTATCAAATAAAATGGGAAAGTTTATGCTTAAATGAGAAGGGCCATGGATTTGAAGTAAGTATTAGATAATGAAACTTTAATAATATCTTAACTTAAGAAGTCTACAACACTGACTTGTAAGCATAGATCATGTGAAAGGATCTTTCAATGATAACTACATACTTTCAAAATATATTTTCTTCTCATAATTTCATTAGTTGAATAATTTATTTACCTTAAAAATATAATAATTTAAAAAATCTTATACATAGGATAGGAGCAAAAAGATAAAAAAAAAGAAAAAGAAAATGATATATTTAAAAAAAGAAGAGGAAATGGATTATATATAACAAAAATGAACAAAAGGGGGGTAAAAGAGGGGGAAAAAAGAGAATCAAAGACAAAAATTAGAAAGATATCAAAAGAAAAACTAAAAATAAGCTAGTACATTGGCAAATTTAAAATAACTGTTTACTGATACACACAAATGTGATGGGAAAAGGAGTTACCACATGTATTACATGTGACTTATCTAGAAAAAAGAGAGAAGATATAATTGAGAACTCCACTTCTATGTAACTACGTTACATAGAAAAAGTTTTATGTTATTCCCTCAATTTTTAATGTATTAATAATTGCTAAAAAATTAATTTCATTTATTGTATTTGACATCATTTTTTTAATCAAGAGACCAATTTCCTTACGTTCATGTGCTACATCCACATAAAAAATATATTATGTGTATAATAGAAAATTGCTTAAATCCATTCACATATATATTAAAATATAATAATATTTTATGGAATTATGTATCCACATAAAATTATCTTTTAGATGATTCGGAAATTGAAAATATAACTTTAAAATTGATATTTAGTACTAAACTATTTTGTTACGTTGATTTTAGATATTTGTAGATGAGAGTCATATACAATGTTACTAGATGAATGAAAGAATTTCTACAATAATACAAATGATATTAATTCAATTGATGAAATGGATTTTCATTCAATCATTAAGAGTATAAAAATGAATGGGGTTATATAAATGAAGAATTTCATAAAAGCATAATCCTGTAATTAGTATAATAAAATTCAAAATAATTACATTTATGTCATATTATAATATCTAGACTATCAATATCATTTTCCCTTTAACCTAGTATGGCCTATAAAAATAATAAGTTAAAGAAAACTTGGATTTAATCATTTTAAGTTTTTGTAAAAGTAAAGATACAATTCCTTAGTCTCTCTCAACCATGTAAATAGGCCTATACTTTCTACTTATCATTGATCAAATATGACAAATGTTAAGTCATTTTTTATACTAAGTATTCTGGATGATAATTTGATAAGAATGTGAGTGGTTGAGATGATTTGAAAAATATTTTGATTAATTTAGCTTTGTTTAGCACAAAACACTCAAAATTGATCGATATATGCAAATTCGGGAAAAATTAGAGCGAAACTTGTGCAATTCTTAGATAGTTGAAACATGATAATCAAGACCCACTCAATTTGAAGATTTTGTAGAACTAAAATGAGAAAAATCCATGATCAAAATAGCTTAGAACATATTTCACCCAGGACTTGAAAATGTTTTTGGTTCGGTACACAAATTTTGGGACATTTCAAGCGCTTCAGAGTGCCACATGCTTTAAACCATGTGAGGAGCTAGTTTATGCAATTTCATACTCAAAACAGACTGTATGCGCAAGTATTCATTGGATTCCTATATAAACACCTCTTGGGAATGTCCTATGACATTCTAAAACATGACATGGGGTCCGAGAGTGAGAGAAGACAAGTAGCACAAGGCGAGGAATGAGACGATGAGTTGTTCAAAGCGTTCAAGACATCATCAAAGCTTTTAATCATTAAACTTTCTTTTCTTCTTTCTTTTTGAGTTTAATTGCCTTATTCGAATGGATTTGAGATACAATATCCTTTTATATTTTGATTTTATTTTAAAATGCTTGGCTATGCCTTTAATCTAGGATTTAGGATGCATGATGTATACAATGCGGTGAATATTATGATTTTGGTTTATTTATGAAAATATTGATTGTTAATTTAATATCTTGTGTTCTTAATGCTTTCTTTGTACATGAACTTGTACTATAATATGATTTCATATATTATGTGATAGAAGTGAGAGGTGAAAGTCTAATATATGATAATCAAAATATTAAACTTGAAAATCTAGATTATGAGAATAGGCATAATGACCTTGGAAAATTCTACGAATGGCCATGAAACTTAATGAATTATAATTAACTTAATTTCATGAGAAAAAGTGGTCAAGAATATATTAAGGTTACACTTTGCAAGTTTTGAGAGAAGGCACAATGATAATTTAGGCTTTTTTCCCTTTAACACATGATATTTAGATTAATAAACACTTTATGTATCCGTTGTAAATGTCACATGTGAAACCCTAGATCTTAAGTGCTCACATCTTTTGATTTTTAATTCAACGTTCTGCATTTTTAAGTTTCATCTTCTTCTTTTGTTACTTCTTCATTTCACTTTACTCTCTATGTTCAAAAACAATGTCTTAAGTCCCGAATTTTCTGTGGGATTGATATTTTATACACTAAAATCAATGACCAATGCACTTGTGATGATTGCAACAATAAACTTAGTAGAAGTATAAAAAGTATACGTTAGCGGCAAAAAGAGAGGTGGTGAAACATTCATTAATAGAGAAAATGGCATAGTTGTCTAGTAAGAAAAATGATACCTTTTAACTCCATAATAAAATATACGTATATTCTTCACCAAAGAACTAGATTACCATACACGAAGATACTAAAGAAGCATATCCATAGCAAATATAACATCAATTTAGCAAAACATAGGTAACATCTAATCAAAATAAGCATGGTATTAAAATCAAAATACAAATGGCGATTAAACCACTTTCAAACAAATTAATAGTCAATAGGCTACAAGCACTAAAAAACTATAGTATAATTATTACATTTCCAAGCATTCAAAGTTTCAAAATTATGAGTTTAAAAAAGAAAAAAACTATCTAGTCATATGGTGGAGGCATAGTTGTGGCGCCCTGGCCCAAGCGTCACAACCTTAATAAAAAATTTTGTCGATTGGTAAATGTGAGACAGGATTGTTGCTCTCATCATGCGGCGAGTACTTAATTAGATCTCGTCCAAATTTTTTTTTTCATTCGTCACTTAAGCATACACTTTATTTATAATAAACTCATCCATATCATTATAAAACTATTCATATATTCTTTTATTGAAATAATTCACATAAATACAATCATGTTTATAATATTCATAAAACATGTCTTTAACATGATTATCATACATTTGTCTCTTTAGATGCATACATAGAACGGTAATTAAATTTGCAGATCATTTCTACTTGACATCCTTTACGAGTCAGCTCCATAGCCTGTTTGTCATTTTTGAAAACACATATGAGTAATAATACTCAGTAAGCAAGTCTTTTTCTTTGGCAAGTAAATATTTTCCGTTCATTCAAATTCATTCTCCCCATTTGGTAGGAGACACTTACCAAGTGATCAATTACCAATGAGACAGAAACCTTTTTATGCATTTCATGAGAATGCAATGCATTTACTCATTCATGACTTTCCTTGTGCCTCCAACCTCTGGGAGGATGCCACCGATACACAGCTCTTGCGACTTGGCAATAGTGAAAGGGGACCCTCTGATCCGCTTACTACCTCTACCAAAATCTCTTCTTTGTGCACCATGAACATACACATATGCTGGCATGACATGCTCCATAAAACTTGATAAATTATTTAGAAAGTAATTTAACAAGCAGTTAGTAATCATTTCATGTAAAGCATTATAGGAATGACTATCCTTAAACACATTTCATAATCATATTTGCAATCATTTGAAATATTTAAAAAGAAATTTTAAAATAGAACTTGCTTACTTCCTTAGTTGGTGTACTCTACTTTCTCTTTTTCTTTTCCTATTCAAGGAAAAAGGATATTTTATTTTTTTTATTCAAGCTGCTTCTTATGCATGTTCTATAATATTTGGGCATTATTTTTTTTATATGAATATTTTTATCCATAAGTTCCTCAAAAATTCCATCATTATATTTAAATAGTAATATCAAATTTTCTCTAAAATCACGCTGTTTACTGTAACAAATTACTATAGTAGTTACTGTTCATTTGACGTTACTGTTCACAGAGACGTGGTTACTATTCATGGGTTCCAAAAATTGATATTTTTTCAAAAATAAAAAATACCATGATTTCATACATTTTGAATTTATCATCATTTACTTGGCAAAAAAATTATTTTCTCCATATACTAAAAATTAACATAAATTCACTTAAGCATAATCCTTAATTCTAAAAATCATGAAATTAATATATCATCATTGGAAAATCATATTTATCAAAATCATGCATCCCAAATCATCATTTACCAATTTTGGAGCATTATTTTTACATAACATATGCTATCTTCCCAAATACTCTATATTCGCTCTAAATTTTTGATGTTTTGGCATAATTCCATTTAAGTATTATATATATACTTATTTTCTCATGCTTAGGCATTATCTAAGTATAGGTTTACACTTTCTCTCTAACTTACTTTATTCTTTCCTTGGACGTGGGGGATGGCTTGGGGACTTGGAATGGCTCAAATGGAGCTGGATTTTGATGGCCTTCGACGTTCACCCTGCTGCCATATTTATAGTGTTTCATTTTTTAAGAATTTAAAATTTACCCCTTAGCTTTGAGGTATTTAATTATAAATTGGTATTTCTTTTTAATTTTGAAAATTAATTTGAGCCAAGAGTTGCACACCCTATGCCTACTCCAGCCACCCTATGCAGCCCTATTTTTACCTATTTTTTGATTTTTAAAATTAATTAATTTAGGCTAAATAAATCTTAGTCGTTGATTAAAGATGAGGTTGATCATGAACCATTGTTCTTGGTCAAACCTCTAGCCACCCTAGCCTACTCCAGCCCCTACAACATCTGCCTTTTAATTAATTTTTTAGTTTTTAATTATTTATTTTAAATAAAAAGTCAAAAGTTAATTAATGTAAAGTTGGGTTACTTTTTGATTTTCATTTGACGTGTCATCTTGACCATTGATTTGTATTTTCATCACATTTTAACCCATTCATCATGTCCATTATGAATTTTTAACTATCCAGAAAAAATTTCATCGAATTCCGACACCCGGATTGCAATTTATAATTCTTTTTCTATTTTTTCACTAAACTCCAAATTTGAATTAAAATATCCAAAAAAATTGCTATTTCATCCTGTAGTGATTAAATCTCTATTTTGTTTTTTGTGATTAAGTTAATCCAAGTGATTAACTCTTAATCACGTGTCTTAATCCCTAGTTACTATTCACGTTTACTATTCACGGGTACTATTCATGGTGTTTAATTTCTAATTGTATTATTTCAATCTTTAATACACATATCCATTATGTAATTCATGAATTTTCATTTATCATAAAAATAATTACAAAAGAATCGAAAGTTACAATGTTGAAATGACACACATATTGTCGAGGTTTCACAATCCCCCTCCTTATAATAGGTTTCGTCCCGAAACCTGTTGTCCTTCAAATGTTCCATTATACTTTTTCTGCATAATTAGACATCTTTATTCAAAAGCATATTAGCCTTTTCTGGCTTTTGTTAATTTATATGGAGGAAATCCTTTTTTTTTTGCCTATCTTTAAATGTATTGGGATTTCAAACAATTCCCTTCGTCATTGCACCTCATTTATTTAGCCTCAATTTTTTTTCATAGAATTAAATATTATCATGCTTATCATACTTTGCATACTTAATTCTTTACTTGTCATTTTATATCCTTAGTTTCTTCTACCCATAGTGCGTGTCTGGTTACGTATTGTTATGAATATGTAATATCTGAATTAAATAATGAATTTCTTAAAATTTAAATCATACCTGTTGGAAATATGTGGAAAACTAGCTAAATCCATGTTTTGATGATTAACAAATCAATTTGAGTAAGTCTTGGCTA
>JAXCLR010000001.1:23622214-23650284 GCA_035584095.1 Annona squamosa
AATATATTTGGTTAATTAGTTATGAAATTGTGTTTGGATTATTTGGTTATATTGCATTGTAAATAGGTTGTTTAGATGTTTGCTTGCTTTGGTGATTTGGAGTAACCGAACAGGTCAATTGGGAGTTTGAGATATTTGTAGTTTTGCTGCTTTGCTTAGAAGCCAACTAAGAATGTAAGTAAGACTATAATATTCTTTTTTTTATTTTGCATAATTTACTGCAATACTTTTACTTGGCTTTCACTTTTTTACTTGCAGAAGACATCATTGCTCAAAGAATACAAAAGCAAAAGAATGAATCGATTACCAAACTTCTCATCCACTTTTAAGGTACGTAGAACTTTTATTAGTACTTATTGTTTTTACAATTATCATTGTTTTTGTTATTTTAGAAATTTGGGTGAACAAAAACTTAACTAGCATTGATAATATGTGTAATGTATTAGCCTAATTTCTAACCTGAACCAAACCGATTTGAGGTGGGTTGAAATAGGGTTGGGTTAAGATGTGAAAAGTAGGGTTGAAAGTAGAGTTGGGTTGGAATTTTACAAGGTGGGTTAGGGTTGTATTTGTCCCAACTCGAGTCAACCCAATCCGATTTACCCCCCTAGCTGGATCTGAAACCGGATGGAAGCCAAAAACAAAGAAAGACTGGATGCTGGCTTTCAACAATAGCTGGAATCTAGAAAGGGGAGCTGGAGGCTTGCAGTTGAAACGTGACAGATTACGGAAGCTAAAATGAAGGAGCTGCCACTGGAGGCCTGGAGCTGAAACCGGACGGATTATGATTTATGGATGCCAAAATGAAGAAATGCTGGAGCTGAAATGCTGAATAATGGAAAACTGGAAATGGGCAAATGGCGCGACGAGTGGGCAATTAAAAGTTGAAACAGGCTGGAAAGCCTGACAGTGGCAGTAGAGAGGGACGGGAGTCACGGGACGAGGCGCAAGTGGGCAGGCTGGCCTAAGTCGTCTAACTTCTGCACTGTTGTATAATAATAAAATATAAAAAATTTTCAAATATAGGTTTGGGTTCGAGGTTACAGTGTTCGGGTTCACCTGAACCCGAGACCGAAAGTTGCTTGAATTCGGTCCGAGTTCGGGTCGAGAAATCGGGCTCAGGTTCACAAATATAGAGTTTAAACACTGTTGTCAGCCGGGTTCGGGCTGAACCCAGCCCAAGTTGCACCCCTATCTATAATGACACAAGCACATCTTTCAATAACTTATTGGAAAGTGGCATTGTTGGCTACTACTCATTTGCTTAATTTTGTGCCCTCCAAATCTATTATTCTACTTCTTATAATTTGTGGATACGCTTAAAGTCTTATATAAGAAAAATGTGACCATAGGTCAACGGCTTTCATCCACAAAATTTTCCTCAAGAACATGGCCAATTAGATAGAAAGGAAAGAGATGTATTTTTATCAGATACTCAGAACACTCCAAAGTATATATATTCATTGATGAAAGGATAGAAATATGAAAAAAGTTGAATTATGAGATGTCATATTCTTAGATAATGACGTTCCAAGTGAAAGTAGGTTTAATAAAGGTGTTTCTTTCTACAAGTTGGAAGACCTGAAGGTAGTAGCACTCACAATCAACTTATTGAAAAAATTGAATATTTATCTCAACATCTTAAGTCAAGAAGGAGAGACACACATCAAAAGTATCAATCTTGTAGCCAAAAAATATATATCCGACATCCTTGTTTTGTGATTAGGGGAAAACTCATTTACATACATCTCAAGATGATGAGAAACTTAAGACCTCTCATGACCTAGTTAAAAAAAAATTAAAAAAATAATGGAAAAGAGTTGAAGTCTATGGGGACTAATCAAGTTTAGAACTTGGTTGATCTTCTATCTAGCCGCAATATAATTAGGAACAAATGAGTTCTTAGGACTAAGTGCATGACAGATTAGTCGATCGAGAGATATAAAGCTCGCTTAGCGGCCAAAGGTTTATACCCAATAAGAGGGTGTAGATTATGAGAAAATCTCAACATTATTGCGAGGCTATTTTATTTTGTCTCATGTAGTATGATAATCCTATGTTTAGACTTTTTATCACCATTAAAGAATAATTATCCTTTAATTTTAAAATAGAGGACATAGCTGTAGCAACTTTCATGTTTGGAATTAAAATTATACCATTCAAATGAGATGATTGTTTTGAATTTAAAAAACATAAATTTTTAAATGGCTTAATATGCAAAGCTATAAACCTATTGTCAATTCCTTTGCAAAAAGTAAAGCATTGATCCTTGAAATATGTTCTAAAACTCTAGCATTAAAATAAGAAATATTTCTTATGTCAATAAGGTTGGGAGTTACTTCAAAAAAAATTAAGATTGAGAGGTTGATGTATGTTATGATACATACTCGCTCTAACACAAGTTATGCTATTAATTTGGTAAACAAACACTAGTCAAATAGTCAAATATTAAATGAGCCTATTAAGAGATTTGACTCATATCAACTCTTGCATTGTAAATTAATTTCTAAGTACATGATTTCTGCCTTCTTTTTTTATTTTGATATTGATTGAGGCGGCAATCTAGAGGAATGAAAATCAATATTAAGTTATACATCCTTGTTGAACAAATGACATCATCTTGTGGACAATAAGAGATAACCTAATTTCAAAGTTAAATTTGCGATACATTTAACGACAGTGCAATGCAACTATAGTGCATATATCATAGTGTTTGTTAATTCATAGTACCAATGCTAGTATGATTGAATAAATAAGAAATATTCAATCTGAAGTATTTTAACAAAATCATATGTTGACCCTTTCTCATAGGCAATCACCTCTAATTTTTTAAAAACACGCAGAGATAAAATAAATTAGGTAAGATATGTGTTTTATATGAACATGAGACCTAAGATGATTATCTTCATGATAAAATAATCAAGATGAAGTTATATCTTATTATTTTCTAATCACAGTGGGAGTCTCATGTCCCATTAGACTTTAATAAAGCCAGATGTGAGTCTTAGTTGGTGCCTAAGGAGGGCAATCACTTTGAGAACTCCAGTTAAGCACTAGGGTTTAAAAAGTTAATGGCACAAGCTCATTGTGAGTTAGGAGTTCTTCCACCACAACATATCTTTTATATCGTGTGTGCTTAGCGACTTACAAGGAAAGTGAGTCACTTCCTTTGATCTAGATTATCTTTATCTCCTTATTATGAGAGCCCTCAAAGCTATAACAACTTTAGATTATGTTTTATGTGACTTTTGATCATATTTTGAAATTGTAGCCTAATATTGCTATCTTAACATGTTGCTTATAAGTCATGAGTGATACAGGTTTGCGGGACATATCCAGGAAAGTAGTTAGTCTATAATTAAGAGATATATATATAAGAGAAAGACTATTTCATTTATATTACTTACTTGCATTTACCAGTCGACTAGTTATATCTATTTATATAATTAGTTTATGTGATTAGACATAATTGTGATTACAATGCAATGAAATGAGACATATGTGTATATGTGTACATTTTTTAAGTTGTAGCTATTGTGTTATCTCTAACAGATGCACAGCCTTGAGCTCCCATGTACTTACAGATCACATGACCTATTTGCCAGTGTGAATAATTTTGAAAGGAAGATATGTTGGGAAGCTTATCATGTATAAGTGGGAGATATTGAAATTATGTTAGAATACAAGTATACCCATTATGGGTTTCCTCCTAGCACTATAAAATGCAATACTACTTAGATACAAAGCGTATGAAAATATACATGTAGTGAGACAGCTCCTGCCTATTCCTCCCAAGATAATTATAAATATTTATGAGGTCTCTAAAAGAGATACACATGTAAGCACACAACGGAAATCTTTGAAGAGTTCTCTAAACATTTTTAGAGATTAGTGCATTTAGGTTGTAGTAGTGTGGTTGGTTTTCAATCTTATGATTCCAATCGGGCTAAGCGACTAAGTTTGAAACTTAATTATTTGATCATTTTATTTCTGCTTCTACTAAATAAGATATACAACTAATCCTTATTCTAATAATTAAAATAATAGAATGCCTTGTCTTTGAGATAAAATTTGAAATAGATCTTTTTAACAATCATTAGTACTCTCATCTATCACTAAAGGTTGTGCTCGGATTTTATTTTCATCCCAGGAGATATTTCGAATACATGGTTTGAATCTAGTAAATTTTAGTAAATAAACTTATCTTGATATTATAAGGAATAAAGGAAATTTTGAAAATATTTCAATTTTATAAAGTTGAAGTTGAAATTAACTCGCAAAAATTATAAAATTTTAAAATCAAATAGAGTTGTGTATGTTTATTATTTGATTTTGATAACTTTTATGGAAATATTAAGAATTTTAAAAGTAAAATAAATAATATATGTTGCAAAATTATTAAAATTGTTTTGATAGCTAAGGGATGGTGAACATGCTTTCAAATATGTATTTTCACATTTGACATTCACATTGAAATTATTAAAAAAAATTAGAAGTTTCATATTATTCACTTTGACATGAAAAATATGGACAATGTAAAAGTTATTTTTGATATCAAGGTTGTTAAAAATGATGATATCTTTTTTAATGTCATTATTGAAAACATACCAAAGTCGCATAACTATTTTGGTTTTAATGTAGCCTATACTCCTTTTCATTCTAGTATCAAATTTTATGTAAATAAAGATAGATTAATAGCATAGCTTGAGTATATTAAAACGATTCGAAGTTTGAAGTGTGTCATATATTATAATAAGTTAAATATTGCTTTTGTTATAGGTTACTAATTAATTTACTAATAATTCAAGATATATATTGTATTTTATATAGCATTAAAATATTTGAAAAAGGTCATTGATTACAAATTATACTTCATTGGTGAAATCCATTGTAGTGGAAGGATATAATAAAGAAGATTAAATTTCTAACAAAGATAAATTCATATATGTTAATAGTTTTTTTATTTTTTTTTGAGAGGATTACTATTTCTCGGGCTTTTGAAAAGAAAATAACATTACACAATGATGCGTGAAACTAAATTTCTTACCATGGTTACTACAGAAAAAGAGGTACAATGGCTCAAGAATTTATTATTTAAAATTCTCATTTACCATAAGACAGTGCCTCTTATTTATTGTGTTATGATAAGAAAGCAATTCTTTATCAGTATTTGTACAATTTGATATCTTAATATTATACTCAAGTACATTCAAAAGGGAGATAACAATTTTTTTTTATTATCAAGAGAGACAAAACACTCCCATCTCCCGTATATCCCCAAGGGACACAATAATGTCCCACCTAAATCCTATAGGAAACTATGCTCCCACTATTATTTTTTAGCCCATGTCAAGGTCAAACCTGCGTAGACTCTATGGATGGAATTGTCCATGACCATACCCGATTGGCAATAGGAAAGCAATTTTGTTCAAAGTATGTTATTAGACTTATAATAGTAAGGAAAATATATTATATTAATGCATAACTCTGTCGGGTTATTATTCCAATATGAAGTGGTGAATATTAACTTTCTAAGATTAATAGAAAACTTAACAAATTTACTCATGAAAGGTCTTATTAGAGATGCAATCTAAAAAATAGCTGAGACACAAGTATAAAATCCACAAATATTAAGTTGTAAAGACTAAACTCAACTTTAAGCCTATAGTCTAAGCCCAAAAACTAATGAGCATAGAAGTTATTTTTTAGACTTGCAAGCACTAATTTTGTTTATCTATCTTCCATCTCTTAGATAATACTTAGATCATATAATGTAATTATGAGGATAAGTGCTTTATATAGGCTTTTCGCATTTTAAACTCTTTGACTTTATATATTTGCTTTTAAAATCTTGATGTTTACAAATTTGCATTTAAAATGATATTTTAATTTTATTACATTCTAATCCTCGAACACTAATGATATTAAAAAATATATTTGAACTTTGTAAAATGTCAAAATTGACCTTTCATATTTATCAAACTTGAAATTGAAGATCCCTTAACATAGGAAAAGTGAAAGTTCCTTTTTGAAGCCCAAAATGCCAAAATTTTACCATAAAAAATGAAAAAAATTTACTAATGAATTAGGGTTTCATAAGAAGGCTTTTCGTATTAAGTTTTGATAAATACAAAAGGGTATTTAAGATATTTGTAGAGTTTAATGATATTTTTTAATACCATCAACATTCAAGATTAACATACAACAAAAACTAAAATTTTAAAATTTAAAGCATGCCTATGCAAATGTTGAAAATTAAAAAACAAATACACAAATTTAGAAAGTTTAAGATATAAAAAAATTGTTATGATCTTAATAAATTTAAAACATGGTGTTAGAATAGAAATTTTTTCAAATATGCCTACAAGATTTGACTACCATATCTTAAAATTTGTAGAATTTGCATATATGTCTACAAGGTTTGCATAAAATTACGAATGTCCCTTTTGTTAGAATTTTTATAAAATACAAAATGACCATTAAACCAAGTGATATAGTTGCAATGTTTCCAAATATTATTGACATATTTGCTATTTTAGTGTTTTATGTATTTTTACATATATTATTATTATTATTTTAGACTTTTTATAAAAATGTTTATAATATTTACAAAAATTGCAAGTTTATGACTCAACCTAAGAGGACATTATCATTTATTTTATAGAAAATTCTAGTGATACCAAAACATTCAAGATTCTAATGCATCAATATGTCTTCTAATACCATCAACATTCAAAATTAACATACAAGAAAAACCTGAAGTTTTAAAAATTAGAATGTAAATATGCAATTGTTGAAATTTAAAAACCAAGTACGCTAAGTTAGACAGTTTAAAATATTAAAAATATGTTATGCTCTTAATAGATGTAAAATTATGTTGTTAGAACAGAGATTTTTGCAAATATACCAACAAGATTTGACTAATATTGCATCTGTGGCTTTAAATTTTGCCGAATTACAAATATGCCTAAGGAGTTTGTATAAAATTACAAGTGTCCCTTCCTTTAGGATAACGTTAGAATTTTTATGAAATGATAAAAATGACTATTAAACCTACTCATACATTCGCAACATTTCCAAATATTATAGGCATAGTTGTTATTTAATTATTTATATATTTTTACATTTCTTATTATTATTATTATAGATTTTCTTTGTAAGATATTTATGATATTTACAAAAATTGCAAGCATATTAATCCTCTTAAAAGGCATTATTATTATTTTATAGAAAATTCTAATAATGTCTTAACGGAAGGAACACTCTTCCAATTTTAAGCATATCTTATAGGCCTATTTGCAAATTTGGAAAATTAGAGACAAATAAAAAATAGTCAAACCTTATAGTCATATTTGCAAAAATTCTATTAGAATATTTAGTTATTAGGTACTTTAAATAGATTTACTTATACGAGTATTTGAAAGTGAGCTTGCTTAAATTTCCAACATATATAACCTCCAATGAAAAAGAAATATAGGACATGCTGGTGGATTGCTATGATAATTGCTGATAAAGAAAATGTCTACTAGTGTAACATTGACAATGATTTCAATGCATTAATTGGACAAATTTGAAAAATCTCTATTCCTCGACTAGAAAAGGGTATTTTTAAGCATTTAAAAAATTAAACCTCAAATTAACCATACATTTGGCCAATTCCTTGACAAATGGTGATGGAATAGCATTTTTTGATTAAATGCAAACATAGTAGGTATGTTTGAAATTTTAGAAATACAATCAATATGTTTCAAATTAGGGCAAATGCAAGAGTATTTTTAAGATAAGTCCATGAATTTAATTACAACTTTGGCATAAAGTAAATCTTTTGTTTGAAACGAAACCATAGATGACATGTTATTTTAAAAAAACATTGACAAATGCCAAAAATTGGAAAATAAAAATGTTGAGATTTACCTAAAGCATGTTTTTTTAATACAAAAACTTCTTAATCTTTATAATTACCTTATTTTTAATCATTTTTCATATCTTCAAATCTAACTACCATACATTTCAATTATTTTTATACATATAACTAACCTATCTGTTTAATTTTATTATTTTTATTCATCGTTATTACTCCTATCATATCACATCTTTTTCTCTCAATTTAAAAGTTTTTTATCTAAAACTTTTATCACTTCCCAAATACACCTTTGTTATGAGCTCACATATGCGGCAATAAGATTCACATTGACAAGTATCATATGCAATTAAATCTCAACAAAAGGTTCCACTCATGTACCTTTTTAAAATCCATGATGTGGATCACTCTCCATAAGTTGCACGGGTGGTTGAATTGGGCCCTAAAAAACCCATGGATAGGAGGGCACCTATCATGGCAACTATTAGATGGTGATTTGCTGAAAATTTATTCAATTCATTTCAATCCTAATAAATTTACCATGGTGAATATTTAAGGACTCTCAATACTATATAAAACCTCAAATCTAATTTCAAAGAACATCTTTGATGACCACTCCATCATCTAATAGCAATGCCTTATGAGAAATATTTCATTAAATTAACTCATAGGTTTCCTATGCCTTTATCTTCATATGGAAAAGTGTGCAATCTAAGTTGCAACGAACTATCCCTTATAAACTAACCATAATGCATAATGTGAGGAATAAGATGAATATAGTTGCTTCACTTCAACCTCTATAGGACCTAATATTTAATCCTTGAATTTTCTTATTTTGTAGAAAAACTAGTACTTTTTCTGATCAAACTTCGAGACAAACTTGGTAGGGAGGGCAAAGAGAAACTATGTTCATAGAGCTCTTAATTAGAGACTATGGAAGTAAAAAATAATGTTTTTTATCGATAGCACAAAAAATTATAAGTAGGAAAATACAGTAAGAGTTTTTTAATTTCATCCTTTCAAAGTTCCTACAAAATAAAATTAATAAGAAAAAATTTGAAGATCTTCTTTTGTATTAGATTTTTAAGAACTTGTACAACTTAAATTAAGTTATTTACAATACAAGAAAAATCCGATATTTAGTCTTCTCTTTGGTACTTTTATATGGAGAATTTCTTCCAAATGAAGGAACTTGAGGATTTTTTTAACATAATATTGAATTTAAAATGCTAAAGTGCAAATGAGTGATGTCTAATAAATGGTTACTAACTGCTAGTGAGTGGTATATCTGAGAAGTTGTGTTGCTTATGATCTTGAGCATTTTATAGGTTTTTGATCGTATGCACCCGTGTACACTTAGTTTCAATGCACTCTACAGTAAAAATTTATTTTTTAAATTTTTTTATGAAATTGTTTATCTAAGAGTATTTAATCTATAAGCCAATTTTGACAATTTTTCGAGACTTATAGATATTTTTTTATTTTTCACCAAAATTGGTAAAACTTAATACATATGTTAGATATATGTAGATTAATAGTTTTATAAAAAAAAATTTTAAAACATTTCATCCTGGTGCATTAAAGCTAAATGCACCCAAGTGTATAGGATTTGATTCCCATTTTATAATAATTAAATGTAATAATCATTATAGTTGTAGCTGAAATCATGATAGCAATAATTATAACTTCCAAAATGCAAGACAAATGTGACGTGGAGTTCACATAATTTCCAAGATGCCTCATAGGGTCCGGCTGGAAGGAGAAAAAATATGCGAAAAATTTAGTAAAAATACCTATTGAAATAGATAGGATAATGATTCAACATGATAGAAGTATGATTAGTGGTAAAGAAAAAAGTTAAAATATATAAGGCAATTGTATGAAAAGATGTGATATTATAAATAAAAAAAAAGAAACTTTTCCTTTTTTTAAAACCAACCTATAATGTGAGATGTAAATTTTGGTTATTTGTCAAGAGTCCATTTACAACCAGATGAGATGGAGATGTAATGAGAAAACACTTTTTTAATTATGCAAACTAAATCATTCTCCGTATGTAATAACACCTTTCATCATGCTCATCCCATCTCCATTCCATCGAAGTCGTCCATATGCCATAAGACATGAAAGTTTCAATTACATGCCAAGATAAACTCCATACCAAGCATATACATTTTAGGTTAATTTGTAAATATACCTAAATATTTTACCATAATTGCAAATATATTCATATAATTTTAGAAAATATAAATAACTCTTACATAGTTTGATTATAATTGCAAATGTATTTATACCGTTACAACCTCGTTACTAGATTGTCATATTATTAGTATATTTACAAATATATACAAACTATATGAGCAAATTTGTAATTTTAGTATATCTCTATAGTTTTTGCAAGTATACCCATATAATTTGCATATCTTTATAAATATACTCATACTATAACAGTGCAGTAATGACGCCTAACAGTGTGAATATATTTGTAATCATTGTTAAATTACATTGAAGTTATTTCTAATTTCTAAAATCACGTAAGTATATTTGTAATTATGATCAAATTATGTGAATATATTTATAAATTACCCCATAATCTAGGTGTGTTTGGTAATCAATAAAAATTGTCAAGCTAAACTTTTTAATTTAAAATATTTTACTCTTCAAAAATATTATTTTTAATTATTTTTTATTTGTCCAGAGTTTATGGCACAACCTAAAAAGAGATGAGTGAATTGGGTTCTTTAAAATGCTTTTAGTAGATAAAACTTAACCCCTTATGATTTTAATCTCCTTGAATGAAGAACGTGGAGATTTGAAAGAGCAATAAAATTCACACACAGAAGGCACAAGAATCTACAATGATTTGTGGCAACCCTTCTTACTTTACTCTTCTAAGAGTACATCCTTATGTCTAATGTTCTACTATTTTAGCAATGATACTACTAGAGTCGTTAATTTTTTTTAGATCATAATTTTAAGGAGCCTTTACAATCACAACACAAGTAGATGATGAGTCTTACTTCAATTGTATACTCCTTATTTTTTAGTTGGACTTGGTCTCCAACACCAAGCTAAGTAGCAATATAATGAAGTGAATTAGAAAAGAAATATACACGTTACACAATGTGTAGAGCTGTTTTAGCATAAAAGAGAATTATGAGAAGCTTGAGATTATTTGGACTTACGGCTCTTGCAGTGAATGCGAGACTTTTTCTTATAGAGTACTTAATGCACACTTGAATGCTTGTAGAAGAGACAGTGTAAGCTTAATCAATGTTCTAGCTAATCCTCTTAACTTTTCTTGTCATACTTTAAATAAATGTAAAGCTATTTTGAACGTTGGGAGGTAGGTAGTGCGTATTAAATGAGCTAACGTTCAAATTTTTTCAACTATTATATTGCAAGTCGCAGATGGAGTTGACTTTGAGTACGACTTCACCTAAATCATAGATTGAAGTCAACTTGAGGTGTGATTTCAATTGGACTATTTCTTTCTCCTAAGTCTCATTTGAGTTTAGCACTCTTCTAATTCTATTTTAAGTCAACTTGGTTATTGACTTAACCTAAGTTGCATCTAGAGTTAAAATTTTTAACTATTATAGTGCAAGTCATAGCTAGAATCGACTTCGGGTGCGATTTAACCCAAATCGTAGACTAGAGTAGACTTAGGAGTAGAATCTCCTAAGTCCTCCTTTGAGTTTAGTGCTTTTCGAGTTCCATCTTAAGTCGATTTGGTCATTGACTTAACCCGAGTAGCATGTGGAGTTGATTTTGGGTACGACTTCGTGTGTAGCTTACTTAGTCAGTGAAAATATGCAACCTTTAAGTCAACTTGACCTTAAAATTTTACCTAAGTAGCTAGTGAAGTCACCTTGGCTATGCGACTTCACTTCCTGTTTGAAACTTTGAACATCATGAAATATGCTTATATGGCTTTGATATTTCAAGTCTTTGAATTGAGTTGACTTGTTTTTAGACTTTATCCAAGTTACAAGTGAAGTTAACCAAAATATGCAACTTCGTTTCTAGCAATTGGTGTTGGAATCCCGTTTCAGTTCTTCAAAAACTTAAATTGGAGTTCAGGTTGACTTGGTCTTTGACTTCGTTCAAGTTGTGAGGTGGAGTCGACTGGAAGTGCGTCTTTTTCTGTTTCAAATTGAGTTAGTAAGTTTATACAATCCCTTGAATCAACTTGACTATTAACTTCACCTAAGTCACAATTGGAGCCCACTTAGGTCTGCAACTTGACCTTTCTGTACTTTAGTCCTTATGATCTTTCATCTTAAGTTGCATCCTTAGATCAACTTGAGCATAAACTTGATGCAAGTCAAATGTCTAAGTCGACTTAGCTATGAAACTTGGTCTTTTATGGTTTAGTATTTGAAGTTTCTAACTTAAAATCATTTCACCAAATGTGTAAGTACTTTTTAATATTCAAATTTGGATTATTAATCATCAAAACATCACTTTTCCTATATCAAAAAATTTTATGGTGGCTTGGTTGGGGGTAAAATTTTTTGATGAAAAATTTTTGAGGTAAAATTTGTCAAATTGATAGAAAATGATGTGATATGATATGAGTAATAATGAGATATAAAGAAAATAAAATTAAAATAGATATGTTAATTGTATGGATAGTTGTGCAAAAATGATTACAAAACATGGTAGTTTGTGTAAAAAAATATGGTAATTATGGAAAATAAAAAAAATTTATTAAAATTTTTTTGTTAATATTTTTTTAGCCCAACCAAACACACCCTCATACAAAAAAAATTATTTTAAAAGTTTTATCAAATGACAAACACATTTGAAAAATGATAAAATTTTCATCAAGGTTTTTATGTAAAAGATTTTCAAACGGAAGAAAATGATATGAAATAATCTAAGTAACAATAAGGAGTAAAAAAATAATGTTAAAATGAATCAATTTTTTTTGTCCCTTTAACTGTGCGTATTTGTCTTTTAACTTATGAGTTTCACACATTTGCTTTTTTAAATCTTATAAGTTTGTCCTATTTGCATTTTAAACTCTATCGTTAATTATTATACAAATTTTTAAATAACAATATTGCCCTTAGAGTTTCGACTTAACTTGACACAATAAATTTCGTATTGTCAGCAAGTTTAAATCATCTCGTTTTTATGAGTTGACTCAACTAAGCCATACAAAATTGCCTTTGACTGCATGTATGAGTCAACTCGACTCAACTAAATCATAAGGTATTTTAAACTTTTTACTTTCAAATAACAACCATTAGTTGAGTGTTTTGACGATAGTCTAAAATGCAAATAAGACAAAATTAATATTTAAAAAGCCAATGTGTGAAATTCATGACTTAAAAACCAAATATGCGCAGTTAGAAGACTGAAATGCTAAAAATCTTAAAATAAATAGTTTATTTGTATGTGTAGTTATATAAAAATGATTGAAAGTAGAATAATTATATACAAAAATGTGAAAAAAATAGGATAGTCGTGGAGAATTAAAAGTTTTAGATTGAAAAATTTTGATTAGAAAACTTTCAAAGGCAAGTAATAAAAATATTAGATGAAAGGTCTTATATAAAAGTTTTTTGAATTGGTAAAAAATAATGCGATATGATATGGGTAATGATAAAGAATAAAAAAATAAAGTTAAAATAAATAAGATAGTTGTATAAGTAGTGTATAAAAATAATTGAAAAGTCGAATAATTATACAGAAAAATATAAAAGAAATGATTAAAAATATGATAGTTATGAAAATTGAAAAGTTTTGATTTGACAAAATTTTATGGCATCTAAACATGCCTTCGACCACGACAATCCTACTCTTATATCTGTATTCATTATTCCAATAAATAAAGGAACTTGATTTCATACACTTGTATGCACTTAGATTCAGTGCACCTAGATGTATTTAACCTATTTTTTATTTTCTTTGAATTTTTTTACATAACCGTTAATTGAGTATATTTAACATGTGTATTAATTTTTATTATTTTTGGTGACTTTTAGATATTTTTTAAATTTTTAAAAATTAGTGATATTTTTAGTAATTTTAATTTTAAAAAATCCAAATATCTCCTAAAATTATAAAAATTGATGCACGTGTTAAATATATCTAGATTAATAGTTGTATAAAAAATATTAAAAAATAAAAATTAAGTATTTGCACTTGAATGCATCAAATCTAAGAGTATTTGGTTGCATGAAATCAATCTCTATAGATAAAAAAGTTGCGATTCCATGCACCCAAGGGTACATTTAGCCAATTTTTTAATTTTTTAAAATTTTTTTATATAATTGTTAATCTAAGTATATTTAATATGTATATCAATTTTTAATATTTTAAGAAATTTTTTAGATTTTTTGAATTTTTAAAAATCATCGACATTTTTTCCGTCAAAAAAATTACCAATGATTTCAAAAAATCTAAAAATAGTAAAAATTAATACATATGTTAAATACATGTAAATTAATAATTTTGTAAAAAATTTCGATAAAAATAAAAAGAAGTTAAATGCACCCGTGCACCAAAATATTTAATATGTATATCAATTTTTACTCTTTTAAGAAATTTTTTAGATTTTTTGAATTTTTAAAAATCACTGACATTTTTTCAGTCAAAAAAATTACCAATGATTTCAAAAAATCTAAAAATACGAAAATATCTAAAAATAGTAAAAATTTAATACATATGTTAAATACATGTAAATTAATAATTTTGTAAAAAATTTTGATAAAAATAAAAAGAAGTTAAATGCACCCGTGCACCAAAATATTTAATGTGTATCAACTTTTACTATTTTAAGAAATTTTTTAGATTTTTTGAATTTTTAAAAATCACTGACATTTTTTTTTCCGTAAAAAAAATTACCAATGATTTCAAAAAATCTAAAAGTATGAAAATATCTAAAAATAGTAAAAATTAATACATATGTTAAATACATGTAAATTAATAATTTTATAAAAAATTTCAATAAAAATAAAAAGAAGTTAAATGCACCCGTGCACCAAACCCAAGTGCATCAGAGGTGCATTTGGCATTACCGCACGTAAAATACGCAAAAGCTTGTCAAACCTGTTGAAGAAAGATGCCTAGATTTTTTTTCCCCCTTTTCAGTGGTGATCGACCCACCCTTTTGTCCTTCTAATATTTTTCAAAAATTGTTAGAAGCAATGTGGACGGTCCTGATTTCACAGCGATGTCAATTATTGTCAATAGTGTGACTGACTTCGACCACTGTGTACCCCTCGTTTCAGAAAAGGCATATCCACACACACGTGCGCGAAAAAAGGAATAACAGAATAAAGATATAGGCTAGTGAAAAATCACATTTCAGCGAAATCCTGTCAAATATTTGGGAATTACGACTTTTGGACGTGTCTGATCTTACATTAGGAGGATGTAAACCATGCATGCAACGTCAATGTCATGCGTACGGAGTACCTGAGCATGAGGGTCCTCCAGAGTATGAAATGAAGCCCAGAACTCAAAAGTGCCCAGCATTGCCATGGATTCGAAAACCGATTTTCTTTGCTGCCTGTCCTGATGATATCATAAGGGAAACTGGGTTGTGTCTGTAATTTCTTCAGGATTATCCTTTTTTATTATTTTTTGGCGAAAAGGGGTTGTTTTGACTTCGATTTCTAGAAAATAAGTTGGGTAGAAGAACGAAAACCCTAATTCTTTCTTCCCAAGTCTGGCATAATCCGCAGGAGGCTGGAGACGGAAATGGAGAATCGACTTTTACCATCGCTTCTTCCTTCCACCACATTATTTTTCTCAGGTTTTCGCTTTCTCTCTATGGATATTTCTCACCATTTTTTCTTCTTTTTTTGGGGTCTTTCAGCGGAGGGGAATTTTTAATTCTTGTTTACTGGGATAGAATCCTGTTTTTCTTTCAACTGGACAAATTTCGTTATTTTTTCGGAGCGTTGAAGCGGATTCAAGAAGGTTTTAAGTGTTGGGTCGGGAAAGTCTTTGGCTTTACTGAAAAATTTGGAATTTCTGTTCTTTACTGATAATTTGGGATTCTTTGTCTTGAGGGATAATCTTCTTTTATGGTTTTCTGTTTTAACTTTTTTAAAGGAAAAGTTCTTTATTCGCTCGATGCTGGGCATTGGTCATTTGCAGTTCGCTTAGCTGTTGGTTCTGCCAACATCATGATCTTTTAACATATTCGCAGTGATGAAGGCATCCATTTGGGTTGTAAACTTTTCTGCATACAGTAGAGTAGTGAGTTGGGAAGTATTATATGCATATTGGTCTGTGAATTTTTTTTACTGTTTTTCACTTTGTCAGTAATTCTTAGTTCTGTGCAAATTTCTTGTTTTGATGCAATGTGTGTTGATCATCTAGATATGCCAACTTTACGTTATTCTTTTTGATAATCAATTGAAAAATTGAAACATTTCTTTTTCTGCCCCTTTTTTCCTTTTTCATTTTGTAGGTTCTATATATTGGTAGATTGTCTAATTCTGTCGCCAGTAGCAATGGATGGCACATTCAATGGACAGATTTTAGTTGACAAGCTTGCAAAACTCAATAACTCTCAACAGAGCATAGAGAGTATCCTTTGAGCTATAATAATATCATTTTTATTCAGGAAAATGCTGGCATTGTTGATTTTGTTCCGTCATAATGTATTAATGCCATTCTGTCTTATCCTGTTCTTCTAAATAGGAATGGCCGTTGAGTAAATACTGACAATGTTTCCTTGTAGTCTCGGTTCCTTTATAACATTTTTAATGGTATTTTTTTGTTTTGATTTCTTGTAACTATTAAACTGCATTTGGGGAGTTGTCTCTGTGGAGGTGTTTTAAGTGGAGGTCTGATTTCTATGTAAATGAAATGCCCTTACGCAGAGGAAAAAATCTAGTTCTTTTAAAAAATTACTAAGAAAAAACGCATGACTCTTTACCTGGTTCTTTAGTTCTATTTTCTTTGGATAAAATAAATTCTAAGGAAAAGGAAGTCAGTTTCCTTATCGTTCAAGAAAGGAAATTTTTTCTTCACTTGTCATTTTGAAGAAGCTCACAGATCAAGTTTTGGGAATTGGTTTTACTTGCTTAACAGAATTTTGGTTTCATCCATATGTCTCCATTAGAGGACTGTTTTTTGATTTGATGATTTCATCTTGGCATTTTTCAAGTGGAAGTGGAGGAAAGGATGCTGCGGACATCTCAGGGTGCAATGAATGCACTCAAAATGTCAACCAGGCGAAATAAAAGTGTTCAAATGTCTCGCAAAGTGCTTAAGGCAGCACATATAAATGTAGTGGTTTGGTTGAAATTTAGCACCTATTCTACTCTCGAAGTGTTTTTTTAATAGGTTCTACTTATTTGCAAGTAGTTTGACTTATAATATAGTCTCACCAAATGTGTCTTCTTGATTTGTCAAGGCTCCATGAGTCTCTGTGGCACTGCAATCGAAACTATCAAGCTAGATTAAATCCTTATTTGATGACTTTCTTTGTGGCAAAGGGTGGAAGTCAAGAACCTAAACTGAAGTTGCTGTTGTGTTGTTGAGAATTCAGGAAGTTTTGCACTTCATGTGAAACAACTTGAACATGTGTGACATTTTTGCATTAGATCCAATGAATGTCTTAGGTTAAACCATCTATATCTCCAGGATAAAAGTTGATAGACTAGACAGAAAAAAACTCTGTTCTGTCTTAGAAGTTCAATATTTCAGGATCTACATTGATGGTTCACATGAAAACATATGTTTATAAATGAAGAGGTGATGTTTTAAGAATGTAAGCAAAACATGTTTGAAATGGCAAACTTCTCAAGCGAAATTATAAAATACCAGTGATGGTAGAAGTGATGTTTGTAGTAGAATGAAATGAAAGTTACTTGAATTCATGTAGAAAAATGATATCATAGTGAAATGAGGATTTTGTCAATCATTAAAATGATACTGTTGTGCACATGGTCAAATGCTATGAGTTGCATAATCTATTACCATTTTTTTCGTCTTCTGCCTTTCAAGTTTGTTCCTTTTAGCTGTTATTATTTAAAAATATTTCTTCAAATCGATTATGGTAGCCTTAACACAGCCCAGCTCTATCACATTGGTGTATTTTTCATAGGAAGAGAGCTAAACAAGTTGTAGAAACATGGGACAGACAGTTTCACTGTTCTCCACAGGAACAGAGAGTGTCTTTTCTCTATCTTGCTAATGATATTTTACAGAACAGCCGGCGAAAGGGTTTAGAATTTGTCACTGAATTTTGGAAGGTTCTCCCAGAGGCTTTAAGTGATGTACTTCACAACGGTGATGAATTTGGAAGAAATGCTGCAATGCGACTGGTATGTTTTTGGGTTTATTGTGCTTTTATCTCTGTGTTTATCCATAAATTACTTTTTTCTCTTCTTTTGTTTTTGCTGATTTTGGTAATGCTTGTACATCTTTTGATGCATCATAGGTCTCTCTCTCTATATATAAAACTTTGATGACTAGGGTCATTTGGTATTTGATAAAATTTTAAAAGAAAAGTTTTTATTGGAAAGGTTTTTGAAATGAGAGAAATTGATGCGATGTGATAGGGGTAACGACAAGGAATAAAGAGAATAAAATTAAATTAGATGTGGTAGTCGTATGAAAAGTTGTGAAGAAATGATTGAAAAATGGAATTTTTGTATGGAAAGATGTGAATAAATGATTGAAAAATAGGATAGTTGTGAAGGAAAGAAAGTTTTAGATGAAAAAGACATTTTTTAGTGAATACCAAACGCACCCTAGGAATGTTGAGAAGGAACATGGTTAATGCCTAATGGCTATTTGGAATGATGTGTAAGTATGCTTATTGAGGTACAACCCTAGACCAATAGGAATGATGCAAAAAGATCCTTGTAATCAATATACTATACAGGTGGGAAGCAGAGTAGGATGATTTAGGTTTCACTAAATCTAAATTTGTGCAACCTTCAATTACGAATAAATGTATTTATCACTCAATAGTTATTTTCAATATTGCCAAATTGCTAAAAGTCTAACATAGAATTAAATAAGAAATGTTAAACAAAGGTTAAGAATTTATGATTAGCAATAATTAATATAAATTCAATTTTGGATAAACTAGTTTAACAAATTGGAAATTTTCTATGTTCAGCAAATCTAGAATTCATGTCAGTGTAAGATCTGACATTAGAAACTTGACTTTCCCCATGCTAGATTGGACAAATCAATATTATCTTCTGATTTCATTGCTCTCCATTGTTTCTATTGGTGATTTCACATGAAGCTTAAAACAAATGAATCTTGAATTGTGTGGGTCTGTACTAAGTATTCTGCATTAGTATGCATATCAAATTGCACAGAGGGTACCATAAAAAAAATAAAAAAATTGCGCAGAGGGTGCTTGGATGCTAAATTCTCTAGAGGCCCACAACATCAAGATATGAGATTTGGACTGGCTCATGCTGATGATCCATTTCCAATAGATGGACTGAAGGCAAAATCATACTCCCAGAGCATTGAGATAATCATGATTTAAGCAGATTTATGGTTGGAATCGTCTTTGCTTTTGCATCAACCATCAAATGGGCTAGGTTTGCAGGAGAAAGCTAACTTAATCGAACATGGAAAATATGAGATTTGCTGTTTTTTAACCCAAAGGTTTGTTAGTACTGTTGTTTATCATTTTTTATTGTTTATCCATTTGATCTATAAATAGTTATCGCTATTTTACTGATAATTTTGCGGACAATAAAATGGTTACTATAAGAATTATTTGTGGTAGATCTCTAATATTGCCCAGGGGAAATTTTTCTTTTGTTTTTATTTTAACAGTGGCAATAAATTGTCCTGCCTATGCAAAAAGTGATTCTGGATCAGCAACAAACTATCACCACAATAGGGAACATTAATGATTATCATGATGATTGTGGTTGACTTCCTAAATTATGAATGTCTGTTACTAGTGTTCTGTCTGACCTTACACATGATTGGTCCGCATTTGTTAGTCCAGGTTGTCTCTTTTTCTGTTTTTTATTAATTTTTAAGGGTTTGTTTGGATTAGTGGAATGTGATGTTTACTTAAGAGGGTGTTTGTTTCGAAGGGATTCCATTTCCTTGGATAGAAAATTCGCTTTACATGATGTAACTCATTACCATAATTTTTCTATTTTCATGATTTTATCGATCCTTTTAACCAAAATGCACCCTTTTTTTGCACTTTATGACTATTAATATCTGCTAAGATTTTTCATTTTCAAGGGAAATTTCATTTCTCCCTATTCAAATAGCTCTAGACATGGAAGAGATGTTGTTGTGAGAATAACTGATTTTAGGAAAGTAATCTTAAAAAAGTGGAGTTGTTTCAAATTTTATTTCGTTGAAAAAAAAAGGCAAGATAGGCTAAACTTGTGAAATAGGTGGGATTGATCTGAGTAGGCAAACATCTTATGAAGTAAGAGGCTTAAGGAAGGATCCATTTTGTAAATGTTGGAAGTGGGGAAATTTTCTCCTCATTCCTCCCTACATGCTTTTCAAAACTGATTTGACATCTTAACTTTCTTACAAAACTACCTTATTTATCCCCACCTAACCCCTATAATTTCACATCGCTCACACTTTTATCAAAAAATATTCCCATCCGCACTTCTGCTCTACCAATTACCAAATGGACCTTAACGGGGGTTGTTGAATATCATGCACTTATTAAATGGAATCCCTTTTTTTGGAATGAGTTGAAGGTGCGAGCATTATTGGTGGAGAAGAAGCCATAATTTGGGGTTTTTCAGGACCAAGTTGTTCTGCTTCTTCACATAGACACATACTGCCGTGTCAAGGTGCATCTCAGGAGGACTTACTTATGATTACTGCTGGCATAATCTGGACCAGTTTTGTGCAAGCCCACTGATTATTCTACTTCTGATCTTCCGCTACTTTGGTCTTTTTCTAAAGATACCACAACTCTCAAATAGTAACTAGCTAATTACTTATGGAATGTATGTACCCTTGTTAATTTTTAAAGAGGTACACTGCATTTAGTTGTTTATGCTTGAAGAAGATCAATTTCGATTTCGCATCATTATTCTTCAAATTCTTAAATACTCTTAACATCTCTGGTCATGCACTCTGTTTTCTGGCTTTAATTTTATTTTATTTACCATTTGTCACCCAGATTGATATTTGGGAGGAGAGGAAGGTCTTTGGTTCTCGTGTACAAGTACTCAAGGAGGAACTCTTGGGAAAGAACCGGGAGCATCTTGGTCGAAATGAAAAATATGCCAGCTACAAAGTGAGGAGATTTCTTATTTCTTTGTGCATGCATGAGAATTGGTGCATTTATATTTCTTTCTGACCTTTTAAATCCAGAGTTTCTAATTACTGTTTCTCTCTTTTATGTCAGAAACAAGTCCTTGGAAATGCACTAGAAAAGATCATTTCAAGCTATGAGGTTGTGTATGATGGTCCTGTGGATGAAGATTCTTTCTTGACCAAATGCAATACTTCCATCGAATTTGTTGAGAAGTTTGAAAAGGATCTTGGTGGTGATTATAACTCAGGTGCAAAACTTATTCGACTCAGAGGTTTTTATTATTTTACAGTTCAGTAAATTTTAAAATACCTCGAGTGCAAAACTTATGTGACTTGAATTCTTTTTACTGTTTCTTTATATTTAAAAATATTGTGTGCTGTTTCTGAATCTTCTTCATATGTGCAAATATTTCATAAAGCATCCCTGACGAATGGACTGACCGCACAAATGTTGGATGGCCAGCAGGGTGTAGAATGTATTCAGACGTTGGGAGGTTTATATGCGGAATATATTTGAGATAGTTGAATCTGCACTTTTCACTGTTTTTCACTTCTTCCATTTCGAAATCCTGGGTTGTGTTGGTTACTTAAGAATATAGGTTTCTAATTGGTGGGGATACATGTAGCAGAAACACTCTGGGGCATTGTCTTGGGGTGACTCTACCAATTACCACTGCATCATATGCTTGAACCACTAGCGATGTAGTTGCATTGATGATTGCAATATTTTCAGTGCAGTGAGTCTGCAGCCCTGATAGCATCTTGATGTCTGGCATCCTGTTAGCTAGTTAGAAAAATATGTTTGTAATTCTTGCGAACATATGGAACAGAAATTTAGTAGTCTCTGTTTGGAGAATAATGTATTGACTGCGAAAGAATCAGGTGCTATGAGCATGGTATGAAATCATGCCTGGGCAAATTTCAAAGGGAAGAGACTGGATATTGAGTCGTGTTCTTTTACGACTGAGTGTAAACTCCTGGCGTTTTTGACCACGTTTCAGAGTTCTTCGATTCCATGGGCTCAATCCAGAATGTTTGGATTGAAAATTCCAAAGCAGCTTATGTCAAACCATTAAATGTGCAGAGATTTTCTGACAGGCATAGTGAGAGGAAAATTTTCAACCAGTCCCTCTTCATGCTTTTTCCCATCTCTCTATCATTCTCCCACTCAATCTATTTCTTCATCTTTGCCATCTGAATGGGATTTGGTCTGTTGTGTTGCTTCTTCCTTGGTGGCTGCGCCGACCAGATTTTCATGGACAAACAGATCTTTCAATTTGTGAATGCTTTTTGGGGTTTAAAATTGCAAAGTCACTTCACAACTTGGGATACTTAAGATGACAATTGGAGTTGTCGTCTCCACCTCTTCTTGTTCTATTTCAAATATCTATAGGCAAATACATCCGCCATTGCAAATGATTAAAAAGCCGTGAAATTCTACCTCTTTTGTCTCCATTCCTTTTTGTCTTCGGCCTGAAATTCTATGGCGCAAATCTTGGGTTATTCATCTTTCAAAGTGGCTACCCTAAAAAAAAAAACCGTAATTGCCCCTTCTTTGATGATGAGTCTCTTAATCTTGTTGATGCCAACAATATTTTTGAGGATGATAATTGCTGCCGCTGCCTTCATTGCATATATTCAGCAGAGCATTCACGTCACCACGAGCAAAAACCAACCAGGTGGTGTTGGAATTCTCGATCAGATTCTTCCTGCATTTCGGACTCTTCAAATTCAAGAAAATTCACCTAAAGCCCAACAAAATTGCCCACCTCAACAACAATCTTAACATACTTCTCCTGAAGAACAACATTCAAAGCAATCAATGCTTGTTTTTTTTTCATTTGGGTGCCTCCAAAATTTTCATCCGAGAAGAAAGACATAGAAATAGCAGAAGAATGAAGAGGAGAATATAAGATGTAAAAGAGAAACTAGAGGAACACTTTTTAAAACATAATCCCTAGAGCTTACAAAGGTTGTATGGAAAGGTCATCCTATTCTAGTCATGCTTATTGAAGAAATATTTTTTTTTTTAAAGAAATTGCATATTTTAAGTAAACTTCTAGGAGAAGTAAATGTAAAATAGATACAAATTTGTTCTAAACAGATTCTAAGATAGAATCTAGTATCTTCTAAAATATTCTAACAAATTCAAGATAGAATCAAACATCCTCGAACAATTTAATCCCCGATTTATGAAAATATATTCATGTCCTGTATTATTCTTCTCGACTTTAAACAACTTGTGCTCAACTTTTGCAATGGACTTTCTTCATGTTTGGTGAGAAATAAGTGTAATCCAACATGCTGGAATGAGATTTTGTTAGTTGGTATTACCAGATTTGCAAAAATTTTTCTAATGGGTTTTCTGAAATGTTTGGAAGCAGACTGTTTTGTAATTTATGAAATTTGAGGCAGATTTGCAATTTCAAAAAGACGGGCTTTCTGAAAATTCTCAAAATTCTAGGGAAGTTTCGCAATTTTTGGCCAGAAAACCTGTCCATCTGCTATCCTCTTTCATTTGCGAGTCTTCTGGAGAGCTCGATCAAACCAATCCTCAGAGTTTTTTAGAAATATCAAGTGATTCCTCTTTGTTGTATGATCAACCAAGTATGAACGGCTATGATTGATTAGAAGATCTTGAATTCTAGCAAATTAATGAATGCGAGCCGTTTATTTTGCTGGCCTATTCATGTTTTTTAGTCCACATCTGAAATGTATTAATGTATGTGATCTTTGCCATCTAAAACGTGGCTGCATTAACTGTCCATTTCTTTGAACGAATAGTGTCTGATCATATATTTTTGTTATATAAATTTTCTTATTTGATTTTTCATATCTACGTTTTCCTATATTTGTACAGATTGGGTGAAGGCGCATGTGTTCTTAGTCTTAAAATAGAAGCATGCAAGCGTATGAAACTTCCATATGGTTGGAGTAGTGTACTTTGATTTTTTTTTCTTTTTTCCCATCCAATTGCCATATCAGTTTTGAGATATTTCCGCCAAACCAATTTTCTCCAATTTTGTCATAGCCCAAATTAATGAGAAAGCTGTCCACATTTTTTTTTTTTTTTTGGTATTTTTAGTCTTTTTTTCAAAAAATTATTATCACCTAAGTCAGCAGACAATGGAAGTGTATTTTAAGGGAGAGAGAAATGTTTTAACCCAACTTTGAACCTTGATCCTCTTAACCCGTACACACCCTACCTACACATGCTAACTACTTGATTATCGAAGTGCTAACTAATTTTGAGCCTTTTAGGCTTACTAGAGTAATATTTCAATGCATCCGGGTGCAATACCCATTTAAAAATTTTTTTTTTGAATTTTTTTTATAAAACTATTAATCTAGGTATATTTAATTTATAAATCAATTTTTATTATCTTTGGAGATGTGTGTATGTATATTTTATTTTTAAAAACATGGGACGTTTTAGTCACTTTTAAATGATTAAAATACCCTTATTTTAAAAAATAAAAAAAATATATACATATCTCTAAAAATGATAATACTTAATATGCAAGTTAAATATACCTAGACTGACAGTTTTGTAAAAGAATATCAAAAATTTTAAAAAAATGAGTTTTACACCCGGGTGTTTTGAAATTTTGATGCATTCGGATGCATTGAAACCGAACTCTTCTAACAACTGCATTTCTCATCATTATTTGTCTTTTTATTAAAATTCATATTGTATGTTTATTTTTACAACTTTGGTATATTTTTTCAATATCCGTTGCACTCATTTGCCTATTGCATGTCCATCTAAACGAACTATTGATTTTTAATGAATTCTTTATCAAATATAACTTAGTTCGATGTCATCCCAAATATTTTTCTTTTTTCCCATCATATTTTGATGTAAAAAAAGGTTAAAAAATAATATTTCTATTTTCTGACTTTTGAATCTAATACAACCTTATCTTTGACAAGAACAAGGTTTGCATAAAAGGCATATATCTATGTAATTTGAGTGAACCAAGTCTCGAGTTCCTGAACTACTTAACTCCCATGTGCAAATATCTGTTATAGTACATATTAATTATTTAAAAGTAATAAAAATATGCAGAATTTGAAATATGTTATCAATTTTGTCATTATGAGTCACTAGTTATCACTAATTATTTCTCATTTTTATACAAAACTTACAATTATTTCATTCTATGTTGTTTGCATTTGTCTTTCTTTTTTTTTATTTTCAATTATTATTTATAATTATTAATTTGTAAAATTTTTTATTTTAAGAGTTTATTTGTGAAAATCCCTCTTTTATTTGAACCCAGTTCGGACTCATCGCAACCCAATTTGGATCCACCTTGACCTGGTCCGAAATTGCTAGTAGTGCATGGTTGGTACTAGGTTCAACCTGGACCTGAAAAAAATAGGTTCGCACATAGGTACCGGTCCGGGCTAGGCAAAACCTACCGGGTGTGCACCTCTAGTTGAGGATAGTAGATTACAATACCAGGTTTGGCTATAACACGAAGTTGATGTAGAATGGGATGGCCTTGATCAAAAGAAAGGGAAGATTTGGAAGAAAGAGGAAGATCCTCTCAATAGGGTAGGAAGAGTGGAAAGAGGAGAAATCACAAACAATTTAGAAGAGAGAAACGAGGTTGGAGAAAGACTTCAAGGGGTAGAGAAGGTGTAGGACAAGTAAAGAAGAAGATAGAAGAAATAGAAGAAACCTTCTAAGGGGATGAGAAGGGAAGAAAGAGTAGGAATTAGAAAAATTAAGGATGAGAGGAAAAAGAAGAAGAGGGAGAAGAACTAGAGGGAGAAGATGAAAAGTAGAAAAAATTTAGGGAAACATGATATCATTCCATTATCAAAATAAACTATTTGGATAGAACCCAAGTTATCCTATTTATAAGAAAATTTAAGCAGTAAGAAAGTGAAACCCTACATAACAAGAAAACGTGCACAATGAGTAAACTTGTGAGCGAAGCAAACTTATGTAACAAGTAAACTTACAAACAAAGAAATAACTTAAAATAGAAACAGACACTCTAAAATAAGCTAAATGATTATTTGAGCTAAAGATACTAAATCCCTAAAGAACAAAACTTCCAAATAAAAAATATGAATAAAATAATCCCAATTTTTGACAGTACTTCATGTCCTGCATCATTCTTCATGTCTTAGAGAAAACTCATCCTCGAGTTTGGCAATGAACTTTGTTTAACTTCAACAATAAGTAATAGCGTAATCCAACATACTGGATTGACATCTTATTGGTTGGCCAAGACTTTATCACCAATATTGCAACTTGTGGTCTTTAGACCCAAAACTTCAAAATTTTTAAACATTGTTTTGCAATTTTCTAGAAGCCACTATAATCTCTGGAATTTTTTGAAAATGGACCTTTTTGAAAGTTCTGTAATTAATGTGACTTGCAATTTCAAAAAATAAGGGTACTCCTGTAACTTCTGAAAAATCTGTAACAGTTCCGAAATTTTCTGCAAGTCGGGGCTCTAGAAATTTCTGAAACACAGAAGGCTGCTTTGTAATTTTTTTGGAATTCAGGGACTATTTTCAAAGTTCCATGGAGTAGATCTCTTTCAAAATTCCAGGACTGATGAAATCAATATGCAGGAGTTTGTTTTTGTTTTTTAAATAAAAACTATCACGAGGTTTTGCTCTGATACCAATTGATGTAGAATGGTTAAAGAAGAAGACTGAAGAAAGAGGAAGGAACATCTCAAGGGGATGAAAAAAAAAGTTAGAAAGAACAAAGAATAAAGAGGAGAATATAAGAAGAAGAAGGACGAACAGAGAAACCAGAAGAACACTTTTTGATACTCAAATTGTGATGATCCTTAGAGTTTACGAAGGTCATATTTATAGGTAAAAAGATTTGTCTTATTCTAGCAACACTTAATAAAGAAATAATTTTTTAGAAAAAAAGGAAAGAAATTGCATATTTTAAGTAAACTTTTAGAAGTAAACTTAAAATAGATACAAATTTATTTTAAACAGATACTACTATATTTTATGAAATCTTCTATATCTTCTAAAATATTCTAACAGATTAAAGATAAAATCAAACATTCTAAAAAGTTCTAAACCCAATTTGTGAAAATATCTTCACGCACCGCATTAACCTTTCTACTAGAATCTCAGTGGAATCTTTTTTATTTTTTTGAACATATTCATTGGGATCTTTTTGTTTTTATCCAACAACAGATAATTGGATGTAATTATATTTATCTAGAAATTATCTTAATAAAAAAATTTAAGTGAACAGGCATAAAATCATTTGAGATTGAATATCATCAGCAGCATCGCCATCGTCATTGTCTTCTTATTATCTCTTAGTTTCAACCTTAGATTATCTCGAATGACTTTTTTTAAAAATTTGTCCTTCTTGTTTTACCAATCTATCTTAGCATCCTCAGTTCTGCTACATTCTTTCTATTTATATGTTGTTAACCTCAAAATTCTGCCTCATAAGGCATTACTAGTCTTATTATTGTCTCATAGAACTTTCTTTTTAATTTTCTTTTCACTCAACAGTCACATGAAAGTCCTGAAATGCGATCGAATGTAGGCTTTCCAAAATCTTTTTCTTGCGCAAGCATGTTGCTTGACTTGATGATAAGGCTCTTTGGATCCTTGGTTTGGCAGCACAAGTTTGAATCACAACAACAATAAATCTCACCCTCCCTAGACCTTGCAGTATTGGAGCCTTGTTCTCTACAATATTTTCCCTATGGATTGTTTTGTGGTTTCCAGGCATTTTGATGCTTGATTGGATAGATTTAAGCAATGTCCGTAATTTATGTACAAATTTTATACTTAAGGTGGCACATCCCATACAAGTCCCCCCAATCATGAAATTTTGAGTATTCAGTTAATGTTATAGTGACAGGTGTCATGTTTAGATTAGATTTTTGCTTAATCTTGAAGATAGGCTCAAATGGGCTCTAGGAAAAAAAAAGGTGGGCGGGGGGGG
>JAXCLR010000001.1:23651629-23662232 GCA_035584095.1 Annona squamosa
TTGGTTTATAAATTAAATATAACTAGATTAACAAGTTTATAAAATTATTTTTCAAAAAAAAATAAAAGAAAATAAATTTTGGACCGGTCGGAAATCACCGGATTTCCGACCGGTCTGAAAAGATCGGTCCTCATGTATGTATGTATGTATGTATATGTATATGTATATTATAACAAAAAATGAGGACATTTGGTGAGTATAACAGCCTGAAATCTTTCATGCCTCTGTTAGAGATGCCAGGGTGGAATGACTGATGAAAACTGTGGTGAAAGATATGGACTATTATATGGCTATGGCTGTATGTTCTTTATTATTGTTTTTCCAATGCAGTGCAACTGATCAGTAGATTATTCTGTTTATCTTATCTGACATCACAAGATTATATCGTATTTAAAGTCAGTGCTGGTGAAAAACCACGAACTGTAAGTAATATTGAATGGTCCAATTTGAAAGAAAAGTCTAGACAATACTTCATCTGGGACACAACTATTATGGTTAGATGCAATGCTAATTAGTATGCCATACTCAACCTTCTGTCTGTTCAATACAGCTACTGGAATGGGAAGGATGAATTATGGATGAATATCATACTTGGCACTTGGTGCACAGTGCTTTTCCCCAATTACGTGTGATAGATTATATGAAGCATGGATGTTGTTTTGCATGTGTGGCAGAGCAGCTGGTGATGGTTTTGTATGGGCTTAACAATTATCTTATTCTGCTGCATTTCTATTTCTGATCATTAACTTTCTGACACAGTTCGTTCAACGATGAGCAGGGCACGTAGGTGGATCTGACTTGGTAGAATTGCAGGGGCAGCATGGGATATTAAGGGAATGCATTGAGCATCTGAAATCTGTTGAATCATCAAGGGCAACTCTTGTCTCCAATTTGAGGGAAGCACTTCAAGAGGAGGTTAGTTAGCCACAGAATCCCATGCTCTGAAAATGGATGTGACTAAAATTCCACAATTTGCATTTATATCCTCTATTTCTTGTTACTTGCAACTAATGAGTGGTGGTGTTCAGGAATTAAAGCTGGAGCAACTGCAAAATAAACTACAGGTAATCGATCAATTTATCCTCTTGCTGATTTGATAAATAAAAGAATTTTACTTGACCGACAATTATCATAGAACTTAGTTGGAATATTAGTGTTTGCATAGTTGGGAAGAGCAGCAGCATCCTACCTTTGTATCGTCTACCCACTACCCATTCTCTATTGGAATATTATAAGATTTTTATTCTTTCACTTTTGGTTTGTGGGACAGACTTGGAACTTTACAAAAAGCCATATCCAATGCGTATAGTTTCCTCTCCTACAGTATATGCCACGTGGACTGTATTTGCAACATTAGCATGCACACTAGTAGCCAACTTGTATGAGTGATGTCTTGATCATGAAAAGGCCACCAAGCTATGGTATTCAAATGGTGCAAAATATCAGGATGCTTGATTCAATTGGACAGGAAGATTGTAATCAGATCTCTAGAATATATGATTGAAATTATTAGATCCTTAAGTCAAAACTGAACCCAATTACATTAATAATTTATTGTTGCCCCATACAATATTGGATTCTACCATTTGAAACCTGAATCACAATTTAGAATTGAAAACATACTGATTTCTTAATTCTTTTTAAAGACAGGTTATGAGGTTGCACTTCTGGTGAAATTCCCGAATAAAATTTCTCGTCTGTCATGGGATAATGAATATTCTTATTTAAATCATGACATTTTACTGAACCGGCTAGTCAGCAAATGACCCATGATATCATTTCATGGAGAATTGCTATTATCCCCGTTTATTCTGCATGCTGGTCATGATATCATTTCATGGAGAATTGCTATTATCCCCGTTTATTCTGCATACTGGTCATGGACAAAAGGATTGATCTGGGGACCTGTACTTAGTGCTTACATTACACCTGGGATGAGGAGAAGAGGCTGTAAAAAGAAGTTTAGAAAAGCAGAGGAAATGATATGATGTGATAAGAGGTCATGACAAAAAATAAATTAAATGACAAAATTAGTAGACCCTGTATAAGAAGAGGGAGGATAATAATTGCAAATGTAGGTAAGAATGAGAAAAATTAAGGTTGCTTACTAGTTTTGATATCTCCTGTTCCCTATGCTTAAATGGATAAAGTGAACAAAATCAAAATAAAGAAACCTTCTTATATGAAAAGATGTAGAATACTAAAATTATAGGTAATAATGTGGAAAAGTAAGGTTCAGCTATGATGTTTAATCATGCTAGAATGGGACATGCGTGGAAAATTCCACCCCACTGTCCATTCTCAAATGAATCTTTGAATGGAATTATTTGTGTGGATGGTTTCCTTATGTGACTTATGCTTCAAAGTTGTTAAATCATGCTATAATGGGACATGGGTGGAAAATTCCAACCCACAGTCCATTCCCAAATGGATCTTTGAATGGAATTATTTGTGGATGGTTTCCTTATGTGACTTATGCTTCAAAGTTGTTCTTCCCTTCCCGCACCCCCCCAAGACCACCCCAAACATCTCTTTTCCTACTCCTCTCTTTGTTTTGTCAACCTCGTAAAATTTATTATAAGCTTTGCCTTTGAAATTCTCAATAGGAACTTGTACTTTGGCGGTGTTAACTTTGAACATGGTCACTTTTGCTTTATTTGGAATCCTGATTAGAATGAGAAGATGATGAATCTGGAAGAAAGTAGGTCCTGTCAATGGGAAAGACAGTAGAATAAGGGAAGAACTTGAGAAGAAGACGAGGAGGAAGTGTGCAGAGATTATATTTCAATCAAATGAATTGTGAATCCATAATACATGCTACTTTTTGATAGAAATCCCAAATCAGTTCCAAATACTTAGTTATGTCTTTCTGCCATATCCAGACATATTATGCATCAAACAGTATTTTGAATATTCGGAAATAATAGTAACATCCCAACTGTAGCCTTATCTATGTATATCTATTTGTCGTTTCTTTTGTTATCTTACTACTAGTCTACTACTTGGTCTTTAAGATGGAACTTTTTAGAAGCTGGGAATATAGGTTTTATATTTTGGTGGAGATAAATATATAATAAAATTGGAAAAATGCTTTAGGGTTGAATGTTTGCATGTGTCTAGGTATGCACATATATTGTGAATGGCTTCAGGAAGCCTTCTGATTAAGGGCTATTATTGTGATTCGGTGAATAATATTCAACTATCAATTCGATTAGCCATTTATCCAGGATATATTAATCAGTCAAATTAGAAACCCTTGTTGGGTATGTATTCAGAAAACTATGAGATTGTGTTCAAAAGATTAAAAACGATCATATTGCAGCCAAGGACAAGAATGGTAAAGTTTTTTTTGTTGCTCTTTACGCAGAAAAGTGACAGTTTGATGGAATGGATGATTTTTTATTATTGTGGGTACAGCATTTGAAGGGTTCCTTTGTACAGTTTGAAGTTTATGTTAGCTTTCAAGCGTTTTCCATTGTAGGATCCAGTCAAGTTTTTGATTAGAATGAGTTTTCCAACTGGTTCCTGGCCGGTTTGGTCTTGCACCAAACATGGATCATTTATAATTAAGAACCTTTTTGACCAGTTCGTTGGATTGGTAAACTGGAAAGAACCGGCTCTTTTATTATTTCCTTTCTTAAAGCTTGATCAAAATTTTCAGATAAAATGTCTCTCAAAAGTTTCTTACATCATAAATGTAAATGGTCTAATCTCCCCTTAATTCATTTCTGCTTTTTTTTTTTTTAAAAAAAAAAAGAAAAAAAAATCATTGAAGAGTGCTTACAAACCAAACCAGTTTGAACTGCCTGTTGAACCCAGTGTACGTAATAGGTAAAATATTCAGTGAGAATGTTTCACTGTGTCATCTTTGTCTTTCCTTTCCCGTTTTCTATGGATAGGAGGGATAATATGTAGGGCTACAGCATGGCTTTGAGTTGTAATGCTGAAGATATTGTGAAGTGAGAGAATGTCAAACATTTGAAAGTATTTCTTTATGGATGTATGCGTAACTGCATTGGGGAATGGTTCCGGGGAGATTACCTTACAAATGGTCCATTTGTGCCCTCAATAATGTATAGACTCATCCAATTCGTTCGTCCTGTTTTAGCACTACTTGTTTGCTTAGTTAAGGTACACATAATTGGACTTAATAAATGGATCACGCAGAAAGAGGCAGATTGGATGGTGCACAATTCTCAAATGAGATGCATTTTGCCATCCCTTTTGAGGCTCAAATGAGAAGAATTTTGAAACTTGCTCAAATAGGCAACACTAAAAATGACGAATGAATTGGCTTAACCTATACATTATTATGTCCCAAAATGGATCAGTTGCATGGTCATTTCCATGGCATTGTTGCCATGGAGTTATTGCCCAATTGCACTGAAAATATTACAAGAAAATGGATGTTGGTGAAACTGTTTTGGTTACCCCTGTTTGTGATGCTATATTGATATATTCACAATCATGAACCATTAAACTTAGCACATGTTTTGTTTAGCTAAGACTCAAACAATAATATTTGAGGCTTAGATGGATCATAAACTTAGGTGACATTCCTCTTCTATGTAATTTTTCCTCTTCTATGTAATTTTTGTAAATGAAGAGAATAAAGCACTTGACTAAACATATAATACATTTGATTGTTGGGGTATGGTGAATATTAATTGTGAATCACTGAGCTTTGTCAAGTTCCTCTTGTACCCAAGGCTTACACTTCGAGAGAATATGGTTCTTGGCTAAGCAAGTAACACATATTTAATGGTTCGGAGAATTACTCATCATTCGAATATTAATAATTTGTTACAGTTAACCTAGGGGAAGGATTTCTTGCAAATTTAACCATTTGTATTTTCCATCGTATGGAAATGATTCAATACAAGGTTAATGCAAGAATATGCTTTTGGTTGAATGATAAACAGAAGTGGAATAAAAAGGTAAACCCTCAATAGGATAAAAGAAGGGAACGAAGGATTGGAGAAATGATGAAATGAGAGGGAAGACCTAGAAGATTAGTGACAGTCAGAAAACTCATAAAATTTTCAACTTCTGAAAAACCCTAATATATGACATCCTGTGCTGGAAAACTATGATAATTTAATTGTCTATGAATAAAAATTTGGAACAGAATAAATAAAAGGAGAAGGAGAAGGAAAAGAGGAGGAAGAGTAGAGGAGGTGGAAAAAGATGGTAATTGGTGTCACATCAGAGGGAAAGTTAGTAATGTGTTGTCAAATATGATATCAGCCTACAAAGGGGAATAAGTATGTTAGTTATGATTAGTTGGATGTCATGTTAACTTATAAACAGAGGAAAAGTAGGTTTCTTGAGTAGTTAAATAGCACATCAATTTAGAAAGGAGAGAGTTGGATTTACTTTTCTTTTTTCTATCGTCTTTTACTACGTTTTTGTACACTGTTAGGATTTTCTTCCTTTGTGATTGGAGGGCATGGATTCAAGTCATAGAAAACAGCCTCTTCGTGAATCAAGGGTAAGGCTATGTACATGGTCCCTCCCCAGACTGCAATATGCGGGAGCTCTATGCAACAGGTTGATTCCCTTTTTCCCCTCATCTTCAAGCTCTACCGACAAAACATTTGTTGATGACTTCTAAACAACTCTTTAGGTTCAAGAATAGACTATAATTTGTAGGAGTAGAGGTTGGGAGGATGGCATTTAACCTGTGAGATTGATCAATAGAGGAGTCCTACATCCCATTACACTTGCGGCAACCATTCCTTTGATCTTCAACAAAACTTAATGTTTTTCAATCACAGTGGCCGCTAGGGTTAGTATTCGAGATTTTATGGCCTGGATTCGAAGCAGTGATTGGGCTTGAAATGTTTGCAATTGTTTATTTAGGATTATTTCCAAATATAACCACAAATTATACCCAAATTTCCAGATATGACCACAGATTTAAAAAATGGCACATATGACTACAAATTATACCCCTAATTCCAAATATAGGAACATCATTTGGATCTGTTAGATAATGGTGAATTTTTTTTGAAGATGACAAAACTACCATTGCACTCTCTTTAAAAGGAGCAGATCATGCACATGGCAAAGGAAGAATCCAACTTGGAGCTTTGCGATAAAAAATGTTTTTCATTTTCTTGATATTTTTTTCTACCGAGGGTATTTTTTGTGATTTCACCTCAATCTTAACATTAAACTAAGCTGTGTTACCATATTTGGAATGAGGGTATAATCTGTTGTCAGTTGTGCCATTTTTTAAAAATGTGTGGTCATCTAGATATAGAGGTATACTTTGCGGCCATGTTTTGAATTAACCCTTTTATTTATTTATTATTTTTTTTCAACTTCAAAAAAGGTCTTCTATAAATTTAGAAATTAGAACTTCAAGATATTTCTGTAATTACGGGAACTGTGCTGCAAATTTATGCAATTTCGGACTTAGATTTCTGAAAAAAATGCGATCAATTTTCAAACTCATGATCTATTTTACATATTTTTAGAAACCCAAAGTTGTTTTGCAAATTTTAGAAATCAATGAACTGTTCTGTAAAAATTATGATAGAAACAGTGGAAACTCGAAAATTTGAGGAATCTTTCATAAATCAGGGATTTATTCAAATCAGATAAAAAAGGAAAGAAATATAGGGGCTGCTGTCTTATTAAACCATAGCTTTGTGATGTTGGTGGGGGTTCTCAACCCACATATTCATGTTGATAGTAATGAGAGTTGAATACTTGAAGTAGATTTGCAGGAGGCAACATCAACCCTTTGCAATTGTACTAAGAGTAACGAGATAAACAAGCGATTTTGGGTTAGTTACATGCACTAGTGGGATCAGGTACTGCAGCCATGGGTGCACTGGATATTACTTGTAATTCCATGTGTTAAGAGAGGGTGGTGTTCCTTGCAGGTGTCAGTGCATTAGGGGAGTGGACAGGATCCTTTTCTAATCTCTCATCAAATTTCATCTCTTCTTTTTATGATGTTCCATCTTCTACCTGAAATCCCTCTCTAGGATATTAATTGCATCTTCAAATTGCAAAGATGTGGATCACTGCTTCTGTTTGGCGGGAATAAAGGAGGCATTCCGGTCATTTGGTCATTTGGGATGCTTTAACAGAGGGGGTACTGGCATGAACTGAATCTGAGGATGGAATCCTTGGCAGCATGTTTCAACTTCTTTTACCGATCTTCCCTCTTGAAAGGGTCTTCTTTTTCATTAGAACATTTTTCGTTGGTATACTACAGCAATTAGGCTAATTGCTTGTGAAGTATGATGAAATGTTATGATTTGATTTTTGTACAAGCATATATTAACTATTAATTTCCCTTTCCATAGCTTTTCAAAGAAAAATTATGACCAACCTGGAAGAGAGGTCTGTCAATGCTTAATACATTTTTATAGTTCTTATATTGTTACTCATCAAGAAGTGCCATGGGATATGACAGAAACACTTGTTAATTGTGGTTACCAATCCATTTTTTTTCATTCATTAACAAGTTATTTGATTCAATTGCTTGTAAGTAGTAAGGCTCAACATTGATTTTCATGAATGGTTTGCATAGAGGCTTGCTATTGTTTTGTGCATTTGATTCTCTGGAATATTACTTGATGATCGGGCACTCAATAGGGTTGCGGTCAACCCAAACTTGTGGTATCCAACCTGATCTTTAATGGTCGAGGGTTGAGCTAATGGAAGAATGAGTTAGAAAATTGGGTTGAACCAACCAAATTTGAAATATGGTGCTCAATAGAAAATGTATCACTTGCATTGCAATTTATTAAACAGACGTAGTGTTTGATTTTTGTTGTTTTTTCCTTTTGTCCTTTATTTTCATTTCAGGTTGCTCAGTCCCGATCAGAACATGCAAGCAACATTTCACGTGGGTTCCTAACCAGAAGCAATGGACAGGTGGCAGCTGACCAACAGTCAAAAGAAGCGACCAGTTTCACTGACACACATCCGAATCTTATCTCAGAGCATCCAGTCAGTGGTGGGGAGAAAGAACAATTAGCCCCTGTCATGTACATTCAGAGAGGGCCATCTGCTTCTGACAATAATTCTCTTCAGGCTGAGGAAGAACACCGAAAAACTGCGGCTGCCGCTGTTGCAGCCAGGCTTGCTGCATCAACTTCCTCTGCACAGATAATAACATATGTTCTATCTTCTCTTGCATCAGAGGGTGTAATTGGAAACACAGTGAAAGATTCAACTGTTGAAAGCAGCCCTTCTGAGAAAAGGCCAAAGCTGGAGAATGGTTCATCATCTTACATGCCATCCCACTTAATTCCACCTTTACCTCCATTACCACATCCTGACTCTTTCCAAAATAAGAATCCTACAACCTTGCAACAGACATCTTTACATCAGGCACAAGCTGTGCCTCATCCACCATCATCCCCCATATCACAGCCAGGCCCTCCAACACAGCCACCGCCACCTCCGCCACCGCTGCCTCCTTTGCCACCTCCACCACTGCCAAGTCAGTTTGTGCAAACTGCTGGGTCAATGACAGGCGTACCATACAGCTATGGCATGACCCCTCAGAGGCCACCTCTGCCCGGTTATCAGATGATTGGTGCCCCAATTTCAGGCCTACCACCTTACCCTGGGCCACAGAACCAGTATCAGAATTTTCAGTCATCTGATGGTGGTTTCTACAGCCATCCACCCTTGCCAGCAATGCCCTCCCAGCAGTAAGATCTTCCAGGTCTTGGGGCCCTGGCTTGTAGTATGTATGTGCCTGCTCGTTGGATTAGATGGTATGGAGCAGGAATGTACCTTTCTACTAGGAGCTTCAACTCTGATGGATGAGGTCTTGAGGTCCGAGTCTCATTTCACCAATACAATTGTATATTAACCGTGTGGTTTCAACCTTTTTTATAGTACTTTTTGCCTTCGAGGATGAAATTGTAGGCTCGTTGTTTCAGGGATGTTCTGGCATTTCAGGAATGCATACCATCTTAGTGATGCATTAGGATTATCTACTTAGATTTAAGAGGTAATGGCGTTTGCTCGTGGAGCATCAGATGACTTGGCTGGAATTGGTTTTTTACCGTTTTGTGCAGCTTTTAAAAGTTGGCTAGATTCTACCATCAAAAAGATAAAAAAAAAAGAGGTTGGCTAGATTCTCTTTTTCGTCTGTGCTGCTTTTTTACTAGGCGTAGGTAAGGGTATGGGTGGGACTCGGGCTAGGTCCTATCCGGTTAAGGTTTGCTCAACTTTTAACTCTAAAAAAAATTTTATTTTACCATATTTCTATATTGGGTCGGGTCATGGTCGATTAGATCCGGAACAAATATAGGATTAATCTCGGCTAAGTTTCAGGACAGGGTCGGGTAAAAAATGCAAATCAAATAGGAGGATTTTAGGAATTTATATACATTAAATGTAAAGACTCATTTATGCTAAATTTGAATATTTCATGCTATAATATTTTACTAATGTAATAGAAATAAACATCATTATTAAGACAAAGCAGTATAATTTTATTAAAATAAGTTTACCCAATTGAAAATGGATTTTAGCATTTTAAAAAAAAAATTCTAAAATTAATGATATTTCCTGGAAGTGTTTTTCAAATGTTGGGAATGCTCTAATTATCCATGAGACATGAAAGCCTTTTATTAATTCTTTTATTATTGATATAGTTAATCACAAATAATGTGAAAGTTTTTAAAGAAAATAATAATAAGATTTTAAAATATGTAATCTTTAATAAATGAATATACGCAATGTAGGACGTATATTTGTAAAAAAATTTAAAATAAAATACGTAAAGAGATATAAAATAATGAAATAGAAAATATGCCTACAATATTTAGAAAAATTGTAAGTGTGTCACGTTCATTAATATTATTATTTAGAGAAAATTCTAATAGTGTCTTAATGGAAGGGACATTTGTATTTTTATACAAACCTTATGGGCATTATTTACAATTTTAACAAAGTTAGGTACACAAATACAATATTATAGGCATATTTGCAAAAATTTCAAGAGATAAGAAAAGTTATATCCCATAGGCAATGCACTTCAAGGAAAATGCATTATATGCAATTTATTTTTAAAAACTAAACCGTTAATTGTGTTATACTGAAAATTTAATATCATAAAATCAAATTATTTTTGTCTTCAGGAATTAAATTTATTAAATATTTTATTTTCAAACTAACACTAGTTCCATGAATATTATATTATCCTAATCTTTGTGTTATATTTTGTTGTGTTGAATATAATGCATAGATTTGATTTAAAATATGTAATTAATGCTAACAAAAATTAGTTTATATGCATATGACGATTTAAATTTCATTCTTAGATACTGGTTATAATAGATTATATATATCCAATAAATTTAATTTTTCACGTAGTGACTTTAGTATATAATGTTGGTCCCGAGTTAATGGTAAAACCCAAGAGAGGAGGGGTGAATTGAGTTCTTAAAAAATTCTTCGGTAAATTAAAACTTAACCCCTTGAAAGCTTAATCCCCTTGATTGAAATTGATAGAGAGCAATGAAGTAAAGAAAGCAAAGAAGTAGAACAGTAGGCAAGATTTATAGTGGTTCGGGCAACCTCTCCCTACTCCACTCTTCCAAGCTCACACACCGTTGTGACT
>JAXCLR010000001.1:23662332-23678938 GCA_035584095.1 Annona squamosa
CAAATTTAACTTTGTTAATCATCAAAACTTCATGCTTTGGTCAATTTTGTTTTGTTTTAAACATTGTTTCCAACATATAAATTATGACTATTAAATCATTTAGATTTTTTATTAAACATCGCAAAATACTAATTCAAGAAGTGCACTTTTCCTTCCAAGAGCACATTGCTATTTATAAGTAGAGTGCCTATGGTGTGGAGTAAATTCATTTTTAGCAACCAAAAGTTATGTTCGTTGGAAAGAGTTCATAGAAAGATGCATTGTTCCAGATAATTCTTTTAGATCACCTTGTTCAAAAGGGGGTGCGATCTCCTTCACCTGGGAGCATACACTTTTTTTTTTCGAAATTTTTTTCATAAACTTTTTAGCTCCCGGTTGCAGGAGATCGTGCCCCGTTCAAAAGGATTGACTTGATTAAGCATTATGCAATTAAATATGGGATGTGACAAGGTGCGACATGTTGCTTCTTAGTGATTGATGAAATGGGGCTTACATGTATTTAAAATGCATTATTTAATATTAAGGGGGTGTTCGTTTGCACAAAAACTTGTTGATCTCTGTAATTACTTTATTTTAATATTTTTTATTTCTTCATATACAACTATCCTATTTTTCCATCATTCTACGTAATTAGTCGTACATCTAACCTATTTATTATAATTTTTTTGATGGGTATTTATTATAATTTTGTTCTCTTTATTTATCATCATTACCAATATCATATTACATCATTTTCTTAATTTCAAAAGTTTTTTTTCACCAAAAAAGCAAAAAAAAAAAAGAAGAAGTTTTTGCATAAAAAATGTTTTATTAGTTTTATCACTTTCTAACTATATCTTAATAGTGCAACTTAACTTAGGTAGGTCCTGTTCGGGTCGACCCTACTTTTACTCTATTTTCAAAAATGCTTATATTAGTTGAATTGGTTTGAGGCCTACCCTACCTTTTTTTTTTTTTTTTTTTAAAGTTGGATTAGTTTCAATTTTGGTAACAAATTAGTTCTTTGAAATTGTCTTTTATTCTATATTTGAATATTATAATTCTATTATAAGCCTTATTTAAAGTTTAATCAATATGGTAATGATATGATTAGATAAATTAAACAAGTTTATATTTATGAAAGGTATATTTTACGTCTTTAAATGCATAATATATCATATAAAAGATATATTGAATATATACATACATTATTAATTCGGGTCAATTTCGGGTACTTGGACCTTGAAACTTACCATACTATAAATTAGCTAGATATTTTTTATTTGACATGTATCATACCCTACATATAGGAAAATAAAAACTTATCATACTTATTTAAGTTACTTAATGGGTTAACCCATTGGTACTCTACTCAAGTTACAGTTCTATTTGAAACAAGGTTGGGTTTATCAACGAGGGTGGATTTGCAAAAACTAAGTTCAGCTAGGTTGGGGTTCAACCTGACCCAACCTGATTTTATTAGGAATCTAATGTAGGGAATGATATTTAAGTGATATATTACTTTAGTAATACAAGTTATAAAAAATGAAGATAAGATGTGTTAGAAAATTTACGTTGGTGAATAAATGTAACCTAGGTGGGTAAGGTCGGGTTACAACTAATGCTATTCCTAATATTTTTTCAAACATATCAATCCTAATTCTAATGCAATTTATTTGTTAAACATTTAACTCCAAATTTTAAAATTTAGATTGAATTACGAGTCGATAAGTTGAAGCGAAAATAGGTTTGAGAATATATTGAAAAAGGTTAATAAGAAATTAAGATTAAATAAAATAACTTTAAAATTATTTAAAGTAGCACTGTGGAGAGGCTTACATATAAGTCCCTCAATTTTGTGAAAATCCATTTTTTGATTCTGAATCTATATATCTACAGAAGATGCCTTTAAATTTCATAAATATGTAGTCTCGGCTTCTCTGGTTAAATAATGCCCTCGATATTATTAACCTTTTTTATATGAAATTATTAATTTAATATTCTAACCAAACCTTAAGCGGATTACACTGTTTGCACGAATTTTTTAAGCCTTCTTTTGGAAATTCTTTGCCAGAAAAAAATCTTGAACTTTTAGTGAGGCGATTTAAGATATTATTTAGGGAATTAGAAAGGGCATTTTGATCATTTATTTCGAAAGCTAACAAGGTCAGGAATCAGGACTCCGCATGGAGGGATAAAAACTGCATATATGTAAAAGTTGAAGTTACCTGCTTCAAATCTGAAACTTTAAGAGTCAAAAATGCAAATTTACAAATTATAGTTATATTGAAAATTCCCATCCTATTAAATCGTAAATAGTCCTAGATATTTTAAAATAATTAGTAACGAATAAATTAGAAATAATAACTGATAAAAATACCGTTCTTAGACACTTTTTAAACTAAGAAAATATTAAAATTTTTATTTCTTTAAGTAAATAAAGTGTCAGGTTTCTAAATAATCGGATTTAGAAGTAGTTCCTTCAAAATCCCTCCACTTTTTTTAACATCTTGATTATTGAAATGTAGGAATTTAAAATTTAGAGAGTTAGTGAAAAAGTCAGAAATTAATTATAATTAATTACTGTGAGTTAAGTAAATTTATAAGCTGCTCTCGTATTTACTGATCATTTTTAAACAGTTTGTTTTCCTTTTAGTTAAGCTTTATGGTAATGATAACACATCTGGCATGAATCCCCTAGCGAAGTATGATTATATACATTATGATGTATTTTAGGCTAAAATAGAACAATTATTTATTTTTACAATTAGTTGTATTTTTAATTGTTCTTCATAAACATTTTTTCCTGCGTGTATTCATCTATATATAAAGGTTTGCCAATTTACAATATTTGTCGTGTTCATGTTTGATTTTTTAAAAATCATCAATTTCAAGACATTTAAGTCATTTTTCGTCCATTCAAAAACTTGATTTTTAAAAAAAATCAAAAATGAATATGTAAAAATATTGTAAAATAACAAAACTTTGTATATAAATTGAATACACTTAGGTAAACATGTTTATGATGAAAAAAATTAAAAAATATGACTAATTATAAAAATAAATAGATATTATGTTTTAACTAAAAATATATCATGATATATATAATCGGAATCCGTCTTGCGGGTCTAATGTTTGAAGCTCTATGACAGAGATACAAGGTTGCGGAACCATAACATTATAAAATAAAAAAATGCTTAGCCGTGTAACTAGTCGGGCTGGTTAAGCAGTTTGAGTACTCAATCCTACCCTTAATCCAATGATAGGAACTCGGAACTTCAACTTAACCAATTTTAACTCAAAAATATTAAAATCTCCGCCAGTCTGCCGTGACTCCAACCGTGTTATGAAATTCAGGTTATGTTGGGTTGCAGTACTGGTTTTGGCAATTTGGGTTTTTCCTTTAAAAAAAAAAAAAAAGTTGAAAATGGGTTAAGAGCTAGAAAGATAAAATAATATGAAATATCAAAAATTGCACTAAAAAATTCTATGTGGCCGTCATAAATCGGGTGATTTACAGGCGGCCAAAAAATATTTTTTAATTATTCTATTTTGATAAATGTGTAGACGGTTTCTTATTTATTTTATTTTTAATAAATGTGTGGGCCCCGCTACGCATGTATCTAAGCCCCCTACAATGGTTTTTAAAAATAAAATTACCAAACAAGAGTTGAAGAAATCGTTAAATTACACATGAGGCATGATCTAGGTGGAGCTTATACATTTATTTAAAAATAAAAAAATATTTTTGAGCTTTTCATATGCAAAATTTATGGGAGGCCGTATAAGACACGGATCCTTAAAATTAGCAACATAAACTTCTATGCCTACAAACTTTAGATACCAATATAAAAAAGTAAATGGGAATGACAAAGTAGACGAATAAAAATTCAATGAAATGTTTTGAACAAAAAGAATTTACCAACGGTTTAACATGGGATATATGAGTTCAACTACGAATCGCTAAATGGTTTGCTTAAGCTTAATTATATACATCATGATGTATTTTAGACTAAAATACAACATTCATTTATTTTTACAATTAGTTATATTTTTTTGATTTTTCTTCATAAGCAGGTTTATCTAAGTACATTCAATCTATACACAAAGTTTTTCCAATTTACAATACTTTTACATATTTATTTTTAATTTTTTAAAAATAAGTTTTTTAAGGGATGAAAATGACTTAAATGCCCTTGCAATAGATGATGCCTAAAAAATCAAAAATAAATATTTAAAGGTATTGTGAAATGGAGAAAATTTGTGTATAGATTGAATATACTTAAGAAAATATGTTTATAAAGAAAAAATTAAATACGTCATGATGTATATAATCATGCTTCATTTATAAAATTTAAATTATAACTTAACTCTTCTTGCCACTAGGCCATAGTAACACCCCTTGATGATTTGGCATCTGTTAGACGATCGAATCTTGCCAGGCACAAGTAGATTATTTATAAATTCCTTTGTTGGTTAGGGGTGCAATTCGAGTTGGGTTGTACTATGTAATCTCTAATCCTCATATTAGAACTTAATATTGGGTAGAGTTCAAGCCTAGTTAGCATTGGTTTTAGGTTACTCTCAAACTGATCAAAGTTGAAATTTACGGACAGGAATAATCAATTTTTTGAACATTATTGCATTCGCACCAATTCTAAAAGTATTTTTTTATTACAATAACTTATTTATTTATAATTTTCACATGAATATAATTTTATGACCTATAAATAACTTTAGTATTAATTAAGTTGATTTTCTATAAAAAATAATTATAAATATAATGAATGTAATGAATTTATCATTAACAATCAAGGTAAGAAAAATAAATGAAATTACATGAAATCATTATCTAAAATTTAATAAAAGTGAGACTTATATATTTTGAGTTAATTGGTACGTATGCGATAATTTTAAAGAGTCGATATATTTATAATTATTTGCAAATAAAGTTATGTAAATGCGATAGATTCAACCTTATGGATAGATATAGATGACATTTAGGTTTTAGAATAAACATTTTATAGTTTAATTATGTATAATTATATGAAATAACTTTTATTATAATTATAGTTAAAATGTTTAATGCATAAACTAATATAGTTATTTTATTAAAGTAGGAGGACGAACCGGGTTGATGTAAACTTGGTGTTGGTTTCGGATTCTCCTGGGTCGAGTTGAATCCGGGATTTGAAAAAGAGTTGTGATACCATGCATGGGGGTGCCAAAATCCATTTTTTAATATTTTTTTGAAATTTTTTTTATACATTGTTAATCTAGGTTATTTAACATACGCATTCACTTTTATCATTTTTGGAGACTTTTAGATATTTATTTTTTATTCTTTAAAATCAGTGGCATTTTCATAATTAATGAATTACAAAAATGCCACTAATTTAAAAAAATAAAAAATAAATAGCTAAAAGTCTCTAAAATGGTAAAAATTGATATGCATGTTAAATACGCTTAGATTAACAGTTGTATAAAAAATTTTCAAAAAATAAAAAAGTGGGTGAAATGCACTCAAGTGCATTCAGTCATGTCCATCTGAAATAATTTTAAAAATAAAACCCAAACTTGATTTTGAAACTGGTCAGGTCGAACCACTCTTGTACAAAGTTGCACCCTTAGTGGTGGTGGGGTTTTAAAAATCTCTCTCTAATAGGGGTATTTATAGAAAATTCTGTCCGTGGTGTAAGGGTAGTAAAGGTGTTTAATTGTAACATCAGTTGTTATAAGTATAATATACCAATAAAAATACTTAAACTTTATTTATAAAACATAAAACTCAACCCCATTTATGAAAATTAGGTTTGAGTTGAAGATCAGATTGACAAATTTTCATCTAATTTAAAAATGATAGGTTAAAAATTTTATATAAATATATTACAACAACAAAATTATGTGTGAAAAATAACAATACATACTGTAACTATTTTTTAAATATAGAATTATATAATGTATTTCTAGGAGAAAATTTAAGCCTTCAAAATAAGGTAAAAAATTGGTAAACTTAAAAGTAAGTGATGTAGATATAAAGATAGATTTAAAAAGAAATAATACAATTTATCATTTACCTATAATATAATTTTACTTGACAAACGCGTGTTTGAATATAAATATAAATAATATAAAATATATAAATATAAAAAATATTGTTTAAATATGTTACGTACAATGTATTTTATATTAAATATAGAAACATAAACTTGGGCTCGAGCATCAAATTTGCTTGAACCCAAGCTCTATTTGTAAATATAATTTGGGTTCTAAGGGGGTGTTTGGCAACAATGTAAACTTTTCACATAAAACTTTTTAATATAAAACTTTTCATTCTCTACAACTCTTCTATTTTTGAATTATTTTTTTTATATATTCCTATACAAACCATCCTATTTTTCAATCATTTCTACACAATTGCCTGTACAACTAACTATCTATTTTAATTTTATCTTATTTACTTCTCATTATTACTCCTTTCATATCACATCATTTGACAACTTTTATTCTTCAAAACATACCTTTATCGCGGGCCAGTTTGGGCTTGCCTTTTTATCCAACCTTGCTGCACATATTAAACTGTGGCTTTCAGTTAATTGCTGACTTCGCTGTTGGCCGTGATGGTTGATATATAAGATGAAATTAATTGATTTCATTCGTGGCGTTTAAAAGTAGTTGTTAAACTAAAAATGTAATTATAATCTTAATAAAAAAATTGCAGCTAAAAATAAACACATATTTATATATAGAGGATTAAATTTTATCCCAAAATTTAATCCTCTATACAAAAATATTCTATTTTTTAGCTGCAGAAAACTTTTATCAAGTTTTATCATTTAAAAAAATTTTAGATATATTTTAGTAGTTTAAAATTACTAAAATGTCACTAGTTCTAAAAATCTCTAAAAATAGTAAAAGTTGATACACGTGCTAAATATACTTAGATTAACAGTTTTATAAAAAAAAGTTTTAATTTTTTTTTTAAAAAATAAGTTAAATGTACTCAAGTGTATTAAGACTAAGGGTGTGTTTGGTAATAAGTGAAAGTTATTAAGTGAAAACTTTTCACTCTCCACAACTACTCTATTTTTTAATAATTTCTTCACATTTTTTATACAACTATTCTACTTTTCAATCATTTCTACACAACTACCAACACAACTAATCTATCTATTTCAACTTTATCTTATTTATTCATTATCATTACTTTTATCATATCACATCATTTAATAACTTCTACTCTTTACAACTTTTTATCAAAAGTTGTATGCATTACCATCTAAGTAAACTTTGGCCTAAGGAATCTCGTCCCGCCTATCTGCTGCTTTTCGTATTCTAAATCAATCAACCACGGATTTTTCTCGCAGCTACTCCTACTCGTTTGAAAATCCATTTCTCATGTGGCTGGGATAACATAGGCATGAAATCAACATCCAGACAAACTCTTGAAAACTGTGGCACTAGTTTTTCCGGTGCTCTTGGATCTACCTTATCATCGAAAAACACAGCCAGAGTGTGTACCATAGCTGACCGCACCAGAAAAGGAGAAAAAAATGATGGGACCTGACCTGGTAACCAATGATGGGGCCCACTAAATCTTGGACAGTGGACGACCAAAATATCAGGCCAGTCCCAAGAATGATTTTTGCCAAGAAGGAAGGCTCGAAAAGAAACTTGGCAAAACAAAAAAAATAAAGAGAAGTCAGATAAAGGCACGAAAGGATACATGGGTAGAAGGAAAAGGCAGGCAAGCAGAGCAGGGCCTTATCAGACCCGACCGGACTGGACAATACCACTCTTTTACGACGGTGTCATGCGTCCTGTACCGGCATTGTGGGAACTAGGGTGGGACATGTAGGGTTAGAGTTTGTGGGCGTTATCCTCTGCACCCGGGTGCATTTCACTTTTTCTAAAAAGTTTTTTATGAAATTATTAAAATGAGTGTATTTAATATGTGTATTAATTTTTACCATTTTTGGAGATTTTTAGATATTTCTTTTAGATTTTTAAACATCACTAGCATTTTACTGATTTTTAAAAATTTGAAACAAATATTTAAAAGTCACATTTAGATTAACCTTGCGTAAAAAAAGTAAAAAAAAAAAAGTAAAAAAAAAAAGTAAAAAAAAAAAGTAAAAAAAAAAGTACCTGGGAGCATTAAGCTTCAATGCTCACGGGTGCATAGGACAACAACCCTAGAATTTGCCCATATTAAACTTATTTTGTTAAAGATTTTTGTTTGACCTTGTTAATAAATATCAATTTAACTTGGAACAAATCAAGAGCTAAGATCATGATTTGATGGAATTAATCACATTATATGTACATATATGGAAAATTATTAACTGCATTCGAACTACAGTGCAGTCCATGCACTATGACTCCCACATGATCATGAATGAGAAATTTGTTCCATTTATTGTATTTAGAATTCTTCACTTTAGTAGCATACTAATTTTTATCCAAATCCAACAAATCTGTGGTCTCATCTTAAAATGGTATAAAATCAATGTAATAAAACAGTTTAACATAAATATCAAGTTTAAAGTAGTATTTCAATATCTAAACCATCTAAAGTATGATTTTTATATAGATAAATGATTGTATAAAGTTTGATTACAATTTAATATGTGTGGAGCCCATTTTACAAAGGATTACAGTGCAGCTCGCTTGCACATGAATGGTCTATATATATATATATGCAAATACCTTTTATTAGTTCTCGTATTGTTGATATAGTTAATCATAAATAATGTGAGGATTTTAACAGAAAATGAGAATAAGATTTAAAATAGACATAATTTTCAAAAAATGAATATTATAGGGCAGGTCTGGATTCTATAGATTGAGACATAGTTGACTCATGCTAAGTTTATTTTTGAATTTAGATAAAAAATTTTGACCCAAACCTATTTTGAGACAAAAATGATGGTTTTATCGATAAAAAATTGTACGGATCACAAGTTGACTCGTTTTAATTCCCAACCCTAGCATCTATTAACATTCATACCATATAATTTGGGTTAGGTTAACTCAAACCTGTTGAACTTGAGTTGGAAAAAATGTTTAAGATTTTGCCCAGACTAAAACTCTAGTGAGAAATTTTCTAAATTCGGCAAGCTTTTATGAATGGTTCGTATAAAAATATTCTTCAATTATAGTACTACTAACTCTACTAATATGCAAGAAAGATAATTTATTTGGAGTAAGGAATATGAAAAAGATTCCATGAGTTAAAATAGCTCCTAACTACAACATTGGTTTGTTGATATAAATAAAGATTATTGCTCCAACCTAGAATTGAATGTGGGACCTTAATTATGCGCGCGCACACATGTCAAACTACTTGGCTTTGTCTTAGGTAACACCACAACAACAATTTTGACTCTATTAGAAAGTGAAGAGAATTTTGAAATATATAATGATGCCTTTAGGAAGGGTTTCAAATGTATATTAATATAGTAAGGTAAAGTTATAGCTTAAGCTTCAAGACAGTTGAAGTTGAGTACGCAAAACAATTCTACCCACAATTTAGAAGTGGTTACAGTATTTTTGTCATTGAAGATTTAGCAGCACTATGTATATGATGAGAAACTGAGATATTTATACAATATAAGAGTTTAAAATTTATTTCTTTCAACAGAAGCGAAATGTTTAGTAATAACGATGGTTAAAGTTATTGAAAGATCATGACATTACTATTTAATATCATCTAGAAAAGGTCGATGTGGTGGCAGACATAGATGCCTTGAGTCAAAGTTGAGTATGGTAGTTGCTACCTTGATTACCTAGTAGAAAACAATAATAAGATTATTGAGGACTTTAGAGATAGTGATCATAACCTTGATAGAAGTCTTATGACTATGCACCGTACATGTACAATATATTAATAATTTTAAAATTTTTGCAAATATGCCTACAAAGTTTGACTAATATTGCATTTATGTCCTTAAGTTATCTGAATTTGCAAATATGCCCATTAGAATTAAATAAAATTGCAAGCATGTTTCTTTTGTTAGGATGTTGTTATGAGTTATACACGTGTAATGCTTCCAACTATTGTAGACATATTTTCTATTTTCGTATTTTTTTTATATTTTTACCTATATTATTATTTTAGATTTTTTACAAATATAATTATAATATTTGCAAAAATTTCAAGTGTATTACTTGACTTAAAGAACTTTATCATCATTTTATAGAAAAATCTAATTGCGTCATAACAGAAGGAACACTCTTACAAATTTGTGCACCATATGGGCATATTTGCAATTTGAGCAAACTTAAGAACACAGATGCAATATTCGTCAAGCTTTATAAGCATATCCGAAAAATTCTTAATTTCAAACAAATTGGATTGGGGCCAACCTAGTTGTTTCCAATGAGTACCAGATGGTATATTAACGCTCTAAAGGAGATTAGTTATCCCAAAAAGGAAGAGCTCTAAGGAGAACTTCTTTATGAAAGACTTCCATTTAAGTAGTATCAAGATGTATAAAGATTTTACTTAAAAGTAATAGTGGAAGAGAATGTAATTAAAGATTGCAATACTTGTATTCTGGTGTCTAGTTTGCTAGCGAGTTAAATTAGAGAAACATAAGCTACGAGGTTGTTGTGACATTTGAAGATACAAGAGTAGAAATAAAAATATATTATGTTGGATTTCATGATTGCATTTCCCAAAATGCAAAGTCAACATAATAAAGTATGGGTAGTGGTAGATCATCTTATCAAGATGACACATATTTTACCTTATTGGATAACTCATCGAATGAAATAAATGGTAGAGTTATATATGAAAGAGGTTATTAGACCCCATAGAGTGCTAGTATCCATCATCTCCAATAGAGATAGGAGATTTGTGCTTGTAAATAGCAATGGTTACTAAGTTACGGTTGAGTATTGCCTATCATCCACAAATCAACGATCAACCTAAGAGAACTATCTACATATTGGAGGATTTACTACAAGCTTTTTCATTGGATTAGAATGGCTAGTAGATTGAGCACCTAGTAATCAAAAGTTTCCTTACAATAAGTGTTATTAAGAAAGTATTGGTATGGATCTATTTGAAACATTATATGGCAAGAAGTATTGCACTCCAACATACTGGGAGGTGTTTGATGATCGAAAGATATTAGCACTATCATTGGTTAAATAACTTACAAATATAGTCCACTTGATAAGGAGAAGGTTTGTTTTTGCTTAGGATTGACAAAAGGAGTATGCAAATTAGAAAATGGTATAAATTACAGCTTATAGTTGAAGAGAAAATTTTCCTAAAAGTCTCACCTACTCAAAGAGTAATGAAATTCGGAGTCAAAGGGAAGTTATCTCTTAGAACATTTGATATCTAAGAGCTCATTAGTAGCATAGCATACCAACTAGCATTACCACAATTTCTGGCTGGGTCCATAATATATTCCACATCTTGTAGTTGAGGACACATATAGTAAATTCAAGACAGGTGCTATAGGCAAAACAATATGATAGAAGAGGATCTAATCTATCCAAAATAGCCAATATGCATCCTCAGTTTCAAAGAGAATGAACTAAAAGGAAGAAACATTAAGCACTTTTGTATAATGGAGCAACCAAATGAAGAGGGAGACTACTTGAGAACTCGAAGAAAGTATTAAAAAAATATATCCTAATTTGTTTCATCTTATAATGAAATATCAGTTTAATGATGAAACTTTTTGTAAGAAGGAAAATTATAATGATTAGTATATTATGTTTAGTTAATCAAAAGTTGTCTTGGGATTAATATTGTCTTTAAATTTAATTTGACCAAGCAAAATGGGTAGTAAGCTAGTGGAAAATAGTTATTGGGCTAAGACTAGTAAAATCCTACTTAAAATAAAGAGTTAGGTTAAATAAATTAAAGATAATATAATTAACTCAATATCTTATGGTACTTGAGTGATTAAAAGTCACAGGTGATTTGGAAGAAATCTTAAATTTGAGACAAAAAAGCATAGAGTCATACATTTTTTGACATTTTTAGCGATGCAGGTCCCACATTTTAAAATTTGAGATTTGGGTTACATGGAACAGTAAATATAACTTATAGAGACAGAAGTTAGAGAAGGGGAAAACTTTGTAATGGGAGCTTACTGACACTTTAATGCTATAATTGGAAAATTTTATTATGTCATGTTTTTCTACATGATTTTAATAATTATTTTATGAATGAAAGTGTAATATATCATGTAAGACTATTAATAACATGTAATTATAATCTTATAATTAATTATGTATGATTAAGATACAAATATTTTTTTATGTAGTGAACCCAAATAAATTATACTTTATGCATGAGAAATTGGGCTAATCATATATTTGCATAGTTAGCATGAGCTATGTTTTGTTCCTTAATACAGGGGAATGTAGTAAATTATATAAAGTGAATTAATTATGTAATATCGTGATGCCTAAATTGTGAGTGAGATTTATTGCATTGATAAGTACTTTTGAATTTAAATAAAATGTATACGAATGGTTTGTATGCTTTCAATTCACATAATATGACAAAGTATTCAATTCATAAGTTAATTCAATAAAGTTTTATCAATTAATGTGATCTTATAAGGAAATTATTATTTATATAAATGAATATGTACAAGATATTACTGTCTTTGGTTACATGAAAGAAATCTGTTGACATTTGATACATTTTGTGTGTATAATTTTGTTATAAGAGAATTTGTAGAAAACATAAAGCTATAAGTTGGAATCATAATTTTTCTAAAGCATAGGAAGTATTCTACAGAAAGGGAGAGTTTATAAGCTATTAGGCAAGCTTTAGTCTAAGTTTGGAGTTAGCTAGTCCTAGCACTGAAATGTAGGCTATACACTAGTCTAGACCTAAGAACGAGAGCTAACGAAGCTACTAGAGCCCAAGTTACTGATAAGGTGGGACCATGACTCTTGAGATAAGTTTGGAATGATCTGGGACTCATTTCCTATTTTTCAGACCTTATGTGTTAAATAAAGGGACCTAATATATCCTATAAATAAGATTTTGAAGGTAAAGGCCTATCTTAAAGGTTTTAGAGTGTTAAATCATTAATATGGATCCTATACTCATGTAGTAATATTCCTAGGTACAAAAAACATGGGATGTGAATCATAGGAGGGACTTGAGAAAGATGCAACCACGTGGAGTTTACTAATTTTACAGTAATATCATAATTGCTTAATATTTTTCTTCTTACTAAGTATATTGAAATTATTTCTCTTCCTTTATGTTTTATAGAGAAACCTGGAGTAAGTAGTAGATAATAACTATTGTGGATTGATGATATATTTTTATTTATTTGTTTATTTACTTAACTTGAATAAGCGTGTAATAATTAAGTTCCATGAATTTGGTGCATTTGGATATTTTTATTTTTAATTTGTAATATGCATTATATGGTTACTATCTATACAAGTTTATATTTCATTTTGAGATGGTTTTATTGATAATTGCAAAATGATTCTATGAGAGGTTAACACCTAAGCTCCAATTAGGTAACAAAATTTAATTTTGGGTCGGGTTGTTACAAATATATTTAGTAGTGTGGAGCTTTCCATATAACATTTATCTAGGTGGGTCTCAACCCAATGGAAGCCTTTTCCATGAGAAAAAAAGGAAGTAGGGACATTGTGATAATTTTACAATTAATGCGTTATTTTGAAAATGTATGTTTAATTTTTTTAATATAACTTGTATTATATTAACCCAAAATCCCAATACATTTTATTCATTAGGGTGGATTAACCACTAAAATATAAATAAACATAATTTTTCATTATTTGATATTTTTCAAAAATATGTTTGTAGAAAATATTATTTTTTAACAAGATTTGATTATAATTGGTAAAATTCAAAATTTTATTTTATTTAAGAAATCATATTATATTATTTAAAGTTCATATAAATAAGGTACTCACGAGGATAACAACTTCTAGATTTATTTCTCAATTTTTGAAAATTTAATATTAATTTTTTATTTCTCGAATATAATGGAATCTAACAACATTTAATATCATTTAACAGCATTTAACAAAATCTAATTTTTATTATATATATATATATATGCTAATTGTGATTTAACGCTCACGATGTGCTTTTGTACCCCTTATAAGGTCATTATGCCTTTGATACATAATTTAAAGCTTAATTAAAATAATTTAATGGATCTACTTAAATTTAACTGTATCTAATGACGTATAATAGTATTTAACGATATCTAACCGGATATAAATTTCGATATTAATAAGTTAATCCTAATTTAACACCCATAATATGATCCTATGCTCTTTATAAAATCATTTATACCTTAATTAAAAATTAAAAGTTAGATAATATGATTTAATAAAATTTACCCAAATCTAATAGTATCTTGCTACATTCAACGGCATCAAATGCAATCTAACAACGTCTAACGATGTTTGATTAGATTTAGCTTTTAATATTAATAAGTTAATCATAATTTAACACTCGTAATATGATCCTAGGCTCTTTATAAGATCATTTATACCTTATTATAGAAATTAAAAGTTGGATAATAGGATTTAATAAAATCCACATAAATCTAACAACATCTAACACAATCTAGCATTTAATGACATTTAACAGGATCTAACTTTCGATATTTATAAAGTACTCCTAATTTAACACTCGTAATATGATCATAGGCTCCTTATAAGGTCATTTATACCTTAAGTGTAGAAATTAAAAATTAGATAATAGGATTTAACAAGATTCACCTAAATCTAATGACATCTAGCGGTATCTCTCAACATGTAACAAATCTAACAGCATCTAGTGACATCTAACTAGATCTAATGATGAGAACTAGGTATTTTTTATTCCAAAATGATTTCTTATGGTTAACTGTAAGAAATAGATCAGTGTGTTCAAAACATGAGCCTTCAATATTGCAGAAATAACGACAAGCCGTTCGATGAAATGGTGAAAGTCAAGAAAATTCGTGCTTGTAGGTGAGGCAGTGTCAAATAGAATAAGGAGTAAAAAGTAAAAAAATTGATGCATGTTTGGGCTTTTTCAAAAAAATTTGCATGAAAATGAGTTGATTTTGAAGATTGTGAACTCCATTTTCCCACCTCTATGCCCAGAATGCGGGTCTCCATCTTTGCTATCTCTAGAATGTGTTGCTACTGTTGTTGCCATTGCCAATTGCAGCATTGATTTCTCATACAAATATTATTGCTGACATCAAGGTAGGCTTCTCTAAATAGTGTTGTTGTTAACCAAGAACCCATTTCATTAAATCCATGATAAGGGTGCTCTCTTATTGCATTCGAGCTAGGCATGCTTCTAACCTACTCACTTGTATTGCCTCCTTATCCATCTCAATGAATAGGCCTCTCCTTTTACTAAACGAGTGATTATTTGTGGCAATGGCAAAAAATTCGCACTGATTTTTTGCGAATTCAAACCTCTAGCAATGCCAAAATCTGAGATTCGACAAAAGAGAAAAACACAATTGCATTAATTTACAAGATTGAGATACCAAGTCAACTATTATAAAGACTCCATTGATGAGTTTTAGTGGTGGGTATCTAGAACCTTTGTCCTCATCTCGAGGTTCAGTTGTGATGGATACCACAATGCTCCTCTGCCTTCATCATCTTCCTCTCCTTTCGAGAATGAGAAGTGATGTCCTTTTGTTTACATCAGAGGCCTCGTTAGCTACTAATGTATGCGAAAGGAGTTCTATCTCACAATAAAAGAACTGAGCAGCGGTGTCCATTATCAAAACACGATAGTTCCTTAACCCCTCTCAAAATCACTGGAACTAGGGGTGCAATTTGGGCCTGGTTTGGCTTGATCTCGACCCGCCAAACCTAAGAAAAAGCAGTGTTTAAACTCTGAAATTTTTTGCTCGTGCCTGTTTTCTGAGCCCCAACCCGGCCCAAATTCAAACAAAACTCAATTTTGGGTTCAAGTAAGCCCGAACCCTGTAAACCCAAACCCGTATTTGTATTTACAAAAAATATATAATTTTTATTAAAATAATAATATATCAGATGCGTTGTTTAAGCATCGCAGGCAGCGGCAGAGCTGCAGTGCAGAAAGGTAGGGGTGGATAGCGACAGGTGTTTGGCAATTTGCAAATTTGCTTTTTGCATTTTGACTTTCGATCCATGCTTCAGCCCACCATTTTCCCATTTCCAGCTTCCTTTCTCTACTTTCTTCCTGCTTTTTGGTTTCGGCTTGCCATTTCCAGCTCGGAGTTAGAGTCATGAATCTAGTGATCCCCTTTCTTCTCTGACGCTGTTGAAATTCTGCATGTCCGAACCCTCTGTTTCTTCTCCAGTGATTGCAAAATCTCGTTTGTCCTGATGTCCAAACCCTCCAGCTCTTCTCCGGCGATCGCACCACCCAACACCTGCTGCCCCCTACGGCCTGCAAGCCTACGGCGTCGTCCTGATTCCCATTGCAATATTCAGCCCCCTGCATCCCTGCACCGATAACAGTTCTATCGTTGATTTTTTTTAGAAAAACTCATCGCTTATTATTTAATATACAAATTAATAGTACCATGATTAATTATTGAAAGTTGGTTCAATGATATTTGAAAATGAAAGCAAAAGAGAAGGAGAAAAATGTATG
>JAXCLR010000001.1:23699972-23710686 GCA_035584095.1 Annona squamosa
CGGCCGACGCGTGGCAGCATCTCGCTGGTGGGCTGGCCAGTGCAGGGAATGTCGGCCTTTTCTCGCCTTCCCCTTCCTCTTCTCGTGCTCGCTGCCCTGGATGTGCGGGAAGCATGATGCACGGTCGCTGACGGAGCCAAAAAAGTATTCCGAATTGTAAATTTATTCGTGAAAAAGTGATTACAGCCTGCAGGCCAGATTGACGCTGCAGTCTCCTGCGCCCGCTGAATCGAGCAAATTTCAGAGCAGGTGTTGGGAGCAGCCTTTCCAGCCGGAGTAAGAAAATTTTTTATTTTCTTTTTCTGGGCATCTGACCCCTTTCTTCTTCTTCTTCTTCTTCTTCCTTTTATTTTTTATTTTTTATTTTTTAATAATTTGCCTGCCCTCAGATGTGCATGCCACTTTTGGGAAGTTCTGATTGGATAGAGCTGACGGGAGATCGTACAAGCATCGACTACTGCCCGCACTTTAATTTGTAAAAAATATATCGAAAGTAATTTATTTTTTGTATCTAAATTATAAATTATTAGTTTCATTCCAGTTGAAATTTAATATCATAAAATTTATCGAATATTTATTTTGAATTGATATTAGTTCTATGCAAATTATATTATCCTAATTTTTTCATATAATTAAATTTTATTATGTTGAACATAATGTATGGATTTCATTTAAAAATAAATAAGTAATATTATAAAACAGTTTATATGCATTTAACAATTTAGCTTTAATTATTGTATGCTAATTATACCAAGTGATATTCATATCCAATATATTCAGTTTTTCATATAGTGATTTAAATTTTTAAACAATGAAGGCGTTTATATGTTTTACTACACATCACAAAAGTCACTTTTTAAAGGTGTTACATCCAAGTGAGAAAAGCACATTGCTGTCTAAAATTGAGCTAGGGAGAAGGAAGAGTGTATCCACCGTACACTTGGATCGGTTTAGAAGGGTTTTCCAAAAGAAAGGATGTGCGGATGGATGACGTCATCAGAGGGATAAACGCTCGCATGAAATTTTCTATGCAAATGGGTGTCTTTCTTTTTTCTTTAAAAATCATATGATTTTCAAAATATCAAAAAAACCGTGGAATATCTTACATGTCATGAATAATGAAGAGATGGGAGTTAATATTATTACTCTTACAAAAGCAATTAATATTTTTGGCATTATTTCATATCAATAATTATTCAACTATCAATTCTAATCACCCATTTTAGACAACATAAGAGAAGCTATCTAGAAGTTACTCAACATGATAAATATTTTTAAGTATTGGGATGAGTAATATTCCCATAATAAGAAAAATTAAATATTTTGGAAACTTTTACATACTATTTATTCATCAACTTTATATTACATGTTGACAACAAAAATGATTTTTGTCATGATTTTCTACAATGAAGCGCCTAGTGGAGAAAATTAAGCATTTAAGTGCAAACTTTGATCATATAGTTTTTTGCCATGTGTTAAGAAGTAGGAATCAAACTGCCAATACCATCGTTAAACATACTTTTTTGTGTTACCACCATTAAAAGATTGAATTGCCGAATGTATGTATTGAGACTTTATAGAGAGGGGAGAGTTTTTCGAAAATTAGGAGTTTTTACTACAAGATTTTTGTACTCTAAATGTTTGATTTTTCAAGCAAAAAGGATGATAGTGTGTCCAATATTAGTTAAATGAGGTAGGTTTTTTGGCTGGTATCTTCGATAAGTACAAGGCTTGGAAATTTTTATTCAACAATCTCATTGATTCTTGATTCATACAAGATGACAATTTTTTCTCAAAGTCATTGAAAGACCCAAATTTGAAATATTATGATTTGATTCTTCTTTATTTGCTTGAGGACAAGAAAAAGTTCAACTATGAGGGAATTTGTTAGGTCATTTTTGTACTATATATTTTGAATAATTTTTGGATAAGAATATGAGTGAATATGATGTTTTGAGTTAAATATTATTGTTGGGATCAATGATAAATTAAGTAAAATTTATGTTTTGATGATTAACAATTCAATTTGAGTAAATTTTAGTTACTAGCATGTTTTATAGAAATGATTAAAGGATATAAAAATAAAAAATTTGAATCTGACAGATCAAGTCGCAATCCAAGTCGATTTAGCTATCAACTTGAGTCAAGTCGATACCCATGTCGACCTCAAAAGCGACTTGAAAGAAGAAAAACAATCCAGCGCTGAAAATTGATCCAAGGTAGATGAAGTCGCATAGCCAAGTCAACTCCATCTACAATTTGGGTGAAGTCACAGACCCAAGTCGACTCCAGATCGACTTCGAGAATACAAAATAATCCAGTGTTGAAACTCAGATCCAGAACAGGCTAAGTCGCATAGCCAAGTCGACTCCATCTGCGACTTGGGTGAAGTCATAGACCCAAGTCGACTCTAGTATTGACTTCAAAGAACCCAGAACTTCTAGTGCTGAAATTGAGAATTTAGAAAGTGAAGACGCATACCCAAGTTAACTTCACATGCGACTTGAGTGAAGTCGGGATCCAAGTCGGCCCAAGCATCCGACTTGGGACAGATTGAAGATAAATCAAGTCCAAGATAAGTAGATATGCATGAAGAAATCATTCTAGATCAAGGAATACTCATTTGGAGATTCTCAAGATTGTAAAATCAAGATTATCAAAGTACTTTAAAGCTAAGACATGAAGATAAGATTTCCAAGTATGGATTGAACATATCAAAATCTCAAAGTTCAAGTGAATCAAAGGAAGAACATACACAAAAATCAATATCAATCAGATTTCCAAAGAAACCAAGTTCATTAAGTGAATACAAAATGTGAAGTCGTACTTGAAGTCGACTTCACCGCGACTTAGGTCAAGTTCAAGACCAAGTTGACCTGAAGCAGGAACTTGGAACATCACTGAAGACCGAAGTTGCACCCGAAGTCGACTTCAGCCTGTGACTTAGGTGAAGTCACACCCGAAGTCACATCTGCAACTTGGGTCACAACAGTCGGAAAAATTCAAATGTTGGTGCACTAAATGCATGCCACCTACCTCCAAACTTTTGAATTTACTCCACAATTATAAATATACATTCAAGTGAACATGCTAAAAAAAAGATAGAGCATTAACTGTGATTCAACTACCATCATCTCTAAGCATTAAGTGATCAACACAAGTATTCAAGGGAAGAACTACGTTTCAACTTGCTACACTTCTTAAAGCTGATCATATCAACGCTTCTACAAGTTCTTCCACGAGCTAAAATTTGCCTACATAATTTGTAAAGTGTAGATTTATTTATTTGATTCATTGTTTATATTTGATACTTGGTTTAAATTAAGTTTGTGAACCAAGTGGAAGCAAAGTAGTGTTGCGACTCGAGTGGGATTCGTCACCTACTTGTGTTATGATTTCTACATGCCCCATAGAGCTAGAATCTAGAAGAGAGCTATTGCTCTAGTTGTATTTGAGAATACATAGTAGAACCCAAGTCACAAGGGGTGTGAGTTTGGAAGAGTAGAGTAAGGAAGGTTGCCTAAACCATTATAAAAATATTGTCTTTTGCTGTGATTTGCATTTCTATTTTCATTGCTTCATTACTCTCCATATATCCAACTTGTTTCATTAAAGGGGATTAAATCAAAAAGGGGCAAATTTCTATTTAAGTGAAAAATTTTAAAATACCCAATTCACCTCTCTCCTTTTAGGTAATTGCCATAAACTTTGGATCAACAATTATTTGATTTATTTCAATTATGTACAAATACTCATGATTTGACGTTATTTATGCAAGGTAGGAAAAATTCACAAAAAATCGGTGATAAAGATGATAATAGAAGATACTAAGATATAAAGCATAGTTTTGGAACAAATTAAAGACACAAGTTTAAAGCAAAACAATGTGGAAAATGATTTAATACATGTAATGGAAGTTATGACATGTTTTGGAAAGTGTCGGAGTAGAATACGTGAAAATTTTGGAGCAAAATTCAAGAATCAAAGTCCCACACGATTTGAACCGTGTGGATCTATGTCTCGCAGGGTTCGAACCATGTGGGCATTGATAATTCATCAAAATATGAGTTATCATGGCCTATTTTTGTCTATTTTTATATGTTAGTCCAAGAAATTAGGTTTAGTTTGCATCAATTTAGCTAAATTTTCACTTGTTTTGCCTTTTAGGACCATTATGTGGTTTTCATGCATTTTTAGTATAAATTAACTATTTTTAGTTCAGTTATTTAGTTTCATTCATTTTTACAAGAAAGACAGAGAATTACAAGCATGCGAGCAAGTCGAAGAATGAACAGAACTAAGTGAAGAAGCAGGTAGGCTGGCGCCTAGGTGCCACCCTACATGCCTAGCCAGAAGTTCCAGTACTCACATAGGTAAATGCCTCCAGAGAGTTGGTGCCTAGCCACCACTTCACTAATATGCAGAGTCGTCCCAGAGAGTTTTTAAGTTACGCGGCTCCAGAGAGTTGGTACCTAGCATGAGTTTTGCTACGCAAGCTATTATGTTTAAATAGAAACCCAGAGTTCCAAAGGCAAGGGAGGAGAGGCGTGGAGAGAGCCTTCAGAGCAGCGGCATAGAGAAGGAAAAAGATCCATTTTCCAATCCAAACGAAAGAGGAGATCCGATCTCGCTAGTGGAAGCTTTCAGGATTTAGTTCTTCTCTTTCTCATTCTCTTTCCTTTCCTTTGTGTTCTTAGGGATGATTATAACTCGATTTTAATGGGAATTGAAGTCATATTTATGGGCTGAACCTTCATATGGTGAGAGATATGTAAGATTTGATCTCATAGCTTATGATATTTGGTTTTCTTATGCTTGAATAGATAATATTGTTGTACTGTGACGTATGTTGCTTGAGATTACCCTTATATATCATGCTTAATGCGTTTACAAGCTTTGCAACCTTGTGGATTGATCAAATATTCAGATTCATTCTTGGAAAATATATATAAGGCACAGGTATTCTAACTCATGTTGTGTTAGATATTAATATGGATAGAAATATACCTATTAACCTTGTGTAATCTTGATTAGGTTATGTGGTTATCAACTTTGTTTTACTTATATGCATGGAAACATAACACATAACTAAAACTTAGTTAGGTTTGTATGTGTTAGAAGACATATATGAATATGAATGAACCTATAGTAATCTCTGCACAATTAACTTAATTGAAACTAAGTAACATAGCTATGATTCAATAAATTCATATTCCCACCTATCTTAATCATCTCAAGGCAATATCAACAACATCCACACCACTTTGGTCATTTATCGCTTTGCTTAGTTTAGTTTAATTCGATTCTTTGAAACCAAATCTCATTCCTTTTACCAATTTACTTAGACAATTGAGATTTAAGGTGCTAATCTGTTTAACACAATCCTTGCGGGAATGAACTCTACTCACACTTTATTACTTGACAATTTCAGTTGTCTTCTATGAATGTGTATATATTATACATATTTTTTTCTTTCTTTGCTTTTGATAAAATTTTATTTCAAGAATCTTTGTATTGTAATTTTTAATGGCTTCAAATGCTTACCATTAGCCAAATGCAGAATTTTCAACACCAAGTACAATAGTTTTCATGAGTATGACAATATATGGGCAACTCTAGCTCAATTTGCAGATTTTGACAATCAAATGCAAGATATGAACAATTTTTATTCAACTTACTGCGATTTGTGTGGAGCCGAGGGACATTTGTCAATTCCATGCATATATTACTCAGCATCTATGGGATATCTTTATCATTCTAATGATGCATAGGACAACTATGGAGACTCGTAATTAGAAAATGTGATGCCAACGAAATTTTAAGCATATCAATAAGGGGAGTCACCACCACCTGTAAGCAATTCATCTTTAAAGGATATGTTCATGCAATTCATGAAGAGCCAAATGCAGTTTAATGAGAACATATAGAAATAAATCATCATTTGGTCATATAAAAGAAATTTCAGCAGAAGATGATTTGGAACGGGGCTGTGAAGTCACTCCGAGTACTAATGAAGATATATTAGTAGATGTGATAGAACAACCTATACCTCAATGTGTTCTTGAACAAGTGGCCGAGCCAATGGAAAGTCAGGAAGTGGAAGAAGAAATTGACGAAGAAATAGAGGTCGATATAATAGAGAAAGTTGAAAATTGTCATATCAACACTCCTCTAATTTGTCTTCTTGAAATTCAGGTGCAACAAGACTTAATCGATCAATGCAAAGCCTTGGAAAGCAACATCTTGAAGCCATCATTTGTTCAAGACCTTGAAAACCTCTTCCATAGTCTCGATGAAATTCAGGAAAAGAGGCTAACTGATCAATTTGAAAAGGCTAAGAAGAGAGCTGAACTTCCAGTGCACAATCTGCATGGAAGGAAATTTGATAGAATGGGAATTGGCTAATCATACTCGAACGTCAGGCTGAAGACGATAAATTTAGCGCTAAATGGAAGGCAACCCATTACACTTTTAGATTTTTGATTCAAGAATAAAGTAGTCATCTCCCAAGACAAGGAAGGACATGATTATCATGCTTACATATGAATTTTTAATCCACTTTGAAGTCGATAAATGATGGAAGCAAGGAGTTTCAAGTTTATATTCATCATTCATGACAAGACAATGCAGTTAGAGTGAGGTTTCGACCTTAATTTTTGGTGTTCGGCAATAAATTTTTGCAAAAAAATATGTTGCAGCAAGTTAGGATAAGAGAAGTGGCACTCTGGTGCCATGATTCAGCACTCCAACGCCATATTTTTCAAGGAAATAACATGTTACAACTTTGAGGCAGCAAGTCGGCACCTAGGCCTCAATTTTTGGCACCCCAGCGCCACCCCTTGCCAGCATAAAAAATAGCAAAACACGAGTTTTCAGCATGCCAACTTCAACTGGTCATAACTTTTGATCCTGGAGGAGTTATACCCTAGAGCAAGCCCTCTATTTATAACTCAAAAGAGGAGCTCAAACCATGTGTATTACTGATGTAAGATATGAATGCAATGTGTTGGAAAAAAATTATTAAAAAACTAGTGTGAACATGTCTGACACAAAGAAATTTATGTCGAGAAATTAAAATGGGCACAAATAGTGGTTGTGTAACACATTGGGTGACTTGAAATCTAAGTCACTAGCTCACTGCAAGATAAATCTCCACTTTGACTTAGATTCAAGTAACTTCATAATAGAATGGACGCTCCACCTTTACCACAAAACTATTGCTAACAAACTTCCAACCAAGCTCAAAGTGCTTAAGGAGTAGGGTAGCAAATATAATGATAATAAGACTTGATCTTTACCATCGAGTTTAACGCTAATATTTTTCAACTTAATTATAATAGAATTAGATTCATTAAGCTGCAATTTAATACGTGTACCTTCTATCATTCAAACCATGAATAGTTTCTATTTTAACAAAATCTTGTTGTGACGCTTTTTGCAAAACATAGTGCCTCCAATTTATCACATGCGGCATTTGCTGTGGTTTCTTTTGTTATCTTATGTAAGACCTCATTTGAAAGATTAACTGAATTACTGACTAGGCTTTGCTATCCTTCTCATCCTTCTAATTATAGCTCAAAGTGGTTGCCATCTTGTCTTTTTCAAAATGATTTTTTGCAACCTGTTCTAAGTTAAGATGACTTTTAATTTGATCTATCACAAACTGAAACTGATTTTGCGATCAAATTGCTCTATTTCAAATTTTTTGTAGCCATATTCATGCCTAAGGAATGTAATAGGCTCTGATACCTTTTTTGTTAGTAAATAATTCTACAAAACAATAAAGTAATATGGAAAAATAAGAGAAATAGAAATAAAGCATAGGGATTTATGTAAAAAATCCTTCAATGTAAAGAAAAAATCATGGACAAAGGAGAAAATTCACTATCAGAAAGATATTATAAGAAATGGATAACTCTCCAAAGAAAAATTCTTAAACCCAACACACCTTATAAGAACCTCTTAGAAAGATCAAACATTACCAAAGAGCATACAAGAGAGCTTCAAAAAAATTCTCACCACAACCTAGAGCAACTCTTCTATTTATAACTCAAAAAGGAGCTCAAACCATTTGTATTATCGATGTGGGATATGAATGCAAAGCGTTATCCAAAAATTGTGAAAAACGCCAATGTGAAAATATCTTATGTAAAGAGATTTACATAGAGAAAATAAATTAGCTTAAATAGTGGTTGCATAACACATTGGGTGACTTGAAATTCAAGTCACTGGCTCATCGCCTGGCATGGTCATATAATTAATCCCCTATTTCTTGCCTATTTCTTGTTGGCCACGTGGATTGATAGCTATAGTATGTCCACATGAAATAGGTCTTAGCATCCAATATACTCCTCATGTACATATGAGAGTACTTGAATTCAGAACTTTATAAAAAGGATAAGATAAAACAAAATAAAATAAAATAAAAGATTATCTAAAATCCACACTACAAGGACTCTTACTTTTCTTAGAATTCTATAAGAAATTTTGTGTTCTTACAACTTCAAATCTACCTCAATCTTCAATCAAAATTCATATGTGAGGATATTTTGATCTTTCACACTTGGCATCATCTGTGCAAAAAAAATTCTTCTACTCTTTCTTTCCTCATGTAGTTCTTTGCTTTTTCTCTATCTTTTTTTGTCCATGGAGCATAATTAGTCAAATTTAGGTTTGAGAATGTTGGATAAATGGATAATATACACCAGAACAAACAATGAGGTTTTGTTGGAATGAATAAGAGGAAATCACCACTAATGTTGTAACTAAAGAAGGGGTTTAAGTAATAATCATTGCAATACGAGAGTGGTAGGCATCAAAGAAATCAATTTCTTTGATGCCTAATCATACACACTCCCAAAATGCAAATTCCTATTCCACCTACGATGGGACCCATTAGTAACTCTTCTTCTCAAATCCCTTCCATAGTCTATTAACATTTTTGATTATTTGCCTTTTATTCCTCATATCATCAACAAGCCACTTCCTCAAAAATTCTAAGCCATGAACATGAAACCAAATGATGAACAATGTAATCCTCAAGATCACCTGGGTGCCATCTACATGAAAGCTGATTTAATAAGGTCCATAAATAAGATAAAATGTCAGACACTTATTGGTACCTTAGAAGGAAAGTCATGTGAATGGTTTCACAGCCTACTTTCTACTTCTATAAAATCCGTTGATTCCTTTGTCTAAAAGCTTTATATTACAATTTATAAGTTAAGCTACCCACACAAAAATTCCTTCAAACTTATGTCATGTATGACAAAGGGGAAAATGAGCTCCTGCATAAGTATATTGATCGTTTAAATCAAGGGTGTGCCCTAGTGCTAGGTTTAACTCTTGAACTTATCAAAGCCACCTTAACTGGGGGCTTGCATGCGAAAAGGCTATACACACATCTCAGTCTATGGGTTTAAAACTATGACTAAGTTATTCAAAATAGTAAATAAATGGATAAAAGCAGAAGAACAAACAAAACAACAAAAATCAGCATTGTAAAGAAGTAATAGCAAAGGTCTCAATAGGAAAAGACCTCAAAACTCTAATCAATAAGTTTCGAACAAAAAAATAAACAGATTAGTCACTTCAAAAGATCAAGTCTTTCTCGCTATGAAGGACAAAGCCTTTTTAAAGAAACCTAATCAGATGAAAGATCCTTAAAAATGGTTGTTTCGCATTGGTGTGCCTATCATGAGGATCATGGGCATTTCACAGAATGATACATGCATTTAAAACGAAAAAGACTACTCGCTTAATTCATTAAAAAGGAAAATATTCACGCATGGAGAAAATATCTAAAAATTGTGCCTATTAATATCAAAATTCACCTTTTTCTATTGATATGAATGACCATTTGCATATGCCTTGTGATGATAGTGGCTATCATTATGAGTTGGTTGGTTTGTCAAATAATGGTAATTCTCTCCTTTGCTAGAGATAACTAGGGGTGCAAATTAGGGCCAACTATACCAAGTTCGGGTTTGCCCAACTTTGATCCTACTTTTTAAAAATTTTGTTTGATTTTATTTTTATTCTAGGTTAGAATAATGTCGATTTGACTCTCTCTTTTTTAATAGGTCTCAGGACAAATTTCATGTTTGTATAAAGTTGGTTTTAGGACAACGAATTTGGTATAAAAAATGCAAGTTAAATAAGATAATTTTAAGAATATATGTACCTATCAAATATGAAGATACATCTATGCAAAGTTTAAATATTATATGCTTCAATATTTTACTAATTATTAAAATATATATCATTACTCAATCAAAACATAAGAAAATATAGTATAACTTTATTAAAATAAGCCGTTATACAATTATATATAAGAGTTATATATGTGTGCAAATTCTCTCATTGATTCTTGTATTGTTGCTATAATGATTATCACAAAATATGAGAATTTTAAAAGAAAATAATAATAAGATTTAAACATAGGCTTATAATTTTTAATAAATCAATATATGTAATGCTGGTCGGGACATGGTTGACCCATCCCCACCTTATTTTTAAAATTGGGTTAAAATTTCTAACCCATCCTTATACTAGGTCAAAACAAGTTAGTTTTACTCAGTTAAAAATGTGTCGAGTCAAAGGCCGGCTAGTATATGTAAGAACTGAGGATCAAATTACAGATATATTCACAAAGCCCCTAGCAAAAGAAGCATTTTATAAGATTAGAAATGACATGGGAATGATTGAGTTAGGC
>JAXCLR010000001.1:23710786-23752394 GCA_035584095.1 Annona squamosa
GGGGATTGAACTTACAAGGGGTTAAGTTTTTAAGTTACCAAAGAAATTTTTAAGAACCCAATTCACCCATCCCCTCTTGGATTTTGCCATTAACTCGAGGCCAACACCTTAAACAAACTATAAGCCATCATCTCCACCTATTACCTTTGCATAAATTTCCAACATTTTATTATGAGTGTATCGTATGAGACCAAAGAATGACTTATCATTGCTATCTGGCTACTTATAAGTGCATATAACCAGTTGATGCAACAACACCCTCTAATGAAATTGAACCTACTGCCACAATCAACATTAGGAACAATACTCCACAACATGTCATCATAAGTACTTCTTCAGGTCCAAATGTACTTAATATATGAATCAAGTTTTACCATTTTTGAATATATATATATTTTTTAGATTTTTAGACATGAAGTATTTTAAATGGCTAAAATAACCATATATTTAAAAATGGTAAAATTTGGTTTATATATTAAATATACTTATATAAACAAGTATATGAAAAAAAACAAAAAAAATATTTTAAATGCATTTTTTGAGGTGGGTTAAGTAAATCATTTACTTAACTCGAGCTAAAAGAATCATTTCTCTTAATTATATAATCTGTGATATCTTTTCTTCACACTCATCCACCAATATTTTGCTTTAAAGTTTTGTACATCTTAGTGCCCCCTAGATGTACTATGTAAGGTGAGTAATGAATTGCTTCAAAAAGTAACTTTCTCAACCCAAAGTGTACGAAGACCACTAAACGCCCTTAACATACCATCTACATCTATAGTGAAATCTTTTTCTCTCTCTTTATCACTCCATCTTTGAATTTTTGAAATTTATTATTCGTTTTGCTCAGCTTGAGTTGGTCTAATATTGAATATTTTAGTTATAGCTGACCTAAATAAATTATTGTTTCTCATTTAGTAACTTGTGACTTAAAGCATTTATGATAACATGCAAATTTAGATAATTCAATTTTTGAAATAATCTCTTTTGACTTGTGATACACATGACTAAATTGGACTTGTGGCTTAAAGCATTTGCTACGACATTGATATTATCAGGATAATAATGAATCTCGAAATCATAATATTTCAATAAGTTAAGTCACCTTCTTTGTGTTCCACTCTTTTTATATGATGATATATTTAAGCCATTTATTGCTAATATGCTCTATACTTCAACCCATATAAATAGTGATGTCATATCTTCAATGCATAAATTACTATGGCTAATTCTTGGTCATGAGTTCAACAATTTTTCTCATAAGGCATCCACTAACTAGAAGTGTAGGCAATCACTCTACCATTCTACATCAATACTCAACCTAAATCTCTACTAGAAGCATCACTATAAATCACAAATCTATTTTTTGAATTAGGCAATGTCAAATTAGTGCTTCTACCAATTTCCCTAATAACTGAAAATTATGCTCACATTTTTCTCACAAAACAAATGACGTGCCTTTATGTAGTAGCTTGGTTAGAAGTGCTACAATGGTATAGAAGCCTTAAACAAATCACTTGTAATATCCTACTAATCCCAAGTAGCTACAAATGTCAGTCATATTTATAAGTTGTTCTAATTTTACCACTACTTCAATTTTTTTAAGATCCACTACGATTTTTATTGATATCACATGCCCTAAGAATGTTGCCTACTCAAGCCAGAATTCATATTTCTTCAACTTATCAAATAATTTCTCCTCTTAAATTTATAGAACTAAATGAAGATGCTCTTCATGATCCTTCTCTTAGAATATATCAAAATATCATTAATAAATATTATAATGAAACTATCTAAATATTCATAGAAGACTCCATTCATAAGATCCAAAAATATTGCTAGTGCGTTTGTTAACCAAAAGGTATTATCAGAAATTCATAGCACCAATATTGAGTTTTAATTATTGTCTTTAGAATATTTGTCTCATGTACTTGTAATTGATGTTATATAGATTGTAAATCAATCTTAAAAAGTACTTGAGCACCTTAAAGTCGATCAAATAGATCATCTATATGAGGTAATAGGTGCCTATTTTTAGTAGTTACTAAATTTATAGTGGGTACCTATTTTTAGTCGTTACCAAATTTAGTTCTTTATAATTGATTCTTTATACTCTTTTTAGAATATATCAAAATATCATTAATAAATACTACAATAAAACAATCTAAATATTCTTATGAGACATGATCTTTAAGATTCATATGTACTATTAGTGCATTTGTTAACCTAAAAGGCATCACTAGAAATTCATAGTGCTCATATCAAGTTTTGAATGTTGTTTTTAGAATTTCTACCTCATGTTAATCTTAGAAAAATACTTGAGAACCTTAAAGCTAATCAAATAGATCATCTCTATGAGGTAATGCATACTTATTTTTAATAGTTATCTGATTTAGTTCTCAATGATCAATATATAGGTTACATTTTCTTTCATGTAAAACTTTTCAATCTAAAGCTTCTCACTCTCCATTTCCACCCTATTGTTAATTAATTTTTCATATTTTTCTATACAAACTACTCTAGTATTCAATAATTTTTACATGTCTGCTTATACAAATAACTTATATATTTTAAATTTATTCTCTTACTCCTCATTATACCCTTACCATATCACATCATTTTATCTCATTTTAAAACTTTTACGTCAAAAGCTTCTCATTTAAAAGTTTTATCACTTCTCAAACATATCCATAATTGCAAACTTTCATATTTTTTCTTCATGACAGAGTTGGTGCTCCCCATGGTGATACATTAGGATGAATGAAACTCTTATCTATTAATTTCTACAATTGTTCATTTAACTCTTTCATTTGTGCTAAAGATATGCAATAGGGTGCCTTGAAATAGGATTAGTGTCTAGTGCTGGCTTGATAGAAAATTCTACCTCTAGATGTGAGGACAATTCTTGCAATTTGTTAGAAAACATACAAAAAAATTCTCTCATCATTGGGATGTTTTCAATGTTAATTTGCACCACCTCTACATTAGTAATAGTTGCAAAATATGCTTGGCATCCTTTGTGTCAATTTGCAAGCATTTAGTAAAGAGATTACTTTCATTAGTTAATTTTGCTTCCACTCTTCCACTGTAATTCTTTGTTGGTTAGGTAAACAAAAGCGAATCCTCTTTGCTTTATAATCAATATGAGCATTCCATTATGCTAAACAATCATTCCCGAGGATTACATTATCACCTTGTATATAAAAATAAATAATATTTGCGCACATTTGCGCACTGTCTATCTTTATAGGACAAGAGTTAAAGAGACAATTTGTACTCATCATCTTTCCAATAAGAGTATCAACTTCTAATGGTATGCTTGATTTTGAAGATAATAATCCATTCTTCTTGGCAAGAGATGTGGTAACAAAAAAATACGTAGCACGTGTATTGAAGAAAGTGCAAGCATAAAGTTTTCAATATGAGTGGTACCTATGATGACTCCGCTCGTAGTTTGTGTGTCCTCCTTTGTAAAGACTTTGAGTTTTCTCTTAAGCTTTCCATCGTCAGCTAGGATTTGAGGTCCCTCATGATTTTAATGTATCATAAGCTCTTGGATTTGTAGTACATGCTGCTTGGGCCTGTATCCTTGTGGATGTCAAAAAACTTCATTGATTGATTGCGTAAGTGATTCTATTAGCTATTGACAACTTCGAAAATTCTTTATAATATTAACTGGCTTGCCGCATATATAATAGTTGCTATTTTCTTAACATCTATAAGCTTTATGCCTAGTTTTTTCCATTTAACACTCTCCTCCATGGTCCTTACCATATATTTTGTATTCAAGAGGATTTCCTATTGCCTAACATTTCTCGTGAAATTTGATAACTTGAATGTATTAGGGGCTACTCTTGAAGATGTGTTATGGTCACTAAACTTTCTTTTGTTCGTCTTGAAGTCTTCCTATGCTACAATTGATATTCTACCACTTGAGCTCCTTCTACCATGTATGAATATGTCTCCAGCATTTGCATTGCCACCTTTTATTGAATGACCTTATTAACTCTTCATAAGAACTCTGAGCATTCTTCTTTGGGTTACCCCACATAGGCCGTTGAATTTTCTCTCATATTTTGCCATTATGAGAGAACCTTACTTCAATTCAGCAAACTTTATATTTTTGACATGATGAATATTCCCATTTAAATCCATTAAGCGTAAGTCATCCCTATTCTACATCTTAGGATTTCTTTGAGGTTTTCCACCACTTCTTAGCATCATACTTTAGCTTCAAATTTGAGAATTGCATCATTTGTTCATCAACACAGTGAGATACAACAAAATGATCCTCCATTTATTTTATCAATGATTCAAAAATAGCTAACTCCATATCTCCTTTGAATGAGGAAGGCTACAATCTTCGAAAAGTGAGTATACTTTCCAACCTATTTTTTTGGGGAGCATTTGCTTGGTTACAGGATTCTCATGATTTTCCACCATAGCTAGGGCCTTAAGATAATAAGGTTGAAGAGTTGGTGGTGGAGATGATGTCTACACTAGAACTTGTAGTGGTTGAGATTCTGCATCATCATTTATTGCATTAACTGAAATATTTGTAACTGCAATAAGTGTTGTATTACAGTTGTGACATGTGTCTTCCTCCTTGACTTGTTGATTCATTAGTGTTCTTAGTTCGATTCCCTGAACCACTAATTGGTTGTGCAGTAGCTTGGGGTCCTTAATTACTAGTTTCACCCCGAGTACTTATTGCTTTCCCTTAGTTTGGTATTGCATTTGTTTTCTTATGAATACCATCCTAATTTGGAAAATACATAATATATCTATAATTATAATTATCTAAATGCAATAATACAGGTGATGCTTAGCCTTATAATAAATTTTCTACCTGCTCTTCCCTTAGATTCAAATTATTTATCATCTTCTATCAGAATTTCAACTTACTATTAATGATCAGGATGCTTTATGCACTTTGAATCAAATGTATTTAACATGGACTCTAATACCATCTTTATCATGCTTAAATTTGATAGTTTAATTAACTAAAATTTAAGGCTTAAAACACCATGTTTTTAAGGTTTAAGGTGTCTCCTAATACGAGGATGCATCAAACATTAAAAATAAAAGGCTAAAGTATATTGATAATAAATTATTAAGAAAATTTCTTATGCATAACAATGATAAGAGTAAATGAGCAATGGTCTAGATAAACAGCATTCAACATCCAAAATTGTAATATATACTTTTAAAATGTGTATTTTTAATACATGGAAACTTACATATCGATTGACTAATTTTTCATTGAATGTTTAACGACGACAAGAAGTGCTTAGAAAAATAGTAATTAAAATATTATCTCAAAAAATGCCATTAAACAAATGGCTAGAGTATGTAAGCGGTTATCTAAAAGATGTAGGTTCAAGTATTCATATGAACAAAATAATTCTATTTCATTATTTTATCTTGGGTGTGTTTAAGAAGTGATAAAAAATTTTGTATAATTTTTTTCAAAATAAGAGAAAATGTTGTGATATGATAGAGGTAATGATAGTAAAAAGAATAAAGTTAAAATAAAGAGATTAGATGTATGGGTAATTGTATAGAAATGATTGAAAAGTAGTGTAATTGTATAGAAAAATGAAGAAATAATTAAAAAATGGGGTAGTTATGGAGAGCGAAAAGTTTAAAGAGTAAACAACCCCCCCTTTTATTCTTATCATTTTGCTACATCGGAATGTCTGGTCAGAATGCTTGGTCAATTAGCTACAATTAAGCAAAAACGCATACCTTGCAGCATATAAGTGATTCCACAAATAGAAGGAAAAGGGGATACAGATAATTTTAAAGGGAGGCATGACAAGTAAAAGATTACATAGAAGTAATAGAGAGATTGAGTGGATCATAAGTGCTGCCAAATTACTACTATGAGAGAATTCTGGCGAATGCAATAGGATTTTTATCTTCCAAATTTGTTCTTGCAGACAGAGGTAAGTGTTAGATTTCCATCTCTTTATTTTCATTTGTGCATATTAATTTCCTTGCCATTTTGATTTTCTATGGGATGTGACTTAGAATCTGTGTATCTTGAAACTGTAAACAAAAGGGATCTTATTTTTCAAGAATATGACTTAAAAATCCCAAAGAAGAAATGCAATAGAAGCAATCCCTGAAAACAAACTAACAGTAGAATAGGGATACATTTGTGATGGGTTCTTGCTTGGGTACTTTCTTCATAAGATAATTAGATGGATTAATTGGATACCTAAAAATTTCCATCAAGAAAAGTAAACAGATGTGTTAAACATGGGTGAGAAATGCTTAAGATGTGACAACCATGGCTGCCGCAGCGCATGATCTTGAAAGGAAAAAAAGATGCTAGAAGACTGGTGGTTAGGGAATTTTTTGGGAATTTTGTATAAATTTCAAAAAGAACAGCATTACAGAAATCATAGAAAGCCCCCATACCATCTCCTACCTTCCAACATAAAGCCTTAGGCATACCTTAGCGAGCCCATCTCGAGCTTGGCTCGTGGGCTACGACTGACTAGGCCCAATAAGAGCCAAGTATGTTTGATGATGAGTTGGGCTAGGTGGGCCTAATAGAGAGCAATGACTATAGTAGAGACGATGATGTTTGGCGATAGCAATCATGACAGCTTCACTAAGCTTGACTCGATAGATTAAGCCACGAAGGTGGCGGGGCTTAAATCTTGGCCCACAAGATAACCTAAAAAACTAGTGCATGCAACAACCACACTGGCAAGCCTCATGGTTCATTTAGGGTCATTCTTGCATAATCTTTCGTAAATTGGTGTCCCAAACTCCGATTTTGGTGATCCAATAGTCGATTCTTAATTTGAACCTTTGGATCAAATGAGGCCTCTAATTTTCCATAAGATGCCTTGATCATAGACATAAGATGGCTAGATCATAAAACGCAATCAAATCATGATTTATGGCCCAATTAAGATGAGAACTCTTAATATTAAGATAATAAGTTTAGTGGATACCTCCACAAAGCTAGATATTAGGAGAATAGGAAGAGGAAATAGGTATATTGCATTTAGAGGGCATGAAATGCATTTGATACTCTTAATTTTATGTTTAATTCCACTTATTGAATTTACTCATTATGTTTGTACATTGTTGTCTCATAGATACTCTTATAGGCAATACTTAATGACGTTATCTTACAAGACCATAAAGCATGATTTGATTTATTTCATTTTGACTTATCTTGATGGTAGCAATTTAATAATTGATAATGATAGCATGGTTGGAAAAATTTTTTCATTGTCTTCCTTTTAATTCATTTAATGCAAATTACTCAACTATTACTGCAAATGTGTGTCTGCTCAACATGTGATAGGCCCTGGCGGCAAAAAATCATTAAGCCCAAGTCTAGTGTGAATATGTTATTTTTTTGATTGGGGTGTTACAAAACTGAATAAATCATACTTAAATTGGATTTTATACATGTTGGAAACATGTGTAAAATAAGCCAAGTCTATATTTTGATAATTAACAAATTAATTTAAGTAATTTTTGGTTACCAATATGTTTGTGAAAATGATTAGAGATTATAGAAATGAAGAAAATGAAGCATGACAGGTTAAGTCGACTTCTGAGTCAACTCAAGCATTAACTTAGACCAAGTCGATCCCCAAATCGACTTCAGTAGCGACTTCAAAATGTCATTTTCGTCCAGCGTTGAAATTGAGGAGCCAAGTTGCCGAAGTCGCAAACGAAGTCGACTCTGCATGCGACTTGGGTGAAGTCACAGACCAAGTCGACTCCGGCATCGACTTCAAACTTGTTTTTCTCTCCATAGTTGAAATCGAGGACGAGAGTTGTCGAAGTCGCATCCCAAGTCGACTCCGCATGCGACTTAGGTGAAGTCACAGACCAAGTCGACTTCAGCTTCGACTTCAGTGCGGAACATGTTTTTTCCATGTTTTGAATAGTCACTCATGTTTTTTCCATCAAGAGATATTAGAACATGCATATATGTTCATGTCTACTATGCATTGCATGCTTTATTATTAAATTATTATACGTATACAACTCTGTTTTATATGACAATCCATGGATAAGCCTAGATTAATATACTCTACTTAGTAAATAGAGTGGATTATAAAAAATATATTTACAAATTGGTAGAAAAATTAAAAATTGAATGAATTGCGTTAGTTAAATTTGTATAGTTATATCTTAGCTAATTCTAATTATTTTGACATGAAACTTGTGATAAACAACTAATTTAATATGTTTTAAAATATAAATGGGTTAGATTATAAGAACATCTTTAGAAAAAAATTTTCAACAACCTTTAACTATATGTGACATGAACCAATTAACATCAAGTAGGAATTAATTAGTAACGGCTAGGCAGATGTGTTAATACACACACACACACACTCCCAAATTAACTACTAACTAAATACACAACCTTATAGTTGTCGTGAAAGGGCTCGTTATAGAAAATTTTAGCTGTGTAACTGACTTAAGATAACAATATCTATTAATCTAGAAGGTCGACAGATTTTGGGTTATGGAAAGCATGATCTGGCAGCAAGGAACTCACATATACAAATTAGAGTTCAGAATAACATTACCATAGTAACCACCACAGGCTAAGGAGAAGAGGCATACATAGACGGTATAAATAGTAGGCAACAACATAAAAGAAGAAAAAAATCAAAGAGAGGGAGAGCATCTGATGTTCAGTAGGGACGCCAGACATAGGCATAGGGATGCCAGATGTATGATGCAAGGACACCGGACACAGGATGTAGGGACGGGCGGATGGCAGGGAGGTAGGGACGAGCGGACAGGCAATTAGGGGCAGACGGCGGATGGGCAGGGATAGTTGAAGGTCGGTAGGGTCGGCAGAGATGCAAGTAGGGACGTCAGGAGGTAGCCACAGGGAGGGACACCGGGACGCAGCCAACCGCAGGTGGGGACGTTGGCAGAGACGCTGGGACTCAGTCGCAGGGAGGGACTCATCCATAGGGAGGGATGCAGCCAACCACAACAGGGATGTCGACAGCAGTCAGCAGGGAAAAAGTAGCCGCTGGCAGAGGCAGAGATGGCGGAACTTGGCGATTTGCTTGCTAGGGTTTTGTCGGTCGGGAATGGGAAGAACTCAAGTTGAGAAAGGGAAAGCCAGAATTAAAGGGTTGAAACTCGAAAGGTTGCAATTGCTGCTAATACATCATATATTATAATAAAATACTTATATTATGTAAACTGAATCTCTGGTTTGGCTTTATAGGGTAAGAGTTTACCTAAACTTGAAAATTGTTAGACTTCGGTCCAGGTTCGAGCTAAGAAATGTTGAGTTTCAGCACTGGTTACCCTCGAGTTTGGCAGGCCGAGTTCGGGCCGAACCCAACCCAAGTTGCACCCCTCTGAATAAGTATCCTATGTTAACAATAATATTTTCATTCATTTCAATAGAATAGATCATTAGTACAAGCAATACAAAATTTACTAACAACAAAAAATATAATGTACATACAGTAATCACATTTGGAACCCTCAATGTAAAATGATGAAAATGCCTTCAATCCTATTTTAACGTGATAGAATGCATTTATTGAATTTGGACCCCAAAAATTTTGAATTTTCTTCATTCCCCATATAAAATTCCATTTTTTTCCTATGCATAACAATCTTATTTTGCTTCATCATAAACAATTCTCGTATATCATGTAGCATTACCTAGATTTTCTATCTTTAAACAAATTTATTCCAAATATGACTAGAATCGATGCCTATATTTGCATATGACTATACATTTAGAAAAATCTTGTCTAGGTATAATCAGATAAAGTAGAGATCAAATCATGCTTCTATAAAGAAATTGGTCAATTGATTTACCCTTTTAACTTTGTCCACTTTAATGGAAGCATTCATCCATGTTGTTTCTCTTTTACATTATTCAATTCTAAATTCTTGAGTATCTCCTTCACTTACTTGGATTAACATATGTATGTTCAATATTTGATTTGTTTGATTTAGAATCTAAGGACAAATTTGAGTTCACCCATCATGCTGATTTCAAATTCTTTCTGCATTGACTTGAAGAAATTCTTACAAAGAACCTCGTTAGTATCATTGAATACAATATCATCTACATATTTTTGCACTATTAAAATATTTTGATTTTGATTTTTGATAAATAAGGTAGTATCTACTTTTTTCTTTTAAACTCATGTCCAATTAGAAATTTGCTAAGTTTTTTATACCCAACTCCTAAAGCTTGTTTTAGTCCATGTAATGTTTTAGTCAATTTATATACATAATCTGATTGATCATTTTCTTCAAAATTAGGTTGTTCAATAATATACACTTCTTCATAAGATAGTCATTAAGAAGAGGGCTTCTAACATCCATTTGAAATAACTTAAAGCTTGCATAAGATGCAAAAGCAAGTAGTATTCTTATAGCTTCAAATCTAGCTATTGGTATGTAAGATCCTTGAAAATCAATTTGTTTTCTTATGAGTACCCCTTGGCTACTAACTTTACCTTATTTCTAACAACTGAGTCACTTCTATCAAATTTGTTCCTAAAGACTCACTTTCATCTTCTAGAATATTCGAAACAAAGGCATAGTATCCACGTATATTTTATTCAGAACTCCTTATTCATACACTTTAATATATGTTTTTAATTACTTATTAAATAAGATGATTTTGTTTGGTTTTTAAACTAGTAGGAGGTTTGTAAGAAATATTACCTTCACTTACCTTTTGAAGTTGTTTGGTTTATTCCTCACTTTGCTTAGGTCTACCCTCTTTTTCTTTCACTTGTAGCTTCGAATTAGATCAAACTCATCAAATATGACAAAAATAGAATTTTCCACTACTTGTGTTCTTTTGTTGAAGACTTTATATGCTTTAATATTTCATAAATATTTAAGAAAAAAAACTTTATTACTCCTTTCATCCAATGTTTCAAGATTGTCTTTTCTATTATTCAAAACAAAGCACATGTATCTAAAAACATGAAAATATGCAATATTGGGTTTTTCTTTTCCATAGTTCATATGAAGTCTTTTTAAGGATAGCTCTAAGTATAACATGGTTGAGCACGTGATAAACTATGCTAACTATTTTCTTTGAAATCTCTTGGATAAGTACCTTTCATTTAACATAGTTCTAGTTATCTCTCGAATTATTATATATTTTTTTTCTTTCAACGACTTCATTTTGATGATTTTTTATGTAGAAAATGTATGACAACTTCCTTTCTCATCGTAAAACTTAATAAATCTTTTTTTTAATTCACCATTATGATCACTTTTAATTGATATAATTATGTTTTGTTTTTCATTTTGCACAAATGTGAAAAGACTAAAAAACATAGAGAGGAAATCATTCTTGCTGACTAAAAGTATTATCTATATAAATATTAAACAATCATTAATAATTACAAATATATAATTATTTCCTCAAATACTCAATACATCGGATGGTCCATAAAGATTCATATGACTTTCTTCTCTTTATTGTGCTCCTCATTTTCTTCTTGATTGTTCATGAGAAATGAGTGAACTAATTAAGTCTTCCAACTCCAAGTGCGACTTGAGTCACAACAGTTGAAAAAATTTGAACGTTAACGCATTAAATGTGTGCCACCTACCACTGAATATTCAAATTTTCTTCTCTCCTATTTAATACAAGTCAAAAGAAAGGAAAAGGTAAGTAAGAGCATTAAGTAAGTTTCACCTTTCAATTTCCCAACATTCAATTACTCGTTAAGGAGATACACAAGAAGAACTTTGCCTTCTAACATAAGTGCTCAAGTGTACATCCATTCAATCAATTTACAAGTTCTTGCACAAGCTGCAAATCTTCCTACACAACCATAAAGTGTAGAATACTATTTTCATTCTTTTATTTATGATTCTACTTGATTTAGTATTGGAGACCAAGACTAAGTGACGGCCAAGTAGTATATGGTTGGAGTATAACTCGTCACCTACTTGTGAGAAAATTATAAAGGTCCCCTAAAGGTTGAATCTGAAAGAGAGCAAATGCTCTAATTGTGTTTCCATTATCATAGTGGAATCCAAAGCATAAGAGTGTGTTCTTAGAATAGTGGAGTAGGAATGATTGTCCGAATCATTATAATTTCTAGTATTTGCTTTTGCTTTGCTCTTGCTATCTTATTCTCTACATGTTTCATTCATAGGAACTTATTTATAAGGGAGTCACAACAAATACACTGACATAATTTTTAAGAATCCAATTCACCCTTTGCCTCTTGAGTTTTGCTATAAACTTGTAGTCAATAAGTGGTATCAGAGTAGGTCTTTGAGTTATACAAATAGATTTTAGTTAAATGACATTCCAATTAACTTCCATACCTACTTTTATTGAGGGTAAGTCATTCACAAGACTACCTTTATTCGATGAAAGTAACTTCGGTTACTAAAAGTTGAGAATGAAATAACTAGTCATGACTATAGATATGGACTCTTGGATTGTCATCCAAGATGGTGTTACATTACTCAAAGGTGAGAGAGCCTCCAAATGGAATGAGAAGGAAGTCAAATCGGTAAAAAAAATAATGCCAAGGCAATTAACTTTTTATTATGTACCCTAACTGCAGCTAAATATAATAGGGTAAATCTCAAGTCCAAGGGACTAGGGAGAAATTTTGATTGGAGAATTGAAAATTTTTAAGATGCTTGATACCAAAAACATATCTGAAATGTTTGCAAAATTTTCTACTTTGAAGATCGCAGCCATTAAGGAGGCAAAGGATCTCATCAGCTTACTCATATTTTATGAACTGATAAAGAAAAGGAATGAAGAACTCATAAAGGAAAAAAAGAGATTGCCTTAAAAGCAACATAGCTCGGATGAATCCACGCCCTCTTTCTGAAATGATGATGAGGACATTACATTACTCATAAGGAAATTTAGAAAATTTGTGAGGAAAGGGAAGAACTTTGGCTCCAAAGGATTCAAAGAAAGAAATAATCAAATATTAGAGATGTGGTGGACTGGGACATATGCAAGCATTATATCCTGCACCAGAAGAAAAAAAATCAAAAGAACTATAAAAGAAGAAAGATGCAATCTCAAAAGATTTCCAAAACCTAAGGGTAGAGGCATGTATATAAATTAGGATACCTCCACAACAAACAGTTCATCAATGAGGACCATAAAGCTGGTGAGGAAGAAAACGTGCTAAATTAGTTTGGGTACTAGAGAACATTAAATTTGTGTCTTTCAAAGTAAAGCAACGTAAATTCCAATGGCTTACTAACCCAAATGGACCTGCACAATAGGTATCAAAGAGATAAGCTTTATGTGAAAATTTTTTACAGATTCATCTTAGAGCTAAAAGCCAACAACACATGGTTCATAGATAGTAGCTGCTCGAGACACATGATTAAAGATAAAGCCTTGTTCCATGATCTCGAACCATATAACAAAGGTACTATTACATTTAGGAACAATGAAAAATGTAGAATTAGTAGTAAGAGAAATGCTTATGGTATTTCAAATTTATGTATAAAGGATGTATTGTTTGTTGAATGACTCAAACACAACTTAATGAGTATTAGTCGATTGTGTAACAAAAATTATAAAGTCGTGTTTGAATAATTTATATGTAATATTTTTTATGAAAATCACATAGTATTCAGTGAAAAAAGACATGAAAATATATATTTGGTTTTCCTTGATGAATGGGATGAAAAATGTCTTCTGATTATTGATAATATCCATGTGTATGACATAAAAGACTTGGATATATAAACATGTGAAATATTAAAACCCTAAGGAAAAAGAGTTTAGTAGAAGGGTTGCCAAAACTCAAATATGATAAAGATAAAAATTTGCAAATCATGTTAAGTGTCCAAACAATCTAAGATGACATTTTTACCTAAGAATGAAGTTACAACTTTGAGGTCACTTGATTTACTACAAATGGATCTTTATGTATCATCCGACATTTTGAATCTTGGAGGAAAGAAATATATTTTTGTTATTGTCGATGATTTCTCAAGATTTACTTAGATAATACTATCAGTTAGCAAAGATGAATACTTCTTAATGTCTGTCAGTTTCTCAAAATTGGTACAAAATGAAAAATAAAATACCATTATATCAATCAGATGTGACCACGATGGTAAATTTAAAAACAAACGCTTCATAGAATTTTGCAATGAAAAAAAATTCATCATACATTCTCTACACCTAAAATTCCTCAAGAAAATGAGGTAGTTGAATGGAAGAATCGATCAATATAAGAGATGACTAGGACCACATTGAATGAAAGTAAATTATCTAAAAAATTTTGGAGTAAAGTTGTAAGTACAGCTTGTCATGTATTAAATCAAGTTACCATTAGAGCAATCTTGAAAAAGGCTTAAATCGATTTATCATTAGAGCAAACTTGAAAAAGACCCATATGAGCTATGGAAAAGTAGAAAACCAAACATGGTGCCCCAACCCAAAGCACTGAAACCTTACTCTAGGATTATTTTTTATTAGTAAATGTGAAACAAGATTATAGTCCTGATTACACAGTGAGATTTTTGAATCCATTTCGTTTAGCGAATTTTTTTTTTAATTTCATTTCCTTCATCCATTCTCTAGCAATATCTCCTTGAGATTAGCTATACTTATTCTTTTTGAATCATCAATTCATTCATGACCTGATAATTTCATATTAGTATAAAGTATTCATCTATACTCCATCAAATAATATCAACACTAGTCATTCATGAATATTCATAACTTAAATGACTTGATCATGTATATCATAAACTTTCATCGTGTAGCGTTAATATATGTATATCATATAATTGATACGCAGGCAATCTTACTTTCATGTTACAAATAAATATATATTCATGAGCTGAATTCAAATGGAATTCTCAACAGTAATACTTATCTATCCACATCACATTAGAGGTATTTACAACCTGAGACTTCATTATCACATTCATTTATCCACAATATGTAGGTAAATAATATTTTGCTTTGCTCCTCCGCTTATGCCTTATACCTGCCTAGGATTTAGGAAAAACAAAACATGAGTGATAAACTCAGTAAGCAAGCATTTTCATTTTAAACCTTTTTCAAAAAAATTTTCCTTTAAATAATTCATGACCTGATTTTTGTACATTTCAAAGGTGAAGCATATGCAGGTAAACTTTTTCATTAAAACCTTTTTTTCATGGGGACAATCTCATGTCCTAAAATATTTTCATATAAATCTTTTTTTCATATGGACATTCTTATGTCCAAAAATATTTTCATGTTCCCATTTTAGGGCTTTTTTTAAAAGCATATGCAAATACGTCTCTATCCCTCTAGTAGGTGACACTTACCAAGTGATCATCCTTCCATAAGAAAAAAAACCTTTCATGTGATAGCACACGAGCTCTACGGCTATCCTTAAACCTTCTCTCATTTCAAGGAGGGCATCGCCGGCCTCCCACCTTTCATTAATGACTTGTCCACATGTAAAAGGGGGCCTCAGTCCATCTGCAACCGCCTCTACGATAGACTTATTCATCATTTTGGTGCACCATATATCATTTTTATCTACATCGACATTCTAGCATGATTTCATAAAACTCTACAGGCCTCGGTCTATATCCTTTTAAAATCTCACAGATATCTGTTTGTGTCTTTTTTTTTTCAAAATTAAAAACTTAGCAATTCTGCACCTTTTTCAAAATTGAAACCTTGGCAACTCTGTGCCCTTTTTCAAAAATAAAAACTTGACAACTACATGCCAAGGTCATTTCATAAATAATGAATATGCAAACACATCATTTCTATTCATATCATAACTCTTCACGTGATGATACGCTAGCCTGGTGAAATCATTGCCATTGGGTAGAAGGCACTTACCAAGTGATCGACAACCCATGGAAGCATGACCATTCTACTAATAGACGCCGGCCACACCGATTTGGGAATTTCAAAGGCACAATTACCCATGAAAACATGATTTTACTTACCCTAACTAGCCTCTTAACTTTCCTTGCATAACTTTCATTCACTCCGATATTATATACCTCAATCACATGACATATTGGTCATTCTCATATAGAAAAGAACTTGCATACTCATTTTTAACACAATTTATAAAATAGTATTCAAATCACAATTTTAGGATGACCACCCTTAAATTTTTTAAAATCATCAATGTAAAGCAATTTTCGAAATACTTCAAAATTCAAGGAATTTCAAAACATGTCATTTTTTTAAAGAAAAATCAATAATTTCAAAAGTTTTACTTGTTTACTTATAAATAAGTTTTAAAATTAATATAAAAAGTAAATTCCGAAAAACTTCAATATTTAAAAAGAAAGTAACATTTTCAAAAACTTTTCTTATAAATATTTTTATTCCTATTTTGAGCTTTGCAAAGGATATGTAACACATCTTTTCCATTAATCTACATTGGCATCATATTTTTCCTTAATATGACATCTCTATCATTCATATATATATAAAGAACGTGCATATTCTTTGAATACCATTAACAAAAAAAATCAAATCATTAATACAATCAACTTATTGGGTTGGTCACCTTAAACTCTTTTAAAAATATCAGCGTAAAGCATTTTCAAATCGTTTTTCTATTCAAAGAGATTCCAAACATTCCAAGAACATCCTTTTTCAAATGCTTTGCTTGAAAATACAATTTTCATAAAGAAATCAAACTTTTTTTTTTGCAAATCAAATTTTCTTAAATCAATTTTCTTTTCATATACCCTTTGAAAATATTCAATTCAATTAATTTTTAAACACTTCAACAATTAAAAAGGGCTTACTTATAACGAAGCAATCCCAAAATATATCCATATTCGAAAGCTAACATTTTAAAAGGTTCTGCTTGCTTTCAAACATCATTTCATAAAGGAAATCAACTTTCTTATCATAAAAATCCTTTTTGAAGTAGGATTTTAAAGGGCTTATCTACACATATCATTTCAACACTTGAAATGAAATTAACATTTTAAAAAGTTTAATTGCTTACAAGAAAATCTTAGAATCATCAGTAGAAAACTCTTTTAAACATTTCAACACATGAAATGAAATTCATATTTTCAAAAGTTTGTTTGCTTACTTATAGGAAGTTCACTTGTTCCTTAGATCTTTTCTTTGTTTTCACCTAAACAAGTAGAAAATGATCATCTTATATGCTTACATATCATCATATACTTGCACGTCTTGCCTTTTATTTAATTCATGTTCATATATCACTTGTCCCAAACCCTTAATGATCTCAATCTACATGTGACTCATTGCATGTTTTCCTTAATCATTTCTTCTTTTGAGATGAACATCATCATCTCATACGTCACATATATGCACATTTTTCAATGGCGAGTCATTCATTTGACTCAATACCCTCATCTAAGGTACTTAATCTCTTTTCAATCATTCAATATACTTACTTGAAACTATAGCAAGCTAAGATCAAGTAAGGCTTCTCAACTTCATATTTACCCTTTGAATACTCTTTTTTTCACACACCTATGTGACCTAGTAATTAATTACTTTCAACACTAACTTTGTAGTCATTCAAGGCAATTATCTATGACTTATCTCGAGTCATTTCTTTGTTAAATTTCTGAAATTTTCTACCATTAACAAAACAGCCACGTAAATGCATATTTTTTTACTAAGTTTTGTTTTCTCAATTGCACCTTAATGATATCCAGATGAAAATTTATTAAACAACCACTCTTGTGGTCTTGTTAGGTACTTGTTCATACACTTTAACAACATAATTTCACTTTAATTTCTGGATTAAATCATCATTCCAAAACAGCCATGTTTTGTCTCATTTTTAGTTAAATTCCACTTGGACAATTGCACCTTGGTGATGTATACATTAAATATAATCTTTTCATAACTCTTGTGATCTTTCAAGGCTTATTCATAGTTGATAACAACCATTTTTGCATCAAAATTTCTGTAATAACTATCTTTCCAAAACAATCACATTTTGTTATTCCATTAGCATATTAATCCAATATACATGCCATATCAAAACTTCGCATTTATATTTGCTATCAACACTCTTAATTACACTTTTTACTAATCCACATATCATAAGATAATTAAGAACAACTAAAATAAAAATTTCTTTTCAATTAACACATACTTGAATGTCTCTTAAGCATGATTTAAGAGACATACATCAAACTCATGGTTTAACCTATTGTTTGGACATCACTTTGAGCATGGTATAAGCTAATAATTAATCAATAAAATACCCATATAATAACCTATTTTGGATGTCCAAGGGGCTGTCTCATTGCCGAAATTTTTTTCTCCTTTGCAAGCTTGTTAAAAACATCCAAGGGCTACCCTCTTTCACCTATTTTATAATGCTTGATTTTACCCTTAGTTTCCCATATATTTTTAACCACATTTATTGTCATTAATTGATGCTGAAATTTGAGTCATACAAGTGTCCTATCTTGCCACCTTTTTATCTTCATTATCACTTGCATTTAATGGTTATTGTCACCTTACATTTCTTTCATTAATTACACTTGTCATCTCTCACCTTATCTTACCACCTCTCATTTAATGCACCCTATGTGATAAGGTTCATAAATGCATATTTGCTTTTATCTCTTCCAATTGCACCCTTGCCTGCCATGTGTCCCTATCTTGATGTAATTGTCAACTCCCCATTTATTTATTTGACTTTAATCTAGTCCAAATGCACCCCACATGCCACATGGCCAAGCTTGTTGCACAAGTCAGCTTTAGCTTTTACATCTCATTTATGGCAATTTCTTTAATTACACCCTCATCATTAATATTTAATCTCACTTAACACATCATTTAGGGCTTTCTAACAAAGTTTAACATTATCCCATCCATTCATAATTTAGAGCACTTTAACTTAGCCATGTATAAAAAAATTTATCTCAAAATGATGCATGTATGCTAAGATATTAGCAAAATGAATTTAATTCATAAAATATCATGTAACTCTAATTATTGCACCCCTTTCCATTCATATTTTTCATGATCTAAATCGTTCATTATGTAGGACATACCGACTTAGGCTTTCTTTTAAAATTTCATATCATTCCACCTTGTATATTATAATATATCGATTTCTTAAATAATTCCTCAAAAATAAAATGGAAAATGGAAATTAATGGGCATGCCACCTTATCTTATCTTTACACCCTATTTTGTCCTCTAGTACTTAATTACCATCGTAATCATGAGTTATTAACTTAATCACCTTGTTTAATTAATTGCCCAAATCTCATCCAAGTTCTAGGCTACATTTGCTATGCTTTAAAATAGTTGGGGTTTCACACCAAATATTTTATATTTTCATGCTTTTGGTTGCACCTGTTATGTATTAAACAATGGAAAAATCAATTTAGAAAAAATAGATGTTAAAAGTGATGAGACAATATTTATTGGTTATTCATTAAATAACAAAGCATATAGAATTTTCAACAAAAGAAATCAAATAGTAGAAAAATCCATTCATGTTGTAATTGATGAATTTAACTCAATTCTCAAGAAGGAGGATGAGCTAAGTAATGTAGATGATTTATCAAAGAATTTCGAAAAGCTAGAAGTGGAAAAGTAAGGGGGAGAAGGACAAAAGCAAGTTCAAAGCCAAGATAAAGAGTTAAGTGAAGGTAATATTCTTTACAAACCTCTAAAGGATCTGAAATTCAAAAATGATCATCCAATTAAGGAAGTAATTGACAACATATATGAAAGTGTGAAAACTAGAAGTTCAATGCAAAATATATATGGACATTTTACATTTGTATCTAAAATAGAGTCAAATTCAATTGATCAAACTCTTAATGATGAAAATTAGATCAAAGTCATACAGCAAGAGCTAAATCAATTTGAAAGGAATCAAGTATGACCTTTAGTGCCCAACAAAGGCGTCGGGGCCAGATGGAATGTCAGCGGGGTTTTTTCAAAAGCACTGGCAAACGGTTGGTCAAGATGTTTTTTTGTAGTGCAAACAATTCATGGAACAATCGAATTTCGAACGACAATGCATGCAAATGGAAAACAAATGGAAAATGTGTTGGGTTGCTTGGAAGGATATGTGCACATCTAAGTTATCGGGCGGCATTAGATTTAGGGAGCTACATTTCTTCAATATTGCTCTTCTCAGCAAGCAAGTCTGGCGCCTCATTTTGCAAACAAATTCTCTCTGCTATAGGGTTCTCAAAGCAAAAATATTTCCCACATGGTGACATATGGAGCTCAAAAGCTAAAGCTTCTGACTCTTTTACCTGGAAGAGTATCATGAAGGCAATGGAGATGATTCGGACCGGATGCAGGTGGCGTATTGGCAATGGTAAGCGGGTGCAATTCTTTAAGGACGCATGGCTTGAGGACCGGTTGCCCATTGCGGGACCCCTCCCGTGGGGAATCCCGGACGACGTGAAAGTCAATCATTTCATAAATAAAGCTGAGCACACGTGGAACAGGGAGAGGGTCAAGGCGGCTGTGAGGGAGGTGGGATGGAGATAAATTAGTCAAGTACCCCTACCCAACACTACAGATGAGGACCGGATGTTCTGGATACATGAACTAAATGGCATTTTTTTTGTCAAATCTGCCTATAGAATGCTGAACGTGGCAACGACCAACCCGTCAAACCTGGCAATTTACAAAGTCATTTGGAAGATGAAGCTTTTGAGCAAAATCATGATATTTGAATGGAGACTATTCAAAAATGTCCTACCAACCAGGTTAAATTTATTGTTAAGGAGTATTGATGTCGATCCATATTGTTTGTTTTGTAGATCAGAGACGGAAGACGCTGCTCATATATTCACGGGCTGTCACCACATTAGGGCAGCGTTCTTGAAAGCTTCCAGAATCACCTTTCACTCGGAGTCGATCCAGGACATTTTTCGAAGCCTGGTCTCAACAAACAGGCAGGGTAGGCTTGCTTTTTTCATCATCTACTGTTGGCGGGTGTGGTACATGCGAAACAAACTTAGGGAGGAGGGGGTTCCACCAACTTTCGAAAACATTATCGAGTGGTGCAAGGACTACCTCGAGCAAAACAAGAGAGCAAAATTTCTTATTTTGGATGGGATGATGGATAGACCTCTAGCGGTCAGATGGTCGAAACCACTAGGAGGCTATCTCAAAATGAATATTGACGCAAGGAGACATGACGATACCCAGGCTTTGGGTTTTGCTGCCATTATTCGGGATTCGAAGGGAAGGTATGTGGGAGCAAAAGGATGGAGACGAAGTGGCACTATGGGACCTCTTTGTATGGAGGTGATCGCTCTCATCTTGGGTCTCAAATGGGCTATTCAACTAAGACCGGGGAACGTGCAGTACGAAACTGATTCTCTACTTCTTGTCAATTATATCATGAAGGACGAGCCAATTCTCTCACCTGCTGGGGCAATCATTGCGGAAATCAAATTTCTCTTATCTTCCTCCCCAAATTTCTCTCTTCTTCATGTGTTAAGACATGGAAACATTGTTGCTCATTCCTTAGCTGATTTTGTTTCCATTTCTTGTGTGGGCAGTCATGAGTGGTGGGGCAATCCAACTCAGATTATTTTGAAAAAACTTTGTACAGATAATTTTTTGGCAATGAATTGCTTGGACTCCACTATCCCATCCTTCCCTTCGAATGCAGAGGAGAGGGGATAGGGTGTCCTTTTTACATAAAAAAAATATGACCTCTAGTTTTCAGACTCAAAGATTGCATAATCATTTATACCAAATGGGTTTTTAAGAACAAATAAGATAAAAGTGGACTTGTTGTAAGAAATAAAGTTAGACTTGTAACCAAGGTTTTACAAGAAGAAGAAATTGATTTTGAGGAATCATACGCTCCAGTGGCTATATTAGAAGTCATATGTATTCTATTAGTAATTGTATCACATAAGGGTTTCAAGTTGTTTCAAATAAATGTAAAAAGTACATTTTTGAATGATATCTTAATAAAGAAGTATATGTTGAACAACTTCCTGGTTTTAAAGAAAAAGATAAATCTAAATTTGTGTGTAAGCTGCTTTGTGTGGACTAAAATAGGCTCTAAGAGCTTAGCATGAGACACTAAGTAAATTTTTTTATTAATCATAAATTTCAAAGAGGAAAAGTTAATACTTTCCTTTTCATTAAGTACAAAGGAAAAGATATACTAATTGTTTAAATTTATGTTGATAATATTATATTTGGTGCTCTTAATAAATCTCTATGACAAGAATTTTTTAAGTTTATGCAAAATGAGTTTGAAATGAATTTGATGGGCAAGCTTAATTTTTTCATTGGACTGCAAATCAAGCAATTAAATGAAAGAATTTTTATAAATCAGTCAAAGTACATCAAAGAAATGTTTAAGAAATTCGAAATGTATAACAGTAAATAAGCAAATACACTCGTGAGCTCAAACATCAAAATCGACAAAGATAAAAGAGGTAAACAAGTTGAACAAAAATTGCATAGGAGTATGATAGAATCTTTGTTGTAGTTGACTACATGTAGATCAGATATATTCTAGATTTCAATCATGTCTCAAAGAATCAAATTTACTAGCTGTGAAAAAAAATTTTAGATATTTGATTGACACTACCAATCTAAGGCTATGGTACCCTAAGGGTTCAACATTTGATCTAATCAACTATTTGGATGCGGATTTTGCTAGTTACATGATAGATAGAAAAAACACTAGTAGAACTTATCAATTTCTTGAAAATATAATGGTTTCATAATTTTTAAGAAAATAAACCAGTGTTATTTTATCTACTATAGAAGCCGAATATATTGTTGTCGGGAGCTATTATGCCTAATTATTTTTAATAAAATAACAACTTAGAGATTATGGGATAGATTACAAAGATATAACTATTAGATGTGATAATACGAGTATCATTTGTCTAACTAAGAATCCCATATTGCATTCTAGAACCAAACACATAGCTATAAGACATCATTTTATTAGTGAACATATTGAAAATCATAATATTTGTTTGAAATATGTTAAAACAGAAGATCAAATTGTCAATATTTTTACTAAACCACTAGGAAATGAATCATTCCATAAAATTAAAAATAAAATAGGTATGATTGCTATTGAAGCATGAAATTGATGTAAAATTACATAATTACTGTTAAACATGATTGATATGACTATTATGATTGTTCAATTGATTTGCTAATATGAAATAAGTTGAATGGGTAAGAAATAGAGTGCATTTATACTTGGGTAAGTTAAGTCAAGTTGACTTCACTCATCTAAAGTCGACTTCACTGAAGTCGATTTCGGATGAGCGAAGTCAACTTCGAATTTGACTTAGGATTCAAAGTCGACTCCGTGGGCATCATTTCAACTAACTTTATTTTAGGCGTGAACAATTGTCCCCTTTTCATTTCTCCCTTCCCACTTCATACTAGTTTTCTTTTTTCCTCTTTCAAGCTCGAAATCACCAAATCTTGCAATCCCATCTTTTGAATTCCAAGTTTCATCTCCTACACATAAATAGCACCTAAAGAGATATCAAAACCAAGTAAACTTCTCGTGTCAAGATCTCCAAATCCAACACAAGGAGGATGTGCCTAGACGGCAACGAACGCTATTCAAGCGTGCTAGGGATGAAGCCACAATATCTACGGGTTATTAGGTTAGATTCCAAGGGGTCAAGTTCTTAAAATGCCAGTGGAACATTTTCGAACTGAGTAGCAACATAGCTATTTTTACAAGCACTTTCATGAAAGGAAGACTTTCCCAATGAAAATAATCAATTTCCGCTTCCAACATGAATATGAATTTGGCATTGAGCAATTGTTAGACTTTTAGGGTTAGACCACCTTGTTAAAAGATGATGGAAAGATTTACCCAGATCTAACAAGAATTTTCTACTACTTATGGGATTAGAAAAATTTCAGCACACATGTTAAAGGAGTATAAATAAATTTAGGAGATGCACTGGTTATTTAGTGAGTTCTATGCTCGTAGTAAGGTGGGTCATGTTTTTGGAGTTTGTATGTTTGAAGATCCACTTCCAGGTGGGTTCACACTCACTCAGATGGACAACCAGCTCACTACGAGCAATAAATATCATCTGGGTATTAAGTTTCTACATTACATGGATCTACCCCCACAATTGAGAGTGTTGAGACTACTTACAGCTCACTGCATTTATCCCAAAGGTGGAGGAAGAAATCAGCTCAATCCCCAAGAGGCAGAGATTTTATGGAAAGTAAGCAATAGGGTCAAAGTTAGCCTGCCCAGACTATTATCAGAGGCATTTGAGCCAAAGAAAGATAATCCTCGAGGAGTATTGTCATACGGCACCTGGATTACCAAAATTCTTGATCATTTTCATGTTGATCTAGATAGAGAACCATACGAGGTCTTGAAGCCTACAAATGCTATTAACAAAGCACTTTTGACATGTATGAAAATTGATCTTGAGGCATTTAGAGCCGATTAGTTACAGGCTTAGATGGGAAGAGACCCTCGAGCAGCCCAAGATAGGCAGGAACCTCAGCAGAGGCAACTGCATTTAAGGGGGAGGATTAACCTCACCATGATCCCCAACCATCGTCACCTCCTACTCCGAGAGCCCCAGCATCCCCTACTTCACATGCTTCTTGCTCTCCTAGAGGATTTCGAGCTGCAGATCAGTTTATCCACTCCCCTACCCAACTGTTTACCTCCAACGCTATTTTAGAATATCTTCAAGCCATGAAGAGTAAAATATCTCAAGAACTTGGGGCTATCAACATATCCCTTATGGAAATGCATGTTAGGCAAGATAAACTGGATCAAGAGCTTAAAAACATTAAATACCATCTTGCCTCTAGTAGTCGGCGAGACGACCTCATTTCCAATTTGCTTGATTTTGATCCTTACTAGGATAAATCATACGCATCGACCCCACTGTTCAGAATCGAGCATCACCCTTATCCTCCTCACCGATCAATTTTTTCTTTGCTTCATGAACCCCAATGATGACATCATTCAACCCATGCTCCTCAACCAGCAACTACCCTATCTCATCTTTCCATTTGCTTTTCACAAATCTTACCTCATCGATTCTACACCTTTTTGGTGATTGACAAAAAAGAGGAAAAAAGAATGTACAAATGTGGGAATAGTATTTGGTATAATATTCTTTAGTACATAGGTAGGTTGTATTCAAGGGCAAATGTAAGTTTTTCTTTAGTAAATGTAAGTCTTGTGTAATGTTGTGAATGACTCAAATGAAATGTTCTTCATTTTGGTAAACTGAACAATGTTATAGATGACTTGTGATGTGAATTGCTTTAAATATTTACTACTAGATGGTTAAATGTAATACCATTAAAATGCATTGTAAACTTGAGAAAACATTAGCCTCACTAGTGATCGAAACTTACTTTTAAATGCAAGGTCAATCTCAAATTGGTTTTGTCAATTATTAAAAAGGGAGGGATTATTGTGAATGAATGACAAATCAAGCACAATCTATGTTTTAATAATTAACAATTCAATTTGAGAAATTTTAAGACAATAACATGTATGTTGAAATCTCTTAAGGTTTAGATACTTCAAGATTCAAAACTTAGTAGATCAAGTCACATGTCAAGTAGACTCAGGCATCGATGGAGGTTAAATCGATACCAAAGTCGACTTCAAAGGGGTATTTTTCGACAGCGCTGATAATGTGGACACATGAATAGACGAAGTCACAATCGAAGTCGACTTTGCATGTGACTTAGGTGAAGTCACAACCCAAGTTGACTCTGTCAGCGACTTGAGGTATCTTCAAGGGTCCCAAGCTAGATCAGACAAAGTCGAGTCGCAATCGAAGTTGACTCCAACATGCGACTTAGGTGAAGTCACACATGAAGTTAACTTAAACATAAAACTCGAGTAGAGTTGCAAACCAAGTGGACCCCAACATTCAACTTGGACAGATGAAACTTAAATCATGAAGTTTCAAGCTCAAGGTTGACAAACTAAACTCAAGAAACACCATACTATCATCCAAGACAAGATCATTCAAAAGCGCTCAAAAGATCTTGACCAAATTCAGTATTCAAGAATTTTCAAAACTCCACATATGCAAGTAAAGACATACAAAGATGAGTTATGAAGAAACAAAGACAATTATACAAATAGATCAATACCACACTGGGTCAATGTTCCAATAAACTAATTAAAGAGTGAAGTCGCAACCCAAGTTGACTTCACCTGCAACTTAAGTCAAATCTGAGATCAAGTCAACCTGAAATGAAACCTGACAAAAGAGCTGAAGATCGAAGTCGCAACTCAAGCCAACTCTAGTCTGCGATTTAGGCGAGTCGCAACGATTGAAAAAAATTGAATATTGACACATTAAATACGAGTCATCTACCACCAAACGTTCAAATTTACTCATCTCCTATTTAATACATGCCAAAGAAACGGAAATGGTAAATAAGAACATTAAGTAAGCTTCACTTTCCAATTTCCCAACTTTCAAGTGCCATTAAGGAGATCTATAGGAAGTTTTCTTTTTAACTACAGGTGCTCAAGTGCACATCTATTCAATCACTCTTCAATTTCTTCTACGAACTACAAATCTGTCTACACAACTGTAAAGTATAAAATGCTATTTCCATTCTTTTATTTGTGATTCTACTTGATTTGATAATGAAGACCAAAAAAACGAACAACAAGTAGTGTGTGGTTGGAGTGTGACTCGCCACCTACTTATACAAAAATTATAAAAGTCCCCTAGAGTTGGACTCTAGAAGAAAGAAAGTACTCTAATTATATTTCCAATTGCATAGTAGAACTCAATGCACAAGGATGTGTTCTTAAAAGAGTTGAGTAGGGATGGTAGTCCCAAACCACTCTAATTTCTAATATTTACTTTTGCTTGCTCTACTTGCTATCATATTGTCCACGTGTTTTATTCAATAGTACTTAATTTATAAGAGAGTTCCAACTAATACACTAACGTAAGTTTGAAGAACATAATTCACCCCTCCCTCTTAGGTTTTGTCATAAACTCGGGACCAACAAAATCTACTGCCATAATAAACTTAAAGAGTCAAAATTGAAATTTACAAAACTTGAAAGACAATAAAAATCACCCTATTGTGAGATCAAAGAATATGCTGGAGAATGGACATGTATCCAACAAAAGATTTACCAAATGAGATTCTGCAATTAAAAGCAGAATCAGGAGATGCTAGAGATATGTCCACCTCAATCCTACTATATATTTCCTTGTCATGAATATACAGTAATGAAATTTTGCATGCTGTCTTGAGTCTGACAAAGATTTACTCAGCATATCTCCCCATCTTTCTTCATTAACAGCAGAAGACGAGAAATTTGGTCATGCTTACACAGATGGATCCACTCCACTTTCTGGGTCCCAGCCTGGAGGTTTGATATTGGGCCAATCACCACGACATCCCAACCTGATGTAAAGACCCTTTTTCCCTGCAACGAAATTAAGAAACTTGACCAAAGAAAAGCTAATGGTGATAAATAATTGTAAAGAACTTGGATCCAAAACATGATCACCGACTTGATGGGAAACTCTTCAATACAAACAATCACACTCTTAAGGTCCAAAGTAATTAATAATAACAAAATTCTTGAGTTTAAGAGAACTGCCTGAGAATGTACGACTCCCACTCTTAGGCAAAAATCTCATTCTTAATTTGGCGTTTATAGGCTAACAGCTTTCAAGGGGCTGAATCTAATAAGAAACTGAATTAAATTAACAAAAATGATGAAAATAGATAGCTTTAAATAGTTAATGTCATTTCTCGCAGTGAAAAGAAATGTCCAAGAGTTGTGATTTAAAAAAAAAAAAAAAAAACAATCTATCCAACGTTAAAATGAGATTAATGACTTAGATTTATCAATGCATTTTTTGATAATATGCAACTCCATATAATTAACTTTTTGATCATATACTTAATCTATCAGTTGTTATTATACCAATTAACTCCTGTTAAGTACTGTCATACTCTGTGATCAACTGTACCCAGAATCAACTATCAAACTCATCAATCGTCAAAACCTTCGACTTTGTCAAGCAAAAACTCTCAGGCAAATCCTTTTTTCTTTTAAAATCGGAAAAATGCATTTTTTTCAAAATCTATAAAATGCATATAGGATACAGCACATAAGTAGATCTACAATATAGGCAATCCATATTTTAAAATATAATCCCATAAATAAGTTTTTTAACTCTTACCAAATTATCTCAGTGTTATAGATAAAAGACTAAAACACTGTGAGGGCTTAATAAAAAATATATATTTATTAAGATATATAACTGAAAAGTTATTTCAACTTGATAATAAATATATGCAACTAAAATGGGGATGCTTCTATAAAACCCTCTTTCTATGTAACCCCTTCCCTTTTCAACATCTAGATGGTTGATAAAAAATTTACTCTATCTATTATGTTTAGCATTACTTATATTATTATAAAAACATTTTCATTTGTCTAATATCACTGGATATGGGCCTCATTTACAAACATGCAAAATCAACATAATAAAATGATTTAATGCTAAATATCAATTTTTAAAAAATATTTTCAACATCTAAATCATTTAAAATATCATTATTATAGACCATTTAAACTATCATTACTATATGAATAAATGAATATATAAAGTATCATCATATTCTAATATATATGTAAATGGATCTAAACATTTTTCCTAATTTACACATGAATCTATCTATTGCAGAGCAAATGTGGCCTATGCACATATTAGATTTGAATGAAACTTGGTCTCATAACTAAACCAATGATATTAAATACAATGAATGAATTGAATTTTTCATCGAACATCAAAATCTTAAAATTTAAGGTGGTTACATGAAACCGCTTCTATGTAACCAGGTTACATAGAAGTAAGCCCCCAACTAAAATAGATCATATTAATATCGTAATTATAGGGTTGTTCCCAAATATACGCATTACGTTTGACTTTAATTCCAAATATATCCACTACGTTTCAAAAATCTCAAATATACCTACCACGTTTGCACTTAATCCCAAAAATTCTCATTTCATAAAAAACTGTTAGTTAAAATTTTTAAATACCCCTCTTGTACAATAATAAATGATAAAAAGAATAAAAAGAAAATGAAATTAAGGTGTTTTAAATTTAGAATTCATGTGCAATTATAGCATTAATGAATTATAACATTCAATTTTTCCAATTGTCCTAAATTTGAAGGGCATATTAGTAATTCTACATATTTTCTAACGGCGTTAACTCATGGAATTGGCATTTTGATATTAAATACAAGTATAGTGCGTATATTTTGGATTTTGAAAATGTAGTAGGTATATTTGGAATTATGGTTAAACATAGTGGGTATATTTAAGAATAAACCTAATTTATAAACAAATGGTTATATAAATTTGAGTTCCACTTCTGTGTAAATAGATTACATAGAAGCAGTTTCATGTATTTCCATTTATTTTTTACACTTTGATAATTGATAGAAAATCCACTCCATTAATTGTATTAAGCATTGTTTGTTTAGCTAGAAGACCAAACTTCATCAAATCAAAATTTTGCATGAGCCACATTTGCTTAAACATTTATAAATTCATTGGTGAATTATGAAAAATTCTTCGGTTTATTAACAAATCCTTTAGAATCTAATGACACTATATATAATCATTTATTCACATAGGAATGATATTTTAGACGGTTTAGATGTTGAAAATTCAACTTTAAAATTAATATTTAATATCAAATCATTTTATTACAAATTGATATTTAGCTTCAAATCATTTTATTATGCTAATTTTACATATTTTAAGATGAAGGCATGCACAATGATACTAGACAAATGATGAAGTTTCCATCATTATATAAATAATGATAAAGACAATGTATAAAGTGGATTTTCTGTTAATCATTGAGGTGGAAAAAATGGAAGGGGTTACAAAGAAGGTTTCATAGAACCGGAACTCTATAAATTTAGCATTCCAATATAATTCCAAACCACAGATGATTTCATCAGGGAACCAGTGTTCACAGAAGTCACTGACCAAAGCTTACTTCCCTGAAGCTGGTTTCTTCACAGGTTGAGCACATCTCATGAATCTAAATGCTCAGGCCTGTCTATGTGCATGCCACAGAATTTCTGAACTCGCAAGTTCCATTGGTGAAAGGGGAAAAGGAAGTGGAATTACCTGGTAGCTTCTTGTCCGATAGTATAAGCTGTTTGAGAGAAGAAAGAGCGGACTCAGCAATTTTCTTGGTGCGGTCAGGATTCCAGCTTTCAAGCTTCACAACTACATCAGCATTTGAGTATGCTCTGCTCCCTTCTTCTATTTGTGTCTGAGCTTCTTTGGCAGAAGAAGCTCCATCTGTGTATAAAGTGCTTTGAATCACTTCGATGAATGAGCCAAACACATAATTTAGCTTCGACGGACATTTTGAAGTTGAAAAGTCATCACAAGCACATTGCTATAAAGGGCTGTATGGCTAAAAGAAAAGAAAATGCCAAAACTCCCACCTTTAAGGCTCTGTTCAGCAAAACGACATGCTTGCACATTCACATTTCTACATCATGATTTCTTCAACTTTGAGAAATTAGAATTTCTAGCTTTCCAAAATCATGAAATTGAGCATCAAATTAGGGTTTTTGGTATGGATAAGCACTTAATCTCAAAAAAATTTAAAAAGTCAAACACTTTCATGATTTGATACTGCTTCCTGCAATTGCACTACCAAGCATACGGCCAAATAGAGCTTAAGTCAAATTCAGATTATGGAATTTCTTTCTTGTTATGTATATTCATCCTGACATAAAAGAAGTTCAGAAAGACTCAAAGTGATATGCTAAAATGCAAGCAGGCCCTTGACTAAATTTTCATTGAAACCTTGTTTACCTCACAGCTTGAACCAGTGGGGAATGGTAAAAAGATGAAAAAAATTCTCAAGAATAATAAACTTTGCAACATTTGGGGAGCTTTTTTTTTTCGATATGCGGTATTTACAATCATCTCAACTGGTATTACAATTAAGCTCTGGGACATTCTAACAATTTTCATATAACATTCCCAAAAGTATCTAACAGTAACCCAACAAAATTCACTATTTTTTTCCATTTGGTGGAAACTTCCATCAAAAAGGAAGATAATGCCACCACTAAGATTTGAATCAGGATCATTTGGCTGCCATCCCTCAACCCTGTACTACAACGCCAGTACCTAGCTGTTCTTTAACAGTGTGATGTAGTGGAACAAATAAGGGAGAATTTTGTCATTTGATCAGATGATGAGTGTTGTAGTCACTTTATTTCTTCATTTTTAGGTTTCTGAATCAAAAAATGGATATTTGAAATATGGGAGATAGTATTGCCAGCTGGAAACGTGATTATCAAGATGATAATTTTAGATTCTGCAGAACTGATTGGGTGGGAACATCCATAATCTCTATTTTATTTCCTAAAATAGAGAGTAAACAAATGACAGAAAGAAAAGAAAAGGTTAAAAAAAAGAGAGAGAAGAAGGAAAATTCCTACCAGTAGCTTCAGATTGGCTCAACCACACAGTGAAACCTGAATGAAGATGCTGCCACCTATCAGCTCTTCCAGCAGCTCCATACTGCCCTCCTAATGTCCCAACAACAGTGCGAATATGGCTGGAGAAGCCCAGAGAATGCATGCACATTCATGTATACATCCACAAGGACACAGGAGATTCTGATATTTGCATCAACCATGCACCAAATAGGATGAAATTTCAGAATGTTCCATGCTACAATACCTGCTGAGGCTTTCTAATATGCTAGCCTCTGCTTCCACTACAGAATCAGCTCCCTCAGCAATCACCCCTGCAAAATGATTACAGTTTTTAATGACCAGAAAAAAATTGAAGTTACCAGCCAATCACCATAAATAGCTTGGAAATGCAACATATTTTGTTTGGAAGTTGTAAGCATGTGACAGCATGGAAAAACTACAAGATCCTGAAATGAACTGAAAGATAGGTTCATAGGATTATTAGATGAAGGTTTTTTTTTTTTTTTTGATAATACATTAGATAAAGATATTGATATTTAATAAAGTATACAAGTGTAATCTTGTTTCAATTCATGACGCAACTTGATATAAAAGGGAACTTAGTGAATTGTTAAACCTCCGATGTACTGTCTTGCACCTGACCAAAAGAAGCTGCATTCTCAAATACATTTATGATGGTAGTTGAAGAAGAGGCTAGTTTACATTTCTAATTCTGTCAGCCAATAATACCTTGTCCACAAACAATTGGCCAAATCAGGCGTACAATCCACATTTGAGACAAAAAATCATATAATGCTTAGGTAAACTTTCCAAACTCAATCCACAGGTGCATGTGAAAAAAGAATTGACAGACTCAAATACACAGCTTGATGACTTTATCTTGAGCGCAGCCCTTACATTATCTTCCCTATGTAAGCTGAATATTAACAAATAAATGCATTTTGAGGAACTCAAAACTCTGAAAGTGGTACCAAACTTTGAACCGAGATGTTCATGCATCGATGTTAGTTCATGCGTTATGATCTAAAGTTACTATGAAAGGTGATCTTTCTGAAATCAGAAACTAGTATAGATTCTGCTTAATGACAGAGACTAGAAAAAAAATAAACAGCATTCTACTGCAATGATGGTTCGAAAATGTGAAATACTCACAAGAATCAATGTTTTGTTTTGCAATAGTTTCCAGCAACTCTCTTGTACTTAGTGGAGTATACCTGCAAAACCATTTTTACCAAAGTCAGCCAAATTACCAACAATAAAATTCTTTGTTCTTGATATTTATTCCAGTAGACACTAGTAACCTTCAGTATAAAGCTATCTGATAGATAGTAGATCAAATGGATGGAGCTGAATGAAAATGATAATTATTGATGAATGACATAATATGGAAAGTTGTCAAAAAAAAAGACGTGTAATGCAGAAAGTTAATAATGATTGTTGACTGTACACAGGAAGTAGGTTCACAAATAACTCTTCAGATATTAATTCAGTTAAAGAGAAGCAATGGTCCAAGCTTCATACCAATTACTAGTTTAAAACCGTGAACTTAGATAGCTACTTAAAGTCAGATTTCCACAGCTCCAACGTGGAAGAAGTTAGAGAAAGAAATTCATATAAACATGATTTGAACACCCTAAAGCCACTAGATCTAGATTCCTGCCACCAGATATGCAAGATCAGCTTAATCCAAGACCAACTGCAAGTTCTTTAGTAATTTTCTGATTAATGTCAGCAGAACCTTCAATGAGATGTATAGATATTCCTTTAAAAATTGCAAACTTCAGTCCATGACTCCAAAGTGTCCATGATATCAGGCTATTTCGAGTCTATGTCAAGCTTTCACAGGTTTCAACCCATATATCATCCATAAATTTCACTTCTGTTTAACCAGCCGATGGCAGTAACTTCTGTTTAAAGCTATCAGACAGATGGCAGGTGAAATAGGATGGAGCTCGATCAAAATCATGGGCAGACTACATGTTGCTGAGGATGTGTTTGAAAACTATTTTAACTCTCTTAAATTTATTTATAAAAATTTTCAATACAATCATTTTTTAGGATTGATATATAATAAGTGCTCCTCCTAAAATCTCTATCAGTGTCATTTAGTAAAAAGTTAGGTCTGTTCCTGAAAAAAATGATAGCTAACCATGAAGGTCATAACATCGACATATGCTGAAGTGGTTATGCTAAGAAGCAGTAATGCTGCAATTTACTAATAGTCATTGAATGGATATGCAAAATAGGTCCACAAAATAATTCTCCAGACACTGAATCTAGTAAGGAGGGTTGATGGTCCAAACACATGTGGACTACATGTTAAAACTGTGAAATGTAGAAGTAATTGCAGAATGAAGTCCGACAAACATCATTTAAACATAAAGGCATAGACGCTACAAAATTCTTACTTTCACCAATATGCATGTCAGCTTACCCAAGACCAACTGCAAGCTCTTTGGCAATTTGATGATTAATTTCAGTGGAATCTCCAATGATGTATATTGATGCACCCTTCAAAAGCTGCAAAACTCCTCCTGTTAGTGACTCCCAAGTCTCCATGATATCAGGCCATTTCAAGTCTATGTCAAGCTTTTTCAAGTTTATAACCACTTGATCCTCATCTATGCACCTGTTGGCCATTAGAAAACAGAACTAGGAAAAGCAAATGAGAGAGGGCAGAAAAGTTTGTGAAATGAGACTACAACTGTTGTTCCTCATCTGTCCACATGGAGGATATTGGAAAACAAAACCAATCAAATCAAATTAGAGAAAGAAGAAAAGAATATGAAATAGAAGTGCAAATAATTTTTCTTCTATCAGGTATGGAAACTAATGCAAAATGAAAGAACTTCAACAGACCATATAGTATCAGAAGGCTTTATCCTTTCATATAGGCGATCTGTTTCTAGAAGGGTTACAAGAGATCCTGAGGATTGAACCCTGACTGTTAATGATCTTTCATCAACATCAACGAAAACATCTCTAGAGCTTTGAATTTCCCTGCCTTCTAGAAGAATTCTGAGCTCTACATCTGCAGCACCATCAAAAAACTGCAAGGGGTTTCACGTCTGAAGAGCAGAATGTAAGCAGAGGAGTTATTGGCATAATTTCGTTATCATGTTATCTAGCTATGGAATGTCTTTTACGTAGCAAATCCAGTAGCAGTTGCCAAAATGAATACATGACATCAATTACTAAATCCCAAAATCATTATTTTCTTCATCAGGTAATTCTTTGGTATAAATCCACTAATGTCACAGTCAAAAATTTAAAGAAGTGGGAAATAATGATGCTATTTGTGTTGGAAGGCTGGGGAACTAGCAAACAATTTATTCCCCAGATTTATTTTTCTCTGGTATTAATGTTTGGGATATGGTCCAGCTTGTACAATTCCTAGAATGAGATGAATGCATTATCATGGATCCATAGAAGAAGCCTGAAGTGATTTTTTTCCCCTAATGGAAGCCTTCAACACATGATCTAGATTATGGAGCTTTGTCATTTCACAAATTATAAATTCCATATTAGATACTTGTTAGAGAGGGATAAGTTTGGATTTTCAAACAAAAAGAAGAATGCAATATTCACACTCATTTCATAAATTATAAATTTCATATTAGATCCTTGTTAGAATGGGATAAGCACGGATTTTCAAATAAAACGAATAAGAATTCATTACTCACACATTCAATTAAAATCATGGTCAATGCAAGTTAGTTTTGCCCAAATACTCAGCATTTTTGGGGCCTAGTTCCACACTAATAGCTTCAAACTAGCAAAGCTTCCATTCCAATATCAAATAACTCATGGCTTGAACATGCTAAAGTGACTTCAAATTTGATCCCGGTCATTGGCAAGAATTCTAAGTGATCATTCATATTTTCTAGCATCTTTGTCAGATGTCCAGTGGCTAGATTTGTGAGGACCAACCGCCATGACCTTTCATGTAAATGGAGGTGGTGATGTCAGTATTTCTAGCACTACAGTGGTGGTCTCTACATCCCAGGACTAGGTGGTGATGTAGATATTGTGGTGACTAGATGATAATGCAAAGAAAGTGTGGTGATGCCAGACACCTGGGATAGGGCCCAGGGGAAACCATCTTATTATCAAGTCAACTAGAATGGGCACCTAGGCTGCAAAATGTTTTGGAATGTTAGGATTCATTGTCCCACTAGTAATTTTGGGTGGAAGGAGGGGGCGAGGGGTAATGTGTGAGTTATATACTCTTAGGACCTTTTTGGAAGGATTCAAGAAGCTTCAATAGGATGGAGAAATGGGATGAGAATATAATGATGTGCATTAGAAATGATAAAAGTTGTGTTGAAAATGTAAAAAGCTATATAGAAAATTAAAATACATATTGCATTCAAGTATCTTGATCCTTTGGAACAACGCACACCATTGTACTCTGATTAGATTCAAGGTCAACATCATATTTGCCTTAATTGATTTTTTTATAATCCTAAAGATCAACAAGATTGAAACTTTGAGTAGAAATATCTAAGTTAGCAAAGATAATAATATAGCCATTGTTTTGATATAATTAAAAAGTGATGATGTCCTTATAATACCAGCATTAATCCAACACCTTCGTTGAAATTTTTAATGAAGAGGAATATCATTATTTAATTGGGCCACTTGTGTTAAATTTACTTAGAACCTAAGAAGATGGGATAAAATCTTACATTTCACAAAAACATGTTTCTCATTCCTAAAAACTAACAACTTCCTTGTCCATTTTCCATCCAACTTTTCTCAATTTTCAAATAATTTTTCTCATTCTCAACATCAATAATACTTTTTCCATCCCTAATGCCCATCTCATCCTCATCCAATCAAAATCTTGAACAGATTTTTAGGTTCCCAACCCTCAGCAACTAGCTTTTGGGGCGCTGAGTTTCCGAAAGGGTGTATCAAGAAGAAGAACACCACAACGTATGGTCTAAGTCTGAAGTCATTTGATGAAAATTAGTTCTAGACTTTAAATACCCATTTCTATAGCAAAAGCTCAGAACCAGCAAAGCCCCTATTTTGAAACACCATGGCTCATGCTCTGTTAGTTACTCCTGCTCAATCCATGGTTCACTAACTATAATCAGAGTCTCTGCATGTATATGTCAATTTACAACTTACTTTCAAATAACTTTTGACATATTTGGACACCGTGGTTATAAAGCTAACAACCTTGATGATAGGGATCACCCACAAGGGCAGGTGGGCCATGATCATAATCCAAGGCCCAAGGTGAACATCAAGCCAAGGCCTCATCGGCACTAAGCATGTAGCAGTGGGTCCATTTTGGCTTCAGTCAAATACATTACGTGTAAGGTGGTTATGCATTTGTCAGAATAAAATGAACTTCCAATTCTTCTCCTCAGAGGAATTCCATCCTTGGATCAAGAAGGCCAACAACTACAATATCTTTGACACCCCTCAGGATTTGAAAGTGTGTTCGGCCACCCAACATATGGATGACAATGCGGTCCAGTAGGTGAAATACATTCTGAAAATCCAACAGGGTTGATTGACTGGATGGGATTCTGTCATGAACTGCTGTTGCTGCTCACCAGTCATGGTCTGCTCAACGTGGATCAAGCCCATTTGAAAGTCAGGTAGTCAGGCAAACTCATGACTATATCCAGTAATTTGAGAGGCTCTTCAATCGCTCATATGGTTAGTCAGATAAGCAGCTCCATATGCATTTCATTAGGAGAAGTGATCCTATTAGCTTGGGCTAAGTAAATGTCTCGCTTAGCTTACCTCAAAATGCTTCTTTATCTAAGTGTATTTAATATATAAATTAAGTTTTACCATTTTTAGATATGTGTACATATTTTTTTGAGATTTTTAAACATCTATGTGTGTATATATATTGACAATACCCCTATGTTTAAAAATATCAAGAAAATATATATCCAAAAGTAGTAAAACTTGGTTATATGTTAAATACACTTAGGTAAACAAGTGTACGAAGAAAAAGGCAAAAAAAATTATTATAAATGAGGTTTTTGAGGTGGGTTAAGCAAAACATTTACATAGCATCAGCTCGAGCTAACAAGACTACTTCTCTTTTTTTATTTTTTCTTCATACACTTATTTATCAAAGTGTATTTTACATATATACCAAGTTTTACCATTTTTAGATATATACATATATATTTTTTTAAGATTTTTAAAGATAGGATTATTTTAAATACATACATAGATGTTTAAAATCTCAAAAAAATGTATACACATATACAAAAATGGTAAAACATAGTTTATATCTTAAATTCACTTAAGTAAACAAGTGTATGAAAAAAATATATTGTAAAATGGATTTTTTTAAGTAGGATAAACGAGACATTTGTTTAGCTCAGGCTAACAGGATCATTCCTCTTCCATCATAGGCTTGAGAGGGGACAGCAGGCCAGAGGTCAAGACATGCCAACCGACTTCTGTCTGGGATGCTATTGATTGGCCAGGCATATTGATCACAAAAGGACCAAAACTAAGAACTGGTTCAAGGAAACTGGAGACCATAAGGGGATTAGGACGGCACCAGCACTTTTCTCCAATCAGCGAGGTATAGAGGTTGGCAAATCTCGGCTTTCATAATTGCTGGAGAGATTGTTAGGATGGAGACTAATGGTGTAACTGGCAGAGATCCAGTATGCCAAAATGTTTCAAAAGTCGTTTGTATAGATGCAAGAAGTTTAAAACCATTTTCTTGGATGCAAAGATTTACTTTGAAGTTGGGCATGGATGCAAATGACCAACAATATAATCTAAAATTAAAAGTTAAAATGGGACCAAGTATTGTAAAGTAAGCGCCACAATTCCAAAATGGGATTTATAAATTTGAGCCCTCGCTTTGATGACGTTAACTCCCAAAGTAATGAATCCGCAATTTCTACTACATCGAAAAAATAAAATAAAGAAATAGCACAATACACATTATTCAACCACCTTTCACTTCTTCGAGTTGCTAAAGATGTCATAACCTGTCCTGCATTGAACAAAAAACACCCGTCCAGAGCAACTCCTTTACTTCACCTCTGCAGGTAAAATACCGAGAGGGAGAGAGAGGACGGAAAAGAAAAAAAAAAGCCGCTCATTTGAATTCGAAATTTACATATACCTCGTAGTTTCTCGTTCCGGCAGCGGCCGTTGAGAGGTTGCTTCTTGCGACGAGAGAGCTAACGGTACTGGACTGGGAAGGAGACTTTAGAAAAGAGAAAGCGATACCGTTGGAGAGATCCGTGGATTTGCAGTTGCAGACTAGAGTTTTGTTGAAAGACATTTGTAGGGTTCTGGTAAGTTTTCGGGAACTGATGCAAAGAGGGGAGCTTACAAAGAGAGTGGCCATTTTTCTTTCAGGTTGAAAGGCTTCAAACGGAGGATGGGAAGAGCAGGTTTCTGAATGCGAAAGTGGAAGTGGGAGTTGAAGGTGGATTGCGTTGTGCGTGGATACCGTCCAACCTTCCCATCTGGATATTATTATTATTATTATTATTATTATTATTATTATTATTATTTATATCCGTCTCCCTATTTTAAACGAAATGTTCTTACGAAACCGTTTTACATGTAACTCGCTGTTAGTTTTATCATAAAAAGCGTGTCGGGACTTCGATTGCGTACGGTTGCCCTAAAAAACGCCAACCAAAATCTGTGAATCAAAAACATTTTACTATTTATAATTATTTTTTTTATTTATTTTTTCGTATTTTTCTATAGCGACTACTCCACTTCTTAGTTATTTCTTTAGAACATTCATACTATTAGTTTATTTATTTTAACTTTATTCTCTTTACATATCATTATTATATCTATTATATCATATCATTTTCTATTAACTTTATAACTTTTACCTAAAAAAATTTTAATCAACAAGTTTTACCCAACCAAACACGTGATGAAAAAAGTTTTTGATATAAAAATTTTTCAAATGAAAAAAAATTATGTGATAAATAGGGATAATAATGAGAAATAAAGAAAATAAAGTTAAAATATATAAATAATTATGTAAAAATAATTGAAAAATATGATAATTGTATAGATGAAGTGAAGAAATAGTATGGTAGTTGTGTAGAGTAAAAAAATTTTAGGTTAAAAATTTTTTAGATAAACAAACATGCCCCAAATTTAAACTTTTATTTTTTTTACTCCTTATTTTTACTTCTATCATATCATATTATTTTCTTTCATTTTAAAAATTTTTCATCTAAAAGTTTTATCACTTAATAAACATACTCAATATCTTTTTTTAATAAAAACACACTTAATATCTTAATAATGCATAAAAAAATTCCACTCGATTTGTTATATTTAGCATTATTTATTAGCATAAAAACTCTTTCATTTATTTAATATCATTATAAATGCGCCCCATTTAAAAATGTGTAAAATCAACATAGGGTATGTTTGGCAATGGTTAAAAAATGTTAAGTTAAAACTTTCACTTTCCACAACTATCATATTTTTAATTATTTTTTTACATTTTCTTATACAACTACCCTACTTTTCAATCATTTCTACACAACTACCCACACAACTAACCTATTTATTTTAACTTTATCATATTTTCTATTTATCATTGCCCCTATCATATCACATCATTTGACAACTTCTACTCTTCAAAACTTTTCATCAAAAGTTTTACTTATTCCCCAACACACCCATAATAAAATAATTTAATCTAAATATCAATTCAAAAGTAATATTTTCAACATTTACACTATTTAAAATATCATTAGTATGTAGAAAATTTATTTTATAAAATATTATTCTATTCTAATACATATAAACAGATTTAGCATTTTTCATAATTTACACTTAAATATGTATTTTCAATAAATGCATCCCATGCATATACTTGTTATAAATAAAACTTGATCTCCTAGTAGAAAAAATTATCTTAATTACGAGGAATGAATTCGATTTTACATCAAACTTCTCACTATTAAAATTTGAAAGAGTTATATTGAAATGCTTCTACGTAAATTGGTTTACATAGAAGTCAAGCCCTATTTTAAATTTTAGGTTGTATTTATTTACTGTCAATTTTTTTTCGAGTAAAAACTTTTTAATTTAAAACTTTTCACTCTTCATAACTATCCTATTTTTAATTATTTTTCACATCTTCTTGTACGACTACTCTATTTTTTAATTATTTTTTACACAACTACCTATACCAGTAATCTATCTATTTTAACCTTATTTTTTTACTTATTATCATTACCTGTATCATATCATATTATTTTCTCTTATTTTAAAAATTTTTATACCAAAAACTTTTCTCTAAAAGTTTTATCACTTTCCAAAAACACTCTTAGTAAACATTCTACTTATCCTCATAATAGTTGTTCTTGATTGCTCTCGTACTTAGAATATTTTAATAATTCTCTTGATATATATAATATTTCGTCCTAAAATTCTTACATGTATATTTTTAGTTCCATTTAATTATCTTAACCCAAGAGGAAATGGTGAATTGAATGATTAAAAAAATCTTTGATTCAAATATCAAGCTCTTTTTAAATCAATTTTCCATGAATGAAATGTGCCAGATATTGAGAGCAAAGTGGTGCCAAAGATAAATATGATAAGCACACTCACTTATAATAAAAGATATAAAAGTTATAGAGATTCGATCAATCTTCTATTCTATTTTTTTACGCACATGCCCTTTTTTGTATTTATATTTGCTATCGTATTATGATATAACTTAAAGCACACACTCTTATAAATTCTAGCTCTAAAGGGCTTCGTACGTAATGCATAAGTTATTGATGAGCATCGCTCCAACCAAACCCAACTTAAACTAACCACTTTGGCTTAGTCTTCGATATGAAGCTAATAACAATACAAGGGCTTTAATAAAAGGAAAAAAAAACTACACTCCGCAAACTTAGTGTAGGCCAATATAAGCGTAAGAAGCTCAAGTCAAGGATGAATAGAATATGTGTTGGTCCCGAATTGATGGCAAAACCCAAGAGGGGATGGGTGAATTGGGTTCTTAAAAATTTCTTTGGTAACTTAAAAACTTAACCCTTTGTAAGTTCAATCCCCTTGAATGAAGAAACACAATGGAAAGCAAAGCAATGTAGAGAGCAGAAATAAAATCAAGTA
>JAXCLR010000001.1:23782750-23795789 GCA_035584095.1 Annona squamosa
TAACTTTATTCTCTTTACTCCTCATCATTACTCCTATTATATCACATTACTTTTTATTGATTTGACAACTTCTACTTTAAAAACTTTTCCTCAAAAGTTTTATCTCCAACCAAACACACCCTAAGTGTATATTATTTATCAAAGTTTTACCACTTTCAAAGATGTATATATTTATTTTGTACTTTTAAACAAATCTGTGTTTAAAAATACAAAGGAAATACACATATCTTCAAAAATGATAAAAATTGGTTAATATCTAATATGCACTTAGATTAATATTTTTATTAAAAAATTTTCAAAAAAATAGAAAAATACCTATGTTATGACCAGTCGGAGATTATCATTATAGTTTCAACCTATCTTGCACGATGGGTAGCACATCAGTGGAAATGCAATAGATGCTCCACTACCAAGATGGTCAATGAGAATCAAACAATTTCTCTATCAAATATAAATGTAACGTTCTGATGCAGCAGGCTTGATAACAAAGGCTAGCATAGGACTACCTTTAGGGTCGACAAGTTTCACACAAAAACTATTTAGAAAGAAGATCAAAATTCTTATTCAGAAGTCTGCAGGTCCTCTGAAATAAAGAAGAACATAACATATTTATAGAAGTGTGCTAGTAAAACACTAATGGTAATAAGCCCTACACAAACACAAATACAAAAGTAAATTGCAAAAACTCATAATAAACGTGATTTACTATTTTTAGTAAATCAAAATTAAATAGTCAAATCAGAATTTACCAAAAATAATAAGGATAAAAATTAATAAAATAAACATTATAATGGCTATCATGAAGGCAAGCTTGCAAAGAAATTTTCGTTAATTTTTTGTGAATCCCATAACTTCACCGGGATCAAAAGTTATGATTGTTTGAAGTCACCATGCTCTTTTATTGCATAAGGACCTTTTTAGTTTGCATCCTCCCTAAAAATCCTACCCACTCAAGGATTTTATTCACTTGACATCCTACATCATGTTGCAATAGTCCCTCTGAAGAAACTGTATGCTGCTGATTGGATACCATAATTCTTTGACAAAGTAGTCCACTTTTTGAAAGACAATAACTTCTGTCCCATCACAAATTTTTACAAGCATGGATGATGTTAATTGGTATAGAGCAAGAGTTAGACATATAAACCCTTGAGGGAACCCAGTTTCTAAAAGAAAGATTCAATAAAATAAGAGATGATTTAGGAACTAAATTACTGACATTATATACTCTAAATGAAACTGCCATTCACATAGCCTCTTCATTAAAATATAAAGTCTATGATCATTCTGCACCTAGTATGCTGCTAGGATATTTTGAAGGACCAAAGCAGTAAAGATCAAATGTAATAATTTAAAAAATTTAGAAAAATTACAGGATAGTATCGAATATGAAGTCTATTTAAAAATGACTATAAAAAGTTTTTTAGAGGAATTTGACAGAAACAAGTGAAAAGCTAGGACTTGTAATGAAAACCTGAGCTATTAAAGAATAGGTAGAAGAAATAACAGTATAAAATTTACTGGTGGAAAATATGCATGAAGAAAACCAAGAAAGAAATCAAATGAAGAAAAGGGGCCACCTCTTCTACTAATGTTGCCACCCTGGCTAATATAATGGCCAAATTTAAGAGAACATGAGGAAACGTTACAATAGCATAAAACATACCACTGATGATCAAGGAGATGTCATCAAGGGTCTAAATAAGATTCCGGAGATGAAAGGCATTATACTTTTTATAAAAAAGAAAAATTCATGGAGTGATTTCCAACCCCATAAGTTCAAAGAAATGTCTCTAATCCCTCGTGAAATATATCTCAAGGTTAATCATGTAACAGATATAGACAATGAAACAAAAATTGGGTGATTTGCAAATACCCACTTAGTTTGAACATAATTGCAAATATACCCACAGTTTCAGAAATTGCAAATTACCCCATATAGTTTGACCAAAATTGGAAATATACACAACTCTAACAACATGAAAATATTTACAAATATATGCAAACTATGTAAGTAGATTTGCAATTTCAAAAATTAAATGGGTATATTTAGTTTTTAAAAATATACTCACGTAGTTTGCATACCTTTGCAAATATATCCACGCCGCAATGGTGTAGCAACAACGTGGTTATATTTGCAATTATAGTCAAACTATGTGAGGATAATTTGAAAATTTTAAAACTATGTGGGCATATTTGTAAATTATCCATAAAATTTTGATGAAGAACTGACCATGTGCTTAGTTCACATGTATGGAATGCAAAACAAATGTGAGACCCAAGAGCAGAATTTCACATGGCCAGGCTGTGTCCATTATGGTGGTTGCATTTTAAGAGGCCACGTCCATTATGAGGGTTGCATTTTAAGAGGCCCAACGCCATTTGCTTCCATCGATTTCCTACTTTTTTTTCTTCCCTTTCTCCTCCTTTTAGGTAATCAACTTAAGGCCTCTAAAACTCTTCAAAATTGGGATTGTAGCTTGAATTCACCATCAAATCTTGGAGTTGAGTGGATGCTTGGAGCTTGGGAGAAATTTGGGGAAAACCGATGTTGGGGAAAGGTAAGTAATTTGTATGAATCTATGCTGATTTAAGTGGTAAGTTTGAAAACCAAGTTTGGGAAAGGAGAATAGTGAAATTTAGGGAGTTTTGTGGTGTAAAATGCATACTATGCCTATAGGAGTGTCAAATGGAGCTTGAATTTGGCGGTGGAAGCTATGGTACAGTATTTGAAAGCTTGGAATGATGTTTACGGTTAGGGTTTGAGTTTGAAGATCCTTGCTGAGTAAAATGGTGGAAACGGGATTTGAAGTGTTTCAATGGTGAAGTTGGACGTGATGTTGTGTTGTGAGGCTTGGCTCTAAGAGTCTGTTTGACTATTCCCTTTTCTTAGGCATTTTGATTAGTGTTTGGTGCTAATTTCAGTGTTTCCATGTTCAACGATCATGCATGTTAATTATTGTTGTTGCTTATTGTATTACAATTAGGGGTTAAAATCAGGGTGGGTTAACCCCAGACTGCCCTTTTTTCACAGGGCCAGGAGAAGACAATAAGTCCGTCGAGGCAGGTCAGGTCAAGAAGTATGAAAAATTCAATTTTTCAGGTCGAGGTGGGATGACAGGACCGACCTGATCCGCATATACCCTGAGTACTCATATAAAAGATAAATATATAATTAAAAAAAAAAACTAACCCTAAGCTGTTGCCTCTTCCCTTTCGATCGGTCCTCTTGCAATCCACCTGCGCCTCCATGCTGCCCAGGGCTAATTTCTTCATGTCGACAGCCAGATCTTCCTTCTTCTCTATTTCCAGAGTCACCTTTACCCACTGGAGTTGCCAAAGTAGCATATCTTCTCCGTCATCGTCTGCGACATGACGCCACTGGACATTGGGAAACGGCAGTGCCGATGGCCAGAAACTGCACATCTCCTCCATCGCCAGAGCTCTTCCTACCACCCTGAAACTGCTAGAAGCATCACGTCTTCTCCGTCACCATTAATTTCTGCAGTCCCCTTGATTTAAGCATGGACTGATCCAATGCCCAATTGCTAAAACCCATTTTCCAGTGGCTTTGTGTTTTCTCCTAACATACAACAACTCACACCCATCAGCCGCTGCTAGTACCACCGTTAAAATTAAAATTCCCAACTACCCCAGCTACCGAGCTAATTAAATATCCAATCAATCAGCCAACCCAATTTAGTTTAAGCAGCAAGCCAAGCAAGAAGGCCAGTATATTCACACAGACGTGGCAATACTTTGCTTCTGCTTCTAAACTGGACGCCGCTAGCATTTGGGGAACAGCGGCAGAAGCAGCTCCAACACCAGCCTAATTGTTGCCTCTGCTCCATCTCCCTCACCTGCTGGAAATTGGGAACGTCTTCCCCAGAGCTTGCTTTCATCCTTTACCTTCGCTCAAGCATTCAAGAGAAGCTCTATTTCTCTCAACAATACCCTTCTTGGACGAGCTACAAGTGCTCTATTTTTTGAGTTAGCTACTCTTCTTAATATTCTTCAAGCAGCAACTGCTCTTGGGATTGAGTGGACCAGCATTTGGGTGACAGCAGGTAAAATATTTTTTGATAGTTTTAATTTTCAATTATTACATATTTACATACATAAAACTATCAATCCTACTTGCACGATGAAATTCAATGAATTGTGATCTTGACATTTTACTTGTATTATTTTTTGGGGTAAGAATTGTATTGGATATGGCTCATGATTGTTGTGAAACTTTGAATATGGAAAATGTGGATGAGAAGGAAGTCGTTTCAATGGATGTGGAGGATGATGAAACACAGATTGTCACTCCTATTGCTATTGAACCTGTTAAAAGTAATGAAAGGCAAACAGATAAAGATAACAAATTGAGTAGTTGAGTGTGGAAACATTTCAACCAAAATGAAAAGAAAGATGGACTTCAAGTGTGCTAGTAAGTATGGTACTAGTTCACTTTCGGCATATAACGAGATGCAACCACTTTCCAAAACATGAGCAAATCAAAAAGCAGGAGTTGTTGACATTCTCTGCTTCATAGCCCCATCACAATGAAGTTGGCACTATTGTAACATGGGAATTGGATCAAGCTAAATGTAGAAGAAGGCTTGCTGAGATGATTATTTTAGATGAATAACCATTCAAAGTTGTGGAGCGTGAGGGACTAAGGAGATTTGTTCATATTCTGCAACCACAGTTAAATGGGTTAGTAGGCCAACTATTGCAAGTGATTATATTGCAATTTACGAAGAGGAAAAGAAAAGGTTGAAAAAGATCTTTGCAAGTAAGGTTCAAAGGGTGTGTCTAACTATGAACTTGTGAACTTCTATTTCAAATGATGGTTACATATGTCTCACAGTGCACTACATTGATGATCAATGGAAGCTGCAAAGGAAAATTATCAACTTTTTGACGCTCCGACCTCCACATACTGGAGATGCCATCGCCCAAGCAGTTGAAGATTGCTTATTGGGGTGGGGGTTGAATAAAATCACCACTTTGACTGTGGATAATGCATCTGCAAATGATGTTGCCTTGAAAATTTTAAGAAAAAATGTTAGTGAAAAGAGGTTTTTTATAGGTGAGGATGACTATCTCCATGTGCGTTGTGTTGCTCATATTGCTAATTTGATTGTGAGAGACAGGATCAATAAAGTTAGTAAATCAATAAGTAGAATCTGAAGACGTTTTAGATTTGTGAGAGGCTTTCCACAGAGATAGCATAGTTTTAAAGTATATTTGCTAGAAGGAAGGAATTATTTCTACTATGGGATTGTGCATGGACATGCCTACGAACTGGAATTCTACTTACTTAACGTTGCAAAAGGCCTTGAAATATCGAAAGGTTTTTGATTGGTTGGTGTTGTATGATGCTACATTTGCCAAAAAAGATACTCCTACTGATGGCGATTGGAAAGTTGGCAAAGCCTTGTGCTCTTTTTTGAAGCACTTTTATGATGTAACAAATACATTATCTAGGACTTCGTATGTTACTTCACTTCTTTACATGGATGAGATTCATAAAATTGAAAGACTGTTGTTTGATTTTTCTACATGTGAAGATTTGATCATCGGAGATATGTCTAGAAAAATGAAAGAAAAATTTGATAAGTATTGGGGCAATTTTGATAAGATAAACATGTGGTTATTGATTGCAAATGTCTTGGACCTAAGATGTAAGATGAAGTTTGTCAAATTTTGTTATTCACTAGTATATGATGTTGAAAAGGTTAGGGAGATTATGTCTAATGTGAAAACTGAATTTGAAACCCTTTTCAAGGTTTATGAAGCCAAATTTTCTTCATCAACTAAAAGTAAAGCTAAAGGATCTCAACCACAAACCAAAGCAAAAGGAACTTCAAGAGTAGCATATTTGATATTCTTAGCAACAGATGAGACAGAAAATGAAAAGACAGAGATTGACCGATATTTAGAAGAGCATGTAGCAGTGGAGGGTGATAGTTTTAATATCTTAAGAGTGGTGGAAAGTAAACACATACAAGTATAAAGCGTTGTGTCATATGGCATGTGATCTTCTAGCTATTCCTGTGCCTACTGATGCATCCGAATAAGCTTTTAGCACTAGTGGATGTGATTTTGAAGAAGATTAAGAGGAACTTATTACAAACACAATAGGTAACTTAATTTGTTTGAACTTTGCTTCTTTTAGTGAAAAGAGGGTTTTTAATATGAACAGTTTTTTTTTAAAATATATTTTTAATCATTAATTAGCTTCTATCTATTTATTAAAGATGTTGGAGCTGGAAGTGGTACTTCTGCAGATAGAAAGGTTTTTTCATTAGTTTTGTACAACTTTGATTTCCTTTCTCATATTTATTAATAAGACTCTATTTTGATTTTCAAGGAAAGGGCATTATTATTGATGGATGAATGTGTAGAAGGATGAATGGATGAGATCAAGAAGGATAAAATTTACTTTTGGTGATGTGAAAGAATGGTTTATGTGTGTTTGTTAACCATGGACCTTGCTTAACTTTGTGATGTGACTTGTTTATGTATTTGTTAATTTATGACTTTGTTATTTATAGTTTTATTAAATGTAAGTTTAACTTTAAGGCATGTTTATGTCAGTGTGATTTTAATGTGGATACGATTTATGTTGATACATATAGCTTAAAGACAGACTAATTTATGGGATATGATCTTTATTTCTCGATTGCATAGATGTTCTTGAAGGCCTTCAGAAGATATCTCGACAAACCATGAGACATTATCAATGTTATTTGTACATTTAAGGTAATGAATATTATCATTTTGCATTATAACAACTTTAATTGCAATTTAAAATTTTACATCTATATTATTTTTATTGAAGGTACATACATATTCAATATTCAACAAAGTCGAGTTGCAAATGTAATCATCAAAAAGGTATGTTCTACTAACACTTTGTTAAAGTAATTAATTTTTACTTTTGCTAAACAATAAAATATTGAAACATTCAACTATTAAATTTAATATATGTGGTTCTCTATTGATAAGCACATAAATTTTTAAAATCATAACATCTTGACCCAGATTTTTGACCTGCCTCGTTGTCCCTATACCAACCCGAACCCAACCCAAATTTTGGCCAAGACCTGTTGAAGAAAAGTGAAGGTTGGAACGACCTTGTCCCAACCTGGTATAAAAATAAGGGTCAAACCAGATTTTTAAAATGTAGGGTCAGGGTTGGACGACCCCTTATCCGCCCCAATTTTCACCCCTAATTACAATCATATGATCCATGAATGCTTGTAGAGGTGTTGACATGCAACCACTCCTTAAATCTGTCACCATCCATTGTGTTTTAGCAATTTCTCTAGCCATTTGCTGCCACTTCTAAAGAAGTGGCACCTGTCCACTTGATCAACTCATTTCCCATTACAGCAGTGCACAAGGGAACAAGTGGATCCACGACATCTATTGCCATCTATTGCTCCACGCTATCCACCCTACCCTCGACATCTATTGCTCCACACTATCCATGACATCTATTGCTCCACATTAACAAACCTGTTGCTAAAATTAATTGATCCTAAAAAAATATGAGTAAAAACAATCATCATCATAAGCGAGAAAGTGGGTTCAATTGCATAGATTCTAGAACACCCTTCTTTACAATCAGTAATTAAGTTTTCAATAATCTCAAATAATTTCATATCTTGTTTGATTACTTCCATCCATATTTTTTTAGGTCTTCCTCTCATTCTCTTGTCGCCTTCTATCTGAATAAACTTAATTCCTATAACTTCCTCTAACTAATGTCATTTCAAGTTTCTGTATAATATGACCAAACCACCATCATCTACTTTCTCTTATTTTATGACCTATTGGCTTCACTTTTGACCTATTGGCTTCACTTTTACTTTATCTCAAGTTACTTCATTCTAATTTTATTTTTTCTTGTTTTATAACTCATCCATTTTAACATTCTCGTTTCTACTACACTCATTTTAATATGAGTAAAAACAATGACACATAAAAAAGATGACGTTGCAGAATTTTAAATACAAAAGAAGAATTCGTAAAAGAGTAACAAATCCACTAAATCTTTCTCTGCTTTCATGGTTAAAAAACATTCTACAATAGAAACAGGAAAAGCTAAGATGGAAGTATTGAAAAAATAAATGAAAATACCAAATTCTAGCCAACTTTTTTCCCACCTATTAAAGATATTCTGGTACATAAAAAATGTGGGTTGAAAATACTTTCAACTTTGATTTGGAAAAGAGGATTTTGACAAAGCAAGGTAGATGAGAAATCTAAACTACGAAGGAACTTGTAAATAGAATGTCATGCCGTTTGGATTAAAAATGTCCCTTCGATATTTGAACAAAGAATAGATGAACTGCTTGATCAATTTTCCAATAACTCTTTAGTCCTATTCAGTAAATGACAGGATTTACTCTCACATGAGCCCAGGATTTCATAAATCAAATACCATTTGAAAGTACGCAGCCCAGGAATGAGTTTAATCATAGAGTTAGTTTGACCACTGTTTGTTATCAGGTCAATAGAGGTACCATTGGCAATGTATATACAATGAATTTGGCATAAACTGCTACTTATGCTGACTTTTCTTTTTTGTTTATTTTATATATTTTTTTCAAACACAACATTGCCACTTATGCTGATTTTTCTTTTTCTTTTGTTTTATTTATTTATTCTTTAAACGAGGGGAAGTTTGAGAACCTTGGGTGTGAATACCCTGGGATATTATGTCCAACACCTGTGCTATTGTCTTAGGGTGTTTGGGATGTAATAAAACTTTTGAAGAAATTTTTTTTTTTTAAAAAAAAATGTTATATGATTAGGGTAATAATGAGTAGTAAAGAGAATAAAGTTAAAATAAATAAGTTAGTTGAATTGGTAATTACGTAGAAATGATTAAAAGGTAGGGTAGTGGGGTATATGAAGATGTGAAAAAATGATTTAAAAACCATGGTAGCTGTGGAGATTGAAAAGTTTTTATTGGAAAGTTTTCATCCTAGCCAAACACAACCTTAGAATTTAATCTTCTTATTTCCTTCTTCCAAAGATCAAATCAATGGAAACTGCTTTTTTTTTTTTTTTTTTAAATCACAATTCCAAACCTGCTGTAAACTCTATGCAATGAATATTATATTCCTTGTTAGTCTGTCTTTGTGCTCAATCAGAAAGAAGTCCAGCATGGTTGCAGAAGCTACCTAGTTCATCATATAACCAGCCTAGTAACAATCAGTTCTGACATGACGTGCATATCTACGGTCGGCAATGTGAAAATTGGAGGGGAATACACCTTTCAAAGTTATATGCATTATTCTAGTTTTTCCCAATAAACCAAAATTTGTAGTACCTGATGAGTCCGACCAGTAACAGGCTCACATAGGACCACACTATGAGTCCCATTGGTGCTAATCCGAGTAAACTTTGTACATGCAGTTTTTCCCTTCAGAGATTTCCCACTATCGAGTTTGTCATCCTGCATTAGAAGAACAACATTAACATAATCATCATGTGCCACCACTAGATGAGAAAATTTTTGGATGTGTAATAGGCAAGGATTTTGATATTTTCTGATGCTATCAAAGTTGATATTGGACTTCACCCACATACAGCAAAACCCACAAAGGAACAACCCAAATTAAAAATTCAGATATGCATATTATAAATCTGCAGGGGAAAATATGCACAGGCAAAAACAGTGCTCAATACAGACAAGCTGCAACCGATCAAGTTAACCTGTTGAACATGTCTCTGAAGCAGCACTCACAAAATAAATGTACGCTAACAGTGTTTATCTAAAATTCCCATTTAAATTCCTAGGTGTCTTTATTTAGGCTCTGTTATTATGATCTAAAATGCGCCTATCTAAGAGCTCCACCTATAAACCTTACATCAAGCTAAAATGAGGTTGACTGTGTAGAACTATTATTTCCCTATAAATATATCCGGCTCATTCTCCTATACGATCGATTGATTTTAATATTTTCATTTTTCTAAATGTCATCTTAAATTCAAGCCATCCATTGTATTTCTCTTCATTGATATTTGTATAATATGAAAAAACAGCCGAATTCCATTAGTTTGACTTCATGGAAATACCCATGCATCTGTCATTTCGGAACCATTGGACTGGGCAGATTACTTTGTTGACTGTTGGGTTGAGGTGTAAGAAATATATGAATTCCCTTGATAAGTGTTAAAAAAACACTTAAAAAGTAAACACCATAGCTGAAATCCTGAGACCAATACAGCCGCCGTCCTCCCCCATTTTTCATGCAAGCTCTCCAACCTGCCATCCCCTCGAGCGCGCACCACCCCCACACCCCAACTTTTCTGATCGCTTTTCTTTCTTCCTCGCATTATGAATTACATGAAGTATCAATTGTTTGCATCAAAATAGATACTATCAATTCCAACATGAGAAAACAAAAATAATTCAACCTTGATTCAGATTTTTTTTTTTTTCCCTGATGGACACCTTGTTTCAGGTTTTAAGGCTCCCAAAACATGATTAAACCAAAGTAAAAATTGTGGTAGACTAATGCAAGGGGCCATGAATTGCTAAATCTCATGCAGAACCTTGGATGGGAGGTTCAAAAACTGAGTCTCAAATAACCTATTTATGTTCCTTTTCTCTCGATCTAAGATCGTTGTGCAACTACAACATCCCTCTACACTACAGTTATACAGATTCCATGAAGATGACAGGGTTTGGGAGCAAACCTAACGAGCTCTCATACTATTTAAAGTTTTCAAAATAGTTGATTTTTTGCATCACAATTAAATATATGTGTAAAAAAAAATTAAACATATTCGGATGAATATTATTAATAGTTTAGAAGATATGAACCAAACATCTGCAAAATTGTTTCAAACAAAATGTTTGGACCATCCGAACTTTTGTTTTGAATCACTCCCTATATATGTATATATAAGAAATTAATTCAGTGCATGCGACTACACCGTGCAGTTTATGCATTGTAGAGTCCAATTGATCATGAATTAGAAATCTACCGCATCCATTGCATTTAGAATTATTCACTTTATTAGCATACAAATTTTCTTCTAAATCAAAGATGTGTATATGCCTCATCTTAAATGATGCAAAATCAACGTAATAAAATAATTTAACATAATATCAATTTCGAAGTAGTTTTTTCAACATTTAAATTATCTAAAGTATGATTTTTATATGGATAAATGCTTACATAAAGTATCATAGCATTCTAATACGTGTGAGGCCCATTCAGCAGTAGACTGCACTGTAATTATAGTGCAATCCATCTACACCAGATAACTTATATATATATATGCAAAATATTCAAGTGCAGATAGACTACACTATAATTATGGTGCAGTCCACTCGAAAATGGGCCTCACATATATTAAAAACCTAGCATGTATGTCTTATATTAAAATAGTACAAAATTAATATAATAAAATAGTTTAACATAACTATCAATTTTAAAGTAATATTTTCAAGATCTAAACCATTTAAAATACGTTATTTATATGGATTAATGACTCTATAGAATATTTTAACATTCTAATATATGTTGGACCCATTTTAAAGAAGACTGCACCATAACTGCACTAGATAGGTTTTAAATATATATATATATATATACACACGCACATACGTACATGTCTACTTCTATGAAATCCATTTTCTATGTAACCTCCTTCATTTTAAAATTGTGATAGTTGATGGAAAATCCACTTCATCCGTTATGTTTATCATTATTTATAATATCATAGAAACCCTTTTATTTTTTTTCCATTTCATTGCATATGGGTATCATTATAAATGTGTAAAATCAACGCAATAAAATTGTTCAACGCTAAAATATCAATTTTAACATCTAAAGCATTTTTCAACATTTAAACCATCTAAAATGTCAATACCACATGAATAAATGATTCTATAAAGTATTATTACATTGTAATACACGCGTAACAGGATCTAAGCACTTTTCTTAATTTACACATGATTATATATATATATATTCATTCTAACAAATGTTACCCATGAATATACTTAATCGGGATGAACCGTGGTCTCCTAGATAAACTCTGTTACCCCTTCAAAATATGGGAAATCTAATTCATTCATTATGTTTAACATCATTTGTTTATTTAGGAAACTACGGTTCATCCCAATCAAGTATATTTATGGGCCACATTCGTTAGAATATATATATATATATATATATATAATCATGTGTAAATTATAAAAAGTGCTTAGATCCATTTACACATGTATTACAATATAATAATACTTTATAGAATCATTTATTAACATAGTAGTGATATTTTTTATGGTTTAGACGTTAAAAAAACTACTTTAAATTTGATATTTTAGTATTGAACCATTTTTACGTTAATTTTACACATTCATAGATGGGACCCATACACAGTGTAACTAATCAAATAAAAGGATTTCCAATATACTCAAATGATGCTAAATACAATTGATGAAGTGGATTCTCCATAAACCATCAAGATTTAAAATGTGAAGGGGTTATATAGAAAAGGGGTTTCAGAGCAGCAAGTCCGAATATATACATAAACCCATGTAACCCTTTCAAAATTTAAGATTTTGATCTTTGATAGAAAATCTAATCTATTCATTGTGTTTAACATCATTTGTTTATCTAGGAGAGTAAGTTTCATCCCAATCAAATATGTTTATGGGTCACATTTGTTAGAAAATATATATATTCATGTGTAAATTATAAAAAATGCTAAAATATTAATTTTAAAGTAGTATTTGCAACATCTAAACTGTCCAAAATATCATTTATGGGTGAATAAATGATTCTATAAAGTATTATTATATTCTAATATGTGTAAATAAATCTAAGTATTTTTCATAATTTAAGCATGAATATATATCTTTTAACAAATATGACCCATAAACATATCTAATTGGAAAGAAACTTAGTCTCCTAGATAAACAAATGATGTTAAATACAATGAATGGATTGAATTTTTCATTAAGAATTAAAATATTAGATTTTGAAAGAGTTACATAGGTCCACTTCTATGTAAC
>JAXCLR010000001.1:23797946-23877373 GCA_035584095.1 Annona squamosa
TATAGAGAGAGAGAGAGAGAGAGGGAGAGAGATAGACGCATACACGTATTTATGTGATCTTTTCTTGGAATCATATCCAAATCCTTAAGCTCCATGTTCCATGGGGTTGAACTACAACCTTAGTTTCATTTGATGAATTGGAATGTGAAATCCCAATGATTTTAGAACAGTTAACCCTATATGAGTTTACAATAGTACTATGTTGAATGTAAATATGTTATTTTAAATGATGATGACAAAATTTCCAATGTCTAAGAGACAAGCAAGTAGATCAGCTGAAGCTATAGGGTGGAGCAAAGATCAAGATTTGTGGGAAAAGGAAGGCTTGGTTAAGAGTCCAAGTCCTCCAGAAAAACCATGAGAAAGATTATTTCTACTGTCTCACAACAAATTACAGGAGTCAAAGCATTGGGGAGACAATAACAAAGCTTGGTTGCTACCCCAGAGTCTTTACCGCTCCTCATCTTTTATAGAAGTTGGAAGCTTGGCTAGGAGGCTGCTCCTCCAAATGCATGACCTAATCTTGCTATCATTAGATACATATGAAGATATGATGATTGTTCTTGAGTGTATATTATTGACTTAGTGGTTTCTCCTAGTAATCTTCCCATTCTAATAACGTTGGTGAGCACACAATCTAGCCGTAGGATGCCACGTGGACAGCCACTCTACCATCTGCATGGTGATGCCAGACAATGTAGCTCTTGCCTGGGAATGCACAAATGTCTTTGGTTTGTGTGCAAAGAGATGTCAAACCCATCACAAAGACAGCCATGGAGGTAAGCTACTAATAGTGTTGGGAGCTTCAGCCCTGTGTTGGGGTTGAGGGTTTGTCTCACCCATGGTCCAATGATACATTGCTTGAGAATGGGGATCTTAAACTGTAGGTTGGAGAAGTCAACACAACAACTAGAAAAAAAGTGTGACCGGATTGCCATTCCTTCCAGCCAATTGACCCATAACTATGCGCAACATTCACAAATGCATGTATTGAAATACAAGGTAGAAACCACCGTCCATTAAAAAAACGAAGAGTTTCACCTCTACTGAACTCACTCCTTCTTTGGCATTATAATTTATCCTTGCATTTACCACCTGCTGAAAAGAAAACTATGATACTCAGAAAATTATTATCCAACATTTTGACTGAAATAAAGGAAAATAAATTTGACAATTTCGCCAAAATTTAAGCCAATCAAATTAAAGAACAAGGATTTAGAAGTGCAAGTTGGGAAAACAAAGGCAATATCCCATTAAAAATGCCACATTCAATGTACCCTGCAAACAGAGTTAATCAAGAACAGATACAATATTTGCAACTTTTGTGCCAAGCATTTCCTTTTCCTTCAAATGTTTCCATTGTCAAACAATGTTTGGGTAACTAATTCTTGCATTTCCCAATTTTTTGAACTTTTTGCACTTTTTCGTATTTTTTCCTAAAAAAAAAAAAATCCATGCAATGCAGTCCAACACAATCCAATACTATACGATAGTATCATTTTTGGAGGGGGGCCTATACGCCCCAGATACCAATATTCCAAAACATTGTCTAACCAGTCTAAAACAGTTTTTAGCAAAATGAAAAAAACCGTAGAACAACCAGATTGGCCATTATGCAGTTCATGGTCCAATTGATTCAACAGGGTGGTCTGGTCTAGTTCTAAAAACACTAGTCCAAACACAGTAACTTATTTCAAAATGTATCACGGTCAAATGACATTTGATTACGATAAAAAAAAATAACATTTGATCTCTCCTAGTTCACAATTTATTAAGCAACACATGTTTATTTCCTCTGGTTGTATATGGGTAAACCCTTTACAATAAAAACAATTAAGAGAATGGAAAAAATACGTTAGTGATGAATCACATGACAAAGAAACGAAGACTAAACAAGATGGATGTAGCATCTCTACAACAGTGTTAGAACTTCAAATCAACACTCTTAATACTTATAGAAATTAAAATTTAAGCAAACCAATACAAAAACTGTAAATATCAGAAAATAATAATCTCACATAAATCCTATCATGAAATTTAGTTAGATACCTCTTCCTCAGGAAAAACCCCAATAACTTTGGCAATATATTCCTTCTGCACCTCCCCGGCCTCAATCTATACAAAGAGAATTTTCAGATTATAGTGCATTGAGGCCACAAGGAAAAAAAATGATATTCTTCATACTACTAAGGCCAAGAAAAAACATATGATTTTCTTCAAACTACTAAGGGAAAAGAAAAAAATAAGACTGGCATCAAACTGTTAAGGCCATAAGAGGAACATACGGAATTCTTCAAAGTTCAAACTATGGAGGCCAAAAGAAAAGCATAAGATATTCTTCAAAATATCTTCTAAACGTTTCAGCAAATCTTTTGAAGATACAATGTGTTCCATTGGTTCCTATATGCACCTTTTTCAAGGGACATCTAGGAAACCATTCTTTTTTATTTTCTTTTCATTTAGAAACCATTCTAGTTGCATGTGAACCATAACATAATCTCCAACATTTATATCCTTTTTCTATGATGAAAATCTGAGACTACCTTATAATCCTCAGTACTCATTCGACAAGATATCCTTTTCTCTGCAATGGAAATATGAGGCTAGATTGTTATCTTCAGTACTGAAACCAAATTTTTTCTTAAGATGCATTAACATTGAAGTGTTCCTTGGCTAAACACTTTAGTGTTAATACATCTATGGTTGTATCCACTCAAACCTAAAACTAAGGGTTTGTTTAGCATTGTAAGCCACGCCTCTTCAGCTGCAACTTGTTTCACTAGTAATTACAGAAAATAACAGGTCATGAGCTTGACTAACAATTTTTCATACCGATGTATTTCCAAACTTATCTCAAAATATAAAAGTGTTCTTCCTTAAAATGACCATAGGTTAGGATGTTATCCAAAAGAAACTAACACAACCTTTCCAAGGAATTAGATAAAGTTTGATCATTGCCCTCATAAAGGTGTTTCAGGCATTAAGGGCATCTTTTGTACACACCCCCCACCACCACCACAAAAATAAATAAATAAATAAAAATTCAATTATACTTCTTCACACACTTTTTCATACAATTACCCAATTTTCCAAGGATTTCTACACGTTTTTCTATACAAATATCCTATACCCTTAATTGTCACCCCTATCTTATCACATCACTCTCATACCTTTTCCAAACATTTTCCCCACAACTTCTCCACATTTTTTTCCAAAATACTAAGCACACACTAAATAATCCGAAAACTCACATAACCACTCACACAACCCATCTTTGGGTTCGACAGCAATTTTAACCACGTTTAAGATCAACATTGGAGAACCATTGTGGTCGAACAATGGTGTCAGATCATGTTCACACATTAGTTGAAACTGTGGATTTTATTTGCAGTCCATTTGGTAACATGTAAAAGTAAAAGAAAAATCTTTTCACTCCTACATATCTTTTGATATAATTTGATCTTAATTATCTAACCTATTTTTTCCATTATTACCTCATCATTGTTTCATATATTTCTATAAAATTATCTAATCTATTTAACTTGCCATATCACATTATTCCATCACTTTTTGCAAATTTTTTCCATTCCCATTTCCCAACCTATAAATCTTCGCAAATGGATCCTTGATGCAAGTGTCAGTTATAGCATCTTAGAGCCTTACATCCTCATCAGAATTTGAAGTAAGACACTAAGCAGATGAAATCTTAGAGTTTGTAGGATTATCATAACGGAAAGTGGAAAAGTCTTCATGCAATAAAAGAGCATGGCAACTTTAAACAATTAAAACTTTTGATCCGGGTGGAGTTACAGGAAACACAAGATATCAATGGAAAGCAATTTTCAAGCTGACATCACAAAACCATTATAAATTCTGATTTTTTTTTTTTTATCAATTTTCAATTTTTAGTAATTTGGATTAAGTAAAAATAAAAATTTTAATTATCTTTAAATTAGAGTTTTAGTTTTTGTGTGTGAAACTGTTTATCGCCCTAAAGATGTAGTCTTGCACTAGCCTTTCTTATCACACTCACTCATCGCTTCAATTAGTGTCAAAGCCAGACAATCTCACCCAATCTAATGCCTAATGGATCTAGTGATGGAAGTGGTAATTCTCATAATGAAGATTAGAGAGCTGCGACCATACAATCTACAAAGCAAGATCATGAGACGGCATTGAGGGCTCTGGAATAGTGCCTAGGCGGATGGATCAGCGAATGGATCGAATGGATTAGTGGTCCAAGCATTGGAACAATGCTTTGATGAATTCAAAGATTCAAAGATCGTTTCGGTGCCTAGTCCAAGCTCTAAGCATAGATGCCAACAGAACCCAGAATAATTACAAAGTACATGCCTAAGATGATACAGCTCGCAAGTGGTGCTTTGGTAGATCTGATCCTCAATGTGGGTGTAGACAATATCCCAACATAGAAGAGTCAAATAAGGAAGATGACTAATTTGAAGAATCTGTCAGAAACCTTAAATGTAGTGGTGGGAAAAACTATTATGGTGAAAGAGAGAGGAACAAGTACAAACTAAAGGTAGATAACTTTCCTTTAATGGGAACCTTAACATTGAAGAACTCTTGGATTGGATTGCAAAAGTTGATGAGTTTTTCCAATATGTGGATATCGCGGAAGAAGACGGAACAAACTAGTCACGCATAGACTTAAAGGTAGAGCTTCTACGGTAACAATTGCAGTCTTGGAGGGTTCTTGAGAAGAAAACACCAGTCCAAACTTGGTATACCATGAAGTAATTGCCACAGAATGATTTCCTTCCCCCAATTATGAACAAAACTTTTTCCATTAGTACTAGAGATACCGTCATGGAGAAAAATTTGTACACGAATATATTGCTAAATTCATGAGGCTGGGGAAGAGGAACAACTTGCATGGATCTAAAGGGCAATAGGTTGTTGAGCATCTTCTGAACGCAATTACTAGAGAACAAATTCAGGTGCAGGTAGTACACTCCTTATCCAAAGCTTGAAACATTACATTAAGAGATGAGTTAATGATGCAGAAGAAGAACAGAACAAAGTATTCCTCTCAAAACCTATGGTTGGAGTAACTATGAAGCATCCGACAAAACAGCAAGCAAGCTCCTGAAGCACCTACTCATACAAATTGGTATAAAGGAGAAGGCGATCAAGAGGTAAAAAGTAGCAGATGAAAGAAGGGTAGAAGGTTGAAAATTGCTATGCAAAACCTTACACAAGAAAGTGCTTGGTCCCCAACTATTGGCTTTGGTACCACTTGTTGGACAAAGAAGGCTATAACATTACAAAGGCTTAAAATATTAGTGCACGGACAATACAACTTGACATCTATCACAAGCCCCCCACAATCATCACTTACAACATTTCGCACTCCCCACACATTAAACTACAGCTTCGCTTGCACTCTTTGCACAACTCACTTCTCACACTCTCTTCTCAACTTTACTACCCCACTCACAAATCACACATCTCACACACTTCGTTGCTCACACAACTTCAACTTCACTCACACTTCACTCAGTAGCATGCTCAAATGGGGAGGGCTAATGCTCTTTCATAGCCATGAATCAACCAACCATGCATAATATGGGTTACACTTAATATAGAAGCATGCAAAGTCTTCAAGAATGTTGGTGGAGATATTTCTATTGGTGATGCATTCCCACAGATATGTTGTGAAGACTATGAGTCTTAAGGTAGAAAAGCACCCTAATCCTTACACCACTAGCTGGATTAATGTTGCAAAGAAGATGATACCATGACAGAATTATGCAAAGTATCTTTTTGCATTAGGAAATATAAACTTTTGGTATTGTGAATGGATGCTTGTCACTTGTTGAATAGGCATTGGCAGTTTGATGTTGCAGCACAACATGATGGTAAAGAGAACACATATAAGTTGGAGAAGGATGGCAGAAGTTCACATTGCTACCAATGAAAGGAAGTTCCAAATCCAAAGCATCTAAAACGGAAGGGCAAACTTTCTTTACCCCTTACTCATTTAGATGATTAGATCATGAAATAGGAGCTACAACAAAAGAGTCAGAGGAGGTGCATGATTTAATTGTGAAACAAGCAATGAAAGCTGCAGAGGAGCAGAAAGTAGTAGAGCAACTTGATGCAATCAAACCGTTGCTGGCAAAATTCAAGGATAAGTTATCACCCATGAGGGACATTCAACACCATGGGTTAGACCATATTTTGAAGAAGGTTAATTACAAAGCAGATGTGGTGGATTTCTCAAATACAATGAGAATTTTCAAAACATTCAATGTGGAGGATATCCACCCATTCCAATTCTTAGGTGAATCCCTCTAATTAGACATTCCAGCAACCTCAAGGTCGAGTTTTCTCAAGTGAAGGAGAATGACAAAAGATGTCAAGTGGATGAAATCTTAGATTTGGTAGAATTTTCATGATGCACAGTGGAAAGATTCTTACGAGATAAAATAGCATGGTGACTTTAAACAATTATGACTTTTAATCTAGAAGCAATTACAAGAGCCACAAAATATCAACAAAAACCTCTTTTTCAATCCAACATAAAGACATCCATTAGAAATTCTCATTTGTATGAATTTTTTATTTTTACTATGTTTATTTACTATTATTTTTAGTAAATTCTGATTTTTACTAGTTTTAGTAAATTCCGATTTACTAAAAATTGTAAATCGTATTTATGAGGAATTTTTACAATTTACTTTCGTAATTGTGTTTGCGTAGGGCTTGTTAGCATTAGGGTTTAAGTAGCACACTTCTATAAATGTCGTTTTCCTTCATTTCAGAAGACTTATAGGCTTTTGAATAAGAATTTTGATTTTCTCTCTAAAATAGAACTTTGAGTTTCTGTGTGGAGAACTTATCTTGGAGGTAACACTTGAATAAGTGTAATAATAAAGTTCTATTTTAGAGCTGTTGGATTTGCAAGTCCTTGCTGCAGATTTGCCATTCAAAGTCTGTTCAACCTCCATTCTTTCATTGTTGTCGAAAAGTTCCATTTGGAGGTGCTCAATTCCAGTAGGTTTTAAATCTTCCAGTGCCCTGATGAGTGCTGAGAAGGATGATCACATCTTCAATTTTTGAGTCAGTCTGAAGATTTTTCAAATAATCCTCCTTTGACAATTTCTAACCAAAGTTTCATATGGTTGTGCATCTTGGCGCTGCTTTAGCTTCCAAGATTATCCATCAGAACTTCTATTGGAAGCTAAATTTTGATGCTCCCATATTCAGCACTTTCATGGCTAAAATTAGTCATGAAATATGCCCCCCCTGTAGAAGTGGATGCTTCTTTGCCAACAGTATTCTAATTTGTTCCATCAACTTTGAGATGGAAGCATGCAAGCACTGTGAAAAAGCTTAGCCAAACAAAGCATCTTCACAAGAATTGCAGATTAGTCCCTGACAGAGATTTACAGGTTAGTTCATTACTGGAAGTTTTGGAGATTACATGCCAACCCCTGTAAATTTGCAAAACTGCCCTACTGGAACATTTTAAAATTTGGTCCAGCCCAGTATTTTGCAGAAAAGTCACAACCCTCTCAGGGGATTGCACAACACTACAACAGCCCCTGCCTTCTTAAAATTGCAGGACAGCTCCATCTTTCAGAAATTGCATGAAAACCGCTAGTTTCAGAATTTCAGAAAAAGCCCTGCCTCTAGGAATGGTCCACGTGGCCCATTTTTTATTAAAAGATTGCAAAAAAAAGTCCACCTTTAAAAAAGTTTTGCATTTTGGTTAATTTAAAGAAAAATCAATTCTTTGAGAATCAGAATTTCAGCTTTCAAAAGCTTTTTCCCAATAAATCTGATTCAATATCAAGCTCCATAACAACATTAAGGGCAAATTCCAAATATACCCATGAATTTTACCCCTAATTCTAAATATACCCACAAAATTTCAAAAATTACTCCCATACTATATACCTTACCCAAAATCCCACTTATACCCATGTTGTTAGTCTCCATCAATTATCTTCAACTGTATGTTTAAAATTTGAAAATTGCCTCCAATCCAATCCAAACCCATCTTTTCCTCCCCAGTCAAATTGGGCACCAAGCATCAAGATCCAAATCTTCTAGTAAAGAAATCAAACATCATAAACATGGTCCCTTTGCAGTGTGCATGTTGTTGCACCTCTTCCATAAGGCACCAGCAACTGTTGCATGTTGTCCTACACCTTCTACACCAACCATTAAATCCAGCCATGAATGCTTGGAGATTTTTTTTGTTTCTTATATTTTTGGGAATTTTCTGAAGGCAAATGTTGAGGATGTTGAATTTCAACAAATATTCTTTGTCAATTAATTGATCTTCATTGGATTTGCAAAGAAGACAACAATGACGACTATGATTTTTGGAGACTTGTTGGATACTAGATGTTAATGATGTCAAATTTTTGTGAATGCAGTGATTGGATTCAAAGAGATGGCGGCAGTGAGCGACGCTGAGTCTCATGGATTCACAGTGGTGATTTTGCTACTTCGAATTTTCAGAGGTCTTAAAACTTCCATTAATGGCAAATAGTTGATGGTGGGGAAGAAAAGGGAAACAATCAATTTCTTTTCTTTCATCTTAAATCTGCCCTTTGTACCTACTGCTACTGCAAATAGCACCTTCCGTCTCCAGCGGAGTCCAATGTTCCTCCTTTCTAACCACCACCCCTGGCTACCATCCCCAACAAACACACCACTGGCCACTCATCCTCATCAAATGTGATCAAAGTTGCAAACCCGGCAAGAAGAATCCATCAGGTTGCTGATTATTACAACATTTTGGGGTTTAAAACCAGCCATGAGCTGCCACTATGGGAAGATATAGCAGAGTATTTGGTGCTCTGACATTGTTTTCAAAATTATGGACATGCGTCTGCTGGATTCGCCAATGGAGCATTTTCGGCTAGCATGGAGAGGAAGATAAGGGCATTTTGACACTTCAAAATATTTAACTTTATGAATTGACAGCATGGGTATAAGTGGGATTTCAGTTAAATACATGGGTAAGAGAGTAGTTTTTGAAAGTTTATTGACATATTTGTAATTAGGGATAAAATTCATAGGTATATTTGGAATTTGCCCTAAAATAAATAATAATTTCTAGCTTCCACCGAGCGTATGATTTTGATTTTAAACCAAAGAACAGACCAAAGATACCAAGATACTGTTCAGACATGATTTTGACTAATGCTGTCAAGTTTTTTCTTTTGTTGACTATTTATGAAACAAAACAGCACATAGCACATCTTATCATGCAAAGTATACGATGCACATAATTGGAAAGAGAATTGCATTACTTCATTAATCAAATCTGATTCACATTAGAAGCATGTATATGTTCAACATTCTGATTTTACATTTCCATGGGAAAACATTTAATTAAAAGGATTGAAATACAAAAATCTCTAGCTAATACAGATCCGTCGCCCTCGACCTACAATACACTTAGTTTTGAGAAAAGCAAGATAGTAAGAGACACGACTACTACATTATACGCCTATGTAAGACATGGTCCAGAATCACCTTCGGGAAGAAGGAAAGTCCACATGTCTCCTATCAAACTTTCACCATCCCCTGATTATGCGTACCTTGCGGTTCACCTTAGAACCAAGGAAATGAAGGCTATGCACTCACATGCTTCACCATAAGAAAGAGGTAGGCCTTGTATGGTATAGTGAGAGAGATGAGAGAGTCAGACCTCCAAAGGAGGATGAGAAAAGAACCACAGAAGTAGACTTATGAGCCAGGAACAACACAATGGAAAGTGTTTGATAGCCTATGGAGAGTGCAATGTGGATAAAAAAGTTGCAAAACCTTAAGAAGAGACTTAAGTGTGGTGATAGTGGCTTGAGGGGGATCCTGCCCTGCTAGAATGACGGAGTGTGTAACTAATAAAGCGACTAAGGAAAGGCACATAATTTGTGAAGATACAATTTATACTTAACCTCATATCAGCACGCCTCCTAATCAAGGATCAAGTATGTGGATTAAGCAGGAATAAGTTCAGAATAGTATTGGGTTATGAAGGGGAAAAAAAAAAGGTTCGAATACTTGACCTAATATTAATTCACCTGCCTCATCAAGGATCAAACGTTAAGTGTGGATTAAAAAACAAAGAAGGTAAACCAAGTATGACTACTGTTGGAAAGAAGCTTTTTCAGAGGAAGGATAAAATGAGAAAGCAGAAGGGAATGGCCAGGAAGTTCTCGGTTTGCCACCCCAAGGCTTGTATTGATAGGCCTCAGGCTACAATTCATGCAATTAAATTTGGAAACGCATGCATTTAAGTGTGGAGGTAATCACGTGAGTTGTCTGAAATGCCCATGGCCAATCTAAAAGGCACAAGAGTTCTCCCAACATCAGCTTGATCAGCGGTCGTTAACTCACATGTGTAGCTTTGGGGAACCTCATGGGGTTAAGGGCAAAGTTAACCATGCAAATGATTTTGTCCTGTTCATATCTTGGATGAGATGAGAATGGACTGGAATCACCCATCTTACAAACACACTTTCTCAATCCCATAAAAATAACAACCTATTTCCCCATTTCCTATACAACTTCTCCTAATCTCTGTATAAGTTTTCTTATTCCCAGCACACAACAACACCTTATCTATCTGACATCCTCTTTCAATCCATATTGTGAATAATGTGTACAATCACAATCTTGAAAATGTAAGCTATCACTCTTAACATTTTATGATATAGCATTTAGTTAAACTCACCATCATAACTATACAGCAGCATAAATTTGTAAGGAAAACTTTGAAGAAAAAAAACTTTGTAAACCTTGGAATAGATAAATTAAACAGTACATAAATACCTGTTGCCGAAATTGGTCTGCTTTAGCTGCAGTTCTGGCTAAAATAAGGAGTCCAGAGACCAGCCGATCTAAACGATGCACGGCTGTTAAAGTGACAAATCAAGGAAAAAGTATATCCAATATACTTTAAAGAAGAAAAGATTCGATAACTGATTCTAGATTGAAGATAGATTGAAGAAAACTAGTTTGATGAAACAAAAAAAGCATTATAGAATTGTATCAGCTGCTATACGCCTTTTCCTTGGATACGGAACAAAGGTGCCAGGCCTTGTTCAGCCTGCAATATGCCAACAATTGTATTCTTGCGATACTGGCCACAAGGATGTACCTGCAAAAATGAGATGGAATTCAACTGAATAAATGCATATAAGAGAAAATTCAGACTGCATGGTCCATCACAAACAACCAGCAGCCACAGAAGCCCCTGTTCTTGGAAGAACAAAAATATCAAAATCATCCACGTTCAAAACTAAACAAGTTTTCTAACGCAGGAGCAATGATCCAAGTGAAACTTAAATCATATTGTCATTTTCAATAAAGAGATTTATGCCTCTCCATGTAAATGTTTGCTTACATGAAGGGCCAACCTTGGTCCAGCTTAGGAGTTGCTGCCTCTGAGACCACAGCTCACAGGTTCGAATCATAGGAAACAGCCACTTTGTAAGAATAGGGTGAGGCAGACTACATGAACATATCTCTGAAACCAGAATCTGCAGGAGCTCTATTCACTGGTTGGCCCTTCATGTAAAGGCTTGCTGGCATTTGACTTCAACTGTTTAACCAAAGCAGAGAATACCCATTGACAACAGAATGCATAGTTCTTCAATCATAGAAGAAATGAATATTTAAATTAAAACAGTTCTTTACTAGAAAATTCTATTGATCTCTCAAACAATTTATAAATACACGTTTGGAAGGTAGAATTATAGTAAAAATGACCTCAGAAAATGTCACTTAGATATTCAGAAGAACATTTCATAAAACATGAAATATTTAACTTCAACATCACCTGATGCCAATTGTCAGCTGAGCACCAGAAGGGCATGGATTGTATACTTACTGGAACAGATGCTGGCTTATGAACAGTAACAACATCAGATTCTTTCTGCAATACTGAAACATCCAAGGCCATCACTGGAGGTTCATGTCTAAACAACAAGAACAGCACAAATGATCATTCCTTGTTTACGTTATATGGTTAATGGTAAAGCAAAATAACATTCACAACACTGCAAACAAGTAAACTATAAACTCATGGATGCATAAATATACTGCATTCACAGAAATAAAAACCTAAGGCAAAATGCTGCACCAAGCGAATAGTTGAATGAAAACAACGGATTGAGGTGACAGAGAGACAATGAATAAAGCAACCAAGTAACTTCGGAGTAAAATAACAACTGACATAATTTATTAATCATCATCAACACCATATGTTTTTCCCACCTAATTGTTTTTGAAAGAATATACTTGACCAAGAGAATTACAAAGATATACTTGAAATGCATCATGACTTCAGAAGCATCGGTCATTTTACTAGAAAGTTAAAATGATTGAAAATATAAATATGATGACCAAAAATAAGATCATTGGAAATCATGATAATGTCACATCAAAACTGAGGATGCTGTAACATTAAGTCAGTGGAGTTGCCATGAATTTTTGACCTCAAAACTGGAAACAGGAGTCAGACTGAACTGGTTCGCTCATGAGATTCTAGTTAAGTGCTTTCTTACGAGGTGGGAAGGTGTTACAGACAAACCTCACCACAAAAATTGGGTTTCCTCAAGCTGTTTGATTTAAATGCGGCTGAAAAGGCATAGGTGTCCAAATCAGTGGCAGATTTTCAACGAAGACGTCATAAAACATACAATGAGCAGCATAAGAGTAACACAAGGAATCAAATAAAAGTCTGACTGTTATGCAAACTAACATCAAATAATGAAAAATCAAATGTGCCCAACAAATCCAAACTGCAAAACTTCAAGCAAATATTCACCAAATCAAAATTCTTGTCAAATTAGGAAATCCGTGAAAAACCCGAAGTATTCTATTATCACTCCTCACAATTTAGGACACCGTCAGATAGGGGATGTCTTCCCAAAGCTCCTAAAATGCCTTGGCCCTCAACTCTAGTTGAATCTTTTAAGTAAATTCTAGATGGACCTAGCTATAAAGGAAGATGGAAACCTAGTAAGAAAAGATTGAATCACGAAGGTTTCTGAATGCAAATCATTTGGGGACTTATTTAGTTCTAGTGCTCCACCACATTATTGTATAGGCTAAACTTTCGGGCACATGCGCATATAATAGGAGATCACTGTATGTATGTATGCATATGCATATGCATATATAGACATATACATATACACATGGGGTATGATCAGGCGCCTACTGCCTGCATAAGATGCAGACTCTTCATCCAGCCATACATTCAAGCAAATGTAATCCCAGCCATTGAAAGTTTTGCGTGTGTGTGTATGTGCGTGAAGGATACCAAATACAGAGACATGATGGAGGAGAAAGAAGTTGTGAGAGTCGGTGAGAGAAAATGAAATTTTCATATCTGTCTGGTTGAAGAGAAATTGCTAGCGACGGTGAAATGCCTCAGCCAGCTATTTGCACAAAGACAAGCAATTCTTGCCCCTCTCCATCTTCTGCACCTCGTCAAAACTAGAGCGTCCATCATGTCTTCTCGCTCGCAAACTCAATTTCCACCTTGCCAACAGCCGCTACCACGTTGTCTGTTGTTGACAGAGCATGCTGATTGCGATATGCCACATGCTGATTGTGACATAAAGCACGTTATGAAATAGGTTTTTCGATTTTTTTTCAAAGCAGCAAAGGATTTCTGGGCGAGCATATGAATTTTCGGGCAGGCAGCGTGAAATTTTTTATTTTTTGGAAATTGGATCTTTGATTTATTTCATAGCAACATGCTGATATAAGCACATAGCATACTAATCTACAAAGCAGCAAGTTGTATTTCATATACGGGTCCACTTCTATGTAACTGGGTTACAAAGAAGCGGTTCCATGTGACCTCTATTTATGAGATTTTCAGGTTTTATGGAAAATTGAATTCATTCATTGTATTTAACACTATTTGTTTAGCTATAAGACCAAGTTTCATCCAAATTCAACATATGCATAGGCCACATTTGCTCAAAAATAGGTACATTTATGTGTAAATTAAGAAAAATGCTTAGATCTATTGACATATGTATTACAATGTATTAATACTTTATACAATCATTTATCCATATATTTATGATATTTTAGAACAATCGTTTATCCATGTATTTATGATATTTTAGATGGTTTACATGTTAAAAATACTACTTAAAAACTTATATTTATTTTTGAACCATTTTATTACGTTGATTTTAAATATTTGTACATGGGGCCCTTATATAGTTATACTAAACAAATGAAAGGATTTCCATGATAATATAAATGATGTTAAATACAATTGATAGAGTGAATTTTCTATCAACTATCTAGATGTTAAAGATGGAATGGGTTATATAGAAAAGGGATTTCATAGAAGTGCTCCCGTTTCATACGTATAGACTCAGTGATGGCTTCGCTAAAATTTTTGTGAAGATGATATTTGGAAGAAAAAAAAAAACCACCACCTAAGGAAACCCACATGCTAGTGATCTCTCCAACAGGCAGGATTTGAAATTTTCATTCAATTTCTCTCTCTCCCATGCAACTTCTATCTCCTCCATTATTAACTCCACACTTGGTGTTTGACACATGCAAACACACACTTGAAACTTCCAATAGCAGTATAAGACCAGCCTAAATTGATAGCTGGATGAAGAGTCTACATTTCACTTCCAATGCAAGCAGTAGGTACCTCATCATATCCATATTTTTAAATACATAGATACACAGCTATAGGAAAATTCTTCAATGCAACCAACTGCAATTGGTTGAGTTTTTATTTTTTGATTTTTTAAGAATTTATAATAGATTCAAGCCATCCATCATAGTCTCCACCATTGTTATTTGTATGATATGGAAAATCTTATTGATTGAGGTTGTAGGGAAGCCACAAGTGTAAGGTTATTTATGATTATATTTTTTGGAAATTAATTGATTATAAAAGTTTTCAATTTAGCTAATTTACTATATGAAATCCAAATAAATGGTTTTAAACATAATACATGGATCTAATGTAAAAAAAATGAAAAAATCAAGTGATTGCATAAAATCAAAAAAGAATTTCCCATACATGTCTATATATATATGAGAGAGAGAGAGAGATGAACTAGGGCTTTAAAAGCACTATAATTTATAGTACAGTTAGCTCAAAATGGGTCATAGATGATCATAAAATATAATTTATTTTTTTCATTGTATTTAGAATTGTTTAATATACTGTCATACCAATTTTCATCCACATTGAATTTGCATGAGCCCATCTAAAAATGGCACAACATCGATGTAATAAAATATTTAATGTACATAACAATTTTAAAGTTGTTTTTCAACATGTAAACTTTTTAAGATATGAATTATACATGGATAAATGATTGTATTAAAATCACATAGGCTCATTTTAAGCAAACTGTATCATAAGTTATGGTGCTTTTAAAAGCACCGAATCATATAAATGAGATATGATCCACTGCATTTGGCTCAAAATGGACCTTATATGAACATAAAATATAATGTACTTCACCAATTGTATTGAGAATTATTTATCTTATTGTCATATCACATTTCATCCAAATTTGATGTGTATGGGTTCCATCTAAAAATTGTACAAAATTAACACAATAAAATAGCTTGATGTAAATAATAATTTCAAGTTGTTTTTCAACATGTAAACTATTCGAAAGAGAATTTATACATGGATAAATGATTATATAAGTTTTAATACATTAAACTGAATATAAGACCCATTCTGAGCTAAATGCACCATAACTTACAGTGCATTTACATGCATTGAATCATCTCTCACTCCATATCTATCGAGCTATACGGAAGCTGATTCTCTATGATGCACCACTACTTTGGAAACTTGTTATATTTTGATCTTGCCAACACATTTCAGCAGGCCTAAGCTAAGCCGTTGGATGAGACAATGGGTTATTTGCAAAAAAATCCATGTGGGTTAAGATGTTAGGCATTGTCATTTTATTTTGTTTTGGCAAGTTTGTGGGGGATGAATTCTATTTCCCCTAAAAACCTATAATCTCGTCTCCTCCTTGAAGCTCCCCACAATCAATGCATTTCTACTCTTCTTCAAAGCTCCAAAGTAGACATCGTCATCGCATTATGAATTCCCTCCGCTAATCTCTTCTTCTAAATGCAACAAAATAGAGACTACAATCCCTAGCTCAAATCATGTTGTGGAGAGGAGATTCGGTAGGTGGTGTGGTTACCAATCTTTACTTCACTACTCAAGGAAGATGGCGGGACTTCGAAAAATTCAAATGAGAACTTACCTGAGTAGTGAGTTCGAAAAATCAACACTTACACCATCAACCAGATCTCTTCCTCTCTGCAGCATGATTTGAGCTAGAATGTGATAAAGAGGGCAAAGAGGGGCCTAAAGGATGAAGTCAATTAGGGTTTTGCAAGGGATTTTCTTTGTCGCTCAACCCGTGTTTTATGGTGTCCAAATCCCATGCAAACTCTTCTCTGCAAAGAGGCTTTTCCATAAAAACCCCTTCAGTCCCCCCTAAAAGTGCCAAAACAATTTGAACATTGCAAATAACTTCAGTTGCAATGCATTGTATATAACAATTCTATCCAAAGCTCAATGCTGACTAAAAATGGGGAAGTTTGGCACTGTTAACAGCATTGGCAAAAAACCAGAAGCCCAAAGTTTTGTCCTAAAGAGTTTTGCAAAAAATTTCATTTGTGAGACGTTCCTTGGAAATGATCCATTTATACATGTATTACAATGTAATATTATTTTATAGAATCATTTATCCGCATAAAAAATGATATCCAGCAAAACAAGTATTTCACATTCTACAAATGGAAAACTAATTAAAAAAAAATGATGTGTAAAAATTTGCCAATACTAACATAAAGAAAGGAAAGCATCGATTATATATCTTTCATGAGCTAAACTAAGAACTAAACGTCAATCATGTAGATAGAATTGTATATCTCAAAACTGACCCCACCTAGGTGGTAAACGGCTTATGATGATGATGATGGTGATGAAAAGAGACTCAAACCTGTGTAAAAAATGGCTAATCCGTTGTGATTGTCGAACAACATAGGAAATAGGAACTGTCTGTCCATCAACCTGGATCCTTCCAGATTTCACAGCATGGACCTATGGATTGCACATGAAGATATTCAACCTAGTCAAAGGAAATTATAAAGAAATAACCATTATAAACAGAGACTTATTCAAAAAAAGTAGCGGAAAATGATGTCAGATACAAGTGTCCTCATGGAGAATGGACCGGTGTTTAGGCTTTGTCTAGAAACTCAGCTTTATTAGTTTAAAGTTTATTTTATTTAGGCTTTTGTTATTTTAGGAATTTGAAAACTCTAGTTTGATTAATGTTTTAGCTTTATTTTAGGGTGTTTGTCTCTATCTTGACTTGTTTCTTACTGTGTAGGTTTGCTTGTTTCGCAAATTTAGTTTTGTACAGATTTACTTGTTGTTGTTGCTAGGAGTGCAACTGAGTTGGGTTTAATTCTAACCCAACCCAACCAAATTCTAATCAATTTCTTCACAACACAACCTCAATCCATTTTCTAAACACCTCAAACACAAACCAACCCTAGCACTACCAATGAACTCAACCCACTTTTTAACAAAAGTGCAAAATACCGATACCATTGATAACTCATAATCCGTGGCTTTATTTCCTTTACATTTACATTTTCAACTCTTGTGTGGGCTAAATATTTCTCGTTTGAGAAGAATAAAAAAATTAGCACTTCTGTATTCCTAGCTAGGCCAAAATATTGAAAATATCCACAACTTACATGGCACAGAACATGATGTTTCAAAGCAGATAAAAGGAGTGATACAATGCAATCGAGAGCAATCCAAGAGTGATAAAATTATTCTATAGTAATATTTAATAAAAAAATATATAATAGCTTGTTAAATATATTAAACTATAAGCATGTTTGAGAAATGATAAAACTTTTGAATGAAAATTTTTTTGTGTAAAAGTTTTTAAATTAGAGGAAGTGATATGATATGATAGAGGTAATAATAAAAAATAAAGAAAATAAAATTAAAAATAGATAAATCAGTTGTATGAGTAATTGTGTACAAATGATTAAAAAGTAAGGTGGTTGTAAACTTATTTACGAATACATGAAAAATAATTAAAAATAGAGTACTTGTGAAAAATAAAAAGTTTTATACTGAAAAGTTTTATATGAAAATTTTTTGTTACCAAATACACCCTACGTTAAAAAAAGATAAAAAAATTTTAATAGATATTATGACACAAAAGAATTATTTATAGCAATGAGTTATAAATATTAATTTTATCATATAGTTTAGTTTAGCAATTATAATGTGATAACCTAATTAATAAGCTACAAGTGGGTTATGTTGACTCTGACCCAACCCAATCAATATATATACAAGCTCACTTCTATGAAATTTCTTTTCTATGTAACTCCCTCCATTTTTAAAATCTTGAATGTTGATGACAAATTCATTCCATTCATTGTATTTAGTATCATTTATATTATCATGAAAACGCTCTCATTTGTTTTGTATTATTGTATATGAGTCCCATCAATAAATATGCAAAATTAACGTAATAAAATGATTGAGTGCTAAAATATTAATTTTACGGTAATATTTTCAACATCTAAACTATCTAAAATATCATTTCTATGTAGATAAATGATTTTATAAAGTATTATTACATTTTAATACATGCATAAATAGATCTAAACGTTTTTCATAATTTACGCATAAGTATATATTTTTTGAGCAAATGTGACCCATGCACATACTTGATTCAAGTAAAACTCAATATCTTAACTAAACAAATAATGTTGAATATAAGGAATGGATTGGATTTTCCATCAAGGATTAAAATCTTAAATTTTGAAAGGATTATATGGCTATGCTTCTATATAACATAGTTTTATAAAAGGAAAGCCCATATACTGATTAAATACTTACTGTAAGCATACAAGCTCCATGCATACGTACCCTTGGTTTTCTTAATTTTTAAAATATTTTTAATATATAAAAATTTATTATGTTTAACACATCCTATTTATCATGCTTCATACATGATGTTAATGTTTTCATATATGAAATTAAATTAGTATAATTTATGTTAATAACTTTAAAAGGTGGACTATTTAAACCCCATCATCTTATTAATTTACTTTAGTTAATTATTAAGTAGCACTATGTATAGATAACAATATTTTATGACTGATTTACATGAATGGATATTTAGATGCATGAAGTGAATTAGACTATTTTATTTTATCTAATTTAATATATTTAAATAAATAATTACAGTTTTATCAAATGTGGGGTATAGATCAGGTAAAGATCAACCTATGCGTCCACACTAATCAACCCGTTTCTGACTAGATTGGGTAAACATGTTGCTTAACCTGAAACTAAGGCAAGTGAGATAAAATAGCACATGAATTCAATTGCCAGAAACTAAAACCAACGAAAAATCAAGATATTTAGGTTGATATTCGATTAATCCAGACTGAGCCACACCCCTAAACTCAATCCACTTTTGAAAAGCCCAAACCCAACCCAACCATAACCCAATCCATCCTAACCCATCTTTCAACTTAAATTTCACCCAGAGAAGAGAATCAAGGGCAGAAAGCAAAAAGTAGGTTTCCAACATCAGTAGAATTTTTATTTATTTATTTATTACTACTACTAACACAATTATTATTTTTTATATTTCAATCACAAATTCTTAAAAAATCGAGAAAACTCAACTTGACAATATAGGTTGAGAACACAAGTCTAAAAGTCTGGATTCTTATTCGGGCTTGGTTTTACAAAGTAGGGTTCAAAAAACCGTTGTATTAGATCGGTATCGGCATGTACCTACATGCTATACAGATATGAATCGAGTTAGGGTGAGGGTTTTGCACAATATCAACCAATACGGGTCAGTATCGGGTGTATATATATAAACACGACATTAGTCGCTACTGTTTTGTCCATTTCCCCCATGATTTGCATTTGTTTTGCCATTCTGAAATCCTAGCTACACTTCTACCCCATTTTTTATCACAGTCAATCTAAAAACAGCAAGAAAAAAACCAAATTTGCGAGACAAATCCAGTGATTTTAGGGAAAAGACAGTTTTTTCGAATTGCAAAAAAGGGGATTCAAATCCCTAAAATCTTTAATTTCGCTCCAAAATCATCACATTCGCATGAAGAAAAATCATAAAAGGTAAGATTTCTTCATTTAAATGGATTAAAACTTCAGATATGCATATGGTTTGTTAATTTCATTCTAATATTGCACTAGATCCGCAATTTTTATATTTTTAAATTGTTTTTTATTTTGTGAAAATAAAAAAATCCGAAAACAAAAAAAAAAAATTTGCCACTTCGATTTTTCATCATCACATAATAATGAAATCTATGTGCTACCTCTGTTTTCACAAAATATTTTCATCATAGACATATTGTCATTTTTCAGATTTAAGAAATTAAATATATTAATATTGAGTACATGTTTTTAAGTCCATGCAATACTATATTCATGATCCATGCGTCTAATTATTTTTCTGAATTAAAAAAATTAGATACATTAATATTGAATACATGTTTTTGAGTCCCTGCAATACTATATTCATGATCCATGTGTGTCATTATTGTTTTGTCCTAGATCTGTGATTTTGGTAAATTAAAATTAATTTTTTAATTTTTTGAAGATCAATAATTATGAAAATACAAAAATAATTTTCCATCTTCATAGAAAAATAAAGTATATACTTTAGTTCACATATATTTCAGTAAAGATTTTGATCATGAATTATTTTATGATTTTTAGGTTCAGTACTTTAATAATTTTTTCTAATTTTCAGATTTGAAAACCACATTTTTTATAAAAATTCTACTTTATTTTAGATTTCGTTAATAAGTAATTTTTAAAATTTTTTATATATTATGTTCATGTGCAGATTAAACTGAAATTTTCAATGGTTAAAGGGCAAGTGAATAACAGTACTAATATTGGATGGCAATTTGGGAAAAGAGTTGGAACAGGAAAGTAACAAATTATGTGCAAATTTTGTAGGAGAGAATTGAGTGGAGCTATACAAGATTAAAGCAGCACTTAGCACATAAGAGGGGTAATGTTGTTTCATGTACCTAAGTGTCTAAGGAGATTATAACAATGATGCAAGTTAATTTAGATGATATTAGAATGAAGAATGTAACGCGAGAAAAAGAGAAAGAAGCAATTTTAGATGCTTGTAAAAAAGAAGTGTTTGGAACACCACTTGATGGTGATGGTGATGACGAAGATGATATGGAAATGAGAACAACTAGAAAAGAAAGTCTACAAACTGCAATGGAGGATGAGCTACACAGACAAACTTCTGGAAGAAGCCAGTCAGTTAAGAGGAGTAGGGAGAAGTAGTAGTGCAGGAGGATCCAGAAATGGTAGAAGTTTATTTAAAAGCTTGCGACAAGCATTTTGTTCTTCTCAAAAGCAACTACAAAATACCACTCTTGATGATAATGATAATTAATTTATTAAGCCACGAGCACCTATAGGTGATCAACAAGTCTAGAAGAAGAAGAGTAAAACAAAAAAAATTGAAGCAAATGTAGAGTAAATCAATCATAGACAATCTAGGTAAAGAAACTACTAAGTCATTTTTACACAACAGTATTCCACCTCGTGTTGCAGATTCTCTATATTTTTAAGTTTTTATTAATGAAGCAGCCAAAGCAAGATTTGGTATAAAAGTATTAAGTTCATATGAAATTGATGGAAAATACAAGTCTATGAGAAAGTTTGACAATATGTAGAATGCTTAAAAAAGACATGGGAATCAAGAGGTTACACCATTATGTGTGATGGTTGGACTGGCCCAACTAAGCTCAGCATCACCAATTTTGCGGTCTATTGTCATTTTAGTGCAGTGTTTATTAGAGTAATCGATGCTACTGAAGTTGTAAATAATGTTAATTACATTTTCAGTTTAATGGATAAAATAGTTCAAAAAGTCTGCAATAGATAAACACTCATCCCATGTTCCTTCAAATTCTTGTGCACATTCTCAACATGTCTTCTAAAATTTGATTGACTTTTTCTGTCTGCCCATTAGTTTGTAGATATGAAACACAGTGCTAAATCTCAACATGTATCAATCGTTTGGTGTAAACTCTTGTAAAATTTCGAAGTGAATGTGGAATCTCTATCTGACACGATAGTTTTAGATACCCCATGCAACGCACAATTTCTTTATAATAAATACAAGTCAATCTTTCAACAGTAAAGCTTGATTTAATTGGAAGAAAATGACCCCTTTGACAATCGATCAACAATCACTGATATAGAATTGTATTTGCCTTGGGTACTTAGCAATCTCTTTATAAAGTCCATGGTGATATCATATCATTTCTGCTCAGCCACTTCTAAAGACTACAATTCCTAGCCATTTTCTGATAATCTTCCTTAACTTTTTGGCAAGTTAAACATTTTGAGACATACTTTGCAATTTTCTTATTCATATTATTCCACCAATACCTTGTTTAATATCTCCATATATTTTAGTCCTCCTTGGTTGCAAAGAAAAAGAGGAAAAATGAGCTTCTTTCAGTAGTAAATCCTCACTTATCAATAGCATAATGTAGATTTCTTTTTTTCATCAATTCCTGCGACTTTTTGTCTTTTTGTTGCTCATTTTAATTTTTCAAGTAGAGTTGACAGCAACTACAATTAACCTAATCGCATTAACAACTGTTGCATGCTAAAATCAAATTTGTCTCATTTCACAATGTATTCCTTTTTCAGCTACAAGTAAATGAGCAAGGCTTACATTTCGACTCAATGTATCTGTAACTACATGAGCCTTTCCTAGATAATAATGATGGTTATATCATAATCATTCAATAATTCCAACCAGCTCCTCTACCTCATATTTAATTCTTTTGTGTAAGACTCTTGTCATCTGTATTTATTTCATATTTCTCACCACACAGATAATGTCTCCAAATTTTGAAAGCAAATACTACAGCAACCAATTCCAAATCATGAGTTGGATAATTTAGTTGATTCGGTTTTAATTACCTAGAAGCATAGACAATTACCCTACTATTTTACATTAACAAGCACCGCAAACATTGATGAGACACATCACTATAAAACACAAAATTCTCACTACTATCCGGAATTTTTAACACCAATGTCGGAATCAACCTTTGTTTGAGTTTCAGGAAACTTGACTCACAATCATTAGTTCATTTGTATTTAACTCCTTTCTGAATCACTTAGGGCGTGGTGCAGATAATTTGGAAAATCCGTCAACAAATCTTCGATAATAACCAACTAATTCCAGAAAACTTCAAAGCTAAGTTGTTGTGGTTGGCCTTGGCCATTTCATGACCACTTCTATTTTTTGTGGGTTCACTTTGATTCTTTAGCAGAAATGTTATGCCCCAAAAATGTAACTTAAGTCAGCTACAAATCACATTTCTTAAATTTGACATACAACTTCTCCGTCCTTAGCCATTTAACAAAATACGCAAATGTTCAATGTTCTTCCTTCAACTTGGAATAAATTAATATATCATCAATAAACACTACTACAGACGTATCCAAATATTCTCAAAATATTCTCTTCATGAGATTCATAAATACTGCAAGAGAATTAGTCGACCCAAAAGGCATCATCGAAAATTCATAATGTTCATAACTTGACCTAAAAGTCATCTTTAGAATGTCATGCATGCTCACTTTAAGCTAATGGTAACCTGATTGCAAATCAATATTAAAAAACACCACGACCCATTTAAGCTGATCAAACAGATCATCTATCCTTGGCAATAGTTACTTGTTTTTTATGGTTACTTTAAATGATTTACACTAGCTAGTCTATAAATAGGTGATTCTACATGTACAATGGTATCGGTTTCATTTACAATTCAGTTATGTGTACTGACAAATTGACATGATATAAATGAATATAAATGAATGATGGCACCAAAATCAAATAACCTTGTAGCTAGGAATTCATAAATATAAATTGTACTTATCATCACAATTTTCACCTGTTAGTTTGATTAATTTTGAGCCAGTGTATGCACTTGAACTTGGGTTCCTTGTCAACTTGAAGTTGACGTTGGTTCTGCCAAGCAGATTTCCCCCGGATATTCTAGTTATTTCGACTTATATTTAGATATTCGGTCATTTTATGACTACGGTTATTGAACCAGAAACACTTGGGACTTGCTTCTTGAATAGTATGACTTACTACTTAAATAGTACCACAGTTTTTAGCTTGATGGCCGGTTTGTCCACATTTATTACGTCGAAAAGTTCCCTTTGGTACTTGTTCTTGATAGTTACTTTATATGATTCATACTGGCTAGTCTATAAACAGGTGATTCTATATGTACAATGGTATCAGTTTCATTTACAATTAAGTTTCGTGTAGCCACAAATTGACAAGATATAAATGAATGATGACACCAAAATCAAATAACGTTGTAGCTAGGAATTCAAAAATATAAATTGTACTTGTCACCACATTTTCCACCTGTTAGTTCGATTTATTTTGAGCTAGTGTATGCACTTGAACTTGGGTTCTTTGTCAATTAGAAATTGACGTTGATTCCGCTAAGCAGTTTTCCTTCGGATATTCTAGTTATTTCGACTTAAGTTTAGACATTCAGTCATTCTATAAAAACACTTGGGACTTGCTTCTTGAATAGTATGACTTACTTCTTAAATATACCACAGTTTTTAGCTTAATGGCCGGTTTGTCCACATTTATAACATCAAAAAGTTCCCTTTAGGCATTCTCTTTTGTGCTTCCTTTAGCATTTAGAGTATTCAGTTACACTTATCTTGCCTAGATATAATCTCTCAAATTCAGATATATTCTTTTTTGGTGCTCAGAAAATATTTCTTTTTAAATTCCTCTATAAATTGCATCCATATCACCTCACTAGGATTCGATATTGTACTAGATAAAGTAACCCATCATTCCTCGGATCAGGTGTTCCTGCAAACCTTGGGAGGATGTTGTGCTAAGAACGCTAAAATAGCTTTTCGATTAGCCTCCATTTGTTCTTCTTCAGCTAATTTTACTCTACTTAGTCCAGTGCCAAACCTATTGAAATCTACATTCACTGGATTCACCCTTCTTTGATTTGGTTCAGCAATTCCTTGAAAATTCTCTTCCTATTACCCCCAAACTAATACCTATCATACCTTCTTGTTGAGTAAATCCACCACCCATATTTATATTTGTGTGCATTTGTTCTTTCCTTCATCTTTAATAACGCATAAAGTTCTCCATCATGTTTACTTGTCAAGTTGTCCATCGTTGATGCATAGCATCCACAGCTTGAGTAATTGTTTCGCGTACCACCTCATGCATTCTTTTATCCACTATTTGTATAAATTTTCCTTACAATGACGACGTTGATTATACTCTTGCAGGTGAATTTGGCACTTCATTCACCGGTGGCCAAGTCGTGCATTCTTTTATCTACTATTTGTATAAATTTTCCTGACAATGACGACGTCGATTATACTCTTATAGGTGAATTTGGCACTTCATTCACTGGTGGCCTAGTCTCTTGTTAATTTGGCTCTGGCATTTGGATTTTGGCTACCTTTCGTTTCCTAGGACATTCTGATTTTTGTCATCCCAACATCTTCACTTGCTATATAGAAAATCCTAATAAGGTTATATGGATACAATTGTAAAGGAATTTTGAGAAGGAATATTTTCCAAGCACCCTTATAAATAAGAAAATATTTGAACTTGAAAGATTGTATCAAGGCAAAATGAGTGTAACTGAATATGCCACCAAATTTGATATCTTGATAAGGTAGGTGTAGTGAATTGCAAATTATCCTACACAAAAAGCACGTCGCTGTCAGGATGGATTGAGAACACATCTTAAGGGAAAACTTAGCTCCTTTTTGTTGGTAAATTATTCTATAGCATCAAAAAGGACACGAGCCTTGGAAGTAGCAAAGCAAAGAATTTATAAAATTCAACAATGTCGGAAATGAACAGACTCCAAATTAAAAGAAAAAGACAATAGGGGGCAGAGATTCAAACAATTGATGCTTAAAAAGAACAAGAAAGAGGAGAGAAAGAGGAGAGAAAGGAGCTTCCTTACGCTCTAAATACCAAAAGAAACACAAAGGAGAATGCCTAAAGGAAACTTTCCAATGTTATAAATGTAGACAAACCAACCATCAATCTAAAGACTGGTACTCTTCAAGAAGCAAGTCCATTCTAGGTGTTTTTGTTACAATAAACCTAGTCATAGAATAGTTAAATGTCCGAACTTACGCCAAAATAACTAGAATAACCGAGGGAAGACTGCTTAGTAGATGCCAACATCAACTTCGAGTCGGCAAGGAACTCAAGTTCAAGTGCATGCACCGACTCAAAGAATGGTAAAGAAAGTACTAATAATTCGTCAATGCATGAAGACGGCACAGAGTAAGCAGAAAAATTATGCAAACTGCAAAAGAAATGTTACAAATATTCAAATAAGAGACCATGTATTCATTAATGTTACACTAGCGAAAGGCAAATCAAAATTAAGGATTTAAGAAGAACCCTGTAGATTAAAATTAATTTATAGAGATTAATAATTAAATCTCAATACGCATAAAAAGACATATATGAACTAGAAATTACTTATCGTGCTTCATGTATAATTCTCATTGTGGGTCGATCATCACTTTCAACAAGTCTTAACACCTTGATCAAATGACTCATTTATCTTTATTATTTCAAGCACATTTCCCCAATAGCTATATTCTCTAATAATTGAACACATCTCAATGGTTGGCCCTCTGGTTAATTTTCCATATTTTGATTCAATCCATGCTCTACTAAATATCATTTCACTGAGAGCTCCCCTGTGAGTGTATAAACTCTCTAAAGCAATATAGTTTGTAGCAAAATGAATAGCTCCGGGTCTCAACTTACAACCGTTTGTAAATTTCTTCATCAAAGCAATAACCCAAGTGTGATCATAAATAAAAGTTGTTTATCTCGCCTTATCCACCACAGTAGCAACATTTTCCTTCATCTAATATCTTCAAGCATAAGATCATCTTCAAGCACAAGATCTATGCAATAAGCTGCATATGGGGACCAAAATAAATTAGGTCTCTTTTGCATGAGCATCCTCCCAGCTGTCTTATAACATGCTTCATTATCTGTCACAATTTGTATCATATCACTTTTTCCGATGTTATCAACCGTTTTATCCATGAAACTAACAATGTAATTAGCATTTTTTATAGCTCTAGTAGCATCTATTACTCTAATAAACATGCACTAAAATGACAATACACCGCAAAATTGATGATGTTTAGCCTAGTTGGGCCAATCCAACCATCACACATAATGGTGCAACCTTTTGTGCTCATATCTTCCTAAAGCCTTCTGCATATTGTCAAACTTTTTCAGACTTCTTGTGAGTATTTTTCTATTGATTTCATATGAACTTGGTGCTTTTGTACCGGATCCTACTTCGGCTGCTATATCAATAAAAACTTGAAAATATGAGTATGTTCAGCAATGGTTAAAAAATGTAAAGTTAAAACTTTTTACTTTTTACAACTATCACATTTTTTAATTATTTTTTCACATTTTTCTATACAAGAACTCTACTTTTCAATCATTTCTACACAACTAACCTATCTATTTTAACTTTATCATCTTTACTACTCATCATTACCCTATCATATTACATCATTTGACAACTTTTACTCTTCAAAACTTTTCATCAAAAGTTTTACCCATTCCCAAACACACCATATAGAGAATCTGCAACATGAGATGAAATACTAGTGTGTAAAAATAACTTTGCAGCTGCCTTACCTGCCTTACCTAGATTGTCAATAATTGATTTACTCTATATTTGCTTCAATTTTTTCTGTTTTGCACTTCTTCTTCTATACTTGCTCATCACTCATAAGTTCCTGTGGTTCAATGAATTGAGTATCATCAACATCAAGGTTGATACTTTGTGATTACTCTAATTGACTAGCTTCTTCAAAAAGTTTGTCTAGATAGCTCATCCTCCATTGCAGTTCATAGACTTTTTTTCATAGTTGTTCTCATCTCCATATCATTTTCATCATCATCATCATCACCACCAAGTGGTGTTACACTTCTTCTCTACAAGCATCTAAAATTGCCTCTTTCTTTTTCTCGCGTTACGGTCTTCATTTTAATATCATCTAAATTAGCTTGCATCAATGTTATAATCTCCTTAGGCACTTAGGTACATGAAGTAACATTACCCCTCTTATGTGCTAAGTGCAAAATTTGCTTGTTGCTTTTGTGTTCCAACTCTTTCCCCAAATTGTCATCCAATATCAGTACTGTCATCCACTTGCCCTTTAGCCATTGAAAATTTTTAGTTTAATCTGCACATTAACATAATATATAAAAAAATAACAAAATTACTTATTAATGAAATCTAAAATAAAGTAGAATTTTTAAAAATTTGGTTTTCAAATCTGAAAATTAGAAAAATATTAATATACAAATCTAAAATAATCATTAAATATTATATATTAAATATTTCCAAATCTAAAAATTATAAAATACATTCATGATCAAAAGTTTTACTGAAAATATATGTGAAGTACATATTTTATTTTTATACAAAGATGAAAAATTATTTTTGCATTTTCATAATTATTAATTTTCAAAAAATTAAAAGATTTATTTTAATTTACAAAAATCACAGATCTAGGACAAAACAATAATGACACGCATGGATCATGAATATAGTATTGCATGGACTCAAAAACATGTATTTAATATTAATATATTTAATTTTTTAAATCTAAAAAATAAAAATATATCTATGATGAAACTATTTTGTGAAAATAGAGGTAAAACATAGATTTCATTATTATATGAAAATGAAAAATCAAAGCAGAAAAAAATAAACTTTTCTTCATTTTCGGATTTTTTTATTTTAATAAAATTAAAAATAATTTTAAAATAGAAAAATTGTGGATCTAGCGCATATGCAAACCTGAAGTTTTGAGCCATTTAAATGAAGAAATTTTACCTTTTATGATTTTCCCCAAAAAGGGTTCTTCCAGCTGGATCTGAAATTGCAGCTAAGATAACTTATTTTTCCTCAAATCGATGCTCAAACTTGGTTGATTTTGCCTCCTTTTCGTGCTAATGTAATGATTTTGGAGAGAAATCAAATATTTTAGGGGTTTTAATTACCTTTTGTTGCAATTCGAAAAAAACCATCTTTTCTCCAAAATCGCTGGATTTGTCTCACAAATCTGGTTTTTTTTTCCTCCGATTTTCAGATTGATTGTGATCAAAAATGGGGCAAAAGTGTAGCTAGGATTTCGAAATGGCAAAACAAATACAGATCATGTGGGAAATGGACGAAACAGCAGCAACAAATGTCGTGTGTGTGTGCGTATATATATACACACACGATACGGCCAAACCCAATACAGACCCTTTAGCCAATACAGGTCCTGTATCGGCCAATACTGTGCAAAACTCTAACCCTAACCCGATTCATACCCATGTAGTGCATAGGTACCCACCGATACTGATCTGATACGGCCTTATTGGATCTAATATGGCCGTCATTTGGAACCCTGGATTTAACCCAACCTCTATATGTTTTATTGCTTATAGGTTGCTTAGTTCATATGTAAGCCAACTTATGTGTTTATGATTAATTGAAATTCTTGTTTCCTTGAAATTCTCTATTCATTTTCTACTATTTCTCTTGTAACTATTCAATTCCTAGTTTCTTCTTCATTTCTTCTCTTCTCACATCCTAAGAAAATCCTCTCTTTTTTCTATCTTTTTCTATACCCATTTGAGTCTTTCGGAATTTTGCATCAACTCAGACAATATTTGCTAGTTTCTTATGTGAAAAATTTACTTCATGATTTCAAAACATAGCATTTACCGTCATTTTTTGTTTATTTTAAGAATATGGAACAATTTTATAATTTTATTACTTGAAAGTAAATCAGTATTGATGTTGCAATGGAAATAAGATAGGCTCAAATTAAATTTGGGCAGAAATTACATGTTTAATGGGTTAAATCACATAATTAAGATCTGCACATGTACAAGTTAGGTGCCCGCTAAAGCATGGATTTCAGTGCTCCATCATCTTCTCCCTTCAAGTAACAATAATAGCGGTCCTCACGCACCCATCAGTCATTGACCTCCATGGAACCAAGTAGAGATTTGAAAATAACAAAATCATGTTAGTGGTCGTCATATTTTCAGGCCAAGAGCCTCACAGCCAGCAAGCATGGAGATTCCATCCGCCGTTCCCTCTCAGATCCAACGCTGATAAGCCTCCATCCAGCAATCTGAGCTGCTCAATTGGTAAAAAACAAACGTCCACTACCATGGTTCCAAAATCCATGGCAGTTGCAAATCCAACCGCTGGCAGGAGACCTTTTCCCCCAATAAGTTGAAGCCATTGACTCTGGCCAACATTCATGTTCAGCAAATGACAACCCAACAACAACAAATCTCGACAGTTGATCTATGTGTCACATCATCACACCCATTCACAAGGTGTATACACAAGTGGGGACAGCAAAGTCGATCAAGGCAGATCCAACAAGTAATCTTGGTTGTCCAATATCTATAGCTAGCTTGTAATGAGAAGATGACATGGCAAGTGTGGTGACTGAAGATTACGCAACAGCAACCAATAAAGAAGCTGGGTAGCATGCTTAGGCAATTCTTGAAACATGCAGTAGCAGATGGATGGCAAATCACAACAATGTGCAACTTTAGTTTGAGTCATTATACATATCAACAACACTAATGAATTTGCAACAACCAAGCAAGCTGTGCAACCTGTTTTCTACATTCCACACTTATAAATAGTTGCGATGTCCAGGCTTCAAATTCAGTTCCATCGGACAAAATTGCAACCAAGAGTACAAAGTAAATAAAAGAGATCTACCATTGTTGAAGACATAATTCTAGCAACAAAGAAAGGAGGAGAGAAACATTCATCAGAGATTAATCAACAAAATTTTCAATTTCCTTTGTTTTACTTTAACGGATATTGTTATGATTTTAAGGATTTATCAAAAAGATGTCTAGCTAAATTTCTTTTCTAGGGTTTCAGATGCATATAAATAATCTGCAATGACAATTTTATTTTATTTATTTATGAAGAATTTTTTGTTAATATCTAGTGATTTAATTATTTGCTTGGTGTTTAAACCTACAATTTTGCATTATTCCATATATTAAGTAGTGGAACCAAAAGTTGGAAGCTTAATATAAGAAAATTAAAATATCAAGAATGTGTTTGAGAAGTGATAAAACTTTGGTGATAAATTTTCTGTAAAAATTTTTGAATTAAGAGAAAATTGTATAATATAGTAGCGCCAAATAGAATAAAGTTAAAATAAATATATTAGTTGTATGGTTAGTTATGCATAAACAACTGAAAGGTAGGATAGTTGTATAGAAAGAAACAAAAAAAAAAAATTAAATAGGATAATTGTGAAGAATGAAAAGTTTTAGTCTGAAAAGTTTTTATGTTAAACAAACATGCCCTAAACCTAAAGTCTTGACCTCGAGATAGGCAAGATCCATTTGAAGAATTGTCTATACCCCAAACCCTAGAAGCTTTTCGTTCCTTGGTTGTCACTCGCATCATTAGTTTGCATTTTAACTTTTCTTAATTCAATCATATAACCTCATTCTTTTCAAAATCACAAGTGTCCAGACAATTAAAATTGTTATAATTTAGTTTTTCAACTTGACCTCTATTTATAAACTATAGGCTAGACATGCACTTGCTAATAGTCTAACAATGGCTTATACCCTTTCTTTCCCTGTTTAAGGAACATCTTTATTTCTTCTAGTCTTTCCCTTTATACTTATTGAAGGCTACTTGTCCTACATCAGTCCTATTGCAAAGTTCGCTTTTAGCAATAGACTATCACTCATAATCATATGGACTCCGAAAAATACATTACATGCATCATTAGAAGTAGCACTATCTTCAAATTTCAAAACAATAGAATTAACCTTAAGACGGCAAAGGAGAGTCCTAAAACAACATCAATTAGCACTACTCGAAATGTTCGTTTCCAATTCTATACTTTCTCAACTGGCTATACTTTCTCAACTGGCCTCTCAAATCTCCTTTGATCATATTGTTCCCTTACATTCCCATGTTCGTTAAAGCCTGATCACTTTTTAATTCTATTTTAATGTTCAGATGGCCTGTGATTATTTGCTGATCAGAGACGGCTACGTAAATCTCGTATACTTCAATTGGTAGCACCCTCAGTCATCCAAGGTTCAATAGATGAAGTCTTGAAAATACCATAGTTCCATTGATGCAGACAAATCTCAGAATAGAGAAACTCAGCAAGCCATTGTAAAGCCAGAAGGCTGTGCATCCTTTGTTGTATTTCAAAAAATTAAGGTTTTACACATAAAAAGGACTTTGCAGCAAGATTTATATTTGTAATAAAATGTCTCATGTCAAAAATTAAGGTTTTACACATAAAAAGAATTTGTAACAAGATTTATGATTGTCCTAAGATTAAAAAAATAAAAAAAAGTAGTAGTAAAAAAAGAAGAAATAGCAGCAGCCTAGAAAAATCCAAGAGAATTACAGTCATCATATATTTGGGAAGTTTGAAATGTTTTTTGCAATTAGTAGAATTCGTTTCCATTTATGATAAGTTATATTATAATAGATCTCTATTAAAAAACCTGAAATTGACGTACCAATTAAGCTTCAAAATACTCTTAGGACCTAGCTTACATGGCCTGCAGCTTTCCCAAGCAGTTTGGGTTTGCATTGTCTTTGGCATGTTAGAAAATTAGCCAAATAAAAAACCAAATTAGGTTATTTAAGGCCTATTTTGACATTGTTTGGTGTCAGAAAAGCAGCTACAGCAACAAAAATGGCAAACAACATTGAATAATAATTCATAATACAAACAATGCCTACAATACATACATTCTGACCAACTAAGGTTACTAAAATTATCCACGAAAAACCAATTTCTATAATTTAAGATCTGCATCCTACTGAGTAGAACTAGCTAATGTAAGGATTAAGAATGAATCTGAATTCATTGACTTGCAACAATAGATTCTGACAAGTGGAAATGACCCAATGGCAGTTTATTTACTCAAGACTTACAAACAGGACAGAATCCTAATAACAATTCTGTTCATAAGAGCTGCATTAACGAGCTGCTAGTACAAAAGACTGACGAACCATCAATTTTCCACTAGCCTGTATAAAAACATTTGCAATGCAATAGACTTTGATATCAAAACGCATATAAATACAGATCAGAATCTTCATTTGGGTGCTACTAAACATGCATGAATCATGAGATTATAAAGCAAAAAGTGCTTACATAGTACTCGCGAGGCCGTCCCTTGAATTCATCTGTGAAAAGGTCAACGATGGTTTTCCCTGCCCAACGATTTTTGACCTACCAAATTACAATTACAGCCACCACCATAAGAGTATGAGGGCGTAGGAGTGAGAAAGCGAGAGATTCTTACATGGGAGATGAACTCGAAGTAGTAGGGCCTGACATGGCGCCTCCCTGCAGAATTCCATCCAACATTTAAAAATCTCGTCGCTAGAAACAATGCGGATAAGAGTTTAGGGTTCTGGGTTTGTAATGTTTTACCGTTTCGGAAGATGTAGTCTTCACGAATAGGAGGATTAGCAGGCGTCTGCCAAACAATCTCCATCTCTTCTTCCGCTTCGTATTTTCGTTTCATTGCATTTCCCCCTGCTGCTGCTCGCGCCGGACAGATTAACTCAGCCTCGCACCGTCGTCCCACTATCTCGCCGGCCGCCGGGAAATAGAATATCAAAGCAGATGCTAACCTGGGACCGTACCAGGCCTCTAGACCCATCAACGATGAACCAGTTGCATTACGATTGACGACTTCCAGTCCGGCCCAATTGGGTTGGTTTCTTTCGCTGGGCTCCTGAGGTTTCCCCCATGTGCACTTTTTGACGCTAGGATATGATTTTTCGCGACCGTATGAAATGATAGGCATGCAACTCACGTAATTTGGGTGGAGTTGCACAGAGTTTAGATAAATTCAAATTCTAAATACATCGGATTTAGGTAAATTCAAGCCCCTATCCTAAAATTAGAATTCGGGTCTAGCTTGAGTTTAGATCGAATTGACATTGTTTCAGTCTTGAAATTGGGATTATTCTCAAATCAATAAAAATTAAAATTACCAATAGAGATAACAATTTTTTTTAACATTATTGCATTCATGTACAAATAATTTATATGTAGATGTATCTATATGACATTAATATCTTTGGTTTTGAAAAAAATCTGTCTTCTAATTAACAGATAATTCTAAGTACAATAAATTTAATAAATTTACTCATTAATAATCAAGGTAAGGAAGATAAATGAAATTAAAAAATCACTTTCTAAAGTTTAATAAAAGTGAGACTTATATATTTCATAGTTAAGCGGTGTATATAAATAATTTTAAAGAGTTGGTATATTTGTAACTATTTGCAAATAAAATTAATGTAGATGCAATAGATTCAACTTTTATGGAAAAATATAGATGCAATTTAGGTTTAAGAATAATTTTTTTACACTTTAATTAGGTTATGATTTAATGAAATCTTTTTATTAGGGTTATTCTCAAATCAATAAAAATTGAAATTACCAATAGAGATAACAAATTTTTTTAACATTGTTGCATTCATGTATAAATAATTTATATGTAGATATATCTATATGACATATAATATCTTTGGTTTTGAAAAAAATCTGTCTTCTAATTAACAAATAATTCTAAGTACAATAATAAATTTACTCATTAATATTCAAGGTAAGGAAAATAAATGAAATTAAAAAAATCATTATCTAAAGTTTAATAAAAGTGAGACTTATATATTTCATAGTTAAGTAGTGTATATACAATAATTTTAAAGAGTTGGTATATTTGTAATTATTTGCAAATAAAATTAATGTAGATGCAATAGATTCAATTTTTATAGAAAAATATAGATGCAATTTATGTTTAAGAATAATTTTTTTACAATTTAATTAGGTTATGATTTAATGAAAATTTTTTATTAAGATTATTCTCGAATTAATAAAAATCGAAATTACCAATAGAGATAACGAATTTTTTTAACATTATTACATTCATATACAAATAATTTATATGTAGATATATCTATATGACATATAATATCTTGGATTTTGAAAAAAATCTGTCTTCTAATTAATAAATAATTCTAAGTACAATAATTGTAATAAATTTACTTATTAATAATCAAGGTAAGGAAAATAAATAAAATTAAAAAAATCACTATCTAAAGTTTAATAAAAGTGAGACTTATATATTTCAAAGTTAAGTAGTGTATATACAGTAATTTTAAAGAGTTAGTATATTTATAATTATTTGCAAATAAAATTAATATATATGTAATAGATTCAATTTTTATGAAAAAATATAGATGAAATTTAGGTTTAAGAATAAATTTTTTATAGTTTAATTAGGTTATGATTTAATGAAAATTTTTTATTATGATTATAGTTAAAATAATTAATGCATGAATACATAACTATTTTAATAAATTAGGAAAATATCAAGTTTGGACCGAGTTAGGTTTTGATACTTTATTGGTATAAATCCAGTATTAGTTTTGGTTCTCCCAGGTCAAGTTGAAACTAGGTCGAATTCAAAAAAAAATTCTAAAAATAAAACTCAAATTTAGTTTTGAAACTAGTTAAGTTTGGTAGGTTTTGATTAACCCAATACCAAGTTATACTCCTATGAAATGAGGTCATTTTAGATGGTGGATAAATCTCAATTTGGTCAAAGATTAGTACAATCTAAACTAAGATTTAAGTTATACTATAGTGGAGTTGATCAAGTTCAATCACATAGGATTTACTTGGAAAAGAGCTGATTTGATGACAAAAAATCACAAGAATCTCTTCTTACAAGTAACGTACATTCTTTCCATCCAAAACTACCTCATTTGGAGAGTCTACTCAAGGAAGAACTCTTTCAATAAAGGATTGTGCATTTTGGGATGAATAGGACTGAGAAAGTCTTATGAATGGGTTCCCTCTCTCTCACCTTCCTAAGGAAGTTCATCGATATTTATACAAGATTCGGCATTGATAGGGTGTGTTTTATGTTAGAAGAGATATTTTCTAATTATTCTTTAGAGATCTTCTTTAAATGACGTGTTTGCCTATTGTTTGTCAAGCTAAGAGACTACCCCACTTTTCGATCATCCTGAATGGCCAGGTTGTCCTTAATTAGTAAAGGCACCTTGTCTTCATTAATATGAGCCAACCTTCTACAGCTTTAGAGCAAGTACATCAAGAAATGTTTCAATGCATTGGAGTGCAAAACCTCATTTTTTAATATTTTTTGAATAAGATTTTTAACATAGTTGCACTTAATTTATGCATTAAGTTTTATAATTTTTGGAGAAATATAAATATATATATATATATTTTTCTATTTTTTTAAAATAATGGTATTTTAGTTACTTAAAAAGGCTAAAGTACCTTTTTTAAAAAATCAAAAATATATACATACACCCAAAAATGGTAAAATTGTCATATAGGTTAAATACAATTATCTTAACAATCTTATAAAATATTTTCAAGAAAATATATTTAAAAAAATGAGGTTTGCAAACATTCTCCAAGTACACCCATATCTCAAGATGGTTTCAACAAATGCTTGACCATCATGTTGTTCACATCCCATTAATCTTGAAGGGCTGAAGAACTGCCCCCTTTCCTTGTCGAGACTTTGTCATCTCTTGAGGAATCTTCTCATGTGGTCCCTTGGTGAGGAGTTAGCTTTGGTGAAATTCCTCTTCTTTTGGGATGAGTTGCATTTGCACTGGGTTTTCTTCCATCGGTCATCAAATCCATTTTGGATCTAACCTTATCAACGATCTAAAATATTTTTGATTTTTTGAATTTTTCATAAAGCTATTGATAAATCTTAATTTAGTCAAAGGTTCACCCAAGTCAATCCAAGGTCTGAACCATGATATCATAGAAAGGATCAAATTCATCACATAAGCTTCTACTTGGAAAATGGTTGATTTGATGAGTGCATCAACTTAAAAAAATGCCTAAAGAGGGACAAGTGCCCCTCAGTGGTTATTCCATGTCTTACAATTTAAGAGTGTATATTTTCTCGGTTCAAACTAGCTAATCCCCTTCCCATGTGTGATACCCAAATCCAAGTAGGGCTCATATATGTGCATTTGACATATAAACATAAATTATGTATAATTTGGTTGATTTATGGATGATTTTCATGAATTGGTGAATTTTTACAATTAGGATTATGATTAAGAATAGTGGTTAAAACTAATCGCTATGGCCCATTGTGAGTTAATATGACCAAAGGAGCTTAATGAGAATTAGAAGACGCTAATGTGACATGAATAATTATTTTAATTTTCATAATTTTATTAATAAAAATTAAAATGATCATTATGAAATTAAGTTGGAAAATATAGAAAATTCATAACTTGACGCCTATAAAGCAGATTGAGATAAAATTTAAAAAACAAGCACATAAATGTGGGATTAATCTTATGGATGGATTAGATTAAGAAAAATATGATGAGATTAAGATGATAATTATTTATTTTTATTTCAAACTCAAAAGGATAATTTCAAATGATCATAACTGAACATAGAAAAGTCGTATTGAGACGAAACTTGAAATGGGTGGATAAAATTATATGCTTAATGCTATGGAAGGGTTGGATTAAGCTAATTACTATGGAAATATGCGTAATCGAAAAAAGGCAAGTAGCTTTGACTTTGTGCACCCTAAAGTACCATAGCATTTATGTAAAAAGCAAATGGATTAAATGCATTTCTTAATGGCACAAATGAGATGTCAAAATGAGGCAATTCCAAGTGAATTTTATGAATTACCTAAAATGATAAAATTCATGAAAAATCAATAGTTTAAATGCTTGGTTTAAATGGCTAAGTGAGTAGCCATGGGAGGCCACATATGTGGCATAAAGAAGGGACAAAATAATTTTTTTGATTCTTCAAAAATGCAAAGTTTGTATCTAATTAACCTAGATAGCTAGGGTGAGTAATGGTCATTAAATTAGGTTGAATTATGTGACAAAAAAATCCCATAAGACCCATGACATGTGGACGTCTCCAAGGGGACAACTATATGGGCTAGATTTAGCTCAAATTTGATGATTTTTCTTATATGATTATTATGTATTTTACTTGGGTGATAATTGGCCAACACATTAAGAAATAAAAGGGCATTAATTTACCCTCAAATGATGTGGCAAATGTCGACCTCAAAAATCAGAAATGATGTATATAATGGGAGCACATGGGACGTCTATATGGGTATATTTTTGGTATTTAAAAATTATAAAAAAAAAAAGAAATTCATGAGATTTCTTGGACATCAAAAAAGGAGTAAAATAAACGGAGAAAAGGGACAGCAAGGCAAGGGTTGGTCGTTCAAGCCAAAGAAGAGAGAGAGAGAGAGAGAGAGAGAGAGAAGGAGAGAAAATTGTCTTCACAAAGGGGCAACAGCTAGGGTCATCCTAAGTAGGCCAAGCAAGGAGGAAAAGGAAGAACAAAGGAAGGGAAAAAGGATTCAGTGAGGCTTACCCATATTCATGTTTAATTTAGGTGAGTATTATGCATTTTTAATTCATATACGTTAACCTAAATCATGTTTGGTTAATGATTAATGTAAAGATGGTTATAAATATTAAATCCATGGGTAATATCTCCTTGAATGTTTGATGAATGATTAAGCAAACCAAACCCTCATATAGATTATGTGTTAATACTTACAAAGGTGAAATGAATCACATAGATATGTTTATATGTACAAATCTAGAATAGAAAAGAAAAATATGAATGAAATAATAAATGAATGAGTTTTAATATGAAAATTTGTTTGATAACTTATGATAGGGTTATTAAGGAATGAACCAATCTTCAGCTCAAAAGGATATGCAGGTTGTAAATTAAAAGTCTAGGAAAATCAACCTGGGCAGGGTTGAACAGGTGTCAGGGTTGGCTACACAAAATAATTTTTAATAATTTTATATAAAGAATTTTGAGCTGAAAATTTTATATGATATGGAGTGCATGCTAAATAACACTTTACCAAAATAAAAATTAGTTTCTGAAGGGTATAAATATACCTAATAACTAATGTGATTTGAATTTTTTAAAAATTAATGTTGCTGTCCAGTAGAGTAAAAATATCAAAATAAATATAAATACTTCATATGTTGTCCTGAAAATATTTATTTTGGTTAACTCATGTAGTTATTAAGGTATTATAGAAATTTCATATTTAAATTCTTTGATTTGATTATGATTCAAAAATTAGAGAGATTAGTGTGTCTAATTTCATAATTATGGACAAATTGAAGAATAAATTAAAATAAATGTTAAATTTCAGATTTTTTGGATGAAAATTAACTTAAAATAGGAGATAAATAAATATTATAAGTGATTATGAGGGTTTAACCAATTAGAAGTAGATTTTAAAAGGAATAGGTGTTATGAAAGTATAACTTATACCAATATGAGAATTGGAAAATAGACACCCAACTTGAAAGGCAAGTTGGTTAAGTTAGTTTAACGTAAATTCGAATGGATTTATCTAGGTTGAAAAACCCGAAGAGATGCAAGCATTTGAATTTAATACATATAAATGTCTAGGCAAAGGCAAGGGAAGGTATGGAGAAAGAGATTAAGGTTATCTCGAGTAAGCAAGTGAACCTTCCAAAATATTGATTTTTTCTTATATGTTGAAGTGGTTGAATACATTTGTGATTGATGTTTTATGAATTTCTTACGAATGGGCAAGCACAAGTTTTGAAAATGATGGTTTTAACGAAAAGTCACCGTTTTGAAAAGATGACTTTAATGAAAGGTCTCAAGGATTGCTTCATGAGAAACAAGCAACATTTTTTAAATAATTATTTTTTCACAAGTATTGCAAGGACTAGAAATGATTTATGTTGATGATTTTAAGAATTTGCTTCCAAGTGAGCAAGTTCTTCATGATGTTGTTTTTAAAAGGGTTTTAAAAGAAAAAGGTATTTTAGAATCTTTTCACAAAGAAATACTTCTAAACGAGTTAAGTTTACTCTTAAGAGATTTTTGTAATAAAGAACTATGATTATGAAAGATAAACAAGAACAGATTTGGCTTATAAAAATAAATTGATTTCTTCATGCTAGACCACTTAAACTAAGCAATGATTTAGACATAGTCCATCAGTTTAAAATGATATTAGAAAAGTTTTGACTTCTTTTAGATAAGAAAATATGTTGAAACTGTCTTTAAAAATATTTATATGGAAGTTGTTAAAAAGGGGTTTAAGGATGACCAACTCGATAAATTGATTTCATAAAATAGTTTGATTTCGAGTTGCGAGAATGGTATGTAATAGGCTATGCAAACTTCTCTTTATGTAAAAATAGCAAGATGGATATGTGGACGAGGATTTGATATCAGGGTGGTTGAGAAGGGAATGATACAATTGTATAACTGTTGTAAGCAAAAGGCCGCGAAATAGAAACAAAAAAATGCTAAAAAGAATACATAGTTTATTATTGAAAATCCAAAAGCTTTGAAGTTTCTTTATCATAAGGATTTTAAGAACTATTGTTTTCTCAAGCATTGCAAATGCTTCTTCCTCAAAATATTTTTAAAATAATTTAAAAAAGGTCATCCTAATGTTAGATTTCAAATGATAACTTATTTAAAGTGGGTATGCTTACTCTATAAGTTGACACGGACTGTGGTCCGTGATATTCTTTTTTCAAAATAATTTAAAAAGACACAGACTACGGCCTGTGATGTTTTTCAAGATGATTTAAAATATGGGTTACAGTTTGCAATATTTTAAACTACACAAACTGCGGTCTGTAATATTTTATGATATCACACTCGCATAATGAACATTAATAATGATGATGTATGATGCACCAATATAAGAAATAGATCAATTGTAGAACATGGTCGAAAATGGACCGGGCTTAATCTACATATGGCCAAGTTGCTAAGGGATGACAGGAGGCTAGAGGTGCCCTCCCTGAGATGGCAGAAGATGAAGGACTAACCTTTTGGCTAGTGTGCTATTAATGATGGATTCTCTTCCAAAAGGTAGAACGGTCACTTGCTAAGTGTCGCTACTGGATGGGAAAAAATACATTTGTTTATATTTTGCTTCTGAAAAATTCAAAAATTGGGACATAAAAATATTTTTACAAAAAGTTATCCTAAATAGGATTTTATGAGTGATTATGAACATGTAACCCTAAAATCGGGTATTTTAGATAAATAGTGTAAATAATAAGGATGAAAGGAAATGTTTTCTATGCAAATGCTTTCATGAAAATGGATTATATATTTTTATGCCTTGTTTACTATAAACAAGCCTCAAGATGGGGATTATAAAAAAGGATTTATGTCATGTTTGCTATAAACGAACCCTATGATGGGAATTACGAAAATAGTTGATGTGAAAAATATTTTTAGACATACAAATGTCCATTGTCGATATGCTTATACGATAAATATTTTAGGATATATAAATTTCTATTGCCGATAAGGTTTATGTGGGAAAAGTTTGGACATAAAAATGTTCATTTCCAAAAGAGTTTATGTGAAAAATATTTTTGAACATGAGAATGTCCATTGCCAAAAGTATTCATAAGAAAAATATTTTAGAACATATAAATGTCTACTGCCAAAAAAAGTTTATGTTAGAGATATTTTGGGACATTAAATGTCCCTTGGCTAAAGGAATTTATAATGAAAAATATTTTGGACGTAAAAATGTCCATTACTAAAGAAGATTTTATGTAAATGTCTTGGAACATCATAAATGTTCACGCAAGACCAATAAAAATTACCTAAAGAGGGTAAAAAGTATTGTTTTGCCTTAACATGCCTGGATGTGACTTGTAATTGGTTTTAATAATGGATGTCTATGAAAATGTTCTAGCACATAAATTTGTCCTCATGAACAAAAAATTATATGAAAATGTAATAGGATGTACAAATGTCCTCATGAAAAAAAGTGTTGAAGAAGTTTATGGGAATGTTTTAAAGGAAAGTCTTGCCCCAAAATACTTGCTTACTGAGTTATCACTCACATTTATTTTCTCAAACCTTAAACAGGTATCGGGAAGTTTAAGAGGTCGTAGACCTAAGTATCTAAGGAAAGGTAAGAGATGATATGCAAATGTAGGCTAAAATGATTAACTAGGACGTATGAGATGATATACCTTAATGTTTTAAGTTGATGTATGTAAACTTATTTAAGTTCTAATTTTTATGTTAACTAATGGTTGAACGAATGTGTACAAGCATGAATGTTAAATAATTATATATATATATATGTATGTAATAAAAATGTCATAATTAGGTCAAAAGGAGCTTTAATGTAAAAGAGCAAGTCGAAATATCATGAATGACATGTGCAATTGATTACAAGTGTATCATTGCTTATGATATGAATGAAATGATGATGGATAAAAAGAATGAAACAAAAAAATGGATGAGATCTAATTAAGAACCCGTTGTGTGATCAGTGGAATAATTTTGATTCACATTTACCAATCGATAAGATTTTGAAGTAAGGCTTAGAATGTGACGTCTCAGGTTGATGGCACCTCAAAATTTGGTATCAAAGTCAGGTTTGGTAAATAGGCGTGGGAAGAAAAGACTTGATATCACAAAGATGATATCTTAACAAGGATTGCTAGATTGACATAGAGGAAAGAATGGAAAACGATGAAAAAGATAGATTGAAATTACATGACATATACAATATGTATTGTCTTTTATTGTGTCTAATTACAATGCAATGATATGATTATTTAAAGAAATATAGCTGGTTTGCTATGTTTCACAATATAGATGATGTATGAAGGAAGAATGATAAAGAAATCAAATGAGATTAAAAAGGTGGTAAGAGGAAGCTGAGAAAAGACAAAGGATAGAATGGAATATCAATAGAAGATGGGTCGAATAAGGGGACCCTACATCCATACTCCCATACTTAAGGTTTACCACACCTTACTTAATATCGTACAAAATTGTGTTACACTTTACCTACGTTTAAGGTGCAATGCTATAAAGTCATATGGGCGGCACCTAGGTACTAACTCTCTAATAATTGTTGGTTTAAAGTTTAAGTTTATGATAAAATAATAGGTTATGTAAATATAATCAGTATGTGTAAGGAAAAACAACCTTACATAATGAAAAGCGAAGATATAAATAAGAAATGTAGGAAAAAAGGAGTTTTCTTTTGATCCTTTCAATTTCTAAATAAATGTATGATGTTTGATGTTATGAAAATATAAGTGCATTTGATTTTATTCAGATGTTAAGTGTATATGAAAAAGGGAAGGTCATTGACCTTTATAGTTAATATAACTGACTATGTATGATATGAATTGTTTTATGAAAAGAGATGATTATATTAATATAATTTTACATATTGCTTTTTACAACATGTCTATCACCTTAAATCTTGAACAAGGGAAAGACAGTTGCAAATGATGAATCTATGAGTCAACAGGGAATCAGAGAAACCAGTAGCAAATTTAAGCCACCAAGGCAGAAAGGATAAGTAAGTCCAAGAACTCGTCAATGACGGGCTACTATAAACCCCAGTCAAAGGTTGAAAGTGCTACCACTATAGGTAACATCTCATTGGTAGAAAAAAAGGAGGAAAAGATCATCGCAGCTGTAAAAGAAGCTGTGCAGCTGACCACTCGAGATTGGGTGGCCCAAGTAGCAGAAGTAATACAAGGTCTTTGGGAAAAATACCCAACGAAACCAATGTGATGGTCCAAACCCAAGTGTCACATCCTGAACCTTACCTCGTGATCGTTATTGATTAGTAAACGTGATTAGAATTATTGCCCTGTCACACGGTGGGTTTTAATGAATATTTATCCACTTAAATATGTTTCCTTAGGTATTTATTTCCTTCTATTTTTCATGTCATGCATATTTAGGTCATTTCCACTCAATAATTTCATAACTAACAATGATATTCATGATATATTTCAAACTTTCTCATAAATCAGATGTCACAGTATATATTATCCATAAATGTCAACACAGAAACATCAAATCATTTTACAACCATCCAACATAATTTTTTTTCAAGAACTTATAATGTTTTTCATTTCTTCAGTGGTCAACTCATGCTCCTTTGCCAGGTATCTTCTTTCACCTGTCTATGCGTTTGAAAAATAAAAATGTGAGTCGAAACTCAATAAGCAAGCTGTATATTTTTCAGGCAATTCATTTTGCAGGCATTATTTTTTATTAAAAATATCTTGGAAAAGGTATATCATGAAAACATAGTCCTTGTACCTATCACAGGTACGACATACATAATGCAATGTAAAACCGTGAAACGTGTCCTTCATAGGATGGAAGCTAGCGAGGCGACCATCCATCCTTATCTTCTCCCATCTCAGGAAGGGCACCGCCGGCCTTTGACCTATCTTAGCAACTTGGCCACACCAACGGGGGACAACCAGTTTACTTATACCTTTCAAGTGAACCTAGTACTTTGTGCACATAAAACTTTTATAAAAACCATCTTTAACATGCTAATATGATTTTTCATTCAGAAATTTAGTAAAATATTATTTTTCATAACATTTATTAAAGAAATTTAACAAGATCATATTATAAACAAAACAATCATTTGAATACATATTTAACTAAAGAATGACCATCCTTAAATGCTTTCAAAATAATTTCAAGAATCACATCAAAGCAGTTAGAGAAAAAGTTGCTTAAAACAATTTAGAGAACAAAATTATCTAAAAATTTACTTGCTTACCTGTCTCACGTTAGCTTTTCGAATCTACCTTTTCTTTGCCCTTACCTACATGAGAATGACATAACATTCATATATTTTTTTTGCTTTCATTCAATTTAATTTTTCAATCCATTTTCATTAAAATATATGATCCATTTGAATTTTCAAGTCAAAATGCACAAATAACACATATTTGTGCATTACATCGGCCATTACACAATATGTTTAATCCCATAAGTAGGATAATCATTCAATTACTTAATAATCATTCAATAATCATCATTTAAAGGTTCATTACCTTCCATATACCATATTTCACTTATTTTTTTAAAAAAATTATACATCGGTGTTCATTTTAAGCACTCGTTATTACCTTAATCCTCATAAATTAACCTTAAAATTTGAGATTATCCTTATGTATCTAAACATCAATATAATCATGTAATTTATCATATTTTCATGTATTTCTTCATTTAATCAATTTACATAAGTTATTTACCACTTATTCATGTTCAACCTTCCACATATACCCATTTCATAACATATATATGATGCATTTCATAAAGTTTTCCAAATTAGCAACTTAGTCCCTAATTTAGTATGATTAACATTCTTAATTAAAACTTTATTTAGGGTATTTTTATGAAATTTTAATCCACCAATCATAGGATTCCAAAACAATAACTTTGGAACTCATTTTTTATACTTTCAACATATCTTTCGGTACTTAAACCAAAATAGATTTATGATCCCTAATTTTCAGCGACTAATAGAACTTTTCCTAATCCAAATCTAGGGTATTAACACATATTTAACATCCATAATTTAATTCCTTTCAAAATAGTAACTTCCGTGTACATGCTGGGTATCCTTTTCACCCCATTTTGAATGTTCCTACACAAGCCCTACAATTCCAGATTTAAGGCAAACTTAATCAATCCATTTTAGGCATTCAAAGTACCTTAGATTTAGAGTAATTTACCCTCTAAGTCATCCATAATTTATTTAGGCAAACTTATGCAACATATATATCACAAAATCATAGAAATCGAGTCATATACGTAACCTTGAATTTCATTCTTTCTAAAATTCATAACTTAGGCTTAAATCAACATATTTATTTCGCTATAGCCTGATTCATAGCCTAATCATGAAATTAGTTCAGAATAGCAACTTAATACATGCATTTGGGATATCTCAAGATAGGTTTCCAACCCATATTCTGTTGGTCCCGAGTTAATGACTATTACCCAAGAGGGGAGGGGTAAATTGGGTATTTAAAATTTTTCAACTTAAACTGAAAAATATACCCCAGTTTAGTTTAGTCCCATTTAGTAAAACAAATGAAAAGCAATGATTATGAAAGCGAAAATGAAAATTAATAGACAAGATTTATAGTAGTTTGAGTAACCTTCTCTATTCTACTATTCCAAGATCACACCCCTTGTAACTTGCGTTCCACTATGTATTCCGCGAATATAACTAGAGCCTCTACTCTCTTTTAAATTCTAACTCTATGGGGCATATATAACCAGAGCCTTTACTCTCTTCTAGATTTCAGCGTTAGGGGGCATATACAACACGTAGCACAAGTAAGTGACGAGCCTCACTCCAGTCACAACGCTACTTTGCTATCACTTGGTTTGAAACACTAAAATCAAACCAAGCATCAAAAACCAAATAACAAACTGAAATGAAAGAAATCTACACTTTATAGGTTGTGTAGGCAAGTTTCAGCTCGAGGAAGAACTTGTAGAAGTGACGAATCAATTGACGTTGAAGCAAACAGCAAGTTGACGCTTGTTCTTCCTTCAAAACATGTATAGATTACTCAATTGTAGAAGAAAGTAGGATATATAACTTAGTAGTTTCTCTTTTCTCTTTTTCTACTCAATCTTGTGTGTTTTCACGTTTGCTTAAGTGTCTATATATACTAGGAGGAGAAATTTGAATGTTAGAGAGTTGGTTGGCACGTGATAAATGTGCCAACGTTCAAATTTTTGAACTTTATGACCTAAATCGCAAGTGGAGTTGACTTTGGATATGACTTCGGCTGTAAGTAGGTCATTCAAGTTCTTCCTCAGGTCGACTTGGCCTTGGATTTGACCCAAGTCGTATGTGGAGTCGACTTCGGGTGCGACTTCGGATTCCTCCAATTTTCAATTCTATTTTTTAGGTCGACTTGAACTGGGACTTGACCCAAGTCACTGCTGAAGTTGACTTCGGTTGCGACTTGACTTTCTTATCTTGCTCAGTGAGCTTAAACTCTTTTGAAATGACTTTGGTCACTTGATTTTCTCTAAATTAAATATTCTTCCTTTGATTTATATCATTTGAAATTCTGAAGGATTAATTTAGCTTGAAACCTTTTGACTCCATGTCTTGAATTCTTAAATTCTTGAGTCTTGGAATGCATGGAAATGTCTAATTGATAGTTCTTGATTTGAATTGATGAATTCATGCATTTTTACTTGCTTTGGACTAGTTTTGATCTTCATTTATTCCAAGTCGAATGTTTGAGTCGACTTAGCCTTCAACTTCGCTCAAGTCTAGCATCAGGTCGATTTGGTCTGCGACTTTGCTATTTAAGTTCTGTGCTACTCGGTTGAAGTCAATGCTGGAGTCTCACCCAAGTCGCATGTGGAGTCGACTTCATGTGCGACTTCGGCAGCTTTTGGTATCCGATTTCAACACTGGATAAAAAACAGGCTTTAAAGTCTGAGCTGGAGTTGATTTAGAGGTCGACTTGACCTGCCATGCTTCATATTTTTTATTTTTATATCCTTAAATATTACACAAAACATGTTAGCAGCTAAAGCTTACTTAAATTAAGTTATTAATCATCAAAACATACATTCTGGGTAGTTTGCTTTTGATTTCAACACTTATTTCCAATAATCTCCCCCTTTTTGATGATTGAAAAAATCAATTTGAGTTTATACCTTTCGATATGTTTTAAAAACATGTCATTTCATCCTATTTTGATATTTTTAGGACAATCATAAGTCATTTATTATACCTATTCCATTTTCAACATTTGCACATGTTATTTTCAAGAATCTCTTAAATCACAAGTTGAATTCATAAAACCATTTTAGACCATAAGTAATCATAGTATGAAATAGAACATAAGTGATCAGAGTATAATACAAACTTTACATAAACAACCTTTTCATAGATATGATCAAAAAATGTTTCATACAAGTTTTAAAAGTAAATAAAACCTATATACAAGCTACCCAACCCAAGAACCTAAAAATTTAAACATAAACTCAACTATTCTCTCCTTTTTTGTTAATAGATCGAATAGGGATTGATTTGGTGAAATTTGGCATATAAGAATGCCGATATGGTATACGGAGATTGGGAAGCAGGGGTAGGTGGGACAGGTTGAACATGGGGTGATGAGTAAATCGATGAGATAGGGCCCAAAGTCGGATCTCTGCGCACAAACCTTGTGACAAATGGATTTAATTCAGGTATCAGTTGATTTCAGTGGCTTCCTGACGCCAAATGATACCGAATTATTCGTAGCTCCCTATCCGTGCAGTCTTGCCTTAAATGCATATCCATTACAACATTGAGGACTCCGGCAATCTGACTAGTCAATCGATCTTCAATCTGCTCTAGGTGCTTGCGAATTGCATTGGCTGAGTGATCCCAAGATGGAGGTTGAGGTGCGAGATTTGGGATTTTTGATCCACGGGGGTGAACAGGATCCATGTGAGACAAGCAAAGCAGGCACCTCGAGAGCGTCCTCAGGTGGAGCAGGTTGCTCCTCTTCTGGTGGCGGGGGCTACTCCCCCTGAACCTGTGCTTCCCGACTCGTCTTGAGCCAGTACGCCCATCCTTTGTTGTATATGTTCTGCTCTAAACTACTCTACATTGATTTTCATCCTTTGAAGCAAAGCCTTATTGATGACATTTGCCGGTTTCGACACCTCAAATGGCTCTCCTTCTATGTCGACCTCAAAATGCTCCATGGTTTTGGTAATCCAAGTCCCCTAGGGTAGAACCCCTTGCGGGTTGTCATTTATGGAGGCCAAGGCTTCTAGAAATAGTCGCATGATATTGACTTTCTCGGTTGGCGACTTTCTAGAGAATTTCCACCTCCCGCGGGTTTAGCTGGTTTCTATCTCCGCCTTTTGGGTAGATGTAGTGGGCAACTAGTAGCCTTAAGACCCATAGCCTCGAGGATAAGTCCATGTAATGCAAGAACTTGATCCAAGGATGATATCTGTTGCTCCTGGTGAGCTGATTATACATTTAGGAGATAAATAGATCTGCAAGCAGCCGTCCATCATCATAAGGGACCTCTAGGATTCGTCCCACCTGCATAATGGCATAATCTAGGTTGTATTCCCCTCGAGTACCCAAAAACATCTCGACCCTTTGATAAAGGTACTGAAGGTCTGATCATCCCATAAATAGTAGAATTCCTAGTCAAATCAGGATAAATCCTGTCATCTGCTTTCAATAGTCTGGTCCATCCTTGGACATCTAGTAGTTCCTCAATTTCAAATTCATAGTTGCTTAGAAACTTGAAATCTATGATCTTAGGAATAAAAACCTTACATTCATAGAAACTTTTGTAGAAGCAACTATGCTGTAGCTCCATCTTGAAATATGTCGTCGGCATTTTCAAGACCTGCCCTTTTATGGCAAGGGTTCCTCTCCTTCTTGTCCTTACATTTGAACTTCTAGGTGTCTAAGTTTTTGCTCCCCTTTTGGCTGTTGTAGATGGAGTCCTAGCCTGAAAACGAACCCGACGGCCAGTGGAAGTTGGCGGCTCTTCCCGGGCATGCTTGGAGGGAGTCCGTTATCTCCTAAGGGCTTCCTCCTCATTTTGAGAGCCAGATGGTCTGGGAACAAGCCTTTGAGATGGTTTAGATACTGCTACATTGGGTAGTCTTGGCTTTGGTGCCATTGAATTTGGTTTGATGAGTTTTTCAAATGGAACTTGAGAGGCAACTAACTGGGATGAGAAATGGAGGATTGAAAGCAGAGAAAGAGAGATGAAATGAAATGTGAGAGAATGATGGACTGTCAGAGATAGAGAGAGCAATGAGATAAAGGGAATTATAGAGAGTCAAAGCTTGGACAAGTAGTTGAGCGGATCAATTTGTGAATGTAGAGAAAAAGGAATTTGTGAAGGATAAAGAGAAACAAAAATGGAGAGAGAAAGGGAGGCCAGAAATTGTGGAGAATGAGGTCAGTAATGGGGCTTGAGCTGGCCGGAGAAAAATAGAGAGAGGGAGAGAGAGAGAGAGAGCAGTAGCGGAGAGAGAAGATGAGCAAGCCGGACAGGAACTGCCAGAGAGGGAGGAGAAAAGAGAGAAGAGGGAGAAAATCGGAGAAGGAAAATTGAGGATTTGGGAGAGAGCCACGGCGCGGGAAAAAGAAATGAGGAGGAAGAGAGAGAAGAAAAGAAAAGAGAGAAAGAAGAAGAAGCCCGACGATCGTGTGTGAAGTCGACTTTGCCCTTGCGGAGTCGGCTTCGCCCCAAAGTAGAGTTGATTTCGCTTGCCTGGAGTCAACTTCATTAGAGTCAATTAGGAACTCCGAAGTCGACTTGGCCTGTCGACTTAGACTTTTCTAAGTCCATTACTCCTATCTAATTATTCCTAATTTAACTTAATCATCCCCATATCATTTCTAATTTTGTAAAATAATTTTTTACTAAAGTTTTGGTGAATATATCAGCAATTTGATCCTTAGTTTTCATATATTCCAAACAAATATCATGATTTTCAACATGTTCATGAATAAAATGATGTCTTATATCTATATGTTTGGTTCTAAAATGCGATACAAGATTTTTTATCAAACAAATTGCACTTGTATTATCACATCTAATTGGAATATCACAATAATCAATACAATAGTATTTTAGTTGTTGTTTCATCCACAGTAGTTGAGCACAACAGCTCCCGACGGCTATATATTGGGCTTCCACCGTAAATAGAGCAACACTAGTTTGTTTTCTTGAATACCATGAAACCAATATGTTTTCAAGAAATTAATATGTTCCACTAGTACTTTTTCTATCTATTTTGTATCCAGCAAAATCCGCATCCGAATAGCCGATTAAATAAAAAGTTGTCTCATTTGGATACCATAGTCCAAGATTAGTGGTATTTGTCAAATATTTAAAAAATTTTTTTACAACCAATAAATGTGATTCTTTAGAATATGATTGAAATCTAGAATACACACAAACACTGAAAAGAATATCCAGTCTATAAGCAGTTAAATATAACAAAGATCGTATCATAGTTCTATATAATTTTTGGTCGATACATTTACCATTTTTATCTGTGTCAATCTTGATTGTTGAACTCATTGGAGTTTTTGCTCCCTTGCTAGTTTGCATTCCAAATTTCTTTAGCATTTTTTTGATATACTTGGACTGATTTATGAATATCCCTTCGGCTTGTTGCTTGATTTGTTATCCAAGGAAGAAATTTAATTCTCCTATCGTTCTCATTTTGAATTCGCTCTACATAATCTTAGAAAATTCTTTGCACAAAGTTTCGTCAGTAGCACCAAATATTATATCATTTACATAAATTTGAACAATTAAAATATTTTTACTCTTATACTCGATGAATAATGTAGTATCAACCTTTCCTCTTTGAAATTCATGATCCATCAAAAATTTATTCAACTTTTCATACCAAGCTCGTGGAGCTTGTTTTAGTTCGTATAATGCCTTGGTTAATTTATAAATATATTTTAATTGATCATTTTTTTTCAAATCTAGGAGGTTGTTCAACATATAATTCTTCATTCAAGTATCTATTAAAAAATGTCATTTTCACATCAATTTGAAACAATTTGAAATCCATGTGAAAAGCAAATGTAAGTAAAATATGTATGGCTTCTAGTCAACCACAGGTGCATATGATTCTTCAAAATCAATCCCTTCTTTTTGGGAATACCCTTTAGCTACTAGTCTAGCTTTATTTCTTATTACAAGTCCACTTTCGTCTAATTTGTTCCTAAATATCCATTTTGTACCAATAATAGTATAATCTTTGGGTCTAGGAATTAAATGTCATATATTATTTCTTTCAAATTGGTTTAGCTTTTTTTGCATTGCAATAACCCAGTTTTCATCATTGAGAGCTTGGTTTATAGTTGTTGGTTCAATTTTTGATACAAAAGCATATTGTCCCCAAATGTTTTGTTTTGACTTTCTAGTCTTTACTCTTTCATAGATATTTCCAATAACTTGCTCAATTGGATTGATATTTTTGAATTTCAAATCAGTTGGAGGTTTCTGAGAACTGTTACCTTCACTTACCCTTTCTTACATAAAATTTTTTGGCTTGGGCTCGGTTTCCTCTTGTTGCTCTTGTTGTTTTGCTTTTGAATTCTTCGATGTATCATCTGCATCACTTAATTCATCCTCCTTTCTCAGAGTTTGGTTAAATTCATAAAAAACAATATATATTGATTCCTCTACTATTTGATTTTTTTATTAAAAATTCTACATACTTTGTTATTTGATAAATAACTAAGGAAAATTGCTTCATCACTTTTGGTATCTAATTTTTCTAAATTTATTTTTCCATTATTTAACACATAACACGTACATCTAAAAGTATAGAAACATGATATGTTTGGTTTTCTGCCTTTTCAGAGTTCATATGGGTCTTTTTCAATATTGCTCTTGTGGTAACTCGATTTAATATATGACAAGCTGTATTTACAGCTTCACTCTAAAATTTTTTGGACAATTTACTCTCATTTAGCATAGTTCTAGCCATTTCTTGTATTGTCTGATTTTTCCTTTCAACAACTCTATTTTATTGAGGAGTTCTTAGTACAGAAAATATATGGTGAATTACTTTTTCGTTACAGAATTCTATGAATAGTTTATTTTCAAATTCACCACCATGATCACTTTTGATTAAAATAATTAAACTTTGTTTTTCATTTTGCACCAAATTTAAAAAGGTAACAAACATAGAAAATATTTCATCCTTGCTAGCTAAGAGTATAATCTAAGTAAATTTTGAAAAATCATCAACAATTACAAACACATACTTTTTTCCACCAATAGTTAAAATGTCCAGTGGTCCATAAAAATTCATATGCAGTAGTTTGAGTGGTCTAGTTGTCGAATTTTTTTTGGTGGAAAATGACATTTTGGGTTGTTTAGATAATTGACAAGTCTTGCAAATCTTATCCTTGTCATATTTAAACTTTGGTAACCTTTGTACTAGACTCTTTTTCCATGATGTTTTAATATTTAGCATATTTATATGTCCAAGCCTTGTTTGCCATATCCATGGATCATTTTCTATGGCTATTAGACATTTTTGCTCAAGTTCATTTAAGCAAACCAAATATACAGTTTCATATCTTTTGCCTCTAAATAATATGTGATCATCATCAAATACATTGCAAATAGAGAATTCAAATACAACTTTATATTATTTATCACATAATTAACTAATACTTATTGGGTTGTGTTTGAGTCCTTCAACAAATAGTACATCCTCAATACATGTATTTGAAACTCCATAAACATTTTCTTTATATTTTATTTTACCTTTTTCATTATTTGTAAAAGCAACTGTTCCTTCGTTGCATGGGTTGATCTTATGGAACAATCCTTTTTTCCTATCGTATGTCTTGAATAGCCACTATCCATAAACCATATGTTATTGGCCTTAGCTCTAAGACAAATCTGCAAAAATCAAGTCAAGTGGAGCTCATCTTTTTGGTACCCATTTTATGGGTCCATTTGGGTTAGTTGTCCATTGAAAATTATATTGATCTTCCTTTAAAATTACAAATCCAATGCTTTTGGGCATCTAAACCAGTTTTGCATCAAGGTTTTGTAATTTTCTCAATTTGCATTGATAAACCTTGTGCCCCAATTTGTTGCAAAAATTATAAGCTCTTGGTAGTCTAGGAGTGGGAATCCATTTGGCAATTAGTTCCCTAGTTGGTCTTTTGGTCTAATCCAAATAATTTATTCTAGGTTTATCATAAATGAGTTTAGTTTTATTTCTTGGAGCATTAGATTTTGATAACTCATAAAAATACGAGTTATTATGGCTCATTTTAGACTATATTTGTGCATTAGTCTAAGAAATTAGGTTTAGTTTGCATCTATTTAGCTAAATTTTCACTCACTTTGTATTTTAGGAGCATTATTTAGTTTTTATGCATTTTTAGCATAAATTAGGCCTTTTTAGTCAATTTATTTAATTTATGTAATTTTAGCAGGAAGGATGGGTGAATTACAAGCAATGCGGGCGAAGCGGATGCAAATCAGAACCAAGTCACGAGGTAGGTGAATGGTGTCCAGGCGCCGACCTACATGCCCTTGCTAGAACTCCAATACAATCCAGCAACCAGTAGCTTCTAGGGAGTTGGTGCCTAGGCGCCAAGGCATGAAGTCCTAGGGTTTCTAGAAAGGTTTTTAAGTTACCCAGCACAAAGGGAGTTGGTGCCCAAGAGCCCCTATGCATCCATACATGTGTGGATTTCTGCACATGTGCTATACAAGCTACCCATTATAAATAAAAACTTAGGGTTGCGTGCAAGGAAGTTTCGGAGGCCATAGATAGAGACAGAGAGAACATTGTGGCTGCTATGGAGAAAAGGGAGAAAAATGAAAGCTTCAAGGAAGGAGAGAAGAGCAAGTGGAGATCCAAGATATCACTGCAGATCCATTGAGTTTTATCAACTCTTCTCCTCTGTCTCTTCCTATTTTGTTATTTTCCTTTCTTGGGATGATTGTAACTTGATTTTAATGAGGATTGAAGTCATGCTTATGGGCTGAACCTTTCTATGGTGGGAGATGTGTAGGATTTGAACTAATAGTCTATGTTATTTGATTTTTTTATGCTTGAATGGTTAATACAGTTGTGCTATGACTTGTGTCGCTCGAGATTACCCTTATATGTCATGCTTAATGCATTTACAAGCTTTGCAACCTTATAGATTGATTGAATATTCAGATTCATACTTGGAAAAGTGGGATTTGAATAAGATCCATATATGAGGCACAAGTTTTTTAGCTCTTGTTTGTGTTGGATGTTAATATGGATAGGAATATACCTATTAACCCTATGTAATCTTGATTAGGTTATGTGATTATCAATCTTGCTTTATTTGTGTGCATGGGAACATAGCACATAACTAAAACTTGGTTAGGTTTGTATATGTTGGAAGACATGAATATTAATGAACCTAGATTAGTAATTTCTGCACAACTACTTAAATAGGACCAAATAATATAACTATCATTCAATGACTTCATATTCCCACCTATCTTAATCATCTCAAGGCAATCTTAGCAATATCCACCCTACCTTGGTCATTTACTACTTTTTTAGTTTAGTTTAATTTAATTCTTTAAAAATAAACTCTCATTACTTTACCAATTCATTAGATAATTTAGATTTAAAGTGCTAATTCGTTTAACACAATCTTCGTGGAAACGATACTCTACTCAATCTCTATTACTTGACACGACAGTATACTTGCGTAAATAGCGAGTTTTTAATTGACATATACACAACTAGTCAAATTTTAGCATCGTTGCCGAGGATTGATTTAAACTTGGTACCTAACAATTTCAGTTGTCTTCTGTGAATGTTTATATGTTAGACATATTTTTTTTCTTTCTTTACTTTTGATAAAATTTTATTTCAGGGATCTTTGTATTGCAATTTTCAATGGCTTCAAATGCTTACCATTAGCCAAATGCAGAATTTTCAACACCAAGTACAATGGGTTTTCATGAGTATGATCATGCATGGGCACCTCCAGCTCGATTTGCAGATTTTGACAATCAAATGCAAGATATGAACAATTTTAATTCAACTTACTACGATTTGTGTGGAGCCGAAGGACATTTGTCAACTCAATGCATATATTACTCAGCAACTGTGGGATATCTTGATCATTCTAATGATGCATAGGATAACTATGGAGATCCGCAATTAGAAAATATGATGCAAATAGAATTTTAAGCATATCAAGAAGGGGAGTCATCACCACCTGAAAGCAATTCATGAAGAGTCAAATGCAGTTTAATGAGAACATGCAGAAACAGGTGGAGCAATTGGCTACTGCACTCCAATGCCGACATCAAGAAGCGTCTTTCGGCCATATTGAAGAAATTTCAGCAGAAGATGAGTTGGAACAGGGCTATGAAGTCACTCCGAGTACTAATGTAGATATATCAATAGATGTGATAGAACAACTTATACCTTAGCATGTTCTTGAACAAGTGGCCAAGCCAATGGAAAGCCAGAAAGTTGAAGAAGAAATTGATGAAGAAATAGAGGTTGATATAGTGGAGAAACTTGGAAATTATCATATCAACACTCTTCTAATTTATCTTCCTGAAATTCAGGTGCAACAAGACTTAATCAATTAATGCAAAGCCTTGGAAAGCAACATCTTGAAGCCATTATTTGTTCGAGACCTTGAAAACATTTTCTGTAATCTCTATGAAATTCAAGAAAAGAGGCTAACTAATCCATTTGAAGAGGCTAAGAAGAGAGCTGAACTTCCAGTGCACAATTTGCATGGAAGGAAGTTCGATAGAGCGGGAATTGGCTAATCATAGTAGAATGTTGGGCTAAAGGCGATAAATTTAGCATTGAATGGGAAGCAACCCATTACACTTTTGGATTTTTGATTCAAGAATAAAGTAGTCATCTCCCAAGAAGAGGAAGGACAGGATTATTTTGCTTAAATATGGATTTTCAATCCATTTTGAAGTCGATAAATGATCGAAGCAAGGAGTTTCAAGTTTATATTCGTCATTCAAGACAAGACAATGCAGTTGGAGTGAGGTTTCAGCCTCAATTTTTGGTGCCCGACACTAAGTTTTTGCAAAAGAATATGTTGCAACAAGTTGGAATTAGAGAATTGGCGCTCCGGCGCTATGATCCGGTGCCCTGGCGCCATATTTTTCAAGAAAATAACATGTTGCAACTTTTGAGTCAGCAAGTCGGAGCCTAGGCCTTGATTTTTGGCGCCTTAGCGCCACCACCTTGACAGCATAAAAAAACAGCAAATACGAGTTTCTAGCATGCCAATTTCAATTGGCCATAACTTTTGAAATCGGAGGAGTTACAGGAGCTACCACATATCAACGGAAAGCATTTTTCGAGCCCGTTGAGATGAAAACCATGATGTACTTAGTTGATATCATTTTCAATATCAAAATTCTTCATCTTTGCATATTTTGGGTCGTTGAAGTTCTACGTAATTTGTTTTACTGCTTTTAGTGAATCACCAATTTTATTACTTTAAATAAAAGGTGTGCAAGTGGGTGATTTATATTTCTCATATATTTGTGGGCACGAGGATGTGTTGCTTGTAGATAAATTCTTTATTTAAGTTGTTTTATTATTTTATTTGGGTTAAGAGTTCAAGGTAGTGGAGGAGGACTTTATGGACTACACTTGTCGTATCGATAATATGTCTTGAAACTTGAGATGAATTGCCTAAAAAGCGCTTCTATAGAATATATTCGGGACGTCACTCGCAACCGCTCCCAACCAATGTGAGGCTGACCAACTTGGAGAATCTAATTGCAACCCAAGCTCAGTTTCTGCAGTTGTCCAATCGGGCTATGGAGACGCAATTTTGAAGACTCATGGAGGATTGACACATCGATATGACGACATTAACACCATTCCTATCGACACCTCCTGAGTTTCGATCGTGTTTCGGTCAGTCCTCACAGTAGCCAGGTGAAGAGAATGAGCACGATGAAGATGATCCTCCGCATCAGGCACCTAGGGGAGTTCCTGTCCTTTCCATTTTGTTTTACTTTTGTATTTATTTATCAGTTTATGATCATGTAAGTTCATATAGTTGCATGCATTGAGGACAATGCATCCCTCAAGTTTGGGGGGTGTATAATTCCTTTCGGTGTGTTTTGATTCATATCTTATATACATGTGTTAGATTACATATCCTGTCAAATTTTTTCTTTGAAAATTATACTATTTCAATCCATTTTGATGAAATATGTGCAAGGTCGAGAAAAATTTTAACTTAAAATCGATTTCATGAAAAAATGAAAATTCAGGCTAAGGAATACGTGTAAGGAAATTTGCAAGTAACATATGAATGAATTGGACTAAATCTCATAATACATTGTTATAATTCAATTTTATGCTAATATTTTCAACTGAAATGATAAGAATTGAGTTAAACAAATGTGAACCACGTGCTTTAAGGAAATTAATGGTCTCAGAAATGGTAATACTTCATAAAAATTTTCTTGCATGTTCAGTATTCCTACCAAGTTATCAGGACAATAAAATGGGATAATTGACCTAAGCTGAGTAACCGGGACTTGACATCAACAAATGTCAAGGTTCGCATAAAAAAAGGAAAATCACAGTAAGAATGCTTTAAAAAGAAAACTTTTCCTAGATACCCTGAAATATGGCAAGGGGAGCCCAACAAGAAGAAAAAAATCTCCGGACATCTTGAAATATGATGAAGAGAGTTTTGCAATAACTTTGAGGGGAAAAGAATGTGCAGTTGGACAAAATTGAATCCAATGAATGATTATCATGTTCTTTGACTAGTTAGTTCGGCTTAAACCTTGGTTCACCTGTTTGGATTATTTTCTAACCAATTTCTTTTGATCAAGAGAAAGATTAGCATGATGAATTATTACTTTGAACTAGAAATACGGTCATCTACATGTAACTTGGTTTACAAATGATAAATGAAAATGCATGTCCTGTTTTGAGAATGGATGATTTTTCAAGTTTACATTATGCTTGATATTGTTAACTAGAGAAATGGATTGATAGAAGCATAATGGAAAGCAGGTTGAGTTGACGGAGTCCAAATTCATTCATTTATTCATTCATTGTATTTGCACGTGTTGCTCAAAGACTAGCAATATTTAAGTTTGGGGGTATGATAACTCGTAAAAATATGAGTTATTATGGCCCATTTTAGACTATATTTGTGCATTAGTCCAAGAGATTAGGTTTAGTTTGCATCCGTTTAGCTAAATTTTCACTCACTTTGCATTTTAGGAGCATTATTTAATTTTTATGCATTTTTAGCATAAATTAGGTATTTTTAGTCTATTTATTTAATTTATGTAATTTTTGCAAGAAAGATGGGCGAATCACAAGCAATGCGGGCGAAGCGGATGCAAATCAGAACCAAGTCACGAGGTAGGTGAATGGTGTCCAGGTGCCAACCTACATGCCCTTGCTAGAACTCCAACACAATTCAGTAACTAGTAGCTTCCAGGAAGTTAGCGCCTAGGCGCTAGATTGGGGCACCTAGTCGCCAAGGCATGAAGTCCTAAAGTATTTAGAAAGGTTTTCAAGTTACCTAGCACACAAGGAGTTGGCGCCCAAGCACCACTACGCATTCGTATGGTATGGATTTCTGTACATGTGCTGCGCAAGCTACCTATTATAAATAGAAACCTAGGGCTGCATGTAAGAGAGTTCCGAAAGCCATAGATAAAGACAAAGAGAAGTTTGTGGCTATTGTAGAGAAAAGTGAGGAACACAAAAGCTTCAAGGAAGGAGAGAAGAGCAAGTGGAGATCCAAGATATCACTGCAGATTCAATTAGTTTCATCTCCTCTCCTCATCTATCTCTTCCTATTTTATTATTCTCCTTTCTTAGAATGATTATAACTTGATTTTAATGAGGATTGAAGTCATGCTTATGGGCTGAACCTTTCTATGGTGGGAGATATGTAGGATTTGAACTAATAGTCTATGTTATTTAATTTTTTTATGCTTGAATGGTTAATACAGTTGTGCTATGACTTGTGTCGCTCGAGATTACCCTTATATGTCATGCTTAATGCATTTACAAGCTTTGCAACCTTATAGATTGATTGAATATTCAGATTCATACTTGGAAAAGTGGGATTTGAATAAGATCCATATATGAGGCACAGGTTTTTCAGCTCTTGTTTGTGTTGGATGTTAATATGGATAGGAATATACCTATTAACCCTATGTAATCTTGATTAGGTTATGTGATTATCAATCTTGCTTTATTTGTGTGCATGGGAACATAGCACATAACTAAAACTTGGTTAGGTTTGTATATGTTGGAAGACATGAATATTAATGAACCTAGATTAGTAATTTCTGCACAACTACTTAAATGGGACCAAATAATATAACTATCATTCAATGACTTCATATTCCCACCTATCTTAATCATCTCGAGGCAATCTTGGCAATATCCACCCTACCTTGGTCATTTATTGCTTTCTCAGTTTAGTTTAATTTAATTTTTTAAAAACAAACTCTCATTACTTTATCAATTCACTAGACAATTTAGATTTAAGGTGCTAATCTGGTTAACACAATCCTCATGGAAACAATACTCTACTTACTCTTTATTACTTGGCACGACACGTATATTTACTTAAATAGCGAGCATTTTAATTGACATATACACAACTCATTAAGTTTTTAGCGTTGTTGCTGGGGATTGGTTTGAGCTTAGTACCTGACAATTTCAGTTGTCTTCTGTGAATGTGTAAATATTATACATATTTTTTTTCTTTCTTTACTTTTGATAAAATTTTATTTTAGGGATTTTTGTATTGCAATTTTCAATGACTTCAAATGCTTATCATTGGCCAAATGTAGAATTTTCAACACCAAGTACAATGGGTTTTCATGAGTAGGACAATACATGGGCACCTCCAGCTCAATTTGCAAATTTTGACAATCAAATGTAGGATATGAACAATTTATAAATTTATTTCCTCATACAATGAATCATAGGCTTGTTGAAGTTCTACTAATTCAGCACGTTTGATACATTCGTTTATAGAAGAAAAATTGAAAAAGATTTTTGTTTGGAGGTTACCTCTTGACTACTTGTGCAGTTTGTTGAAGTAGCTTGATCCTCCAAGATTTCTGTTGCTGCAAGACATTTGTTGGAATTTTCCATGCAACAAATTCTTGCGGCAATCTGCTTCACACTCTTCACTTGAAGAGCTGCATGTCCTAATTCTTCTTCGTTTACGTACACGTCTCTTCCTTTGATTCTTTGGAATTTTCTGTTGTCACTTCGATCTTTTTTTTGCTCCTTTGCTTTAGTCTCCTCGGGCATTGAGCATTGGGCTTACATATGCCCTGAACTGCCACACCAGTAATATTTTGTTATTTCTTTATTTTTCTCTTTAGAATTTCTTTCTTTAATTTTTTTGAAATTTCTTCCTTTTCTTACAAATTTTCTGAATTATTTTTTAAGCAAAGTGATTTTATCGTCGTTTTGTGACGACGAGGTAATGTCTCCGAATCTTGTGCGGCTTTCAAGGTGATGACTCTTTTGCCTTTGTGGTGATCTTCATTTCTTTTCTTAATTAGCTCATGTAACATTAATGAGCTAATAAGATCTTTTAACTTCAATGTGTTTAGGTCATTGGCTTCTTCTATTGTAGTAATCTTTGGAGTCTATGATTCAGGTAACGCCCTTAAAATTTTTATTACCTGCTCAGATTCAGAAATTGTCTTTTCTAGCCCTAATTAAAAATCTATCAAACATTTCAGAAATATTTTTTGTTTTTAATATTTTAAAACTTTCCAATTCTCCAATCAAAATATTTTTTCTTGTCCTTTGGACTTAAGAAGTTCCTTCATAGATAGATGTAATGTATCTCATATCTCTTTGGCAGTCAAACAAGAGGATACTCTATTATATTCAGAGGCAGTAAGAGCACAAAATAATGAATTCATAGCCTTAGCGTTGCTCTTAACAAGTTTTACTTCCTTATTGGTCCATTTGGAAGCTCTTTCATTAGTAGGCAAGGTCACACCATCTTGGATTGCAATCCAAGAGTCCATATCTGTAGCCATGATAAGTTTTTCATACGTAACTTTCAATAGCCAAAATTATTTTCATCAAACAATGATGGTCTAGTAAAAGATTGGCCTTCGGCAAATGCAAGAACGGAAGTAGATTGGGATGCCATATCAAAAGATCTCTTTAGTGAAACTCAAATACCTACTCTAATACTATTTGTTGGTCCCGAGTTGATGGCCTTTACTCAAGAGAGGAGGGTGAATTGGGTATTTAAAATTTTTCAACTTAAACTGAAAACTTTACTGCGGTTTAGTTTATTCCCCTTTAGTAAAACAAATAGAAAGTAATGATTATGAAAGTGAAAATGAAAATAATAGACAAGATTTATAGTAGTTCGGGCAACCTTTCATACTCCACTCTTCCAAGCTCACACCCCTTGTGACTTAGATTCCACTATGTATTCAACAAATACAATTAGAGTCTCCGCTTTATTCTAGATTCTAGCTTTAGAGGGCATATACAACCAGAGCCTTCTTTCTATTCTTGATTCTAGCTCTATGGGGCATAAACAACATGTAGCACAAGTAGGTGACGAGTCCAACTCCAGTCACAATGCTACTTTGCTATCACTTGGTTTGAAATTTGAAAATCAAACCAAGCATCAAAACCAAATAACAAACTGAAATGAAAGAAATCTACACTTTATAGGTTATGTAGGCAAGTTTCAATTCAAGGAAGAATTCATAGAAGTGACGAATCAATTGATGTTGAAGCAAACTGCAAGTTGATGCTCATTCTTCCTTCAAAACATGTATAGATCACTCAATTTTAGAAGAAAGTGGGATATAGAACTTATTACCTTCTCTTTCCTCTTTTTCTGCTCAATCTTGTGTGTTTTCATGTTTGCTTGAGTGTCTGTATATAATGGGAGGAGAGATTTGAACGTTCGAGAGTTGGTTGGCACGTAATAAATGTGCCAACATTCAAATTTTCGAACGTTACAACCCAAGTCGTAGGTGGAGTTAACTTTGGGTGCGACTTCGACTGTAAGAAATTATTCAAGTTATTCCTCAGGTTAAGTTGGCCTTGGACTTGACCCAAGTCGCATGTGGAGTCGACTTCGGGTGCGACTTCGGATTCCTCCAATTTTCAAGTCTATCTTTTAAGTCGACTTGGACTGAGACTTGACCCAAGTCATTGCTAAAGTTGACTTCGGTTGCGACTTGACTTTCTTATCTTGCCAAGTGAGCTTAAACTCTTTTGAAATGACTTTGGTCACTTTATTTTCTTCAAATTAAATATTCTTTCTTTGATTTGTATCATTTGAAATTCTGTAGGGTTAATTTAGCTTGAAACTTTTTGACTCCATGTCTTGAATTCTTGAGTCTTGGAATGCACAAAAATGTCCAATTGATAGTCCTTGATTTGAATTGATGAATCCATTCATTTTTACTTGATTTGGACTAGTTTTGATCTTCGTTTGTTCCAAGTTGAATATTTGAGTCGACTTAGCCTTCAATTTCACTCAAGTCTAGCATTAGGTCAATTTGGTTTGCAACTTTGCTCTTCAAGTTCTATGCTGCTCAGTTGAAGTTAATGCTGGAGTCGACTTGGCTTGCGACTTCACCCAAGTCACATGTGGAGTCGACTTCATATGCGACTTCAGCAGACCAATTTCAACGCTGGACAAAAAATATGCTTTATATTTTTCATTTTTATATCCTTAAACATTATACAAAATATGTTAGTAACTAAAACTTACTCAAATTGAGTTGTTAATCATCAAAATATACATTTTAGGTATTTTACTTTTTTTTTCAACACTTGTTTCCAACATATCCCACTTTAATTTTCATTTTAACTTCTTAAATCATCAAGATTCGTCAATACTATCTAAGATTTATTTAGTTTTCAAATAAATGGCATTATAAATCATCATTCAAGGTTCCCTCATGAATCATATTCATATCCAAAAGCTTAGAGTAGAAAACTTAGAATAAAGGGATCTAACACATCATATGTACTTGGTTGTTGCAAACTTTGACCCTAATCAAATCAAGCTTAATTTTCCTTTCTTTCTTTCTCCTTCTTTCTTCTCCCTTTTCTTTCCTCCTTGTTGGGGTTTCTTGGGCATGCAAGGCTACTGGAGTTTAGGTATGTTTGGCTCTTTGAAAATTTTCTCTAACTCCTCATACATGTGATCGTCCACCCCTTCTTATGAGCTGGAATGTTTCCAGCTTTGTGGGCCTCGTTTTGGACATGTTTAGAGGGTATGTTAATGCACATTTATCCCTTGTTGTGCTATCCAATTTGTAGCAAAAAATTACATTTTAGACAGATTTTTAAATGGCAAGATCTGCTCAAAATCCATCTACCTAGCTATCTACTTGTGCAGGTCCCTATGCTGCTTCCCTTTTAAATTTTTTTCCACACCTTTGCAACTTTAAATTAATGTGTATTTACTTACCCTAGCCATTAGCTAATTTATATATTCATTTAGCATAAAAAAATCACAAAAATAAGCAAACATGGTCACTTAGACGTCCTTTATGCATGCTCCCTTGTTGTCTACTATTTGCTCCATCAATGAGTTGTTAATCATGTCAATTTTTACTAGATTTTTCCACATGATTTGATGACCATTTATGTACCCTTGCATGCTAGCTACTTAAGTATATATTATATATGTAAAGAAATTGTAAAAGTCCAAGTGATGGGCTAGTTTGGACGTTCCATATGTGCCACATATATGCTATGCTCCTTTAAGCTCCTCCTTAGCTTCTTAAAATCCAACAAATATTCCATGGATTTTCCACACATATTAATGCACAAAATACCCTACATTTTACCTACATTTGACACATATTTGGAGCCATTAAAAATGCATTTAGTCCATGCACTATTTGCCTTAAATGCATGGTACTTTGTGGTGCAAAAGTCAAATGCGTGTACCTTTTTCTATTCAAGCTTTTTTCCATCATAATTTGCTTAATCTAAACCTTCCAAAATGTTAATCTCATGATTTTATATAACCGTTTCAAATTTTATCTCAATCCAACTTTTCTAACTCAGGTTATAGCCACTTGAAGTTAAGGGTTGAATTTTGAATATAAACAATTAATTATCACACTAATTTCATTAGAATTTTTATTATCTAATGCTCCCATAAGGTTAAGCCCATCATTACCTACTTACCTGTGAAATTTTATTTCAATCTGCCTTATAGGCGTTAAGTTATGAATTTTCTAGTATTTTTTATTTAACTTGATAATTAACATTTTAATTCTCATAAATCAAAACATTTTTAATTTAAGATAATTATTCATGATATATTAATAAGTTTCAATTACTATTAAACTACTTTAATCCTATTAACCCATATCAGCTTATGATGATTACTTGAATCATTATTTTTAATCCTCGGCCCTAATTGCAATAATTTACCAAAATCACAAAATCATCCAAAATTCAATTAAATCACATATAAATCACATTTATATATCCAATGCATACAATTGAGTCCTACATAGGTTGGGGTCTCATAGCTGATTGATTATATGCTATTACAGTTATTAGTCTTGTTTTATTAACATATAACGAAAAGGTCATTTCACTTCAAAAAAATAAGTGGTTAAAAGATTCCCAAGCATGAACTCATAAAATTCCTTGATGCAAGATGCTCTTTAGGACTTAAACAACAATGATGGAGTGTTTGATGTGGCTAAGTTTCTTGAGGATAGCCCCACTTTGGGAATTAGATAGTTACAAATGGTATGGGATAATTGCTTGTATGACATTGATGTTTCACCATCTTGACCTTTGAAAAGGTAGAAGAAGATAGCCATGTGATCATCCAATCCAAATTTTATCAAATTTGAGATAGAAATATCATCGATAAGATACAGAATCATTTATTTGAAAGAATGCCAACAATTGTCACCTTCTCAGTAAATCAAAATTAGGTATTTCTTGTACTTTTCTGGAGAATTAATTATGGTATAGTATCTTGCTTACCATATTGTAGACATTATAGAAGGGATAGTCTTGTTAAACATGTTCTTTATTTAATTTTTATCAAAGTAAAGGGAGTAATTTCCAATTGCCTAAGAGAATTGTCATACAACTATGAGACCACTTCACATTTTTGAATTATTGTAGAGACAATACTTGGAGTGACTCAATTTCCATTCTCACTGGAACCAAACATTTTCCAGAGATATCTCTTAGAAGCAGTCTGCCTTCTCAAGACAGCGAGTATAAGATCTTTAAGGTTAGAACCTTCAAAATGGCAGTAAGATGGGTTAATAATGAGGGATAAAAATAGGATATAATCCTCAGTGATTCTGAATTCTTTAAAAGAATGAATTAATCCATTATTATTTAGATTTTGCACATGATATGCATCCATTAACCTTATTCGAGAAGGTATTCTGAGAAGACACAAAGGTTACTATCAGATTTTAGGAGCATTCAATTGAACATGTTCTATAATTAGATAGATGAAAAACTTGCCAACATTCTTTTCCATAATGAATTTGAAGACATGCTTGTCCAAGTATAAAGGTTGGATGAAAAAAACCAATCAAAATTGGTGAAATTTATCCATCACATCTAGATATGACATTGATTAGTGGACTTTAATCATCAATTATTTGAAGCATGATATCTTGCGAAAAGATCCTAATCTAAGAAAGGAGTGCAAATGCCAACTATTCACTATATTGTGTTTTAAGATGTGCTACATGGCATAACCTTTAAAGATTATGACTTCATTGCATTAGTGGCAATGAAATTCATCAAATCCTATAAGAAACACATTTCAACAAATAGACGTCAATCTGGATGACACCTTTTTCACAAAATTGGGATACTAGGTTATTAATAGCTTAGAATGGTCCAAGATTCTACCTAGTTCATTAAAATTTATGACTAGTGCCAATTATATGACGACATCCATCATTTGCTAGCTTTTGAACTATTATCATCATCAATATTATGGCAATTTACATAGTGGGGATTTGACATAGTTAAACTTATTGTGAAATTAATAGCAAATCGAGCATAATCCATATTTTGATGATTAACAACTCAAATTTGAGAATTTCCAAGGCACTAAATAGTGTATAAGATGTTTCAAGTTTTAGAATCTTCAAATTCAAAGCATGACAAGTCAAGTCGCAAGCCAAGTTGGCTCAAGTATTGAATTAGGTCAAGTCGATACTTAAGTTGACTCTAGCATAGACTTCAACAACTAATTTTTGAATATCACTGAAATTGTGGACTCATGAGCAAACAAAGTCGCACTCGAAGTAGATTTCAAATGCGACTTGGGTCAAGTTATAAACGAAGTTGACTTCGCCAGTGACTTGGATGAGATTCATGATTCTGATGCTAAACTTGATGAAGTTAAGTTGCAACTCAAGTTAACTTTGAAATGTGACTTAGGTGAAGTTCCAATTGAAGTCGACTCAATCATGCGATTTGAGTCAAGGTGCAACTTAAGTCAACCCAAACATCTGACTTGAGAATAAGGAAGTTCGAAATAAGAAGATTCAAGTTCAAGAATAACAAGAATGACTCAAACATCCTTTCCTTGCTACAATCTAACAAACCAAGTCATAAGGTTATCGATAAAGTTTTCAAAGATAATGATCAAGTGCATGATGAAAAGGAACAAAGGTCTATTTGCAAAAGGTATTTGAAGCTATAATACAAGGAAATAAAGGGCATATATGTCAAGAAACTAAGCTTGTGAAGTATTAAAGTTCCAATGAGCATAATGAAGTATGAAGTTGCAACCTAAGTCGACTTTACCTGCAACTTTGGTCAAGTCCTAGACCAAGTGAACCTCAAATAGAACTTGAAACTTGAAGACTGAAGTGCTGAAGATCGAAGTACCAACTCAAGTTAACTCTATTCTATAACTTAGGTGAAGCTACATCCGAAGTCAACCCTGAGTGCAACTTGAATCGTAATGATAAGAAAATTCGAACGTTGGCCCATTAAATATGTGCCACCTATCTCGTAACGTTCAAATTTATTTCCTCTCTCTTTAAGACTCATCAAATGGAGTATATAGAGTTAGCTAGAGCATTGATTAAGCTTATACTTTCTAACTTACAAGTATTTAAGTGATCATTTAAGTGCTCTAAAAGAAGAACGATGCTATTCATTATAAGTGTTGAAGCGATCTCTCTCAAATTCACTCTACTTGTTCTTCCTTATGCTGAAACTTCCTCTACACCATTTATAAAGTGTAAACTATTTATTTTATTCACTCTTTTGTGATTCTACTTGATTTGGTATTAGAAACCAAGATCAAGTGAGAATAAGTAGTATGGTTCACACTCACCATCTACTTATGTGAAAATTGTAAAATCTCCTTATAGCTAGAATCGAAAAGAGAGTAAGGACTCTAGTTGTAATCTCATTAATATAGTGGAACTCACACCACAAAAGTATGCTCTTGAAGGAGCAGAGTAGGGAGAGTTATCATAAACCATTATAATCTCGTGTGTCCTTTTTTTGCTCTATTTACATTTCACTTCTCTACATTTTTATTCAAGGGGATCTAATTTACAAGAGGTTAAGTTTAATACACCAAAAGAAATCTAAAAGAACCAAATTCAACCCCTCCCCTCTTAGGTTTTGTCACAAACTCGGATCCAACAAGTGGTATTAGAGCAAATCTTTGAGTTTATACCAAAGCGATCTTATATAAATGGTATCCCAATCAACTTCCACCATGTCTTTTGCTAAGGGCTAGTCTTTCACTTGATAGCAGTGACTTCGGTTATTGGAAGTTGAGAATGAAACAATTCATTATAACAATAGATATTAATTCTTGGATTGCTATCCAAGATGGTGTTGCATTACCTAAATATGAGAAAGCCTCTAAATAAACTGAAGTGGAAGTCAAAATAGTAACGAGCAACGATAAGGCAATGAACTTATTATTCTGTGCCTTAACTGTAGCTGAGTATGATAAGGTATCTTTTTGTTTAACAATAAAAAAAATATGAGATACTCTAACCACAATATATAAGGACACGTCTCAGGTCCAAGGGACGAGAATAAATATTTTGATTGGAAAATTGGAAAGTTTCAAAATAGTTACTAAAAATATTTTTGAAATATTTGCTAGATTTTCAAAAATGACTGACGCATTAACAGGTATTGGAAAAATAACATCTGAATCTGAATAAGTCATGAAGATCCTAAGAGCTCTACCAAAATCTTAGACCTCTAAGATCACAATTATTGAAAAGGCAAAGGATTTAAACACATTAAAGCTAGAAGATCTCATCAACTCACTTATGTCCCATGAGCTGATAAAGAAGAGGAATGAGGAATATCTTAAAGGAAAGAAAGCCATTGCATTAAAAACCATACAAAGTCTAGATGAATCCATTTCTTCCTCTCAAAATGAAGATAAGGAGATTATACCTTTCACAATAAAGCTTAGAAGATTTATGAGAAAAGAAAAAAATTCCGACTCGAAAGTGTTTAAGGAGAAAATTAGAAGAAGGAAATAACTAAATACTTTAGCTTTGGTGGAATAGGATATATGCAAGTTTAATATCCTATACTAGAAAAAATAAATCAAAAGAAAAGCAAGACTAGAAAGTAAGGAGCAGTTTAAGAAGGTTTTCAAATGAAGAACATGAAGCTTCTTGTTTTGAACTTGAATCTCTTACTGAGGGCAGAGGAATGTATGTAAATGAGGATTCTTCCACGATCAACAACTCTTCAAATGAAGAACATAAAGCTGCAAACTATGCCAGGATATGTCGTACAACAAGAATTGAGAAAGAAAACACTTTAAATTGCCTCACAACATCTGAACTAGTAGAAGGTTTAATTGTCTCAACTGATTGCATAAGCAATGAGGAGGTAACCTCTATTTCTAAATTTATTTACTTCCCCACTCATGATTATCTCAAATGTACTCAGTTAGAGGAACTACATTAAGCCTACGATTCATTATATGATAAGACCAAGAAACTTAGTAATAAATATATATTAAAGAAAAGATAAGGTGACTCAACTATTATACTAAATAGAAAATTGGCCGTAAGAGTCAAGTGCCTAGAAGATGAAACCAAAGCCTTAATAGCCAAAGTTGAAAGGCTAAACAAAGAAAATGAAACATTGAATGAATCGTTCGTAAAATTCTCTAACCCAAGTGAAAGTATTAAAATATTTTAAAACATGGCTGCCAAAATTAATAGAAGAAGACTTGGGTTTTCCACATTTGAGTAAGGAGAATGCAGCAAAATGAATGGTCCAAAATGGGTTAAACTCTTAGCCAAGGTAACTGCATCTTAAGACAAATAAAAAATAACTGGAGTTGCTTAGGTAAGAAAACCAATTTGGGAACCAAAGTGTGCATGGAGTCCACCCTAAAGAATTCTTAGAGCATGTAGTTTTTGCAACAAGCTTAGTCATAAAATATATCAATGCAAAATCAAAAAATTATACAATCAAGGAGAAATTAGTGTGGGTACTAAAGAGCATTGGATTTATGTCTTGTAGAATAGAAGAACGTAGAATCCAATCGCTTACTAATCTAAATGGACCTACAAAGTGGGTATCAAAAAGACGAGCTTTACTTAATTATTTTTGTAAGCTTATCTTAGAGCTAAAGTCAATAACACATAGTTTATAGATAGTGGCTGCTCAAGACATATGATAGAAGATAAAGCATTGTTTTATAAACTCAAATCTTATAATGGCTGAACTATTGCATTTGAGAACAATGAAAAAGGTACAATAAGTAGTAAGAGAATTGTCTATGTTATCTCAAATGAATAACTAGGGGAAGTATTATTGTTGAAGGACTCAAATATAATCTAATGAATATTAGCCAACTATGTGACAAAAGTTATAAAGTCATGTTTGAATTATCTATATGCAATGCTCTTAATGGAGACTACATAGTCTTTAGTGGAAAAGATATGGAAATATATATTTGGTTTTCCTTAATGAATTGGATGGAAAATGTCTAGTGGTTGTTAATAATGATCCATGGGTATGACACCAGAGATTTGGACACATAAATATGTCAAATATCAAGACTTTGTGGAAAAAGAGTTTGGTAGAAAGGTTACCAAAGCTCAAATATGATAAGGACAAAATTTGCAAGGCTTGTCAATTATCTAAACAATCAAAAATAACTTTTTTACCTAAGAATAAAGTTTCAACTTCAAGGTTACTTGAATTACTACACATGGATCTTTATGGATCATCTAACATTTTGAGCTTTGGAGGAAAGAAGTATGTTTTTGTTATTGTGGATGATTTTTTAAGGTTCATTTGGATAATGCTGTTAGCTAGAAAATATGAAACTTTCTCCATATTTATTAGTTTCTCCAAGTTGTTGTAAAATGAAAAATAAAATATAATTATATCTATTAGAAGTGATCATGGTGGTGAATTTAAAAACAAACATTTTATAGAATTCCGCAATGAAAAAGGAATTCGACATACATTTTTTGTGCTAAAAACTCTTCAACAAAATAGAATAGTTGAAAGGAAAAATAAAACAATACAAGGGATGATTACGACCATGCTAAATGAAAGCAAATTGTCCAAAAAAAATTAGGATGAAGCTGTAAATACAACTTGTTATGTTCTAAATTGAGTTACTATTGAAGTTATTTTGAAAAAGACCCCTTATGAGCTATGAAAAGATAAAAAATCAAATATTTGATATCTTTATGCATTTGGTTGCACTTGCTATGTATAAATGATAGAAAAGATAACATTAGCAAACTAGATTCCAAAAGCAATGAAGCTATATTTCTTAGATATTCCTCAAATAGCAAAGCATATAGAATTTTAAACAAAGAAACCGTTATCGAAGAGTCCATTCATGTTATATTTGATGAATTTAAACTAACTCCTAAGAAGAAGGATGAGCTTAGTGATGCAGATGATTTATCAGACAATTTTGGAAAGCTGCAAATGGAAAATCAAGGGAGAGAAGAACCCAAGTAGGACTAAAGCTTAGACAATGAGGTAAGTGCAGGTAATGTTCCCTATAAATCTTGTAAGGATCTGAAATTCAAAAATAATCATCGAATTAAGCAAGTTATAGGAGACATATATAAAGGTGTAAAAACTAGAGACTCTAGGCAAAATATACATGAACATTTTGCATTTGTATCTAAGATAGAGCCAAACTCAATTAATCAATCCCTTGATGATAAAAACAGGATTATTGCTATACAAGAAGAGCTTAATGATTTTGAAAGATACCAAGTATGATACTTAGCTCCTAGACCTAAGGATTGCACCATTATTGGTATCAAATGGGTTTTTAGAAATAAACAAGATGAAAGTGGACTTATTGTAAAAAAAAAACTCAGACTAGTAGCGAAGGGATATTTATAAGAGGAAGGAATTGATTTTGAGGAATTATATACCTCCATGGCTAAATTAGAAGTCATATACATTTTACTAGCATTTGCATTTCATATAGGCTTTAAATTGTTCCAAATGGTTGTTAAGAGTGTATTTTTGAATGAATATCTTAATGAAGTGGTGTATGTTGAACAACCTCCTAGTTTTGAAAAAAATGATTAATCAAAATTTGTTTACAAGTTGATCAAAGCCTTGTATGGATTGAAACAAGCTCCACGAGCCAGGTATGAAAGGCTAAGTAAATTTTTGATCAATCATGAATTTCAAGGAGGAAAAGTAGATGCTACCTTATTCATCAAGTATAAAGAAAAAGATCTATTAATAGTTCAAATTTATGTAGATGATATTGTATTTGGTACTACTAATAAATTTTTATGTTAAGAATTTTCCTAACTTATGCAGAATGAATTTGAAATGAGCATGATAGGTGAACTTAACTTCTTCCTTGGACTTCAAATCAAGCTAATAAGTGAAGAAATCTTATTAAATAAGTCCAAATATATCAAGAAAATAATCAAAAAGTTTGGAATGCAAAATAGAAAAGGAGCAGATACCCCCATGAGTTCAACAATCAAAATTGACAAGGATTAAAATGATAAATAAGTTGATCAAAGATTGTATAAAAGCATGATAAACTTTCTATTTTACTTAACTATAATCTAGACCAAACATATTATTTAGTATTTAAGTGTGTTCTATATTCCAATTAAATCCCAAAGAATATCACATGATAGTTGTAAAGAGAATTTTCAAATATTTAATTGATACTACCAACGTAGGTCTATGGTATCTCAAGCGCTTAGCATTTGATCTAATTGGCCGTTGAGATGCAAACTTTGTCTGTTACAAAGTAGATAGAAAAATGCTAGTGGAATTAGTCAATTTCTTAGAAATATGATAGTTTCATGGTTCTCTAGGAAACAAACTACTGTTGTTTTATCTAGCATGGAATACGAATATGTTATTGCTGGAAGTTGTTATGCTCAATTATTATGGATGAGACAACAACTAAGGAATTATGGGATAGATTATAAAGATATACTAATTAGATGTGATAATGTAAGTGTTATTTGCTTAACTAAGAATCGCATATTACATTCTTGAACAAAACACATGTTGGTCTTGAGTTTATGGCAACACCCAAGAGGGGAGGGGTGAATTGGGTATTTTAAAAATTTTTGCTTAATCGAAAATTTCACCTTTTTATAAATTAATCCCCTCAATGAAATCACTAGTGAGTTGGAGTGAAATGGTGCAGCAAAAAGTATAAAATGAAAGCAATCAAACCACGCAAGAGACAATAATATATAGTGGTTCGGGCAACCTTCTCTGCTCCACTCTTTCAAGCACATACCCATTGTATCTTGGGTTCTACTATTGTATATTCAGTACAATCTAGAGCACTCTCTATCTTTTAAATTCTAGCTCTAGGGGGTATATACAATAGTCACTTGTTGGTGAGACCAACTCTAACCAATCGAGTCTGATTTATTAGTGAGACAAACTCAAACCAATCAAGCAAAACCTATTAGTGAGACAAACTCAAATCAACCTTCTGTTTTGCTTCTTCTTGAATTCAGTCTCCAACACCAATCTAAGGTAACAACACAAAATAAAATAGACAAAAGAGAATTTACACTTTACAACGTGTAATCAATCAGCTTTAGAAGCTCCTTGTTATGTGAAGAAGATAATTTTGTAAGCATACTTGGAATAATAACACTAGAAGCTTCAATAGTTGTTCAAATGATTTCAAAAGGTGTAAGCTCATCTTATGTTTCTCTCTTTCTTTCCCTCTTCTTAGCTTGTTCACATTCATACTTTAATGGTATTTATAGAGGAAAAAGGATTTAGTCGTTGGAGTTGAGGTTGACGGGCGTTTAATGTTCCAACGTTCGAATTTTTAATCATTATAGGTTTAAATCTAACGGTTGGAAATTGCAAGAGGAGTCGACTTGGGATGGGTGAAATTGACTTGGGTTGCGTCTTCACTTTGTTAAAACTTGTTGTCCACTTGCTATCTAAAATTTTGCCTTCAAAGTTGCGAGCGAAGTCGACTTGGATTGAGACTTCACTTTGCTATCTGTCTGAAGTTGCAGGCGAAGTCAATTTGGCTATGGGACTTCACCAAAGTCACAAATGAAGTCGACTTAGGCTAAGACTTCACTTTGCTAAAGTTGCTATTCATAAACTTCAGCTCTTGAAACTTAAATTATTTCACATTTTCATTTTCATACATATAATTGGAGGCAAAATATCTGAACACACTTACACAAATTTATTAGAACCTTTTTAATGATATTTCAATTATTTGCTAATCATCAAAATAAAATTAATCTTTCTTAAAGTAAGTATATGATCAACAACACATGGATGCTAGACATCACGTTATTAGAGAACATGTTGACAATCATGAAATTTGTTTGGAATATGTTAAATTGAAAACCAAATTATAGACATTTTTTGTGGCGCCCCGACCCCAAGCACCGAAACCTTACTCTAGGATTATTTTTAATTGATAAATGTAAAACAGGATTATTGCCTTGATTACGTGGCGGGATTTTTGAATCTATTTCATTTAGTCGAATTTTTTTTTCTTTTCATTCCATTTTCTTCATCCTTTTTCAAGAAATATCTCCTTTAGATTAGTTATACCTATTCTTCTTATATCATCAATTCATTCATAACCTGATAATTTCATATTAGTATAAAGTATTCATCTGTTCTCAATCATATCATATCAATACAACCCATTGCGAACATTCGTAACTCAAACAAATTGATCATTTATATCATAAACTTTCATCGTCTAACCTTAATATATGTATATGATATAATTGATACACAGACAATCTTACTTTCATGTTACGAATAATCATATATTCATGAGCTGAATTCAAATGAAATTCTCAATATAAATAATTATATGTTCACATCATATTAGAGGTATTCACAACCTGAGACTTCATTATCAATACATTCATTGATCCATAACATGCAGGTAAATAATATTTAGCTTTGCTCCTTTGCTTATGCTTTGTGCTTGTCTAGGGTTAAGGATAAACAATACGCGAGTGATAAATTCAGTAAGCAAGCATTTTCATTTTAAACCTTTTCAAAATATTTTTTTCTTGTGAATATTTCATGACCCAAATTTTGGACTTTTTAAAAGCGAAACATATGCACGTAAAACTTTTCATGTAAACTTTTTTCATGGGGGCATTCTCATGCCTTGAAATATTTTTACAGAACCTTTTTTTTTATGTGAACATCCTCATGTTCTAAAACATTTTCATGAAAACCTTTTTCCATGTGGACATTCTTATGTCTTAAAATATTTTCATATAAATTCTTTTTTTTATGTGGACATTCTTATGTCCAAAAATATTTTTACGTGTCCATTTTAGGGCTTTTTAAAAAACATATGCAAATACGCCTTTATCCCTCGGGTAGGCAAGTCTTACCAAGTAATCATCCTTCCATAGGAAAAAAATCATTCATGTGATAGTACGCCAGCTCTACGGCTATCCTTAAACCTTATCCCATTTTAGGAAGGGCACCGCTGGCTTCCTGCCTTTCCTTAGCGACTCAGCCACATGTAGAGAGGAGCCCTGGTCCATCTGCGACCGCCTCTACGATGGACCTATTCATCATTCTGGTGCACCATATATATCATTTTTTTTCACATTGACATGCTAGCATGATTTCATAAAACCATATAGACCTTGGTTTGTGTCCTTTCAAAATGTCACAGACATCTATCTGTGTCTTTTTTTCCTCAAAATTGAAAACTTGGCAACTCTGTGCCCTTTTTCAAAATTGAAATCTTGACAACTCTATTCCATTTTTCAAAATTAAAAGCTTGGTAACACCATACCATTTTTTCAAAACTAAAAGCTTGGCAACTCTGTGCCCTTTTTCAAAAATGAATGCTTGGCAACTTCATGCCCCTTTTTCAAAATTAGAAGCTTGGCAACTATGTGCCAAGATCATTTCATAAACAATGAATATGCAAACACATCAATTTCATTCATGTTATAATTCTTCATGTGATGGCACGCTAGCCTAGTGAAATCCTTGCCATATGATAGAAGACCCTTACTAAGTGATCAATTACCCATGGAAACATGACTATTCTACTAAAAAAATGTCGGCCACACTGACTTAGGAATTTCAAGGACACAATTACCTATAAAAACATTACTTTTCTTACCTTAACTAACCTCCTTACTTTCCATGCATGACTTTCATTCACTTTGGTATTATATAACTTAATCACATGACATTTGGTCATTCTCATATAGAGAAGAGCTTGCATATTCATTTTAAACACAATTTGAAAAACAGTATTCAAATCACAATTTTGTGATGACCACCCTGATAACTTGTAAAAATGTGAGTTATTGTGACTCATTTTAGACTATATTTGTGTGTTAATCCGAGAGATTAGATTTAGTTTGCATCCATGTAGCTTAATTTTCACTTGCTTTGGATTTTAGAAGTATTATTTAGTTTTTATGCAATTTTTGTATAAATTAGGCATTTTTAGTCAATTTATTTAGTTTATGTAATTTTTGCAAGAAGGACAGGCGAATTACAAGCAATCTGGGCGAAGAGGATGCAGATCAGAACCCAATCATGAGGCATGTGGATGGTGCCCAGGCGCCACCCTACATGCCCTTGCCAGGACTCCAGTACAATCCAACAACCAGTAACTTCCAGTGAGTTGGTGCCACTTCACCATCGTGTAGACAAGCTTGGAAGGATTTTTGAGGTCACAAGATACAATAGCTTCCAGGAAGTTGGCACCTAGGTGCTAGATTGGGGCACCCAGGCGCAGTACATGATCACAAGTGTTCGAGGAGAGTTCCCAAGTCATGAAGCATCTAGGGAGTTGGCACCTAGGCACCAGCCAGGGGCACCTAGGCTCTAAGGCATGAATTCCTAGGGTTTTCAGAAAAGTTTCTAAGTTACTCAGCACACAGAGAGTTGGTGCCTAGGAGCCACTATGCATCCGTACACACGGATTTTTGTATGTGTGTTGCACAAATCCACTTTATAAATAGAAATCTAGGGTTTGCGCGTGAAAGGGGAAGAGCCCAGAGCTAGAATAGATAGCCAGAGAATGATGAAGACTCGATCGAAACGTAGATTAAAGACAAGATTCAACCCCGTTGGAGGAAATTGCTGGAAAACCAATTTTCTCTTTATCTTTCTATTTTTCTTTCTCTGCTTTTCTAGATACTTTCATAATGGATGTAAAGGAATTTATGATCATGTCTTTGAACTAAACTTCCTTTAGATGGATAGTTAGGATTGTTGGAAATAAGTGATTAAATCAAAAGCAAAATTCCAAAAGTAATTTTTTGATGATTAACAACTCAATTTGAGTAAGTTTTGGCTTCTAAAATATTTTATGTAATGATTAAGGTTATAAAAATGAAAAATATAAAGCATGATAGGTCAAGTTGATCCCCAAGTCGACTCAGGTATCGACTTAAGCCAAGTCAATTACCAAGTCGACTCTAGCAACAACTTTAAGGGCCATTTTTTGTCCAGCGTTGAAATTGGGAACCAAAAGCTTCTGAAGTCACAAATAAAGTCGACTCCATATGCAACTTGGGTGAAGTCGCAGACCAAGTCAACTCCAACATCGACTTTAGACAGACAGCATAGAATTTGAAGAGCAAAGTCGCAAACTAAGTCGACCTGATGTTCAACTTGAGTGAAGTGTAAGACCACGTCGACTCAAACTTTTGACTTGGACCAAATGAAGATTAAAATAAGTCGAAAGCAAGCAAAGTTGCATGAATTCATCTAGCTAGATCAAGAACTATCACTTGGACAGTTTCATGGATTCTACGACTCAAGAATTCAAGATTTCAAGACATGGAATCAAAATGTTTCAAGCTAAAATAATTATACAGAATTTCAAATAATACAAATCAAGGGAAGAACATTAAAAATTTGAGTGATCTATACATGTTTTGAAGGAAGAACGAGCTTCAATTTACTGCACACTCCAACGTCGATCAACTTGTCATTTCTACTTGTTCTTCCTCGAGATGAAACTTGCTTATACAAATTTGTAAAGTGTAGATTTCTTTCATTTCATTTTGTTATTTGGCTTTTGATGCTTGGTTTGATTTTAATATTTTAAACCGAGTGATATCAAAGTAGAGTCGTGATTGGAGTAGGGACTCGTTACCTACTTGTGCTACTTGTTATCTATGCCCCTTAGAGTTAGAATCTAGAAGAGAGCTGAGGTTCTGGTTGTATATACCTCCTAGAGCTGGAATCTAAAAAAGAGTGGATGCTCTAGTTGTATTCGTGGAATACATTGTGGAACCCAAGTCACAAGAGGTGTGAGCTTGGAAGAGTGGAGTAGGGAAGGTTGCCCGGACCAGTATAAATCTTGTCCATTGTTTTTCATTTCTGCTTTTATAATCTTGTTGCTTTTCATTTATTTTACTTAAGGGGACTAAACTAAACTGGGATAAAGTTTCCAATTTAAGTAAAAAATTTTAAATACCTAATTCACCCCTCTCCCCTTGGGTAATTGTCATTAACTTCGGATCAACAAGTGGTATCAGAGCAGGTCTTTGAGTTTATACCAAAGAGATCTTTTGATATGGCATTCCAATCTACTTCCGTTCTCGCATTTGCTGATGACTAATCTTTTACTAAGCCACCATTGTTTGATGGGAACAATTTTGGCTATTGAAAGCTACGTATGAAACAACTCATCATGGCTATAGATATGGACTCTTGGATTGCAATCCAAGATGGTGTGACCTTGCCTACTGATGAAAGAGTTTCCAAATGGATGATGAGGAAGTGAAAATTGTCAAGAGCAACGCCAAACTATGAATTCATTATTTTGTACTATTACTACCTCCAAATATGATAGAGTATTCTCTTGTTTGACTACGAAAGAGATATAAGATACACTAACATTTATCTAGGAAGGAACTTCTCAAGTCCAAGGGACAAGGAGGAATATTTTGATTGGAGAATTAGAAAGCTTTAAAATGTTAGAAATAGAAAATATTTCTGAGATGTTTACTAGATTTTCTAAGATTATTAATGCTTTAAAGGGCTAGAAAAGACAATTTCTAAATCTGAGCAGGTAATGAAAATTTTAAGGGCGTTATCCTGTGAAACCCCAAATTTTATGATCATTTATGAAACCCTAAGGTCATGAACCCTGTGTTATTGATTTTTTAAAATATATAATTTTGTAATATATGGAGTTGAAGGGCCGAATAATTAATTTAATAAATAGTAA
>JAXCLR010000001.1:23878725-23891989 GCA_035584095.1 Annona squamosa
TTATAATATATTATTATTATAATATAAATTATATATTTTATATAAATGCAAATTCGGGTTCGGGCTTACAGGGTTCGAGCTTGCCTGAACCCGAAACCGAGACCTATTTGAATTTGGGTTCGGGCTCGGGTTCAAAAATCGAGTTCGGGTTGAAAAGATCAGAGTTTCAACATTGCATTTTTTCGGGTTCGGCCAAGTTGCACCCATACACACCAGGACATAAGGGGGTGTGGCACCCCGGTAGAAGCCTTGATCCGAGACCCTTTTTGATTAGTAAACGTGATTCAGGATTGTTGCCCTGATCACATGGTAGGATTTTTTTTATATATATTAATATATAACATCAATACATGAAGAATTATCATCATTCATTCAACTGAAAATATATTTTTCACATCAAAACCTTTATCATTGTCTTTAAATACACATTATCATACATCACATTTCTATCACAATTCTGCATGTCATTTTGCATGCTATCTTCATCATCATTTTCTGTCTGATATTTTAAAAACATGGGTGAGTCATAATACTCAGTAAGCAAGCCATACATAATTTTTCAATATTTTTCATGCATTTCATAACATGCAAGTGCGATACATTCATATCATTCATGGCATTCATTTAGATGCGATGCTAGCTAGGCACCCATCCCATATATGCTCCCATCTCAAGGAGGTTGTCACTGGCGTGGGCCTGTATAAGCGACTTAGCGATAGGAAGGGGGACATCCAGTCTGCTTACTACCTCCACTATGGCCTATTCCTCGTGCACCATGTTCATTTACATACATATGCCGACACGATATTTATAAATTACAAACATTTTATAAAAGCATTTAATAAGTAGTTAGCAATTATTTCATGTAAAGTATTATAGGGATGACCATCCTTAAATATAATTCATAAAACACGTAAGTAAACAATTTACAATTATTTAAAAATATTTTAGAAAGCATATAACTTGCTTACCTCCTCAATTGGTGTCCTTGACTTTTTCTTTTTCTTTTCCTATTCAAGGAAAAAGGTCATTTCATTCATTCCATTTAGGTTTCTTCCCATACATGCTTTATAATATTTGATCATTATCTCCTTATACGGATTTTTTTATCCAGAGGTTCTTTAAAAATTCCATCCTTATATAATATAAATATTAATCTTAAATTTTCTTTAAAATTACACTGTTCATAGTTACTGTTCAAAATTACTATTCATGATTACTGTAGCATATTACTGTTTACGTTTATTGTTCATAACGATTTGGGTATTGTTCATGGGTTCCAAAAATAAAAAAATACCATGACATAGCTTATATTTAGTATATCATGAGAAAATTCATGAATTTTGAATTTATTATCATAAACTTAGCTAATTAGATCACTTTCTATATATACTAAAATTCATTATAATTTCATTTAAGTATAATCCTTAAACCTAAAAATCATGAGATTAATATATCATCATTCCAAAGTTATAACTATCGTAAATATTCATTTCAAATAATCATTTATCAATATTAGAGCATTATTTATACATATCATATGTTATCTTCCCGAATGCTCTATTCTTGCTCCAAATTTTTGATATTTTGGCATAATTTCAATTAAGCATTATAACTATAATTATTTTCTCAGACTTAGGCATTATTTAAGTACGATTTTACCCTACTTAGCACTAAAAAGAAATTTGAGTAGAATTCATTTACTCAAAGTGGACATATCTTTCCTCCTTTCTCACTTTCTCTTTCGAACTTTCTCTCCTTCCTTCTTTCTCACTTGGGACGTGTGGGGGTGTGTGGGAGTGAGTTTGCTCAAGTTTGAGAACTGGAATTTGTGCCTTTGGACGTTCACAATGCTCCCCTATTTATAGCATGACATTTTTCATTAAATTATAATTTACCTCCTTGCTTAAGGTATTAATTTTTAAATATTTTTTTCCAAATCCTATGCAATATTTTAAGCTTTGTGTAGCCACCTTATAGCAGCTCACGCCCCCCCTCTACTAGCCTTATTTATTTATGATTTTTGATTTATTAAAATTAATTATTTTAAGCTAATTCAATCTCAACCATTGATTCATGACGATGATGATTTTAAGCCATTGAATTTTTGCTCAAAATTCTCCCCCTGCATACCCCTGTCCTCCTTGCTGATTTGCATTAATTATTTTTATTTTTAGTTATTTAAATTTAATTACAAAGTCAAAGGAAATTAGTGAAAAAGGTGAGCTACCTTTTTAATCTCCAATTGACGTTTCATCTTGACCCTTAATTTATGATTTTCATCATATTTTACACCATTTATCATGTTCGTCATAGATTTTTAACAATCCATAAAAAATTTCATCTAAATCCAACATCCAGATTTCAATTTATGAATTTTTTTTATTTTCTCAATAAAATCTGAAATTTCTTAAAATATTAAAAAGTATTGCTATTTCTTCCTTTAGTGCATAAATCTCCTTTTTTATCTTTTTGTGATTAGGTTAATCCAAGTGATTAACTCTGAATCATGTCTTAATCCTTAGGTTACTATTCACATACACTATTCACATGGGTTAAATCCTTAATCTCTAATACACATATTTATGAATATAATTCATGAATTTTTTATTCATTATAAAAATTATTATAAAAATCTAGGGTTTATGATCCTAGGTAATATGTGTATTGTCTAAAGAAATTGGGTTTCATAAGGGGCAACAAGTTGAGGAAGGGGCAGCTCAATAAAAGCTAATTATAGCTACCGATTGATAGAAAGTTTATGCAAAATTATTGCAGACAAGTATAATAAACCATGTTGGGTTAGCATGGATGGAAGGAAAAGAAGATTATACATATGATACCACAGAGTTTGGTATCACATATCATAGTAAGAAATGGTATCGGGATTCTTTTTAATTTCGATGTGGTCTGAAGATAGGTGTAAGAGATAATTCTCTATGATGATAATGAGCTCATGAGAAATGAGACTAGAAAGAATGATAAGGACTCTTACTGGTTTATGAAAACTGAAAAGGGAGATAAGAAAGAAAATATTTTAGACCGATTTAATACCGGTACTATCATTAAGTAGTTTACACTGGTGTAACATAATTATAAACATTATGAGATGAGAAGGAACAAATGGGTTAGCAAAAGCATCTTTTTCTAAGATTTGTATGAAATTTTACGTGAGAGAATCTTTTGCTCTATGCTATAGAATAAAGGTATTTATGTTATACAAGTATTATGAGAAGATGATTACTATTAATCTCTACTTGATATGAATGAATGGGTAGCTTAAATCTTACCCTACAATAAGATGAAAGATTATATAGATATAATTTCTCTATACATAAGAAAAATAATATACCTACCATCAAGAGTTGGATGACACAAAGGAAGGGGCAATTGCCAATGGGAAACGCATATAATAACAGGAAACTATAGAGATAAGTAATATGTCTTACAAACCAAAGCTAAAAAGGTCACTAAGACAGACTAGTGCAGTGAAAGCGTGATAATCCATTGAAAGTATTCGAAGAAAAATGATAAGTTTGCTAATTTATATGAGTCTTACTCCGATATTTGAAATGTAATAAGTTTCGAGATGAAACTTTTTATAAGGGGGGATTGTGATACCTAGACCCAAGTAGGACTCATATGTGTGCATTTGGCATGTAAACATGAATTATATATGATTTGATTGATTTATGGATGATTTTCAAGAATTGGTAATTTTTACAATTAGGGTTATGATTAAGAATGGTTGTTAAGACTAATTGTTATGGCCTAATGTGAGTCAATATGATTAAATGAGCTTAATGAGGATTAGAAGATGTTATTAGATAAGAAAATATGTTGAGAATGTCTTGAAAAATATTTATATAGAAGTTGTTAAAAAGGAATTTAAAGATGACCAACCCAATAGTTAATTTCATAAAATAGTTTAATTTCGAGTTGTTAGAATGGCATGCAAAAGGCTACGTAAGCCTCTCTTTATGTAAAAATGGCAAGATGGATACGTGGACGAGGATTTGATATCAGGGTCGTTGAGAAGGGAATGATACAATTGCATAACCATTGTAAGCAAAAGGCCCCAAAATGGAAACCAAGAAAATACGTGGTTTATTCTTGAAAATTCAAAAGTGTTGAAGTTTATTTATCATAAGAATTTTAATAACTATTATTTTCTCAAGCATTGCAAATGCTTATCAAAATGTCTTACTCAAAATATTTTTAAAAGAATTTAAGAAAGGTCATCCTAAAACTATATTTCAAATGATAACTTATTTAAAGTGAGTGTGCTCGCTTTACAAGTTGACACTATGGTCCATGATGTTCTTTTTTCAAAATGATTTAAAAAGATACATGCTACAGCCTGTGATGTTTTCCAAGATGGTTTAAAAGAACATGAGTGCGGTCTATGATACTTTAAACTACACAAACTGCAGTTTGTGTTTTGGAATTCAAGGCAAATTAAGCACAATCCATGTTTTGATGATTATCAACTCAATTTGAGAATTAATTAGGTACTAATGAGGTTGCTAAGCTTTGTTAAATAATAAAAACTCAAGTTTCAGAACATAGTAGACCAAGTCGCAGTCCCAAGTCGACATAGCTATCAACTTAGGTGACGTTAATTCCCAAGTTGACTCCAAAAGCGACTTCAGATGCATTAAAAGTTCCAACGTTAAAATTGGGCACAAAGACAGGTGAAGTCGTAGTCGTAGTCGACTTCACTTGCGACTTAGGTGAAGTCACAGACCCAAGTCAACTCCAGATGTGACTTGAAGACAACATGCAGAAGACTTAGAATCCTCAAAGTCAAGTCGCATTTTCAAGTTGACTCTACAATGCGGCTTGAGTGAAGTAGAACCTCAAGTCGACCAAAGTATGCAACTTGAGTGATGTTGAAGATCAAGTCAGCCCAAGCAAGCAAATGGCTATAACAAAATCCCTCAAAGTTGAAGTATTATTAAGAGAAAACTATATACTAAAGATTTCAACATTAAAAATCAACAAGGACAATCATCCTAAATCAAGTCCACAAGGATGAACCTCTCATGAGAAGAAATATATGCTAAGTCTTAAGACTAAATAAGGAAAACTAAGAATATCACATGAAGAACAAGATAAGAGAGCAAAGCGAAGTATCAAGATCACCAGCAAGAAATCCAAAGTTCCAATATACACACATGGATGGTGAAGTCACACCCGATATCAACCTCACCTGCGACTTGAGTCAAGTTTAAGACCAAGTCGACCCAAAGGTGGAACTTGAAGTGGAAGCTGAAGACCAAAGTCGCACCTGAAGTCGACTCCAGCCTGCGACTTGGGTGAAGTCGCATCCGAAGTCGACTCTGACCTGCGACTTGGATGAAGTCACATACCAATTCGACTCCACACGCGACTTGGTTCATAACGGTCGAAAAAATTTGAAGGTGGGTGCATTAAATGAGCGCCACCTACCACCAAGCGTTCAAATTTACTCCATTATAAAAGAGCATTCAAGATGATGTGAAAGGGGTTCGAGAAACATTCAATAAGCTTACCTTCCACTATCTCTAGCATTAAAGTGATCTACACCAACTTATAGTGAAGAACTGTGTCTCTTGTTATGGCTTGCTTATCTACATTTTACTTCTTTATTTCTCTCCATATTCTTTGCTTGTTTTATTAAGGGGATTAAATTAAAAAGGGAGAAAATTTTTGTTTAAGTAAAGAATTTTAAAATACTCAATTCACCCCTCATCTTAGATTGTTGCCATAAACTCAGGACCAACAAGTGGTATCAGAGCAGGTCTTTGAATTTAAACCAAAGAGATCTTACAAATGGCATCCCGACAAACTTCCACCCCTGCATTCGTCTAAGGCCAATCATTTAAAAAGTCACTTTTTTTTAGAGTAACTTTAGTTATTGGAAATTAAGAATGAAACAACTTATCATAGCTATGGATATATATTCTTGGATAGCTATCCAATATAGTGTTGTACTACCTATTGATGAAAGAGCCTCCACATGGTATGAGGAAGAAGTTAGGATGCAAAAAGCAACGTCAAAGTCATGATTTCCTCTTTTGTGCTCTAATCACATCTGAATATGATAGGGTACTTCATGCCAAACCGCCAAAGAAATATGAGATACACTAACATCTATTTATGAGGGAACTTCTCAAGTCCAAGGGATGAGAAAAAATATTCTGATTGGAGAGCTAGAAAGTTTTAAAATGCTTGAGACTGAAAATATTTTTGAAATATTTACAAGATTATCAAAATTACTAATGCTCTAAAAGGTCTTAGGAAAGCTATTTCTGAATCTAATCATGTCACAAAAATTCTAAGGGCACTACCCGAATCATGGACTCCGGAGATCACGGCCATTGAGGAAGCAAAGGACCTAAACACACGAAAGCTTGAAGATCATATTAGCTCACTTATGTCACATTAGTTGATAAAAAGGAGGAACAAGGAGCAACATAAAGGCGAAAGAGCAATCACCTTGAAGGCTGCACAAATTTCAGATGAGTCCACCTCATCTTCTCAAAGCGACGATAAGGAGATTGCTCTACTCACAAGAAGATTCAAAAAGTTTGTGAGAAAAGGAAAGAACTTCGAGGGTTTCAAAGAAAGAAATTTGAAGGAGAAAAAGAAGGAAACAACAAAGTGCTACCGGTGTTAAGGAATAAGGCATATGCAAGCCTAATGTCTTACACTCGAGGAGAATAAGACAAGGGAATGACGAGAAAAGAAGGACAAAGGTGAAAATAAAAAATTTCAAAAAGCTAAAGGAATAGGGATGTACATCAATGAGGAGACATCCACAACTTGCAACTCATCAAATGAAGATAATAAGATTACAAATTACGTAAGAATATGTTGCATGGCTACAATGAAGGAAGATAGCAACCTTTGTCTTGCTGCAACGAAAATTTTAGAGAAACAAACCACCTAGACAAACTACACAAGTAGTGAAGGGGTATGTCTTTAATCAAAGGCCAACAACATGTAGTTTATGGGTAGTGACTGCTCAAGATATATAACAGGAGAAAGAGGATTGTTCCACGAAATCAAACTGTATAGTGAAGGAACGGTTACATTCAGGAACAACGAAAAAGGTATAATAAAAGATAAAAAAAATTATGAAAATTTAAATGCATGTAATGAGGGTGTACAATTTGTTGAAGGATTCAAAACAACTTAATGAGCATGAGCCAATTGTGTGATAAAGGTTACAAAGTTGTATTTGAATCTTCTATATGCAATATATTTAATGATGATCACATAGTCTTTAGTAGCAAAAGACATGAAAATTGTATATTTGGTTCATCTTGATGAACTTAATGAAAAATGTCTAATAACTATTGAAAATTATCCATAGATATGACATAAAAGGCTTAGACATATAAACAAGTCAAATATTAAAATCCTGTAGAAAAAGAGCATAGTGGAAAGATTACCAAAGCTTAAATATGACAAAGATAAAATTTGTAAAGCTCATCAACTATCCAAGTAACCCAAGACATCATTTTCCATCAAAAAGGAAATCTCAACGACTAGGCTACTCGAACTATTACTTATGGATCTTTACGGGTCATCAAACATTTTAACTCTTTGTAAGAAAAAGTACGTATTCGTTATAGTTGATGACTTTCAAGATTTACATGGATAATTCTCTTTGCTAGCAAAGATGAAGCATTCTCTATGTTTGTCATGATTTCAAATTTAGTGCAAAATGAAAAACAGAATACAATTATCTCCATTAGAAGTGATCATGGTAGTGAATTTGAAAATAAATGATTTATAGAATTTTGCAATGAGAAAAAAATTCACCATATATTTTCTGCACCAAAAACTTCCCAACAAAATGGAGTAGTTGAAAGGAAAAATAGGACAATACAAGATATGATTAAAACTATGCTAAATGAGAGCAAATTGTCTAAAAGATTTTGGGGTGAAGCTGTAAGTGCAGTATGTCATGTACTAAATTATGTTATGATAAGAGTTATTTTGAAAAAGACCCCGTATGAACTATGAAAAGGAAGAAAACCAAACATATCATATTTTCATGCTTTTGGATGTACGTGTTATGTGTTGAAGAATGGAAAAACTAACTTGGGAAATTAGATGCTAAAAGTGGTGATGTGATATTTCTTAGTTATTCATCAAATAGTAAAGCATATAGAGTCTTTAATAAGAAAAATCAAATAATAGAAGAATCAATACATGTTATATTTGATGAATTTAACCGAAATCCAAAAAAGGACGATGAGTTGAGTGATATAGATGAGGTGTCAAGGGATCCAAAGGTGGAATGACTAGACCAACAAGGAGAAGTCGAAGTGAAGCAAGAGAATTCTACGGAGAAAAAGGTAAGTGAAGATAACAATTCTTATAAACCTCTAACTGATTTAAAATTCAAAAATGATCATCCAATTGAGCAAGTTATTAGTAATATCTATGAAGGAGTAAAAACTTGAAGGTCAAGACATAATATTTGTGGAGAATTTGCTTTTGTGTCGAAAATTGAACCAACTTTCATTGATCAGGCTCTTAGTGATAAAAATTGAATTATTGCAATGCAAGAATAATTAAATCAATTTGAAAGAAATATTGTATGTCACCTAGTTTCTAGACCCAAGGATTGCACAGTTATTGGCACAAAATGAATTTTTAGGAACAAATTAGATGAAAGTGAACTTGTGGTTAGAAACAATGTAAGGTTGGTAGCCAAAGGATATTCCCAAGAAGAGATAATTGATTTGAAAAATCCTATGCTCCATGGCTAAATTAGAAACCATATGTATCCTACTAGCTTTTGCTTCTTATATGGATTTCAAATTGTTTTAAATGGATGTGAAAATTGCATTTTTGAATAGACACTTAAATGAGGAAGTATATGTTGAACAACCTCCTGGATTTAAAGAAAATGATCAATCAAAATACATTTTTAAATTAATCAACGCTTTATATGGACTCAAACAAGCTCCACGAGCTTGGTATGAAAGGTTAAGTATGTTTTTAATTTATCATGGCTTTCAAAGAGGAAAAGTTGATACAACATTATTCATTAAGTATAAGGACAAAAATATTTTAATTGTTCAAAGTTATGTCGATGATATAATATTTGGTGCTACTAATGAAACTCTATGTCAAGAATTTTTTGAGATTATGCAGAGTGAATTTGAAATGAGCATGATGGGTGAGTTGAACTTCTTCATTGGACTGCAAATTAAGCAACTAGCGGAAGGGAGAAGGGATCTTTATAAACCAGCCAAATACGTCTAAGAAATGTTGAAGAAGTTCAGAATGCAAAACGGCAAAGATGTAAACACGCCAAAGAGGTCAACCATCAAGATTGACAAAGATGAAAAAGGTAAATCTATTGAACAAAAACTATATAGAAGCATGATAAGTTCTTTATTATATTTGACTGCTTCTAGACTGGATATTTTATTTAGTATTTACATGTGTTTTAAATTCCAATTATGTCCAAAAGAATCATATCTAATAGCTGTAAAAAGAATTTTCAGATATTTAATTAAAATCACTAATCTATGGTTGTGGTATCCAAAGAGATCAACATTTGAAATAATCGGCTACTCGGATGCGGCTTTTGCTGGTTACAAAGTATATAGAAAAAATACTAGTGGAACATGTCAGTTTCTTGAAAATATGTTGGTTTCATGATTTTTAAGAAACAGACTAGTGTTGTTATATCTACTGCAGAAGCCTAATACATAGCCGCCGAGAGTTTTATGCCAAATTACTTTTAATGAAATAACAACTTAAGGATTATAGTATTGATTATCATGACATTTCAATTAAATATACTAATACAAGTACTATCTGTTTGATTAAAAATCTTGTGTTGTATTCTAGAACAAAACATATAGATTTAAGATATTATTTCATTCGTGAACATGTTAAAAATCATAATATTTGTCTAGAGTATGTTGAAACTGAGAACCAAATTGCTGACATTTTCACCAAACCATTAGCAAAGGAACCATTTTATAAGATTAGAAATTATATGAGTATGATTGAAATTGATTAGGAGTATAATATGATAGGGGGAGCATATTAGAAAGAACAAAGAATCCAAGTCAATAAAACCAAGTTGACTCTGATCCGCCCAAGTCGACTTCACCTAAGTCGACTCCACAGAGGCCAAGTCGACTTCAAACAAGGCGAAGTCGACTCCGCAAGTCAACTTCGGTTAGGGCAAGTCGAATCAAGCGTGCACCGCTTGGTCTTCCCTCGTAGCTGCCTCTCTCTTCTTCTTCTTCTTCCCTTCTCTTCTTTCCTTCTCATTTCTCTCTTGCGACTAGTTTCCTCTCAGCTCTCTCTCTCTCTCTCACATTTTTCCTCTCGAACACTTCCTCTCTCTCCTTCTTTCTCGCCACTCTCTCATTCTTTCTCTCTCTTTCTCTCCTGCCACAGTTTGCCACTGCCTACCCACATTTATCTATCTCTCACTCTCTCTCAGTTAGCCTCTCTCTCATTCTCTCCCTCTTTCTTTATTGCCATCTCCTTCTCTCCCTCAGTCCTCCTCTCTCTCTCATTCTCTCCACAGCGCCTTCTCTCTCTCTCACAACCTCCATCAAAACCCTCAAATAATCCTCAAATAATTCATTCAAGATCAATGTCACCAAAGGCAGTTGCCAAACCTTCCAAATTACTCATATGTAGATCGTCCCAGTCCAACACTAGCGAGGTAGTGCTCTAATGGCAACAGACACCATCCAAAAGGGTCCGAGAGGAGGCTACTATATTCGCGAGACACTGAGTATGGTTCCGAGAAGGAAATCCATCTACATCTGCTCCCAGACACGAGAATTCATTAGCAAAATCAGGTAGTGGCACCGAATTTGCAGGAAATAGGCAAGGGACACCAACTCAGAAGGGATGAGTTCTAAAAATGCCCATCACCTACTTTAGAACTGACAGGCAACACAGTCGGTTCTATCGGCATTTTTATAAGCATAAGATTTTCATTCCTAAGATTATAGATTTTATATTTCTATGTGATTATGAGTTTGGGATTGAAGAGTTGCTGGACTTTCAAGGGTAGACTAGCCTGTTAAGGGCGAATGATTAGATATATCCCGATCTAACCAGATTGTTCTACTACCTATGAGATCAAGAGTATTACAATACATATGTCAAGGGGATTGAGATTAATCTAGGAATTTGAAGTGCAATATGCAGGAATAATGCAATTCATTGGATTGCAAATAGTTTGGAGGTCCCATAAGTAAATGAACGGATTCCGGATGGGTTGTCACTCACACAGATGTACAACCAATCGACTAATAGCAACAAGTACCATCCGAGGATAAAGTTTCTTCACTACATGGATTTATCCTCCAGACTATGGGTTCTCAGGCTACTTGATTGCACACTGCATATATCAGGCTGAAATTTTATGGAAGGTGGCAAATCGGGTCAAAATCAGCCTACCTAGACTGTTGTTGGAAGCTCTAGCATCCAAGAAGGAAAATCCACGTTGAGTCTCGCCTTACGGGACGTGGATTACCAAGATTATCAGTTTCCTTGGGGTAAATTTGGTTGGGGAGCCATTCGAGGTCTTAAAGCCCACAAATCATTCATCCAGGATCTTTTGACCCGAATGAAGATCAATCTCGAGGAATTTAGGGCCAAGAGGCTATGAGAGATGATGGGACATGAAGATTAGCTCACAGAAATGGGTGATCATCTTGAGGGGGAGTAGCCACCATAGCCCGAGGTGATTCCATCTCCACCACATGCACCCGCAGATCTCACATCACCACACTCCCATGGATATTGTTCTCCATGAAGTTTCCAGATCCCAGATCCTCATCCACACTCGCCCAACTGGTCTACTTCAGCTCACGCTATTTGTGATCATCTTGAACAAATGGAGGATAGGCTTACCCAATAGTTAGTGATGATTCATACGACGATGATGGAGATGCACAGTTACCAAGACAGGATGGATTGAGAATTGAGAACAATCAAGTATAAACTCGCATCGGGGAGCAGTCGTGATCATCTTATGTCGAGTTTACCTGAGATCGGTTCGTACTTTGGAGAATCTATGAGAGTCGAACCCACTATTCAAGTTTTCTCATCTTTCTATTCATCAACCATATCCGACGTATCCCACCTACCCATTCTCCCTCCTACCCAATTACCATTTTTCAATTTTCAAAATCCCAATTTCCTTATCTCCTTTTTGATTCTTTGACAAAAAGGGAGAGAGATTTGAGAGGGTTGTCCTAGGTTTAGGACTAAGTTTATTTTTTGGGTTTGCGTCGTATGTACATATAGGTTTTCTTAATCATAATGCATGCAAATGATTGAATATATGACATGGTTTTGTTTCAAATTGTTGTTATGTTGCAATAATTGAATGTTTGGAATGCAATGATTGAATGATTTAATGATACTTGGCATGAATTTGTTTGGCATGAAATGGTGTTTTGATTCATTTGAACCTGGAATGCAGTGATAATGCAATATGTATATTCTAAACAACAAAACAAGTATAATACATCACTTTTGAAAGAAAACAAAAGGTATATCTTAAATTGGTTTTGTCAATCATAAAAAAGGGGGAGATTGTTGAAATTCAAGGCAAATTAAAAAAAATACATGTTTTGATGATTAACAACTCAATTTGAGAATTAATTGGGTACTAATGAAGTTGCTAAGCTTTATTAAAGGATAAAAACTCAAGTTTCAGAACATAGCAGACCAAGTCGCAGTCCCAAGTCAACTCAACATTCAACTTAGGTGAAGTCAATTCCTAAGTCGACTCCAGAAGCAACTTCAGATGCATTAAAAGTTCTAGCATTAAAATTGGGCACGTAGACAGGTGAATCCGTAGTCATAGTCGACTCCACTTGCGACTTAGGTGAAGTTGTAGATCCAAGTCAACTCCAGATGCGACTTGAGTACAGCATGCAAAAGACTTTGAATCCTCAAAGTCAAGTCACATTTTCAAGTTGACTCCGCAATGTGACTTGAGTGAAGTCGAACCTCAAGTTGACCGAAATATGTAACTTGAGTGGTGTTGAAGACCAAGTCTGCCCAAGCAAGAAAATGGCTATGACAAAATCTCTCAAAGTTGAAGTATTATTAAGGAAAAACTATATACTAAAGATTTGGACATTAAAATCAACAAGGACAATGTGGAACCCTGACTGTATACGCATTGTTTCGACCGTATACGCGTCATTTCGACATTTGTAATTTTATAATTATTTTATGAATAAATAAAAATTCATGAATTATATTA
>JAXCLR010000001.1:23894056-23915305 GCA_035584095.1 Annona squamosa
ATCATATCACATCATTTGACAACTTTTATTTTTCAAAACTTTTCACCAAAAGTTTTATTCATTCCCAAACACACCCATATTTTACTTTTGAAAAACCCAAAAATTGGGACGTAAAAATAATCTTATGAAAAGTTATCCTAAATAGGATGTTATGAGCCATTATGAATAAGTTACCCTAAAAAAAGGTATTTTATACAAAAAGTGTAAATAACAAGGATGAAAGAAAATATTTTCTATGCAAATGCTTTCATGAAAATGGATTATGTATTTTATGCCTTATTTAGTATCAACAAGCCCCAAGATGGGGATTATGAAAAAGGACTTATGTCTTGTTTGCTATAAACAAACCCCAAGATGGGGATTACGAAAATGGTTGACGTGAAAAATATTTTTGGACATACAAATGTCCATTGTCGATATACTTATGCAATAAATATTGTAGGACATATAAATGTCTGTTGTCGACAAGGTTTATGTGAGAAAAGTTTGGACATAAGAATGTCCGTTTCCTAAAGAGTTTATGTGGAAAGTTTTTGCAGACATAAGAATATCCATTGCCAAAAGGATTTATAAAAAAATATTTTATGATATATAAATGTCCACTGCAAAAAAAAAGCTTATGTTAAAGATGTTTTGGGACATCAAATGTCCCTCAGCTAAAGCAATTTATAATAAAAAATATTTTGGATATAAAAATGTCCATTGACGAAAGAAGATTTTATGTAAATGTCTTGGAACATTATGAATGTTCACACAAGACCAACAAAAATTACTTAAAGAGGGTCAAAAGCTTTGTTTTGCCTTATCAAGCTCAGATATGGCTTGTACATGGTTTTAAAAATAGATGTTTATGAAAATGTTCTAGGATATAAAATTGTCCTCATGAACAAAGGATTATATGACAATGTATTAGGACATACAAATGTCCTCGTGAAAAAAGGGTGTTCAAGATATTTATAGGTATGTTTTAATGGAAAGTCTTGCCCGAAAATGCTTGCTTACTAAGTTATTACTCACATTTATTTTTTCAAACCTTAAACAGGTACCGGGAAGCTCAAGAGGTTGTGGACCTGAGCATCGAAGGAAAGGTAAGAGATGATATGCAAAAGTGGGCTAAAATGATTAGCCAGGATGTGTGAGATGGTATACCTTAAAGTATGTATGTATGTTATAAAAATGTCATGATTAGGTCAAGAAGACCTTTAATGTAAAAGAGCAAGTCGAAATATCATGAATGATATGTGCAATTGATTATAAGTGTATTATTGCTTATGATATAAATGAAATGGTGATGGATAAAAGGAATGAAACGAAAAAAATTTGGACGAGATCTAATTAAAAATCCGCCGCGTGATTAGGGCAACAATTCTGATTCACATTTTACCAATCAATAAGATCTTGGAGTAAGGCATAGGATGTGACATCTTGGGTTGGGGGCGCCACACCAGGTTCACCTCATGTTGAGAGAACTCCAAACGAGAGTTAGGCATTGAAAGATGAATAAGACCATTACATGGGAAGATGAATAAGACTATTATCTTTTTTTCTGGGTTGCGGGCCAAGCTCCTCTCTTTGTGCGAGCTCAGTGACGTAATATATACAGGGTTTGACGTCGATGAAGTATGTCTTATATTAGATGAGATATCCTATATTTATTCTTAAGAGATTTTCTCTCTTCAACTTTTTATTGATTTAGGAAAAGTTAATGATTGAGTACCGAGAAAGTTAATGTGACAAGTGATGATAAAGAAAGAAATTAATAATAGATACATTGATATTATTAAAGATATGTACAATGAGGTTGTTACCAATGTGATGACCATTATGGGAGATACTAATGTCTTTCTAGTTAAAATAGGTCTACATTAAGGCTTAGCTTTGAGTCCTTATCTTTTTACCTTAGTAATAGATGAAATTACTAGACATCTACAAGAAGAAGTATCTTGGTGTATGTTATTTGCAGATGATAGTGTTCTAATAGATGAAACTAAAGAAAAACTAAATTTAAAATTAAATAGGTGGGTAGATGCTTTAGAATCCAATGGTTATAGAATTGGTCGCACAAAAAATGAATATATGGAATGCAATTTTAATAATAGCGAGAATCCGAATGAGTAACCAATTAAGACTTTAGATCAAATAGTAACAAAAACTAATCACTTTTGGTACTTGGGATTAATAGTTCAAGAGAACGGAAAAATCGAGAAAGATATGATACATAAAATTCAAGCAAGATGGAAGAAATGGAAAAGTGCATTAAGAATTTTATATGACCATCGAGTTCCAATCAAACTAAAAGAAAAATTTTGTAAGACTGCGATTAGACTTGCTATGCTTTATGAGGCAGAATGTTGAGCAGTTAAAGAACAACATATACAAAAAATGAGTATAATGGAAATGAAAATATTAAGGTGGATGAGTAGTAAAACAAAAAAAGATAAAATTAGGAATAAAATAATTCTAGAAAACTTAAAAGTAAGACAAATTTGTGATAAAATGAGAGAAAATAGATTAAGATGGTTTGATCATGTTAAAAGGAGGCCTAAAGTAGTACCGGTTAGGAAAACAGAGTTTATCACATTAGAAGGTGGTAAGAGAATGAGAGAAAGACCTAAAAAAAATATGGATGGAAGTAATTAAACAAGCTTTAAAAATATTGTAAATTACAGAAAATTTAGTCTTAAATCGCTAAGAATGACTTAACAGAATCTACACATCCAACCCCAACTAGGTGGGAAATGATTTATGATGATAATGATGAACTTTTTATTTTCTGTAATTATTTTATTTTTAATTATTTATTCACATTTTCTTATATAACTTTTGTACTTTTCAATCATTTCTTTAATCTATCCTATCTAAATTAACTTTATTTTTTTTACTTTTCATTATTATTAATATTATAATATGTCATTTTTTTATTTGGGAAACTTTTACACCAAAATTTTTTCTTTCAAAATTTTTTTGTCAAATGTAAAACACGCCCATAAAAATAGTAAAATACTAATTCAAGTACTATAGGGTTCACGCAGCATCACACCGATAATTTCTACTCCTCCCATAAAATACCGGGGCCCCAAGATCCAAATCAATCATTTGTCATCATTACTTCCATTTCACATCAATTGCACACCATTAGATTATCAATTCCCATAAAAGATCGGCAACATACTTTGACAATCCCAGACAAACCAATAAAAGAATATAACATTGTAGAAGCTTCCGCAGACACTTTACATCCACATCTGGGGCTAGCTACACGTACGTACCTACAAGCATCTGTAGCACTGGACACGGATTACAACAGTTCACATGCGACAATCCGCAAATCCGTGTCCCGTAGCACTATATATCACCATTACACCGGCCAGAAGCCGCACTTACGTACTTCCACTAAAAGAAACGAAAGGAAAAGGAAAAACCACACGAAAAGGAGAAAGGAAAAGAAAAATAAGGAATACAGGCATGCATGCGGACGTAGCTAGGGTTGGAATGAGCAAACGTATTATATTATATCGTAAGAGAGAGGTAGCTAGCTAGCTAGCGCCATGCAGAAGCAGAGACGATGGCCCGATCCTGCCACCCCAGCAGCAAACACCCTCGATCTTCAGTCAATCTGTAGCCGTCGCAGGGATACAATCCAAGCAGTATCTTGGACTGCGTGATGGCGTTGGAGCTGAGCCCCACGGATTTGAAACCCTTCCCTTCCATCATTTTCCTCCACTTGTCCAGCCTCTCGTGCCTTTCCATCCTCTGCGGGCCCTCACACGCGACGATGTTCGTGATCTCCTGCGCGAAGATGTACTGCTCCACCTTCGCCCGCTCCGCCGACTCCGCCGGGAACGTCGCGTCCAGCGAGTCGAAGATGGCCGAGTAGTAGTGCAGCGCCTCCAGGAAGCGACCCAGGAAGTACGGCCCGTTGTGGTTCGCCTCCTGCTCCACCAGGGTGAAGATGTTGGGAGCCTGGTCGCGGATCATGCTGATGAGCCCGCCCAGGCAGGCGCCCGGCACGCGATGGAGCTCGTTCACGGCATTCACTGCCAGGGCCTCCCCCACCCGGCGGTGGAGCATGTGGGGCTGCAGGTCCTCCAACCGCTCACCCACCGCGTGGAACTCGAAGGGGACATGGAGAGAGGCAGCGAGCTCAGTCAGCCGGCGCCCCGTCTCCTTGATGTAGTCGAGGGGCCTGCCGACGCCGGTGATGCGGAGGAAGGGGGCGCCACTGGGGCGAGCGGCGAGAGCCTGCATGAAGGCGGGCCACTGGTAGCCCTGGAGGATGTCGAGGTCGATGACGTGGACGCGCTCCTCACCTTCGAAGGCTTCGAAGATGGCCTGGTTGGCGGCGAAGTGGGCGAATTTGATGTAGGGGCAGGCCTGGTACAGGATCTGGTAGATCTTGAGGGTTTCGATGGAGGTCGGGGGGAAGGAGTTGAAGGCCCTGGAGGCGGAGGGGGTCGGGATGGTGGTCATGCTGGCAGCAAGGCGGGCGGCGAGGGCGTCGGTGAAGCAGGCAGCGACGCGCTGCATGGAGTCACCCATGGGGCTCACCACGCGGTTAAGGAGGTGGAGGTGCCGTCGGGCAGATAGGTAGTCCTCCTTCGACACGGCTTCTGCGCACGCCAGGAGGAGGTGCACCAGTTGCAGCCCGCTGTCCTGCTCCTGCTTAATTGGATGATCCAGATTACAGTATCATTATTAGTACATAATTCTAAAAAATGTTGTTCAATATTCCAATAACTTTCAAATGATTTTAAGTACTCTCTACCTTAATTTTGGTCTTTCATTAATATCTCTACCCTGGTTCAATAATTGAATCAAATAATTCATTATTATAATTTTTATTTTAATTATTAAATTTAAAATTATTTGAAGATTTGAGAAGATAAAAATTTTTATCCTTCTAAGTTAAGGTGAAATAGATAAAATTAAACTGATTGACATGAATTATATAGTTTTTTATGAGAGACATGAATTATACTTGGAAATTTTAAGAACGTCATTTTTTACCATTAATGTTTGATGATAAAAAAATGATTTTTATTCTAAATGCTTACATATATTTTTAATTAATTGCTTAATTTAGAAAAGTCTTGCTAAGATAACGACGTAAATGAAAAGAAAATATTTGTAATACAAAATATGTTTCCTTTAACATCTAATTAATGTCGTAATTATTTGTCTTCACCGTTTATAAGTCTTTTTTATTATTATCATTTGTATATTGAATCACTTATTTATGATCACCGATTTACGAAATGTTTTATTTTCCTTTAATTTATTAGGTTCATAATAACCATAATCGAAATCAAATAAATAAATTACACATTTTTAATGTTTGATATTCACATAAATTCTGAGGAACCAAGGAAAGTATTTTTTGAATAGTTTTAAATATTTAATTCGGGTTGGACTTCTCTCCGCATAATTTTCTGATATTTAAAAATAATATTTACAAGTTTTTTTGAAAAACGATTATGTACCATAGTAACAAATAGAAAAACAAATGTACAGTTGAGCCATAAAATTTTAATTTCAAGTAACCCCAACTAATATAAGTTCGTAAAGGAATTTGTTGGCAACCTATAACCATTAAAAATAGAGAGAATTCAATAAATAAAAAAAAAAAAAAGAGAGAGAGAGAGAGAGAACGTCAATCGAATGGTTAATGATGTGCATTGAAGAGATTTTATAAATGATATCAGTTCTGTAAAGAAGGATAATCGTGATCTTACGACGTTGTCCGTAAATCCAGTGGTTCGGGGTTGCGGACCCCCAGAATTTTTTTTTTTTATCATAAATATGAAAAATGAACAAGTAGGCCATTTTTCTAAAAAAAAAATTCTCAATTTCATAATGGGGACGATCTAAATAGGTCACACAGATATATAAAAAATAAAAAGTGTTTTCTATCACAGTTAATTACTCGATTTATGGACGGCCGTATAAGATCTCGGTGAAAGAAAAAATACGTATTTTGAGAAACTGAAGAAAGTACCCAAAAAAAATAAAATAAAAAGAAAAGAAAAACCATTATTTTTGTAAAGAATTCGGTAGGACAACGACATCAACATCTCGGATTGAGACCTCTAATCCAGATCACTGGCTGGAAATTCCAATCTCTAAATTTCGAGAACATACATATTTAAACAGGACTGCAGCAAATATTTCAATTTTTTTAACGGAACCCACCAGAAACGCCCTCGAATGTGCCGGTCAGTGACAGTGAAATAAGTAAATAAATTGAAAATTTTGGTTATTAAACGAATAAAACGGACAATAAGAATTTGGTTCTCGAACTATCACTCTCCCGCAATTCAGATATATGATATATCTACGAGAGATTCAGATACATTCACCTGCTCAGACGCACTGGAGGATATGGGAGCCATCAGCAATTGCCCAAGGTTCTGCTGCTGCTGCAACCTTTCCACTCGCTCCTTTGGCTGCATTTGCGTCGGAGCTGACACCGGCACCGGAGGAGGCGCTCGCGGTGTCCTCACAAACGAGCCCATCTGATAACCATCCCTCTCCGATCCGATCTGCGGCCCCGGCATGCCAACGGGATCATTCATCGGCCCGCAGAACCTGGAAGCCGGCATGGCCGCCGACCCATCCAATAACCCCGGCATATCATAGCTCTCAAGCCCACATCGCAGCCCGGAGCTTTTCGTCGCTGGATAACAACTTCCGGCAGCGGTGGCGGCGGCGGCGCTGTAGCCGTCTCTTTGGTAGTCATCCAAGAAGCCCTCGAGAACGGCAAGAAGGGTATTATCGGACTGGCCGAACTGAGGAGAGCTGCAGACCTTGTGAAGTGGGCTCTGGGACTTGCCTTTGCTGGTGCTGGTGCTGGCTATGGAGGACCCGAGCTGGTCACTGGAGACCGGATGAGAATACCCAAGAAGGCTCTGCCCATGCACGGACTGGACGTGGCCGTAGCCCATGTTGTTGTAGCCGGCAAGGTTCCTCTTGGGGGAGGAGAGCAGGTACTCCCTTTTGGGCGATGAGATGAAGAGATCACGTTTCGGGGAGCAGACCATGTAGTCTCTTTTGGGGGATGAGATGATGAAATCGCGGCGGGGGGAGAGGATCATGAAGTCGGAGAAGTCGATCTGGTCAGAGTAGATGGATTCCCAGATGGAGTTGTCGGGGGACTGCACCTCCACGTCCGCGTCCGCTTCGAATTTCAGGCCTTGGTAGGAGACGGTGGGGTGGGTCTGGTCAGAGCGGTCGAAGTCGGAGTTGGCAATGTGGTTGGATTCCGATACGGATGCCGTCGGCGACGTGGGCTGCTGCTTGGAGCTCGTGATATCGCTCTTCAGAGACCCCATGCTGCCGCACAGGGAGTTTATCATCTTGGCTATTAATTAATTAGCTGGGTAGCTCAACAAGATCAAACACTTGAGATGAATGGCTATTGGGTTTGCTTATTCACTTCCAACCAATATGGAGTGGTGGGGGTTGTATGGAAGGATAATAAACACAGAGATATCAGAGTGAGTGAGAAGGAGAGAGGGTGGCACTTTTTCTCGTTTCTTCTTCTTCCTACTTGGGAAATTTGTCTCTTTGTTCATCTTGGTTTTGGGGTGGCAAGGGAATTTAGGGACTAACCCGAGGCCAAGCTCTTGACAGGGTGTGTTTGGAGGTTTCTTTGTTTTTTCTTTTTCACCTTGGTGGATCTCTTTTTTTTTTCCCCCTCATCTCGTCTGTCTCATGGGTGGGCTGTTTTGCTTGTTTCACCATAGATTTTTTAATATTTTCACGCAAGATCGATGGAGTGGATGTTGTCTACCGGCGTGCAAAGTGACAAACTCGTGCTGATCTGTCGTGCGTATTCTACCATGCATCTTGGGCAGATCATTTGGCCATCGTGAATTGTCATTGACATATTGCTATAACTTATTTTACATGATTAATTTTCCATCCATTATATCTATTATCTAATTTTTAGTCAGAAGATGAAAACCATAGTAACGGAGACAGTTATTTTATTTTATTTAATTAGAAGTATATGAAATCCCGTATTAGATGGGAATCGGAACCACGTGCATGGGTAAACTGCCCACCTTGTGCACCACTGAGGCAAATTTGAATGAAAACACATGGGGATTGCTTCAAAATTTGATGTGGCCTACTTGTAATCCGATCATGACTATTTTTATATTCTAATTAAATACAGTTAAAAATATAATGGATGGTAGAATTAAAAAAAAAAATAGTGAGAAGGCGAAAATGAACCATGCACTTACACGTTAACAAAGCCTTGTCTAGCATCCAAAAAAAAAAAAAGCCCTATCTATTGTCTTTCTGTAAGTCACGTGGAGCAGATAATTAGTGAAAGAATTCAGACCCTTTGAAGATGCAGCATTTATTGAAAAATCAATCTAATTTACGTTAGACCCTCGAGTTTCCAAAATTTGTTGACCCTTGGTTTTTATATTCACATAGGATTTCAGTTTTAAAAATTAAGTATTCTCTCTATATTTTTTTTATTGATTTATATTTTACATTATATTTTAGTTCATACAGCAATCAAGCATTGAGACAATTCTTATAAATTTTTCAAATTGAGATAACTATAAGCTTCCAAATATCAATAAGGAAGACCATGGACTCCCAAAATACAATAGGGGAATAACACAACTTCCACAATTAAATAAAGGGTATAACCTCTACTAGGTTTTGAACCCAAGACAACGCCTAAGCCGACAAAGCTCGCAGTCACTTTAGTCTCTTTGGTTGAGTATGAAGCTCATTAACTTTTCAACATAAAATTACAAAAATATCCTTTTAATAATTTTATTTGGGTAATAATTTTGCAAAAATGATTCTTATTTTCCTAAAGCAGAAACATTTGGTTTGGGGACAATGATTTTGTTAAATTTAAATCATTCATCTGCTTTGAGATAATATTTTATGAATTGTAAATAAAAAATCATTTCAAACAATATATATACATGTATGGAACTTTGATTTTAAAGTTTTAACAAGTTCTTATCAAAATTTTTTTTTAACAAGTTTATACATATTTGTTAGATTATTTTAATCTTATGGTATATTACGACAATTTTATAATGAAAATTCTTATTTTCCTAAAAAAAATTTAAAATTCCTCATAGATGTTAGGTGATTTAAATTTCACGAAATCACTTGGGGTGTTTTAAGCTGGTATTTATACTTTCATGGTCCATGAAATTATTTCTCTTTTATATGTTGCACTTTTTTGGTTGAATTTCTTTCTGTAATAAATTTTTATGGGAAAAAATATTTTTATATTTTAACTTTCAAGCATATCTTGTTCTTTCGTAAAAAGTACATTTTATTCATTTTAGGTTAGAAAGTTAACAATCTTAAGGCTTCATGCGACTAGAGAGGACTAACATTGCACATTTTTGAAACATAAAGTGAAACGTTTAAATACAAAGTTTAGAAATTCGAAGTTTGCAAAAATACAATTTATGGCCGGCATCGCATTCATCATACGTTACAACTTCAGTTAACTTATATGTGTAAAAGGAATGAAGGGAAATTTGAAGGTCAGAATTCCACCACTACATATATGGAAATATCCATGGGGATACGTACAAATTTATGTATATATGAGGGATAATTAATGGAGGTGGGGTAATTTGCATGTTCTATGTCTATATACAGGGGCTAATGCAAGAAGGTTTACAGAACTTTCTTTTTTTACTTCACATGAGGTATCTAAATAATCTTTGTAAATAACACTAAGGTTTTAGCTTGTATTATGGTAATCGAAATTTGATTTTTTGGATCAATTCTTCTTTTCATTCAGCTCAGGTCATTTCTTCGGGTTTTTGCAAAATTTTTTACCTTGTATTTTTGCTTAACTACAAATTAAATTTTGTGGTCCGAATATTTGCATCATGGATCCTCTGTTTTTTAAAAATTATAAAGCGAATGATAAGATAGATGGTTAAATATATAATTTTCAGTGAGAACTGGGTTGATCGCAGTTTTCAAATATTTTCGAATACGTTCAAAAACATAATCAGCTTAATTTAAATATAAAATTGCCTCACATAAGTCAAAATCAATGTTTATTTTGTAACGTTCTGAAACCTTTTTTTCTCTGTAGGTAAACAACAAGGTCAAATATCAAAACAAAAAAATTTTTGATTTTTAATAACCGTGACTTTCATTATCAAAAGTTAACATTTTTTGCTACGACATTTTTAATTAGCATTGTGTTGCAAATGCAACATGGCTATGCTCCAATGCCGCGAATAAAATAACAGATGCAACCAATAAAATAAACTTAATTAGCTGCAAATGCCTTATGACGTATATTTTGCTTACTACAAAAAATATATTTCGTCACAAACTCCTCACAATCTTAAAACTAATATTATAGTTCACTAGAAGCAGTCATTAGCAATAAATTTTATAATTATTTACTGATGCTTATTATAAGCAATAAAATAATGGTGACTGAAACTGAATTTTCTTGTAGTGTCTGTAATTAGATAAAATTAATTTATTTAAAGGATGGAACTTACAGTGAAGGTTGGTTTAACGGATTTAGTTATTACCACATCAACTTTTGGTGTATTTCGATGTCCAAAATTTTGTAAAATTCACACGCGATCCTGACCTTTCTTTCTAAAATTAATTTGATTTCAATAGGCATAATTATCCAGTCTCGTAATAGTTTTCTTAAGATCTACCCCTCTGTAACCTTTCAACTCCTAATATCCCTTATTTAAGATTTAATATTTTTGGTTTCAATAGGATAGCGAAAGGAAAATATTTATTTTTGGAAAATAGTGATGAAAGAAAAACCACAAAAGAAGTAAGACTGTTACGAAATTAAACAGCAAATTATATGTTGAAATATGAAACTTTCCCAGGAAATTCTTTCCAATCCCAACCCATTGTAATCACAGTAGCAGTATTTCCAACCCATTGTAACCACAGTAGCAAAAGCGCTGACATCTTTTTTTTTTTGGAAAAATTTCTTCTTATATGCATAATATTTATCCTTAATTTCTATCATAGCCGCAATATTTTAAAATTTTCTCTTATATTCATAACATTTCACCATTAATTTATACTATATTTGTGTAATCAAAATAACCATTAACTGTCATATTGAAAAGACGATTTTGCCCTTTTATATTTTTTCTAATTAAAATGATTTAACACTAATATGATATTTGAATCACTTGATGTCACAAATTAATGGTTTATCAACACTAATTGAATCATATAAGAGTTAAATTGTTTCAATTAAGAAATTATAGAGGAGCAAATCATCTCTTTAGTAGAGTCAGTAAGGGTTATTTTTACCGTATGGGCATGATAGAAGTTCATAGTGAAATATTATGAGTATAAAATGGTCAACCTATTTCAAATATACAACACGGATTCTAGCAATGCAATGGGGTTGGACCTTTGAAAAATTTATGGATATAATAGGAATTATGGGTGAATGATATGAATATAGGAGTAATTTTTTCTTTTTGATCATTTTTGATGTAAGAAACCAAGGTGCACGAAATATGCAAACTTTATAAATTGTAAAAATTGCATGAAAATTCACAACTAATTAGACTAAGAGTTGATTAAGGGTGTGTTTGGAAAATAGAGAAAAGTTTTTTAAAAAGTTTTGAAATAAAAGAAAATAATATAATATGATAAGAATAGTGATGATGAATAAAGAGAATAAAGTTAAAATAAATAAGATCGTTATAGAGATCAAAAAGTTATATAAGAAGATATGAAAAAATAATTAAAAATAGGAAAGTTATGGAAATTAAAAATTTTTATATTTATAACTTCTTATGATTATCAAATACAACCTAAGCAAAAAACTATAATTGCTAAAGTACAAATAACCATTGAAGTTATCTTGATCAAGCGGTACCTTTTGATGAAACTAGAGGTGCATTTGACATTTTATAAAAATGAGAAAAATTTTGTAAGAAAAAATTGAAAAAAGTTAGAGATCAATATGTTACCATGGATATAATCATTAAGAGTAAAACGAATACTTGAAATAGACACAATAGTGTTATGAATTCAATACCAAAAAAATAGTTATGTGAAACCATGTGAATAAATAATTAAAAATAAAACAGTTAAATAATTAAAATATAATACTACATGGAAAAGTGTAAAAAATAGCAAGAACTTTTTTCTTTTCCTAAATGCAGAACGCACCCTTGGGCTCTAATTAATAGATACAGCAAGTTATCAATCCAGGTTCAACCTGAAAGACAAGGAATTTCGTTGTAATTAGTGCCATCCACATAGCAGGCCGCTTTACAAATAATCATTCAAATTATTAATTATAACTAGCCTCTTCGCTGATGGATGAACGGTGCCAACGGATCGCACGTGTGCCTGACCGATGGTGCCTCACCGCCATGCACTAGCCTAGAAGACAAAGCAAGCAGGTGCAGGCAGCATTTTCCTTGGGCCGGCCCCGGACAAGCAACAAGAAAGTTGAAAATTCGAAATTATAGCATATTTAAAATTAATTTATTTTTTGGAGGCATGCGAAGGCGAGAGTTCCGTGCGCGGTAGACGGGAATGAAGAAATTGACGCATCGGAATTCGCTACACCATCACTCTTGTCGCATGGGACAGATATAACCATTCCAATACATACAATTGGAAGATTAACAATCCGATCCGATCTGTTAATCTGATTGATCATGTGGTAGAATATCTATAAACACTTTAAAAGAAAACATAGCAGTCCATTCCTCGGATATGTTAAATTAGACCCCAAACAGGGCTTTTTTTTTTTACGAAAGCAGCAGTCCAAACTTAAATTCGGTTGAGGATTTTTAATGGAAATGATGTGGATTTGAATATCAAGGTGGTAGAGTGGGTGAATGGTTTGGATGGAGGGATGTGATTGGCAGGGAGCGGGGTGGAGGGAAGATGGGTTTGGGTACATTGCAGTGTAGGGAGTGGTGAGGCGGCGAGGAGAGAACGGACGCATTGGCGATTCCGTCGGAAGATCCAGCGTCGGGGGCGCCGCCGGTTCCTTGGATTTGTCGAGGGATTGGAGCGCTTGTAACCCTCTTCTTTCATGTTTTCTCTTTGGTCGGTATCTCGGCTCGATTCCACTCGCGCTCACGCTCACGCTCCTGCCTTCGGTTCTCCGCATGCCTGCTGTTCTAGGCACGTGTGAAGTGGGTTAATTCCAAATATGGCCACGACTTGTACTCATATTTATAGAACATAGTTACACATTTATAGAAAATAACACAGATGACCACATATTATGATTAATTTCACATAATAAAATTTTTAAAAAATTACAAAATTGTGCTTGCTATTTTTTAAAAGGGTTGCTGTGCACAGAATTGATTGAGTTTGCTTTAGATTTTCTTAATTGAATTTGCTTTAGTTTTTCTTAATATTATTTCGTTGAATCTTTTTTATAACATCTAAGCAGTTTCTTTTTTACTTTTAATAAGGGTAAATTTATAATGTCAAATCACTTTTAACACTACTACTAATCGAGTTTCCATGTTTGGAATTAGGAGTAAAACATATGATCCTCTATGCTATTTTTATAAATATATGGTCATTTATTAAAATGGGTGGAAAATGTGATCATACTTGAAATCAACCGTTAAATATTATGATTTATGTGAGATGGTTGGCGCACTGCACCAAAGTGGAAAATGCTATCATATCTAGCTATCCAACTTGTTTAAGGTATTATATTTGATTAGAAAATAAAAATTTACTATAAAATTTTATTTTAAAATTAAAATTATTTTACAATAAGGGCGTGTTTGGAAAGTAATAATTTTTTTTGAGGTATACTATTAAATTAAATCCAAAAGTAAAAAAAAAAAGAAATGAAAAGAATCAACAACCTACCTCCTCAATAGAAAATAGAGATGCATGAGGTAGGAATCGATGCCTCTTTTCACTGTTACAAAAAGAATTAGCAAAAAATATTATCGACATACAAAAAATTAGCAATATTTTGTGGATGTATGAGGTAGGAATTGATGCCTCTATTCACTATTACAAAAAGAATTAGCAAAAATATTATCGATATACAAAAAATTAGCAATATTTTGTGGTGGAACTTCCCACCAGCGTTGTCCTTGTCTTGGGTTCACTAATGCAGCCTTTGCAAGAGTATGGGCAACTTGGTTTGTAGACCTCAAAATATATTTGAAAGATACTTGATCTAACCTCCTATGTAAGTTTCTAATGTCTAATATATAGTGGGTAACACCCCACCATTGGGGTGTTATAAACGTGGTCTATTGTGTTAAAGCTGAGAATACCGCGATAAATAAAATTTCCTAAGATGAAAATAGATACAAGATGCAAAGCTATATAAATCTTAATTAATACATCTTAAGTCTACTCTTCATGGAGTCATTGTATACATTTGGTATCCATTATCAATACAAGTATTATACAAAAACTTTAACAACTCTAAACTTTTTTATCCTTTGCTCTACAAGTTTCTCATTTTTTCCATGTGGACGACGGCTCTAATTTAGCATTATATTTTTGTTTTTCCACTAAAAACAAAACTATATAAATCAGAAGCTCAGTAAGTAAATAGTTTTTTATGTGATTCATATTTTTAAATAAATAACATATACGCTATCTTTTGTGCATAATAAACTCTAATTGATGAAAAGATAAACACTTTTATGCTTGTACAAGTATATGTCCACTTTAATTCATACATTCACGTTGTGGGCAGTGTCATCTGCTTGTGCTTATGTGCAACTATGTTCTATATTTGTGAGCTAATTTATCTTCTTTTGTAGTTCTGAGGTCGTTATCTAGGTACTACCATACTGCTTTACTGCTTGACAACAAACAAAAATATGCATCAAGATCATGCATTATGATTAATGAATCACTTAGATTCATTGCTTAACATGACTAAGAATTCTTTAAAATAATCATTCTTATGCTTAAAAAAATCAACTTGAAAGAAAATTTCAAACTTAGTGAATAATCATATTCCATAGTAAATCATAATATTTAACACAATATTTTTTTAGAGTCATGATATGGTAAAAAATTATTTAATTCTAAGAAGGCTTTAAACTCCTTTTTCAATCTCTTGAAGTAACCTCAAGTCTCTCTTCGTAATTTTATCACAACATGTTCATTATTTCACCTTATTATTTTTATAAATATTATTTATGACCTTTCCAAAATATCTCATAATTTTATTTAGTCAAAATTATATTTTTCTATTTATTACGTGAATTCCTAACTAATATAAGGCATTTTTGCAAACTATTTCATTTGAAAGGGGTTTTTGTGTAATTTTTAAAAAAAAATTCTTGTGAAATTCCTTCACAAGTTAAGAGGGTATTTTGTAATAATATTTTTAAAAATATCTCTTGTAAATTTTCTAGTAAGATTTAGATTTTTCTATAATTTCTTCAAGATAGGTACCTTTTTACAAAATCATAAATTCATGGGGTTTTCTGCAAAATTTTCTTCAAAAGTCAAAATTGCTATAGTCTCATCTTCATCCCCTTTCTTTGCTCACTATTTCATTTTTGTAGAAACTGTCCAAACAAGTCATAATTTTTCCTCTAAGCACATATCTGGGTCCTTATTTAATATAGATTCATTAAATTTATTTTTTTCATAAATCTAGCGAATTTATACAGTTTGGAAAAAGTACATGAATTAAAAAACTTAAAATTCTCATCTATTCCCCAATAATTAAACATATAAATTTTCATTTACTTAATTGGCATACCCAGGGAAGGTTTACTGGATTAGATTTGAAAATCTCATAAGATTTTTTATAAATCTCAACTCGATAACCTTTTTTTGTTTCCTTCCGTAACTTCCTATGCTCTCATGTTCTTTAAAAAGAGCGGTTGTTTCTCACCAATGCTCGTCATTAATGTTAATAAATATTATTATTATTATTATTATTATTATTATTTATGACTATTAGATCATCCATCCTAAAAACAAGTTTCGTCTTCAAAACTTAATCAAACAAGTATGGTATTTTTGTTTGATATCATTTTCAAGCTCCAAAGTGGCCTTTGACTCTCCATGATTACTCCATTGCATTTTAACATATTTTATTACTCCGTTATGTAATGTTGCTACTTGAAATCCAGTATCCTAATTGGGTTTTTCTCACATATTAACTTATCCATAATTAGTAATTGATCTATTGTAAATATATAGGAAGGATCTGATACGTATTTTCTCAACATAAAAATATGGAACACATTATGTACTATAACCAATGATGGTGGTAGTGCTATTTGATAAACCACTATTTCAACTTTTTCTAAAATTTCATATGATCCGATATAACAAGAATCGAGTTTTCCCTTTTTACCAAACTTTATTACCCTTTTCATAGGTGATACTCTTACAAATACCTTATCACAAATGGAAAATTTAAATATCGCCACTTTTGATCTGCATAACTTTTCTATTTACTTTGGGTACTAAGTAGTCTTTTCTTGATTAATTTCACTTTAGCCGCAGTCTTTTGCACAATATCCGGCCCAATCATCCTTCGTTCTCCAACTTCGTCCCAATTCAATAGTGTTCCACAAGGCTTTTCATACAAAGCTCCATAAGGAGACATTTTAATACTGGCTTAATAACTATTATTGTATGTAAATTCTACTAAAGTCATATATTTATCCCAACTATTTCGAAATTATTTGATGTAAACTGCGATAGAACTTGAAAGTAAATATAGTATCTCAGTCGAAAATAATTGTCTTAGGAATTCCATGCAACCGAACTATCTCTTTATAATAAAAATTGACTAATTTTTCTACAAAACAATTAGATATGATTGGAAAGAATAATTGATCTACGATTATCTATATAGAATTATTTCCTTCAATAGTCTTAACTAATCCCATAATAAAATCTATAGTGACTTCATCCCACTTCCGTTATGGTATTTCAATTTGTAGTAATAATTCTGTAGGTTTTTGATATTCAGCTTTAATCTGCTGACATGTTCGGCATTGTGCTACAAACTTTATTATAATTCTCTTCATACCCACAAACTAAAAATTTCTTTTAAAATCTTCATACATTTTTGTACTCCTTGGGTATATTGTATATGGTGAATAATGAGTTTCTTCTAAAATTTATATTCTTAGTTCTACAACATTGGGTATGCATAGCCTCCCTTTATATCTTATAATGCTCTCATCATCAATTGTAAATTCTTCTAAAACCCCTTCTTTCATTTTCTGCTTTATCTTTTGAATTTGTTCATCTTATCTCAGTTCTTCTTTGATCTGTTCAAATGGAGAAGGTTTTACTTGCATTTGATATAATTGATATGCTGACCTTTTGAGGTAAACTTCTAATGACAATCTGCGCATGTTATTAACTAACTCTTCCTTATCAGTAATTAAAGTGGTTAGATTGCTCAAAGCATCAACTACAATATTTTCTTTTTTCGAGTGATACTTGATATTCAAATTATAATTTTTCAATAATTTCAACAATCTCTTTTACCTCATATTCAACTCTTTTTGAGCGAAAATATATTTTAAACTCTTATAATCTGTGTAAACATTACATTGTTCTCTATAAAGATAATGCCTTCAAATTTCCAATGCAAATACTACCGTTGTTAGTTCCAAATCATGAGTGGAATAATTCCTTTCATAATGTTTCAATTGTCGAGAAGCAGATGTAATCACTTTCCCATTTTGTATTAATACACATCTAAGACCCTTTTGAGATGCATCACTGCAAATAACAAATCCTTCACCACTTGTAGGGGTATCTAAAACTAGTGTCTTCTTTTACCTTTGTTTAAGTTCTTGAAAACTAGCTTCACAATCATCGGTGCATTAAAATTTCACCTCCTTTCTTATTAACTTTGTGAGAGGAGTACACATCTGAGAGAACCATTTTACAAATCTGTAATAATACCTTGCAAGGCTAAGTAAGCTACATATCTCTGTGACATTTGTCGGCCTTGACCATATTGATAACATGTGAATAATCAAACATAATCCATGATTTTCATGATTAATAATTCAATTTGAGCAATGTCAAGGTACTAACATATGTGTTGAGTTGTTTTAACGTATACATATTTCTAGAATCAAAGCTTGGCAGGTCAAGTAGCATGCCAAATTGACTCGGGCATCAACTTAGGTTAAGTCGATATCGAAGTCGACTTTAGCATCGACTTCAGAGCTTTATTTTTTGACAGCGTTGAAATGTGGACACTTGAGCAAACGAAGTCGCAATCAAAGTTAACTTTGCATGTGACTTGGGTGAAGATATAACCCTAAGTCGACTCCATCAGTGACTTAAGATATCTTCAGGGTCCAAAGTTGAAATTGACAAGTTAAGTCGCAATCCAAGTCAACCCCAACATGCGACTTGGGTGAAGTTGCACATGAAATCGACTCAGATATGTAACTTGAGTGGAGTTGTAAATCAAGTTGACCCTAGCACAAAATTCAGATAGATGAAGTCCAAGACATGGAGTCTTAAGAGAAAGAATGAAAAGTTTAAATTAAATATACATTAAGCTATCATCAAATGTTCAAAAGTGTTTGACCAAGTACAATTTTCAAAAAGATTGAAAAGATCTCTAATACAAATGAAGATAATGAAGATAAATCATGAAGAAACAAGAGAGATTATACAAATGAATAAAGATTAAATTATGTCAAAGTTTTGATGAATCAAATAATAAGTGAAGTCGCGATCCAAGTCGACTTCACCCGCGACTTAAGTCAAGTCTGAAACTAAGTTGACTCAAGAGTGGAACTTGATTGAAGAACGGAAGATTGAAGTCGCAATCCAAGTCGACTCCAGTCTGCGACTTAGATGAAGTTGCATATGAAGTCGCTTTTAGTCTGCGACTTAGGTGCAGTCGCATCCAAGGTCGACTACAAGTGCAACTTGAATCGCAATTGTTGAAAAATTTAAATGTTGGCGTATTAAATGCACGTCACCTACCACCAAACATTCAAATTTACTCCTCCCCTATTTAATATACTTCAAATGAAAAGAGAGAGTTAGAAAAAAATTAATTGAGTTCAGCCTTCTCATTCTCAAATATTTAAGTAATCATTAAAGAAAGCTTCCAAGAAGAACTGAGTGATAAATTGCAAGTGCTGAACTGCTTCGTCAACAACTCATTCCACACGTTCTTCTTTGCAGAAACTTGTTCTCTACATCCTTGTAAAGTGTACTTTTCTTTATTATTCATTTGTGTTTTCACTTGGTCAAGTATTGAAGACTAAGACTAAGTGAAGAAAAAGTATTGTGTAATTGGAGTGTGATTCATCACCTACTTGTGCAGAGTTTCTAAAGGCCTCCTAGAGCTAAAATCTAGAAGAGAGCAAGCGCTCTAACTGTATTACTATTTTACTTAATGGAACCTCAGACACAAAGGTGTGCTCTTGGAGGAGTGAAGTAAGGAAGGATGTCTTGAACCATTGTAATATCTTGAGTTTATTTTTGCTTATCCTACTTGCTTTTATATTGTCCACATTTTTCATTCAAGCGATTAAATTCACAATAGGTTATAATTGAAATATCAAAAGTTTTTTAACCCAATTCACCCCTCCCCTCTTAGGTTTTTGTCTATAACTTAGGACCAACAAGTCAATTCATCACTTCCTTTACCTTAGCGGGATCCATCATAATACCCTCTGCTTTGACAATATGCCTTAAAAAATGAAACACCATAAATTCAAAACTCACACTTCTTCAATTTCATATATAATTTATTCTCTCTCAAAGTTTGCATTACCATTTTAAGGTGTTCAGCATGATCATCTCTTGTTTTTGAATAAATGAGGATATCGTCTATAAATATGACCATAAATTTATCTAAATATGGTTTGAACACTCTTTACATCAAATCCAGAAAAGTAGCTAATGCATTTGTTAACCCGAGTAACAATACTAAAAATTCGTAATATCCATACCAAGTTTGAAAAGCAGTTTTTTATATATTTTCTTTTTTAATCCTTAATTGATGATATCGTGACTATAAATCAACTTTAGAAAAGATAATTGCAGATTATGATTGATCAAATAAATCATCTATTAGAGGTAAAGGGTATTTATTTTTTTATAGTTATCTTGTTCGGTTCTTTTTAGTTGTTCGTAATCTCACCACAAGTGCACGGGTCATAGATTGTAGTATCTAAATTATCGATCCACAAGAAATTTGGGACTATAAACTTTATTTTTAAATGCTTTCGTGTCAAATATGAAAAGAAAATAATAAATGAAATGGAAAAAATAGAAAAAATTAGAAACTAGAACTGAATAGAGAACAATAGTGCAAGTACCAAGGGTCTAAGATTTCACATGTGTCTTTTGCAATGGGTAGTTGTATAATTATTTAATCTGGATATTGTTTGTTAAAGGAGAACAAATCCTAATTTATCTTTGCACCTTCTCTCGAAACCTACAAGGCGTACCTTAATTTTCATAACCACTTATTCTTATGGGATTAAGTTAATTAAAGTTCATTATGTTATATGGCTTGTTCATAGAATTCCTCAAGGTCTTCATGCCTATTCTCATGGTCTTAGATTTTCAAGTTTAATATCTTGATTATCGTATATTAGATTTTCATCTCTTGGTTCCATCACCTAATATATGGAATCATGCCAAAGTACAGATCTATGTACTAAGCAAGCATAAAAATAACAAAATATTAAATTAACAATAGTATCCACCATAAATAAATTAAAACCCACACCATGCTACATTGTATGCATGCTACATCCTAAACCCTAGTTGTAGGGTTTAGTCAAGTATGTTTAAGTCCAAAATAAAATTAAAATTAAAATCCATTTTAAATAAGAAAATTAAAATTAAAAAGAAAAAAGATATGAAGGCTTATTGGTTTGGAGCCCCCCGATGGTGTGTCGGCCGCTCCACGCAATTCGTTGGTCCGCCTCTTGCCCGTGCTTTCAACCTTCTTGCGCTCTCTCTCTCTCTCTCTCTCTCTCTCTCTCTCTCTCTCTCTTTCTTTCCAGGCCCGCCGAACCCGAAGATTTATAGTGCTAAAACCCTGCACCTTTCAACCCGAGCCCGAAGGCATATGATGCACGGGTTCGGGTTGATGTGAGTCCGAACCCTGTAAACTCGAACCCGAATCTGAAAATAATAATATTTTATTTTTACCCTATTTCTATTTCCCCATTTCGCCATTCGTAAACTACTCTTCCTGCTGCGCCGCAGTGCCCTGTGTCCCTGTGCCCAGAGTCTTCCTCTCGTCTCCCC
>JAXCLR010000001.1:23915405-23926034 GCA_035584095.1 Annona squamosa
GCTGGACGGTCGCTTGGACATTTGAGATTGAGCATGGGTGGTTGGGATTAAAAACGGTGCTGATCTTCTAGACGATTGCTTGACTTGCAGCTGATTTGAATGTTCAATGCCTTCGATAATTAATGGACGGCTAGGATTTTTTTTTTGGAGGGTCGTGATGATCTACTACAAAATTAACGGTTGCCTTGCATGGTTGGACCTCCAGGTAAAAAATGGATAGCTAGATTTTATCAAGGAACTTTCTTAGAGAATTGGACAGTTGCATGGTGGTAGGATTTAATATGGACATGATTTTGCTGGATGAGATGAATGGCTGATTTCTGGCCATTGATTTCTAATGGGTCACACATCCAATTAAGCGTATGGACGGTGGAGATTGGATGCAAAACTGGATGGTGGCTGAATTAATTGGATGGTGTTGTGGACATTGCATGGTGGGTCCCACCTCTTGTATTTGCCAATCTGCATAAAAAAATATTTAATTTGTATACTCATTCAATTTATTAAAGGGTTACTAATATAAAACTCATTTCTAACCCATTTTATATTATGACAACGAATAAAATGTAATTTCAAGCCAAAAATTATAAAAATTATTTAAATAATTTGAAATTAATATCTAACACCCAATTATTGCAAAATCACATTTTAGAGCAAATTTTATATTAAACTTAATTAATTACCTACCAAATTGGTATAGAATGCCCGCAAAAATATATTATTAATTTTTAATTATCAAATACCTCCACATTTGAACTTTTGTTTGTCTTCAAGCAAATACAAAAGAATTCAAGAACAAATTACAAAATTTCAAAACTCTGAGTAAAAAGTAAAAATAAATGTTTAGCGTATCATCAAACACTAATGAGAGTATTAAACTAGAAATTTTGAAACATAATACTCTTCGAAAATCTCATTCAACAATTCCTTCTCACATGACTAATACTGTACACCCTGTCACCTCCTTTGCTTTCAATCATTTAGAGTTCTAAAACTCCCGCAATAAACTCCTAATTATCAGATATCTTTCTCATTTATTTAGTTATTCAATACACACATTCAATAATTCAATTAATAGTAGTAATGCAGAAAATATTACTCAAATTACCTCATATACATCTCATCAAATTTTTATATTTAAATTTCTTTTACCAACTCAATTAACTAATTCATAGGACCATAAGGACTTAGTAGGACAACAATTATGTTTGGAACAAAAAATAAAATTTAAAAATTTTCAAAAATTGAACTGTCTCTACATGATTTGAGACTCATTTTATAACAAAAAATAATGCTATCCCCACACTTAATGCTTTCGTTCTCTTTCAAGCTTGTTCTTACCTTGGTTTAGCAGTTTTTTTAAAAGTCCGGCAATAATTTTTCTCACTATATTTCAGGGTATTTAAGAAGTCATTTTCATTATTTGCATAGTCATGAGATCAAAACCTATTCCCGTTTTACTTTTCAGTTCAAAATTCAATTTCAAAGTTGGTTCAACTAAGTAGGAATTGAGGTTTAGAAAAAAAATTTAAGTTCAGGCTCAATAAGGGTAAATAGCTATTATACTTTCAAAGATAGGCTCATCATGAAAAAAATGCCTTGATCATCTCCATGAATTGGTTAGATTGAGTTTTGGCTTTGGAAATTCTTCAACTAGAATAAATTTTTTCATATATATGGGAAAAACTACCTTCTTAAATGACAATTATATGTATTAGAAAAACCTTTGATAAATTAGAGAGGATTACCATGATTTTGAAAGAAAACAAAATTGGTTCCTAGGTATATTGGTTTCATCAAGTGATGCAGGACAAAAATTTAAGTATTTTCAACAAGTACATGTTTAAAAATAAATTTAACATCTCATTAAGGTTCAACTCTTTTTTTTTTACTTAAAGATTTTGAAATTCCAAGTATGTTTGCTTACAAGACATAAAAGAGTTCAAAGTGGGGTCTCGATCAGTCTAATATCACAATTTATGCACGAATTACCCAATATTTTCAAAAGTTTTAGAAATTTTTTTTCAAAATGTAACAAAAGTTATATTCATGACAAAAACATAATCATTAGGGTAGTAAAAAAATATTTAGAGAAAATTAATGCAATGCATTTACTTCCACACTTGAAATTGACATTGTCCTCAATGTAAATCATGCCATCAAAATGATAAATCAAAATAAAAGGAGTAATTGTAAAAGATGTAAAATGTTAACTTTCCTGTTTTGACGAGTTGAACCGAATTTTGATTTCATGGTGCTTCCTTCCAAGTAGGCTCTGAAAAGTAACCAATAAAGCTCTAAATTAAAAAATACCAAATTCTAAAATAAAAGAAACTAAAAGAAAAACTAAGACTAAAACTCCCCTAAAAGAAAAATGAAAAGTTCGGGTTGCTCCCGAGAGCACCTGGTTTAAAGTCGTCAGCCCGACTACAGTCTGATCATCTTATTTTAACCTACTCTAACTTTTGCATTTCCCTGATTCTTTTTCTTGCCTCCAGATTTTCTTGTATTCTTAGTTCCTTGAATTGGCCTCCATATTTGCTTGAGAATTTTTCCTGCCAATGAACCATAGCTATTAGTTTTAAAAGAACAACAAAAAGGAGAATAAATTGTTACTAATTTATCAACTTTTCTCTTTTGGTCATTAGATTTTTGTTATTTTGATCTCCCGCTTTCGGATGTTGTCATAGATTTAGCAACTTGTTGATTCAAGTCTTCCACAGTTTCTCCTTTACTTATAGACATCCAAGTTAGGTTACTTGAAATTCTTTTGTCCGTTGACTCATTGACAATGTCAACCCGTAAAAAGAGTTATCAAGAGAGGAATTTTTTTATGGCTGAGAAGAGGTTGAATTTTATTTTTTCATCTCCAACTGGCAAAGAAAGTTGACCATTCTTAATGCCTATGATGGCTCCAGCAGTGGCCATGAAAGGTCATCTAAGAATGATTAGAATTTGGTGGTCCTCCTCCATGTTGAGGACTACAAAGTCGATCGGGATGAATAGCTTGCCGACTTTCAAGGGAGCGTCTTCAAGAAGCAAATCAGAAATTTGATTGATCGATTGACCAGTTGGAGAGACATAGAAGTTAGTTTTGGATTGCCTATGTTCAGCTTTTTACAAATGGAGGGAGGGATCAGACTTACACAAGCTTTGAGATCACATAGTGCCTTACTAACTTGGATATTCCTAAAAGCACAAGGAATAGAAAAGCTTCTAGGATCCTTTAGATTTTCAGTTAGCTTGTTTTGCAAGAAGGCACTGCACTCCTTAGTGAGTGTGATAGTTCCGTGCGCCTCGAGCTTTCTTTTATTGGACAACATCTCCTTTAGAAAATTTGCATAAGTTGGCATATGAGAGATCATGCCAATAAATTGCACACTGATTGATAGGTTCTTGAGTATTGAAATAAATTTCTCGAACTGCTTTGGAAGTTTGGTCTGTCTTTGCCTTTGAGGGAAAGGAAGAGGAGGCCGGTAAGGAGGTGATGGTATGCATGGCTTCTCCATCACTGGTTCGGGTTGTGGCTCATCTTCTTGCTTCTATTCCTGTTCGGCCTCCTTTTTAGTATCAATTTGAGGTGGCCGAGGTGGGTTGAGCTGCTTTACACTTTGCGAGGTAACTAATTGCCTGCACTTATTCCCTAGAGTTTACTTCAGGTTGGCTAGAGAGTTTGCTCTGGTCTCTATGGGATGAGGTAATGGCATGTTGGGCAATTTAGTTTTCAAGCAATTTGATATGGATTTTCATTTGACTCATTTCTTCAAGTAATTTGCCAATCAAGGGATCAGAGGATTGTGCTTGAAGCAGTGCAGGTAGCTCGGGCTGAGTTTGGTATGAGGGAGGGTTTAGTGGTCTTCTTAGAAAACCAGGTGGCTTATTGTTTCGAGCATAATTTTAGCTATTTGACTGGTTTGCCCAAGAGAAATTAGGGTGGTTCCTCCATCTAAGTATTCGAGTAAGGGTTACCATAAGTGCGAGTATCATTCTGGTTGTTGAATGCATTGGCCTGCTCTCTTTTGGTGTCTTGGATGGCAAAACTACACTCATACGTGTAGTATGAAGCTCCATAGATCTCACATGAAACTTATCAAGAAGATAATGCATTCCGGTCTACGGGTTCCTGTTTATTTTGCTGCAAAAGTTGATCAAGTTTACCATGAAGTAATTTATGGATTCGATATCATATATGCTACCTCGCTGAGAGGGTCCTCAGATGTCGCCGTATTGAGAATAATAAAAAGCCAAATTATCGAGGAGTTCGAGAGCCTCATCCTCAGAAAGTCGCATGAATCGGCCATCAGTGGTTGAATTGATGGCACTTCGACTAGGTCGGTCGAGTCAATTGAAAATTTTTTCAATAATGTCACCTGCGATATGCTATGATGTGGACACTTGCGCTGCAAATCTTTCATTCTCTCCCATGCATTGCATAGATTTTTGTCATCTTTTTGGACAAACTGATCGATTTTATCCTTGATTTTCCTAGTTTTAGTGGGTGAAAAGAATTTTTTCAAGAAGGCAGTAGAGAGCTCATCCCATGTATTGAAGGTACTGGGGGCATAGAATAGAACCACTCACTTGCTTTGTTATGAAGAGAAAATGGGAAAAGCTAAAGGCCAATTACCTCACATGAGATATTTTGTACCCTAATTGTGTTGCACAGTTGTAGGAACCTAGTTATGTGTACGGTTGGGTTTTCGGAGAGTAGTCTTGCAAATTGGTCCTGTTGAACCATCTGGATAAGCCCGAGATAGAGTTCAAAATTTCTCGCATCAATTTTTGGTTCCACTATGCATGATCGAAATCCTGAAGGGTTCAGGCAATTCCGATCACTAAGAGTTACCCTTCTTGGAGGAGCATTGTTCTCAGCCTAGCCTTCCTCTTGCTTTTAATGTGGTGGGTATCGATTGTTGCATTTTGCCATGGTATCTTGAAAAGATTGCTGCTGCTTGTACTCATGAATTCTTCTCTGAAAAGAACATTCAATCTCAAGGTTTGCAACAAATAGTTTTTCAGCTAGTTGTTTTACAAAGTTTCGAGTATGTGGGTGCATACAAAGATTAATTAGCTAGTTCAAAAAAGATAAAAATAAATAAAAGCGAGAGATGGAAAGCAAGAAAAAATAAAATAAAATAAAATAAAATAATAAAAATAAAAAATAGATAAAGACAAAAGATAAAAAAAGAAAAATAATAGATAAAAATAAAAATAATAGAGAAAAAAAAGAACAAAGAAAGTGTCTAAAAACAAAATTTAAAGTAACGCCGAAATTCCCAACAACGGCGACAAAATACTTGTTCGCAATCTCACCACAAGTGCAGGGGTCATAGATTGTAGTATCTAAATTATCGATCCATAGGGAATTCAGGACTATAAACTTTGCTTTTAAATGCTTTCGTGTCGAATATGAAGAGAATATAGTAAACAAAATAAAAAAGAAATAGAGAACATTGGAAACTAGAATTAAGTACAGAACAAGAGTGGAAGTACCTAGGGTCTAGGATTTCACATACTTCTTTTGCAATGAGTAGTAGTATAATTATTTAATTTGGATATTATTTGTTAAATGAGAACAAATCCTAATTTACCTTGCACCTTCTCTCGAAACCTACAAGACGTACCCTAATTTTCATAACCACCTATTCTCATGGGATTAAGTTAATTAGAATCAATTAAGTTATTTAGCTTGTCCATGGAATTTCTCAAGGTCATCATGCCTATTCTCATGGTCTTAGATTTTTAGGTTTAATATTGTGAAATCCTAATAAATGTAGAACCCATATGTATGCATTAATCATGTATATGATATTCAATTGCGAATTATGTAATTATAAAGGTTTTATGTGATTTTGCTAATTATTGTAATTAGGGTTATGGATTAGCAATAATGGTGTGATTCAGTATTTTAAGCTAAAATGAGACGATGGGATTAGAGCACATTGTGGTTGATTTAAATATGCAAATACATGAAGGAAAATCATTTTCCATTATTTAAAATGAATTATGAGTATTTATGTGACAATTGTCAAATCAAGTGAAAAACATTAGAAAATTCATAACTCAACGCCTGTAAATGGATTCAAGTGAAATTTGACATAAAAATTAATGATATTGGGCATGGTATTATGAAATTAATGGGTTATAAAAATTCTTGATGAAATGAGAGTTATGATTTATTGATCATATTTCAATTTCAACCGTTAACTTTAAACGGCTATAACGGGAGCTAAAGAAATCGGATTGAGATGAAATTTGAAATGTTTGAATGAAATTATGAGATGTTTAATTTGGATGGCTTAGATTAAGCATTGAATGTTGAGAAAATATCTGCATTGAAAAAGGCAAGCACGGTTGACTAATGCACCTCAAAAGTACCTTTTCATTAAATGGCTTGGTTTTAATGGAAATTGAGGTGGAAAATGCAGGCCATTTCTAGGGTATTTTGTGTATTTATTTGAAATAAAAAAATATGAGAATTATCTAGCCATTAAATGCATATGATGATGAAGCTACAAAAGGCATAACCTAAGCATAGGCAATGTAGCACGAGGGACGTCTAAGGGGGTTGCCATGCTGCATATTTTTCAATTTTTAATTTTTAAAATATGTGTAAATGCAGCTGACATGTAGGTACATAAGATATGCATCCAATGATGGAGATTTACAGCAATAAAAAATAATAAAATGCAGATGCATGAAGTTGAAATGTGGACAACATATAGGGATGAAAAACATGATTTGATATGCTAAGTTGCTGCAGTTTTTGTTAAATTTATTTACACCAAATTAATACATGAATTAAGGATTAATTAAGTGCATGGTTTACCCTTAAATAGGAATGATTAAAAAATGGAAAAATGGCTGGAAAACTGGGCAGCAAGGGACGTGCTTGGATGGGTAGCTTGAACGGTCATGATGCAATGCAGTTTTTGGATTTTTGTAAATTGGTAAAAACCTAATTTACATGGTTGTAAAATGGCCAGCACTTCAAAGGAGATAAGTTACCATTTAATGTGTGGAAAATTGCTCAAATGGGGCCCACAGCTGGAAAAAAAATCCAGCTATAGCCCATGCACGTCCACTTTGAAAGAGAGTTGGAAAAGTTGGCTAAGTGCTGAATTTTCACTCCCAAGCAACCAGCAGCACACGTCCCTATTTTTCCCAGTAAGGAAGAAGGAAAAGCAAGAAAAAAGGGAAAGGATTTGTGCAGGAAACCATCTCCAAGGATTAAGGTTTGAGTTAGCTCTAAACCAAGTATATGTTTGGTTTTAAGTTATTTAACTTGAGTTTTAAACTCAAAACTGGGATATGGAATTGATGTTTAAGGAATATGTAAAATGATGGTTTAACATGCTTTTGAATGAATGTTGAATGGGTATTAAGTTTCATGGATGAATTTTCAGGTTTAAGTTGATGAAAGTGAAGTTATACATGTGTATTAAGTGGAAAATCCGAGGTGGTAAACCCTAAATCTCCAAGACAAGTTGCTTTTTTGGTTTGATGATATGTTGAATAGATTATGAATCATGTATTCATGCAAAATATATGATGGTTTATACTTAAATGATGAATTTTTGAAGTTATGAAATTCAAAGTGATGATTTTGACCTAATTTCCATGTTCTATACTAAAAATGTTATAAAAATGGGTTTGCATGTTTTATGAATATTATATAGGATAAAATACCTTAGGTTTAAGGTCTTATGGATACCCAAAAAGAATTGGGAAAGGAAGCTCTAAAACTGATTTTTATAGATTTTATGAAAATATGTCTATCTAATGTGAAACGGGACTCAAAACGTGTAGGCAACTTGCTGTTTTGAGAAATGATAATTCATGGATGTTATATATGTGTTAAATTCCTAAATATGGATTAATAAAAGTAGAATTATATGCTGAAATTTCAGAATTATATGACTGCATAGGGTTATGTGTCAAAAGACACGTTAAATGTGAAAAACAGGTTCCATACTTGCTATTTTGGAAACCTATGCTGAAGGGATTTAAATCTCATGAAATTACCTTAAATATAGTGGTAATTAACCCGCTAAAATGTGGATTACATTTCTGCTTTAGAAAAGTTTATGAAATATTTTATGTATATATTGCTAAATGGGCTTATGTGAATGATAAATGTGAATAGGTGATGAATGACTTATGAAAAGTTATTTTATGCAAAATGTATGAAAATAAGATGAATTCTATGTTTATATATCTTTTTAAGATTTTATAATGTTAATTCTAAAATTTTGGACTTGATTTATGAAGCTAAGGCAACGATATATGCATAGGAAAAACAACCATGCATGTATTTTGGAAAAAATGGATATATGGCAAAGTGAGGTTAAAGAATCTATGTATGATGATTATTGAATGAATTTTGTGAGATTGAAATGAATACCCTAATTTTGGGTTATATGTATATGTTATGTTATGCGTTAGCCGATGAAATGTGTAAAAATGAGCTATATATGTGTATAATGACTTATGAAGTCAAATAAATGATATATGTGTATAAAATGGGTTGGAAAACTAAATGAGATGCAAGAAAAAGAAATATATGAAAAATCATATTATTTTCATGTAGGCAAAGGCAAAGAAAAGATTGAGACAGAAAGCTAAGAAACACAGGTAAGTAAGCAAATTTTTTAAAGGATTTTTGCTTTTCTAAATTATTTACATAATGAAATTTTTGCTTAAACTTGTTTGATGAAACTCTGAAAATTGTTTCTAATATGTTTAAGGATGACCATCCCTTAGCAAAATGGTGTTGAAATGATATTTTACTTCAAACGTAATATTATGAAATTTTTCTTTGATAAATGCTATGGAGAAATGATGTGATTTTATGTTTCTGATTGAAAAATCATGCTGGCATGTTAAAGATGAATTTATTCAAAAGTTCATGTGTACAAGGTACTAGGTCCACTTGAAGGGTATAAGCGGATCAATTGTCCCCCCTTAGTGTGGCCGAGTCGTTTGAAATAGGCCCAAGGCTGGCGGCACCCTCTCGGAAATGAGAGTTAACGTGACAGAAGGTCGCCTAGCTATCTTCCATCCTAAGAGACTTATGATGATTATGTTCTTATTTTAAATGACATTATGCATATGGTACTCGTGAAGGGTACAAGATTTTATATTTTCAAGATATACCTTTGGACAAGGTATAAATTGCTTTCTAATATGAATTTAATTGTAAAAATATTGCCTGAAATGATTTGCTTGTAAAATGCAAATAACTTACTTATTGAATTTCAACTCACGATTTTGTTTTTCAAACCCTAAAGATAGGTTAAAGACAAGAGAAGGTAAAGGAGAATGTTCCAGCTTGAGAAGTCATGGAGAAACTTTTGTATTGTTATATCACGAAATGAATTACGTTGAATAGATGTAATATATTTGAATGTACATGCTGTGATATCTGATTTAGGCAAAAGATGAAAACGTTGCTTGAACATCAGGTTATGTAAATGTGTTAAATGAATTTAAAATGGCTTGGTTACGAATCAGTTGGAAATAAATTAGATATGGTTGAGATGAAATTATGAAAAAATATTAAATCGGTTAAATACCGTTAAAACCCGCTATGTGACAGGGCAATAATCATGATCACGTTTACAAATCAATACGATCCCACGGCAAGGCTCAGGTTGTGACGCTCGGTTTGGGGCGCCACAAGTATCTTGATTATCGTATATTAGATTTTCACCTCTCGATTCCATCATCTAATATACGGAATCATACCAAAGTACGGACCCATGTACTAAGCAAGCATAAAAATCACAAGATATTAAATTAACAATAATATCTACCATAAATAAATTAAAAACCTACACCATGCTACATTGTACGCATGATACATCATAAACGCTAGTTGTAGGGTTTAGCTAAGCATGTTTAAGTTCAAAGTAAAATTAAAATCCAAAAGACAATTAAAATTAAAAAGGAAAAAGATAGGAAGGCTTATTGGTTTGGAGCCTCCGATGGCGTGTCGGCAGCTCTACGCAATTCGCAGGTCCACCTCTTGCCAATGCTCTCCACCTCTTCTCTCTCTCTCTCTCTAATTTTTCTTCTTAAAATTCCCTCTCAAAATCTACTTGTAATTCTGTGTGTGAAGATCTCTGCCCTAAAGTCACTCTTTTATATCGATGCTCCCCACCGTGCTTCTGCCCAAAATTTGTGTTTAAATCACACGCACTTGTTGCATCGCTGTTGCATTGCGCATTACGTGATGGATGGATGGCTAAAAATTTCAACGCATGGATTGGACGACACTAATTTGGCAAGTAAGCGGTTTGAATTTAAAATCAATACATAAAGCATGGCTTGAGGAGAATTCAAAGGTGCTGCTGCATTAAAATTCGAAGCCGTTGCTAATTGCTAATTTTTTGGAATTTTCCAGCTAGAGCGAATGGATGAGATTGAGCTTTGGATTGTGCGTTGCATTAATGCTTTGATGGATAAATAATGGACGGTCTTGATTTTAAATAAATCTAGACAACTTCTTGCTTATTGTTTACGTGATCTGCATGGATGATGTTTGGTTTGGGATTAAATTGATAGGTGGCTGAAATTTCAAAAGGGTGGTGGAATAAAAAGGGACGGCTAGGATTTTATGATTTTCTG
>JAXCLR010000001.1:23926134-23939956 GCA_035584095.1 Annona squamosa
TTATTTATCTATTAATTCCATATACATATAATAGCATTAATTTGCTATCCCTAATCCTTTATTGCACTCTTTTCTAACATATATATTAATTTGAATCACTTTCACTTACTTTTCACATTTATTTTTGATTATTTCTCAACCTGTCCACATTTGCTGAAATTAGGTGTACTGATTTCTCTAAATCTATATTTATAATCAAATCAAGGTATTTAACTCTGAAATTTATATCATAAATCTATAATTACATTAATTAAATTTCATAAAAATTTCAACAAGAAATATTAACATTATATATTTATTTTGGCATTTTCACTATGCTGGACAGTGTTATGAATTCAGGAATAGCCTTAGTCACATTAATTTTGAACCATGCTTATGTCTTCCAAAAATCATATTTTATTTTGGTCAAATGATAATCGTGATATCTTATACATAATATCAAAGTTTCAGACAAAAACTCAGTCTATGAAAATTATTAAAAATCATTTACTATAGCTAATTCTGTCAAATGTTTTACCCTATTTAAGTTAATCTTCTCGGATTTTTAATTTGCAACTTGCTTAATATTTTAAGTTGAAAATTTGGTTGTTTCTTAATGATAATATAATGAGATTTTAAAAAAATTTCATAGAAAAAATATTTTGTTTATTATCTCGTTCATATTTTTGTTTCTAACATCATATAACCTTCAGATTTGAAGCAATAAATTAAGATTAACTTAGACTTATCAAATTAATCATGAAAATATCCCAAAATTAGTTTAATGCTGAATTAGTTTAATGACATTAATCCGTACCCATCTTTTCATTATTTATAAATCATATTTTAAACATGATTATAAAAATTTGTTTGGAAATTTAAGTTCAACAAGGATATAAATACTGAAATTTATGAATTTCAAAAATACAAAATTTTTATACGCATTAACTTCCAGTAGCATCTCATTTGCAACTTTTTGATCGTCCTTATATTTTATATAAAAAATTTTTTAATTCTTAAATGAGCAACATTTCCAAAAGTTAGAAATATATTTGGACGTGCAACAATTAAAAGAAAAATAAATAAAAAGAAACTGTTTGAATGCTTGGACCGTCCATTCCTTTCCTTTGCTCAGCAATATATATCTACCTTTCTTCTCTTTTTTTTTTTTTCCGAATGCCAGCAACTGCTGCCCTTTTAATACACGCTATTAGTCGGTTGATTTTCAACTTTACTTATTCCACCGCTTAATACATAATAGGTGTTCAATTTTTTTTTCATAATCCAGCAATTGCATGCATTCATCTTACGTGCTGCCCTTAGATCATTTCGCTTTTTTTGTAGAAAAAGGAAAAAAATGCAATTGCCGCTGTTCATGCACCGTCATCTAACACTGTTCACATTTTCCTCCCATTTTTTAATGTTAAATTCTAACATCATTAAATTAATCATAACTGCCTATATTCATACTTATATATTATAAATTTTTTTTATTAATATATATACAATTGATCACAAAATGCGCTTTTTGAAAATTTGAAAAAAATTTCTATTTTATTTTAATTAACTAATTCATATTTGGATAAAAAATCTCATTTTAAAATTTTGGTGATATGTTTTCCAAAATTTTATTCTTTCATTAATTTGGGCATATTAATTTAAGCTTTGCCTTAAAATTTCACCTTAATCGGAGTTGTGCACCTATTTTTATTTAATTATTGAAACATGAACGTATATATGCCTTCACAAAATTCACATATTTTCGAATGTGAATTTTGAAATTCTCATAATTATTCTAAATAATTTTTCATAACCCGTAAAAATTTTCATCTTAAAATAATCATTATAGACTAACTTATAGCATTTTGAAGCGAATTCATAGAATTAATTATGATAATAATATTTTTAATCATAATTTTCAAAATTCCACCATTGATCACTTAAGTCACCTCATGATCAAATTATCCTTAAATTTTTATCTCAATTGGTCTTATAGATATTAATACACTAATTAACTAATCAGTTATGCAAAAATAATAAAATATCTATTGGATGTCATTTATTTTTCATAATTAATTCCGTCTAGATTAAAGGGCATTGAATTTAATATTTCCTAAAAAAATTTCTTGTCTAAATGAGTTATATATGCTTAGATCTAATGAAAATAGTATGGATGAATATAAACCTTTAGTTAGGACCCCTAATTAACCGAAAATTTTCTATTTATTTTTATTGTTCCATAAGCTTCGTAAATTTAAACAATTTCACCTGGTATAATTCAAAATTTTGAAATTCCTTTCCGAAAATTTGTAAAAATTCATTTTCATATCTAACCTTTACAAAATCATAAATTACCCTCTATTTTCTTATAAATCTCAATTATAACCTTTGTAAATTCCAATTAAGTCCTCTTTTTGTCTTTACTACTATTTTGTCCTTTTGTAAGAAGTTTCATTTTTTGTCTTTTGTGATTAACTTATCACTTTATTTTAACCACATAATTACTATTCATGTTTTACTATTTACGTTCACAATTCATTTGAAATTATATTTTATAATTAATTATTCGATCTTTCAGTTTCATATATTATGGAAATCATATATTTATTTCATATAAAAGTCAATATATTACCTAGGGTTCATGATCTTAGAATTTCATACATGATCATAAAATTTAGGGTTCCATAGTAACCCCATTCCACATTTGCGAATTTTAAGGGCAAGATTTGTTAGCACCCATGGAACAAATCTAGATAATGCAATGAATTTTGCTGCATATTTTGTCATTGATGATTTCCTTTAATATAATTGCTCAAAATCTGGTTACTTTTGTTGTCTAACCAAGTCAGGATAGTATGCCTTATTGAAATGCAAGAGAAAATCCTCCCAGTTTGTTTTTTGCTAAGCAGGAATGCTTAATATTACTGTATTCCACCACTTAGTTGTATTACCTTTTAACGTATGAGTGATAAATCAGATCTTTTGCTACTCACTGCATTAGAGAAAATAAAAAAATCTTCTCCAATTCTTTTATCCATTCTTCAGCATTTTTAGGGTCAAGATCTCCATGATAGAGTAAGGGTCACACGTTTAGAAAATCATTCATAGCACTTCTATGAGCATCAACTTTCCTAATATCCCTCAGTGCATCTTCCCTAGCTGGAGGATGTTTAGGAACCTGTTGGGCTACCATTCACTCTATAGTTTGCAATGCCCTTTGCACTACATCCATCACTTGAGTATTGAGGTTGCGGTCTCTTGTGCTTGTTTTGCATTTATGTCGTAGCAGCTTCATTTCTAAGGTTGTTATTTTTTGCTAAAGCTTCATTATAGTAGCCATTTGTGGGCGTTGAAGAGAATCCTCACTGCTTTGGGATTCTAGTATGAGTCCATCAACCAATTTGGCTCTTACCAACCTACGGGTCTTGTTCTTTAACAGAGAAATGGTGCATCAATCATCATTTGCTTTCCCTTGTTATCCTTCAGTGATATTTTCTTCCTACATCACGAAAATAAATTATCGCTTATAATTTTTTAGGGCCACTATTCTTACCTTAATTTTGCACTTACTAAGTTTAGTAACATGATTTTGCTCTTGGAATGTATTTCAACCTTGCTTTGACGCCACTTGTAAAACCCTATCGTCGAGGTATCATAAGCATGGTCTACTGTGTTAAAGCTGAGAATACCATGATAAATAAAATCTCCCAAGATAGAAATAAATACCAAGATACAAAACCATATAAATCTTAATTAATACATCTCAAGTCTACTCCTTATGGAGTCATTGTACATCTTTGGTGTCCATTATCAATACAAGCATTATAAGAAAACTTCAACAACTCTAAACTTTTATGTCCATTGCTCTGCTAATTTCATCTTTTTTCATGCTGACGGTGGCTCTAATTTAGCATTATATTTTTATTTTTCTACTGAAAACAAAACAATGTAAGTTAGAAACTCATTAAGTAAATAGTTTTTTACACAATTCAATTTTTTAAATAAATAACACCTATGCTATCTTTTGTGCACAACAAAATCTAATCAATGAAAAGTTAAACACTTTTATGCTTGTGCAAGCGTATGTCCACTATAATTCATGCATTTACGTTGTGGGCAGTGCTATCTGCTTGTGCTCTCGTGCAGCCGTGCTACACATTTGCGAGATAATTTATCTTCTTTTGAAGTCTTGAAGTCGCTATCTAGATACTACCATATTGCTTGGCGGCATACCCAAATATGCATCATGCTCGTGCATTATGATCAATGCATCGCTTAGATTCATTATTTAACACGATTAAGAATCCTTTAAAATAATCATGCTTATGCTTAAATAAACCAACATGACAGAAAATTTCGAACTTAGCTCACACTTCATAGTAAATCATAATATTCAACACAATATTTTTTTAAAGTCATGATTTGGTAAAAATTTGCTTACCTCTAAGAAGGCTTTAAACTCCATTTTCAATCTCTTCAAGTAGTCTCAAGTTTCTTTTCCTAATTTCATCATAATATGTTTATAATTTCACCTTATTATTTTTATAAATATTATTTAAATTTTTATTTATGACTTTTTCATATATCATAATTTTATTTGGTCAAAATTATATTTTTCTATTTATTTTGTGACTTCTTAACTAATATAAGGCATTTTTGTAAACTATTTCATTCGAAAGGGGTTTTTTATAATTTTCAAAAAACATTTCTTATGAAATTCCTACATAATTTAAGAGGCTATTTTATGATAATCTTTTTAAAATATCTCTTGAGAATTTTCTAGCAAAATTTGGGTTTTTCTATAATTTTTTCAAAATAGGTACCTTTTTGTAAAATCATAAATTCATAGGATTTTTTGTAAACTTTTCTTCAAAAGTCAAAATTGGTATAGTCTCTTCTTCTTCCTCTTTCTCTGCTCCCTATTTCATTTTTTGTTGATCTTCGGCAGTTGTGGAATTGCCCAAATAAGCCCGAATTTCTCCTCGAGGCACATATCGGGGTTCTTTATTTAATATACATTCGCCCAATACCTTTCTTTTCATAAATCTAGCAAAAATATAGAGTTTGTGAAAAAGTGGATGAATTATAAAAACTTAGAATTCTCATCTATTCCTCAATAATTAAACTTATAATTTTCACTTACCTAGTTTGTGTACCCATAGAGTGATTTACTTAATTAGATATGAAAATCTCACAAATTTCTTGTAAATCTCAACGTGCTAGCCTTTGTTTGTTTCCTTCAGTGCCTTCTCTTTGCTTCGAGGTTCTTTAAAAAGAGCGTGTTGTTGCTCGCCAATGCTCATCATTAATATTCAAAAATTTATTATATTGTTATATTATTATTATTATTATTTTATGGCTATTACATCAACCCCCCTAAAAACAAGTTTCATCCTCGAAACTTAATCAAACAAGTATGAATATTTTTGTTTGATATCATCTTCAAGCTCCCAAGTGGCCTCTAATTCTCCACGATTACTCCGTCATTTTAACATTTTTAATTACTCTGTTCCATAAATGTTGCTACTTGAAATCCAGTATCCTGATTAAGATATCTTTAACTTTCTTCCACCCATTATCCCCAACAGCTCTTCTAGTTTTAATTTCATCCCAAAGTCTACGTTAATTATAAATAAAGTCTTCAACCTTTGCATCTTCTTTGATGTCTTCCTAAGAGGTGCTACCACAGTAAGGGTTCCTTAAGCCGACTTGTCACTAAAAAGGTTGACTATATAAAACTTTTGCATAAAATATTTTTGGTACAAAAGTTATTAAATTTATAGAAAATGATATGATATGTTAAAAAATGATGATTTATAAAGAGAATAAAATTAAAATAGATAGGTTAGTTGTATATGCAATTGTGTAAAAAGTGATAAAAAATAAGGTAGCTATATAGGAAAAGTGAAAAAATAATTTTAAAATATAATAATTATGGAGAGTAAAATTTTTTTTGTTAAAAATAAGCTTTCGCTAATATAATTTCGTTAAAATCTTCACGTCGAGTCTGAGGAATGCATCTATTGATTCTTTTCAAAAAAATATTTTCTTAGAGGAAGTGTGTGGTAAATGAAGAAAAAAAGGTACAAAACTTCTTGCCCAATTTTTATATTCATTTATATATGGTTATTTTATTTTTAATATTCTTTCACATCTTTCTGTACTATTATCTTATTGTAGACACCCCACCAAAATAAAAAGGTTTAATAGTTTGAAATTAAAAAATTTTGAATTGGCTTCCCACTCTTAGGTCAAAGAAAGAGGCATAAGTTTCTCCACTTAAACTCCATGGAGCCTCTTTTTGACATTCATATTTAAATAGTAACCCATCTAATTGAAGTCCAAAATTTGGTAAGATTCACTTGAGAAATGGACCCTTAATGTCCTCAAGCCTACTTTGGAAGTAATGATCACTGTTTGATATTTTTGATCAAGAACAATTTACATTTAAGATGAAGTAAAAAATATTTTTCTCAACCTAAATGAGACGAAGATGATGTGATAAATGGTTTCAATTAAACCACAAATTAACTTTTCAGTTCTGAGTGATGAACATATGAGTTTTTTAAGAAAAGGTACAAAAAAGCACAAAAATAATGAAAAATAGCTGCACAAAAAAGAAAAAAAGAAGCTAAGAAAGAAAAAGGAAAAATATATTTATACTTGAGAGTCAAGCAAACCATTTTCTAGCTATAAGAAGCAGCCAATTCAAGATTAATACTACTAACTATAATATGAATTAGTTGAATTTGGCAAAAAAAGCTACTGTCCATCTTTTTAAAGTTCAAAAGTGTGCAAGTCAATCTTAAAATAGGGGCATCATCATCACTAATGTTCCAATTAATAAGCCTTATAAATCGTAGAAGGCACAATATGTTGGAATTCAAGGCAAATAAAACACAATCCATGTTTTGATGATTAACAATTCAATTTGAGAAATAATTAAATACTAATGAGGTTGCTAAGTGTTTCAAAAGTTTAAAAATCCAAGATTCAAAAGATAGCAGGTCAACTTGCAATCTTAAGTCGACTTAGCTATCGACTTAGGTCAAGTTGATTCCCAAGTCGACTCTAGAATTGACTTCAAATGTATTAAATTGGGCAGAGCTAAAAATGGGACTCAGAGACTGGTGAAGTCATAGTTGAAGTCGACTCCACTTGCGACTTAGGTGAAGTTGCAAACCCAAGTAGACTCCAGATGCGACTTGGGTATGGCCTTGTTGAAGACTTCGAGTTCTCAGAGTCAAGTCGCTTTCCAAGTCGACTCCACAATGCGAATTAAGTGAAGTAGTATCTCAAGTCGACCTAAGCATGCAACTTGAGTGAAGTCGAAGTCCAAGCGACCCAAGCATGAGACCCAAGCATGCGACTCAAGCATGTGACTATCCTTAATGATCTAGAAACATTATATTGAAGTTTGGACAACAAGATTAAGAAAGACAATTATCATGAATCAAGGCCACAAGGAAGAACTTCTCAAGAGTAGAGTATATTGCTTAGTTTTTGAGCAAAACAATGCATACCAAAGACATTTAATGAAGAACAAGAGAAGAAAGGAAAATACATAAAATTAAGATCACTTGCAAGACCTCAAAGTTCTAAGATAAGGGTTGATGAAGTTGCACCCGAAGTCAATTCCACCTCCGACTTGGGTCAAGTCTGAGACTAAGTTGACTTGAAGCTGGAACTTGGAAGTGGAAGCCGAAGACCGAAGTCGCATCCAAAGTCGACTCCAGTCTGTGACTTAGGTGAAGTCGCCTCGAAGTTGACTCCACCATGCGACTTGGATGAAATCGCATGCCAAGTTGACTCCAAATGCGACTTGGTTCACAACAGTCAAAAAAATTTGAATGTTGGCAAATTTAATGTGCGCCAACTACCCCCAAATGTTCAAATTCACTTCACATTATTTAAGAAGCTTTAAGGGAATGTGAATGTAGTTAGAGAAACATTGAATGTGCTCAACTTCCACTCTCCTTTGCATTTAAAGTGTTTTACAAAGAGTTTGAAGAAGAACTGTGGTTGTAAACTGCTGAAAGCTACCTTGCCCAATCATCTACTACTTCTACAAGTTCTTCAAAGTGCTGAAAAATTGCCTACATGAATATGTAAAGTGTAGATCTTTATTTTATTGATTATTTAATTTTTTCCACTTGATTTGATATTGAAAATCAGAGTCAAGTGAAGGCAAAGAAGTATGTGACTAGAGGGAGACTTGTCACCTATTTGTACTGAATTTGTACAAGCCCCCTGAAGCTGAAATCTAGAAGATAGCTACTGCTCTAGTTGTATTGAAATACAATAGTGAGACCCAAGTCACAACGGGTGTAAGCTTGAAAGAGTGGAGTAAAGAAGATTGTCCGAACCACTATAAATCTTTATCGCTTAGAGTAGCTTGACTATTTGTGTTTTATTGCTTTATTTCTCTCCATCTTTCTGATTGTTTCATTGAGAAGATTAACTCCACAAAAGGGAAATTTCTTTTTTCAAGTAAAGATTTTTAAAATACCTAATTCACCCCTCTCCTCTTGGGTAATTGTCATAAACTCGGGATCAACAAGTGGTATCGGAGCAGGTCTTTGAGTTTAAACCAAAGAGGTCTCACTAATGGCATCCCGACCAACTTTCACCACGGCATTTGCTGAAGGTCAATCATTCACAAGGTCACCACTTTTTTATGGGAGTAACTTCGTTTATCCAAGATGGTATTGTATTACCAACTAATGAAAGAGCCTCTGCATAGTCGAAGGAGAAGATTAGAACTGTAAAGAGCAAGACAAAAGCTATGAACTCCCTTTTTTGTGCCCTTATCGCTTTTGAATATGATAGGGTATACTTATATCAAATTGCTTAAGAAATATGAGATACACTAACATCTATCTATGAGGAAACTTCTTAAGTCCAAGGGACGAGAAGAAATATTTTAATTGGAGAGTTAAAAAGCTTTAAAATGCTAGAGATAAAAAATATTTCTGAAATATTTACTAGATTTTCAAAGATCACTAATGTACTAAAAGGTCTCGGAAAAGCTATTTCTGAATTTGAGCAAGTTATGAAGATTCTAAGGGCTCTACCTGAGTCGCGGACTTCCAAGATAGCCATTAAAGAAGCAAAGGATCTAAATACCCTAAGGCTGGAAGATCTCATCAGCTTACCAATGTCACATGAGGTGATAAGAGAAGGAATGAAGAGCAGCACAAAGGCAAAAGAATAATTGCTTTGAGGGCTGCAACAAATTTAGATAAGTCCACTTCATCTTCTCAAAATGACGATGAAGAGATCACCCTACTCACTGAAAGATTCAGAAAATTTGTAAGAAAGAGAAAGAATTTTAAAGAATTCAAGGAGAGAAACAAAAAAGGAGAAAAAGAAGGAGACAACAAAGTGCTACCAGTGTAAAGGAGTGGGACATATGCAAGCTCAATGTCCCACACTAGAGGAGAATAAGACAAAGGAATGACGAGAGAAGAAAGACCAAAATGAAAATTAAAAATTTCAAAAGGCTAAAGGAAGGAGAATGTATGTGAATGAGAAAATGTCCATAACAAGCAACTCATCGAATGAAGACATGAGGCTGTAAACTGTGCGAGAATATGTTGCTTGGCCACGATGGAGGAAGAAAGCAATATCTGCCTTGTTATAACAAAAATTTTAGAGGGACAAACCACTTTAACAAATCGCACAAGCAGTAAAGAGGTAACTTTTAAACTAAATATTCATTATATTTTCTCTTCTACAAATGAGTGTCTAAAATGTGTTGAATTAGAGAAACTACAACAGGTAATATGATTTATTGTATAATGAGATAAAGAAACTGGGAAACAAATTCATGATAAAAAAAGACAATGTAATTCAATAATTATTGTGAATGAAAAACTTGATAAAAAGGTTAATCGCCTAATGAATGAGAAGAATACTTTGATAAATGAGGTGGAAAGACTAAAGAAAGAAAATGAGTTATTAAATGAATCATTAGTAAAGTACTCTAATCTAGGGAAAAGTGTCAAAATGTTTCTAAATATGACCGCTAAAAACAACAAAAGAGGACTTGAGTATTTCATATTTAAGAAAGGAGAATGTAGCAAATCTAATGCTTCAAGGACTGTCAAAAACCAAACAAAGCCCATCTATACTAAACTAAAAGTGAATCATGTTACTTGGACGAAGAGACCAATTTGGGAACCATCCACTGCATGGATTCCCACTCTAAGACTTCCAGGGACATGTAACTTTTATAACAAAATGGGTCATAGGATTTATCAATGTAAAATAAAAAAAATTGTATAACTATGGTGCAAAATTGGTTTGGGAACCAAAAAGCATTGAATTTGTCTTCTAAAATAGAACAACATAGACTCGAATGGCTCAGTAACCCAAATGGACCCATACAATAGGTACCAAAGAGATAAGCTCTACATATTTTTATTTTATAGGTATATCTTAAAGCAAAGGCCAACAACATGTGGTTCATGGATAGTGGCTGCCTACGACATATGACGGAAGAAAGAGGATTATTCCATAAAATCAAATCATGTACTGAAAGGACAGTTGCATTTGAAAATAACGAAAAAGGTATGATTAAAGGAAAATAAAATGTTTAAGGAAATTCAAATGCATGTATTAAGGATGTATTATTTGTTGAGGGACTCAAACACAACTTAATGAGCATTAGTCAACTTAATGAGCTAAAGATATGAAAATGTATATTTGGTTTGTTTTGATGAACTTGATGAAAAATGTCTTATAGTCATTAAAAATGAATATGGCATAAAAGGTTTGGACATATGAATATGTTAAATATTAAGACTTTATAAAAAAAGAGCCTAGTGGAAGGATTGCCAAAGCTTAAATATGTCAAAGACAAAATATGCGAAACATGTCAATTATCTAAGCAACCCAAAATGTCATTTCCACCAAAAATAAAATTTCAACAACTAGGCCACTTGAACTACTACATATAGATCTTTACGAGCCATCAGACATTTTAACTTTTAGTGGAAAAAATATATATTTGTCATAGTTGATGATTTTTCAAGATTTACATAGATAACACTTTTAGCTAACAAAGATGAAGCATTCTCTATATTTGTCACTTTTTTGAATTTGGTGCAAAATGAAAAATAGAACACAATAATATCCATTAGAAGTGATCATGATGGTGAATTTGAAAATAAACGGTTTATAGAATTATGCAATGAGAAAAGAATTCACCTCACATATTTTTCACCAAGAGCCCCCTAATAAAATGAGGTAGTTGAAGGGAAAATAGAACAATACAAGAGATGGTTAGAACTATGCTAAATGAAAGTAAACTATCCAAAAGATTTTGGGGTGAAGCAGTAAGTACAACGTACAATGTACTTAATCGAGTTACCATAAGAGCAATCCTGAAAAAGACCCTATATGAACTATGGAAGGCAAGAAAACCAAAATATTTTATATTTTCATGCTTTTGGATGTACTTGTTATGTGTTGAATAATAGAAAATCAAACATGAGAAAGTTAGATGCCAAAAGTAATGAGGCAATATTTCCTAGTTATTCATCAAATAGAAAAACATATAAAGTTTTTAACAAAAGAAATCAAATAACAGAAGAATCAATATATGTTGTATTTGATGAATTTAACAGAAACCCCCTACAGGAGGATGAGCTAAGTGATGCAGATGAAATATTAAATAATCTGGAAAGTAAATAACTAAAACAACAAGGAGAACCCGAAACAAAGCAAGAGCAATTCACGGATGAAAAGGTAAGTGAAGGTAATAATTTTTATAAGCCTCCTACTAATTTAAAATTCAAAAATGACCATCCAATTGAGCAAGTTATTAGCAATATATATGAAAGAGTAAGAACTAGAAGGTCAAGACACAATATTTGTGAAGAATTTATTTTCGTACCTAAAATTTAACCAAGATCTATTGATCAAGTTGGTAATGATAAAAATTAGACTGCTACAATACAAGAAGGGCTAAATCAATTTGAAAAAAAAAATAAAGTATGACACCTAGTTTCTTGATCCAAAAATTGCACGGTTATTGGTACCAAATGGTTTTTAAGAAAAAATTAGACAAATATGTACTTGTAGTAAGAAACAAAGCTAGACTTGTAGCCAAAGGATATTCCCAAGAAGAAGAAATTGATTTTGAGAAATTTTATACTCCTGTGGCTAGATTAGAAGTTATACATATCCTACTAGTTTTTGCTTCTCATATGGACTTTAAATTGTTCTAAATGGATGTGAAAAATGCATTTTTGAATGGATACTTAAATGAGGAAGTATATGTAGAACAACCTCCTGGATTTGAAGAGAAAGATCAATCAAAATTTATTTTCAAATTAACTGAAATATTATATGGACTTAAATAAGCTCCAAGAACTTGGTATGAAAGATTAAACAAGTTTTTGATTGATCATAACTTTCGAAGAGGAAAAGTCGATACAAGATTATTTATTAAATATAAGGATAAAAATATTTTAATTGTTCAAATTTATGTGGATGATATAATAATCGGTGCTACTAATGAAACTCCGAGTCAAGAATTTTTTGAGATTGTGCAGAGTAAATTAAAAATGAGCATGATAGGAGAACTAAACTTCTTCCTTGGGCTACAAATTAAGCAACTAGCCGAAAGAATTTTTATAAACCAGCCAGATAACTTGTGAAAATGCGAGTTATCATGGCTCATTTCAAATTGGTTTTGTATATTAGTCCAAGAGAATGTGGTTGGTTTGCACCTATTTAGCTTAATTTTCATTCATTTTGCATTTTAGGAACAATATTTAGGTGTTAGGCATTTTTAGTATAAAATAGGTATTTATAAGTTCATTTATTCAGTTTTAGTTAATTTTGCAGGAAGGACGAGAGACTATCAGCTTGTAAGAGTGTTGGGTTGAAGAAATGTGCAAAATGAGGAAGTAAGCAGGTTGGTACCCCGGCGTCGACCAACTGCACTTAGGCGCCAACCCACAACCTCACAAGAACAATCCAGAATCCCTAAGTCGGCAAAGCTTTCAGAGAGTTGGGGCCTAGGCACCAGCCAAGGGCGTCGAGGTGCCATAGCATGACCCCAACACGTGTGAAATTTTGTATGTGTCTTGGGCTACAAGAAAGGGAGTATAAAATTATCACTTAGGGTTCGTTTAGGAGAGATGAGGACACACAGAGAGAGGGTCGTGGTTATTGTGGAGAAAAGAGGAAATCAAAGCTTCAAGGAAGGAGAGAAGAGTAAGTGGAGATCCAATATATCATTGCAAATCCATTGAGTTTCATCTCCTATTCTCATCTATCTCTTCCTATTTATTATTCACCTTGCTCGAGCTGATTGTAACTTGATTTTAATGAGAATTGAAGTTATATTTATGGGCTAAACCTTCCTATGGTGGGAGATATGTAGGATTTGAATTCATAGCCTATGCTATTTGATTTTCTTATGCGTAAAATGATAACACAATTGTGTTGTCACTTGTGTCGCTTGAGATTACCCTTATATGTCATGCTTAATGCGTTAACAAACTTTGCAACCTTGTGGATTGATTGAATATTCAGATTCATGCTTGAAGAAGTGGGATTTGAATAAGATCCATATATGATGAGGTATATTTTGATTAATTCTAGTCTATAAAATTATATGATTTTTCAAAAAATAAAAAAAATAAAAAAATATATATATATATCCAACTCCTGCAAATAAAAAGACTATCAAAAGGAGAATAAAATAACATTGGATGCGCCCGGAGACATTAGTACCCACATACAGGCTGGGACTGCTGCTCCTGGCTTATCATCAGTTGGAGCCAGAGCAAGTACCGGGGAAGCTGTTCGTGTTCAAAATCCAAATCAG
>JAXCLR010000001.1:23976090-23989848 GCA_035584095.1 Annona squamosa
ATTATCAGGTCATGTTTCCATATTAACCCTTGTATATTAAGGGGAGATGCTGCCGAATTTTTCTTAGAATCTGTAGCTCCCATTGATTAATTATTGAGTATTTTTATGAATGGGGCGTTACACAATCAAACCACACAAGAAATAACAATATATAGTAGTTCGGGCAAGCTTCCCTACTCCACTCTTCCAAGCATACGCCCGTTATGTATTGGGTTCTACTATTGTATATTTAATACAATCTAGAGCACCCGCTCTCTTCTAGATTCTAGCTCTATGGGGAACATACAATAATCACTTATTGGTGAGGCCAACTCCAATCAACCAAGTCTAATCTGTTTGTGAGACAAACTCAAACCAATTAAGCAAACCTTGTTAGTGAGATAAACTCAAACCAACTTCCTATTTTGTTTTTTCTTGAATTTGGTCCCCAACACCAATCCAAGGTAACAACCCAAAATGAAATAGATAAAAGAAAATTTACCCTTTACACCGTGTAATCAATTAGCTCTGGAAGCTCCTTATTATATGAAGAAGATGATCTTGTAAGCTCACTTGAAGTACTAGCTCTTGAAGCTTCAATAATTATTCAAATGATTTCAACACTCTTGAATAATGGAAGGTCTTTTTCTTTTGTTATTGTCTTATTGTTTATGTTCATACTTCAATAACATTTATAGAGGAAAAAAGATCTAGCCATTGGAGTGGAGGTTGACGTGCGTTCAATACTCCAACCTTCAAATTTTCGACTGTTATAGGTTGAATCACAAGTGGAGTAGAATTGGGTTGCGATTTCGCTTTGTTAAAACTTGTTGTCCAAAATTTACCTTTGAAGTCACAAGTGAAGTTGACTTGGGTTGAGACTCCACCCAAGTAGCAAGTGAAGTCAACTTGGGTTGGGACTTCACTTTGCTGTTTGTCCAAAGTTGTAGGCGAATCGACTTGGTTGTGGGACTTCACCCAAGTCGCAAGTGAAATCAACTTGAGCTGAGACTTCACTTTGCTGAACTTGCTATTCATCAACTTGTGCTCTTGAAACTTAAATTATTTCACATTTTCATTTTCATACATATAATTGGAGACAAAATATCTTAGCACACTTAGACAAATTCATTAGAACATTTTTAATGATATTTCAATTATTTGTTAATCACTAAAATTAAATTAATATTTCTTAAAACAAGCATATAATCAACACCTTTCTCATATAATTTATTAATTTTACATTAGTAAATCTTGTTGGTCCCGAGTTTGTGGCAAAGTCCAAGAGGAGAAGGGTGAGTTTGGTTCTTTTAAATTTCTTTCAGTATCTTAAACTTAACCCCTTGTGAATTAAGTTTCCTTGAATAAAAGCGTAGAGAGTAATAGAGCAAGCAGAGTAATAATAGTAGATACAAGAAATTATAGTGGTTCGGGACAACCCTCCTTACTCAAATCTTCTAAGAGCACACTCTTGTATCTTAGGTTTCACTATATCAACAGCTATATAACTAAAACTCTTACTTTCTTCTAGATTATAGCTTTAGGGGGCTCTTCCAATCACACCACAAGTAGACGGTGAATCACGCTCCAACCATTCACTATTTGTCTTTACTTGGCCTTGTCTCCAACACTAAGCCAAGTAGAACTATAGAAAAATAGATTAAAAGAAGGTTCTACACATTATAGATTGTGTAGAGAGTGTTTTGGCATAGAGAAGAACTTGTTCAAGTTTGAGAATGATGAGAAACTTTACCACTTACAATGAATATTGCAGTTCTTCATTTTTGACTACTTATTGATCTCTTAATTGCTGGTAAGTAGGAAGTGAGGACTCAATGAATGCTCTAGCTAACCTTACTTATTCCACTTGATGTGTCCTAAATAATGGAGGAGTAATTTCAAACGCTAGAAGGTAGGTGATGCACACTAAATATGTCAACATTCAAAATTTCCAACCATTGTGATCCTTGTCTCATATGGAGTCAATTGGGGTGCGACTTCACCCAAGTCACAAATTGAAGTTGACTTTGATTGTGACTTCGGTCTTTCGCAGTTCCTTTTCGAAGATTAACTTATTGCTTTCATCTTCAAGTTCCATCTGGGAGTTGACTTGGTTTGGAACTTGACCTAAGTTACAAGTGAAGTCGACTAGGATTACGACTTCATATTACAATACACTCTTTGGAACTACAAGGCTTCATGAATCATGTGTTTTGATATTTGTACTCTTGTGGTTCAAGTTCTAATTATTACTTGTCTCAATTGCACTTCAAGCTTGAGATACACTTTGAATCATGTACTTGGATATTGATCCTTTGGAACTTGATCTTCAACATGTGGTATTTGTCTTTGATTTAACCATGCATGAGTTGCTTGAACTTTGTGGCTGAACTTTGAGCTGAAATTACTTATTTTGAGTTCCCTTGTATTCAAGTTAAACACTAGCGTCGCCTTGAGTTGTAACTTGACTCAAATCACATATGAAGTCGACTTCAGTATTGTAATATTGGGTATCTATAAATTTTCTTTGTTTCTTTCTTTTGTAATCTTGATCATCTATATTTTTTATTTTTATTTTATTATTTTTGTAGTAATATTAGCATATTTTTTTGTGTAAGTGAGTTCAAAATAATCCTCATCAAATGCCCTTTCTAGAATTATGTTGTCATTAATCATGTGTAAAGGCATGATTCCTCACATATTTATATAGCAGGTCTCTTTCAATTTCAACTCATTTTCTTTCCTTAGTAGAATAAAATGACATGCTTTTACCACCAATGATTCTCTAAGACTTTAGAAAATGAAGATGTGAGGTGTCCTCGTCCATAGCCAGGCACAGTATTTTAGGAGCTTTATGGAGTTAATAAGACTGTGGCCTCATCAACTTAACAAAGTTGCTAGGAAATGGGCATAGCAGTCAAGCAAAAGTTGTGAAGCTAATAATCCATTAATCAAGCAAGCAAGCCCAAATTTCTTAATTTAGAAGACACTTTGCCCAGATAACCTTGATTAGTATAAGTTGCAGAGCAAGCAAGTGGTCTAGTGTGTGAAAATTCCCACCAAAGACTAAAAGGTTGGCTAGCCACTCAAAATGAGTTAGGGACTAGAATAAATAACCCAAAGTAAATTGTATGGAAGCAAGCTGTCATTTCAGATACAAAGCTCCTACCTTATGGCTAGAACTTCTTCGACAACTTAGTTTGGAGAATGCACCCGATGTGGCTACCTACAACCAAAAAGAGCCAATGTGTGGTGCCCTAATCTGAGACATTACATCCTTACTTCAAGACCTTTTTGATTGGTAAATGTGAATTAGGATTATTGTCCTCATCATGTGGTAGATTCTTAATTGGATCTTGTCCAAATTTTTTTTGTTTCATCATCATTTCATGCCTTTGCATTCCACACCATTCATCTTACAAGCGATGATAGTGCATATATCATTCATAACATCTCATGTTCCTCTTCTATATTAAAGGTCCTTTTGACCTAATCATAGCATTTTCATTTCATACATGCATCCAACCATCAGTTCACATACAACTTAGAACCTAAATAAGTTCACATACCTCAGCTTAAAATATTAAGGCATACCATCTCATACATCATGACTAATCATTTTAGCCCACATTTGCATATCATCTCTTTCCTTTCCTTAGATGCTTAGGTCCACAACCTCTTGAGCTTCCCGATACCTGTCTAAGGTTTGGAAAAATAAATGTGGGTGATAACTCAATAAGTAAGCATTTTGGGGTAAGATTTTCCTTTAAAACATTTCCACAAACATCTTGAACACCTTTTTACATGAGGACATTTATATGTCCTAAAATATTATCATATAATCCTTTTTCATGAGGGCAATTCTATTTCTTAGAATATTTTCATAAACATCCATTCTTAAAAACCATTAACAAGCCATTTTGGGCTTGTTAAGGCAAAACATACGTTTTTACCCATTTTAAGTAATTTCTTTGGTCTTGTGTGAACATTTATAATGTTCCAAAATATTTACATAAAACCTTATTTTGCCAATAGACGTTTTTACGTCCAAAACATTTTTCATCATAATTTCCTTTCGCCAAAAGATATTTGATGTTCCAAAACATCTTTGACATAAACTTTCTTTGGCAATGGACATTTATATGTTCTAAAATATTTTTTCACATAAACTTTTTGGCAAAGGACATTCTTATGTCCAAAAATATTTTTCATTTAAGCACTTAAGCAATGGACATTCTCACGTCCATAAACACTTTTCACATAAATCCTTTTCATAATCTTCATCTTGGGGCTTATTTATAGCAAACAAGACATAAAACTTATTTCAAAATCCCTATTTTGGAGCTTGTTATAGTAACAAGACAAAAAAACATAATTTCAATTTCATGAAAGCATTTGCGTAAAAATATTTCATTTCATCCTTGTTATTTACACATTTTTTGTGTAAAACACCCTATTATAGATTATAAATTTCCATATAGGATAACTTTTCATATAAACTCTTTTACGCCCCAATCCTTTGGGATTTTCAAAAGCAAAAAATATGCAAATGCATTTCTCCTCATCCAGTAGTGACACTTAACAAGTGATCATTCTACCTTTTAGAAGAGAATCTATCATTAACAGCACGCAAATTAAGTGGCTATTCTTTCATCTTCTTCCATCTTAGGGAGGGCGCCGCTGGCCTCCAGTCGTCCCTTAGCGACTTGGCTATATGTAGAGTGGACTCCGGTCCATCTCTGACCGTGCTCTACAACTGACCCATTCCTTGTATTGGTGCATCATATATCATTATTACAGACCATAGTCCGTGCGGTTTAAAGTATCACAGATCGCAGCCCATGCCCTTTTAAACCATCTTGAAAACACAGGAACACAGACTGCAGTCCACATCCATTCTTAAAAAACATCACATATCGAAGTTTGTCTTTTTAAATCATTTTGAAAAATAGAATATTATGGACCGCAGTCCGTGTCAACTTATAAAGTGAGCGCACCCACTTTAAACAAGTTATCATTTGAAATCTAGTTTTAGAATGACCTTTCTTAAATTCTTTTAGAAACATTTTGAGTAAAATATTTTGATAAACATTTGAGATGTTTGAGAAAATAATAAATCTTCAAATTCTTATGATAAGGAAACTTCAAAACTTTTGGATTTTCAAGAATAAACCACATATTTTCCTAGCATCTTCTTAATTTCCATTTTGGGGCCTTTTTCCCACAAAGGTTATGCAATTATATATCCCCTTCTTAACCACCCTAATATCAAATCCTTGTCCACATATCTATCTTGCCATTTTTACATAAAGAGGAGCTTGCATAGCCTTTTGCATGCCATTTTAGCGACCTGAAATCAAACTATTTTATGAAATCAACTTATCCTTTGGTTATCCTTAAACCCCTTTTTAACAACATCCATATAAATATTTTTCAAGACATTTTCAACATATTTCCTTATCTAAAGGAAATCAAAATATTTTTAATATCATTTCAAACATATGGACTATGTCCAAATTATTGTTTATGTTTAAACATCATGTCATAGAAATCAAACCCCTTTTAAAATAAATATCATAAAAAACTTTCTTGCTTAAAACCCATCGGCATAAAGCATGAAATCCTTTGCAAAAAACATCATGAAGGATTTGACTACTTGTAAGTAAATTCCTAAACCCATGAACATAAAGCATTCCCACTCCTCGGCAACACTTGTGATAAAATAATTATCTTAAAAAATGTTGTTTGCTTCTCATGAAGTTGTCTTTTTTCAAAACTTGTAGTTTTTCATTAAATCCATCATTTTCAAAACTTGTGCTTGCCCATTCGTCAAAATATCATCGTAAATTTTTCAATCATGTCAACACATAGAAAAAAATAATATTTTGAAAAGTTCACTTGCTTACTTAATATAGCCTTAATCTCTTTCTTCCATCTTTTCCTTTGCCTAAATAAATAAAGATGACATTTCATTTATATGCATCAACTTTAAATGCTTGCATCCCTTAAGGTTTTTCAATCTACATGAACCCATTTGAATCTACATTGAACTAGCTTAACCCACTTGTCCATACATATCATTCCATACATACTCATCTTATGTTACATAACTTATGTGTCCCGATTCATCATAATTAAACCCCTTAATTAACATATAAATTAGGATTTATTTCTGAAATTTTAATCCATTTTTCATAGGGTTACAAAACAGCAACATTATGACCCATTTTTACATCATTTCAATGCCTCTTTTGATACTTAAATCAAAAAAGATTTATAATCCATAAATTTCAGAAATTAATCATACTTTTCTTAATCCAAATTAACCATAATATCACATATTAAAATTCCATAGATTGGTTGCTTACAAACAGCAACTTCCATACATGTTTTGGGTACCCTTTGCACCCCTCTTCGAATATCTCTTTCATGCCCTTAAAAAAATCAGATTTAGGGCATGCCTTCCAAACCTCTTTTGGCCGTCCAAAGTATCCTAAGCCTAGGGTATTTTACTCTCTAAAATATTCATAATTTAATTACTTACAAAATAGAAATATAACATACATATAGGGTACCCGTTTTAGCCTCATTTTGGACATTCCTAAGCATATGTCCAAAAAAATTAGATTTAGGGCAAATCTTCCTACCCCATGTAGGACATACAAAGGGTTCCTAATTTAGGGTACTTTACCCTACAAGTCATCCATATATCATATAGGCTATTCCATGCATCAAACTTAACATAGAAAGTGGAAAATTGAATCATAGTCTAATCATGATATCCAATAAAAACTCAAGCACATGGCCCCCCTCAGACGTCCTCTCTTCATGCTGCATATGTGGCCTCCTATGGCTACTCCCTTAGCCATTTAATTCATGCATTTAACTCTTTGATTTTCCAAGGATTTCAGCCCTTGACTTAATCTAAAAAATCTAGCTCAAAGCACTTCCTTTTGATACCTCTCATGGGCATTAAACCAAGCCATTAAACCATTTTTGCTTTCTCATTAAGTTTACTCCTTTACTTGCTCCCCAAAAAACTTCTTGCTTCCTTTGTGATTAAGAAATTTTTATAATAATTAGCTTAATCAAATCCATCCATAATGTTAAGCATATAATTTTATCTGCCCCTTTCAATTTTCATCTCAATACAACTTTTCTAACTCAAGTTATAACCACTTGAATTTATCCTTTTGGATCTGAGATGAAAATAAATAATTATCATCTTAATCTCATCACATTTTTCTTAATCCAACCCACCCATAAGGTTGAGACCAAATTCATGAGCTTATCTTTCAAATTTTACCTCATTTCGCATTATAGGCGTCAAGTTATGAATTTTCTACATTTTCCAACATAATTCCATAATTATCATCATAATTTTCATAAATTAAATCATGATAATTAAAATAATTATTCAATATTCATTTGCATTTTCCAATTATCATTAAGCCTCTTTTTTCATATTGACTCACGTTGGGCTATGGCGATTAATCTTAATCACTATTCTTAATTATAACCCTAATTGCAAAAATTCCATTAAATTATAATAATCATAAATTATTCATAATTCTTTTAAATAACACATGTATCATATTTATATGCCAACTTAGGTCTGGGTATCACACAATGTGAATGGAAGTCATCAAAATTCCATCACATGGATGAGTGGAAATGCCTCCAGCATTTTCCTTATATGTCATGTAGCTGATTGAATGATCAAAATAAGCGACCCAACTACTGTAAAGTTGATGAGTGGCCGACTAAGAGAGGTAACCACTTAGCCCATGGTGGTGATAGAGGAAGTTCAATTCTTGCACTTGCTTTCATGTTTCCCTTTGAGAAATCCTAAGGAGCAATCATCCATTGACACTGCTTTTTCATGAAAGGTATCCTTCACACTTTGAGAATGCCTTTGAAATCTTTCCCAACTTTGATGCTAAGTGAACGAAGTTGAGACTTTTTCACTACAACAAAATTGGCCGCAACAATGATGTATGATGGGCAGAGTGGGTGGTACTAAGTCCCATAGGATAAAATGAGTGAAACCAACATTTGTGTATCATTTTTCACTTTGTTCGAGCTTTTACCTTTGGATTATGTAAAATGTAGCAAACTTAGAAGGTAAACTCCTTTGCTGATCTCATTTGTCAATTCAATGGCGAACAGAATCCAAGCCACCCAACCATTGGAAGATTGTCTGTCACACCTTATTGAGTGCAAAATTTGTCTTGTCTTCCTTGAGAAATGGAGACCTCAAGTCATAGTGGAGGTAGAGAACGGGAGAATGACCGCTGAAGTCATTCGAGTCTCCTTAGTGACAAAGCACTTGAAGTTCGCTAAATTGTTGAGTTAATTGATTTTGGCTTCCAAGACACTCCAAGCTCAAGCTAATTTTTATAGAGCAAGGATTTCTTCGATGGATCAGGCCCTCTCGACATTAGAGGCTAAAGTTGAGGAATCTTCGGCCGTACACGATCCCTCCTACTAATGAAGTGAACTCCCTTTGAATACTGAAAGAATTGCTTCCCTCCACGAGGGAGACTATAAAGACTCTTTTGTAAAGTTTTTATGTATAATTGTTTTGTAATCCTCATGGATAATACTTTTTCAAGTAATTTCCATTTATTGTTACTTTGACTTGACTTTCACAATTTATAATTTCATATAAGTCATTTTCATAGACCTTTTCAACAATGTAAGGTCTTCACATTTGGGCTCAAACTTGCAGTAAGTTTTCCCCTAGACATGAGCTCTATTCGTAGCTCCAAATCACTTCTTTTAAATAAGGGGTGTCACCTGACTTTGTTGTATGTTTTGACCATTTGATCTTGATAGAGTTTGATCTGTTATCGCGCTTCGACCTGCCTTTCTTCTTGTACCTTAAGTTTGTCAAAACAAAGCTTAACTTGTTGTTTAGTAGTTAACCTAGAATGGATAGCGCCCTTAAGAATGCTAACTGGGTTTCTACTAGTAACACTTACACCCGTTGCGGTTCGATGTGGTGATTCTGTATGCCCATAGTGCTTCCGGCAACCTCTCATGGCATTAACGCTTGTCCTTCACTATGGTTCTTTTGACGATTCGAATCATATTTTCATTAAATGCCTCTGCTTGGTTGTTCCTTGAGGATAATATAGCAACGAGAATACTTATTTGATTCCAAACTTTAGGCATAGCTAGTTTACTTTGTCATTCTTGTATAGCGTGCCATCATCCAAGATGATTTGATATGAGACACCATAATGATAAATGATCTTATACTTGATGGATTAAACCACCTCTTGTGCTTGCATTCTCTTATAGGTTTTAGCTTCTGCCCACTTAGAAAAATAAATATGTGGTAGCAAAATATATAAGTGCCCTTTAGATGATGATGGGTTGATTAGACTGACAATATCGAGAACCCACCAAGAGAAAAGCCATGAAATGGGTGCTAGTAACAACTTTGAGGTAGGAACATGATAAATATCCTTATGCATTTGACAGACTTCAAGGATTTTACAAAATTGATTGAATCTTGGACCATCATGGGCTAATAATAACCCAATGTCCTCATTTTGTGATAAAGGCATTGGCCTGATTGGTGAGCGCCACATTTACCCGAATGTGTGTCTTGAAGAACCTAACAAATCTTGTTTCTATTGATGCAATGAAGCCAAAGCCCATTGAAAGCGATCCGATTTAACTCATTTTGAAATACCATATATTGCAAAATAGTCTTTTGAATTGGTTTTCTCGCATTATGATCATCTGGCAAAAAACCATATTTCTAGTAGTTAATGATGGGTATACACCAATCATCATTGCTTGTAGGTGCCTCAGATGCACTTCGTCCAACTTGATTTACTTGGAGATCCTTGTCATCTTTGAGCCTTTGCACTCAACTATCATGTCATCAAGTTCATTAAAAGTGAGGATACTAGCTAGCTTTGACAGTGTGTTTGTTACTATTTTTCTAATCAGGGAACATGCTTAACAGAAATAACTTTGAATTTTTCGAGCAAACTTTGAGCTTTGTGCAATAAAATATCTGATTGAAAAAGAAGTTCCACACCAATGATAAAAGCTTCATACTCAGCTTCATTATTTGTTGCTCTTTTTTCAAGAAAATATGAGTATGAGAATAAGTCCTTATGAGGTGAAACTATAAAAATTCCAACAATAGCTCAAGATGGTTTCGAAGCATCATCAAAATACATTTACAGCATTGGATCATCATTTGCATAGAAAACTTCCCCATCAGGTAGACTTAAAATAGGAAACTCTTCTTCAAGTAGATGGGCTTCTAGGAATTCTGCTAATACTTGAACTTTCATCGCTTTTCGAGGCATATACTAGACGTCGAATTCGGCTAGCAGCAATGACCATTTTGGCTAGCAGCAATGACCATTTTGCCAAGTGTCTTGGAAGAAAGGATTTTGTGATTAAAAGTTTAAGGGGGTCGAGCTTCAAAATTAGAATAATTTAATGCACGAGGATGTAATTTCTTAGCTTCTATGCCACAAAAATCAAGGCTAGGAATATCTTCTCAATCAAAGAAAAATTGCACTGGGCTTGCAATAATTGGTGATTGGGATAATATTAGCTTGTTCTTTACCTTGAGCTTTCTCTTGTGATAGTAATGCCCCCAGTGATTGAGGACTAGTAGCAATGTAAAGAATAAGAGGCTTTCCTTTGATTAAGGTTGTCAAAATAGGAGGTTTTTGTAGTAATTCTTTAATAGCTTTAAAAGCTCGTTGACACTCTACGTCCCACTGAAATGTCATATCTTTCTTCGTTAACTTGTGAAATCGCTTACACCAACTAGACAAGTTAGAGATATAACACTGGATATAAGATAGCTAGCCCTGTAGGCTCTTGAGTTCTTTGAGGTTGCGTGGGGTGACATATTTTGAATTGCTTCCATCTTAAGTGGATTAACAATTCCTCATTGCTAAACTGTAAACCCAAGGAGTTTTTTGAATGACACTCCAAATTCACATTTGAGGGGATTCATCTTGATATCACATTTTCTTAGACGTAGGAATACTGACCTCAAATCTTCTTTGTGACTTTGGTGACAATTGGATCTTACAACAAAATCATCACATAGCATTTAACATGTTCGTGTAACATGTAATGAAATATGTTCTACATAGCTCTTTGATAAGTTGCACCAGCATTTTTGAACCCAGAAGGTATGTCTTCGCAGTAGAAGACACACATCAGAGTTCAAAATGCAGTAGCGATATCATCTGCTAGAGCCATCTTGATTTGATTATATCCAGAATATCCATCAATGAATGAGAAAGTATCATATAAGGTTGTGCTATCAATCGATAAGAAACTCATCCTTTAGGCATGCTTCGTTTAGGTCTCGAAAATCACATAAACACGGATTTGCCCATTCTTTTTCTTGACGGGAACCATGCTAAAAATCCATCTTAGGAATTTGATTTCTCAAATGAAGCCATCATCGATGAGTTTTTTAAGTTCTTTAATAATCTGCTCTTTGAGTTTTAGTTGAAACTTTTTTGGTGCTTGCTTGATTGGTGTGATACCCAGACCCAAGTAGGCATATAAATATGATATACTTGTTATTTAAATGATTTATGATTTTTAGGATTTAATGATATTTTACAATTAGGGTTACAATTAAGAATGATGATTAAAAGTAATCACCATAGCCCAATGTGAGTCAATATGACTAAAGGGGCTTAATGAGAATTAGAAAAGGCTAATGTGGCATGAATAATTATTTTAATTATAATAATTTAATTAACAAAAATTAAAATGATAATTATGGATTTAAGAAGAAAAATTATAGGAATTTATAACTTGACGCTTATAAGGCGGATTGAGATGAAATTTGAAATACAATCATATGACTTTGGGATCAATCTTATTGATGAATTGGATTAAGAAAAATATGATGGGATTAAGATAACAATCATTTATTTTCGTCTCAAACCCAAATGATAATTTTAAATGATCATAACTTGAGTTAGAAAAGTCGTATTAAGATGGAAATTGAAACGGGTGGATAAAATTATATGTTTAACGTTATGGAAGGTTTTCATTAAGCTAATTAAGCTAATTATCATGTGAATATGCCTAATCAAAAAAAGTGCATCGCTTTGACTTTGTGCTCCTAAAATACCATAGCATATATGTAAAAGCAAGTGGTTTAACAGTTTGGTTTAATGCCCATGAGAGGTCTCAAAAGGTGGTGCTTTGAGCTAGATTTTTTGGATTAATTTAAGGGCGAAAATCATTGAAAAATTAAGAAATTAAATTCATAAGAAAAAGGCTAATGGCTAGCCTCAAAGAGGCATGGGAGGTGCCAAGCATGTGGTGATGCCCAAGAGATCTCTAATTGGATTTTTGATTTTTTTTTTTAATTTTCTAAGTCAAAATCTAACTAAGCTAAGGGAGAGAGCGCATGTAAATGGACATAAATAAAGATGACTTGGTGGCCAAGAAAGCCATCCCAATCAACCATGTGGATGCCCGACCTAAAAGAGCTAAATAGCTCATTTAAGAGCTTGGATTTGGAATTTTGAAAATGAGATAATTACCCATTTTAGTTACACATGAATAGGCCATGTCATCAAAGGGATAAGAGGGCATTAAATTATCCTCCAAATGATGTGACAAGTGGGCCCAAAAATCTGGAAATGAAAGGGCATAAAAGGGGATTCCATGGGAATGTTCCAAGAGGGTTAGAGAGAGAAAATTTTGAGCAGCAAAATCCTCCAAGCAAGGCAACGAAAAATGTGCCCAAGTCCAGAAAGAAAAGAGGAAAAAAAGAAAAGAAAAAGAAAAGGAAAAAGGGAAGGAAAGAAAGGGATTCAGGCTAGGAAAGTTTGGATTCAAGTTTGATTCGATTCAAGTAAGTATATTTCATAATTTGGATTCTTTAATCCTAATTTTTTCACCTCAAATTATGAATCATGAATATGATTCATAATGAACCCTTAAAGGATGATTCATGATGCCCTTGATTTAGGTATTGAATGAGGATTGAATGGAAAGAATGAATTTAAAGGTTTAAAGGGGTTAAATTGGATGCTATCCTTGAATATGATGCCTAAACCTAGCCGGAATTTTCTTAATTCATCATGCTAAGTTGCTGTTTTGAAGTAATATCATGATTGGATTATGAATCATGATTTAATAAATTATATATATATGGATTTGGGCATGAGCTATGGATTTTAGAAAAGATAGAGCTAAGGGTTACGTATATGACCCGATTTTCATGTTTTTATGATATATATGATGCATTAATTAACTTAAATAATTTATGGATGAATTAGAGGGTAAAGTAACCTAAATTTAGGGTACTTTGGACTTTCAAAAGATCTTTGAAAGATTTTCCCTAAATCTGATTTTTGGGGCATATACATAAAGACGTCCAAATGGGGTAAAAAGGGATACCCTACATGCTTGAGATGTTGTTTTGGAAGCAACCAATATATGAAAATTGAACATATGATATTACCCTAAATTTGAGTTTAAAAAAGCATGATTAGTTGCTGAAATTTATGGATTATAAATCTGTTTTGATTTAAGTATCAAAAGAGGCGTTGAAAGAATGAAAAAAGGGTCCTAACATTGTTGTTTTTGTTGGTCCCGAGTTGATGGCTAAACCCAAGAGGGGAGGCGTGAATTGGGTTCTTTAAAAAGTTCTTTGGTAAATAAAAAATCTTAACCCCTAGAAAAATTAATCCCCTTTTTAAAGCAAATGGAGAGCAATTAAGATAAAGCAGTAAAAAGAAATAGAACACAAGATTT
>JAXCLR010000001.1:24001699-24020328 GCA_035584095.1 Annona squamosa
CCCACATACCCGAAACTTTGCAAAACAACTAGCTGAAAAACTCTTTGTTGCTGACCCTGAGATTGAACGTTCTTTTAAGAGAAGAATTCATGAGTACAAGCAGCAGCAATCTTCTCAAGACACTATGGCAGAATGCAACAATCCAAACCCGCCACATCAGGAGCAGGAGGAAGGTCAGGCTGAGAACAATGCTCCTCCAAGAAGGGTAACTTTTAGTAATTGGAACCGGTCGAACCCTTAAGGATTTCCATCATGCATAGTGGAACAAGATATTGATGCAAGAAGCTTTGAACTCAATCCCGGGCTTATTCGGATGGTTCAACAGGACCAATTTGCAGGACTACCCTCTGAAAACCTAACTGTACACATCACTAAATTCCTACAACTGTGCAACACAATCAGGGTACAAAATACCCCACACGAGGTAATCTGCCTTCGGCTTTTCTCCTTTTTTCTTTGTGACAGGGCAAGCGAATGCTTCTATTCTGTGCCACCTGACACCTTCAATACATGGGATGAACTCTCTACTGCTTTTGTGAAGAAATTCTTTCCACCCACTAAAACTAGGAAAATTCGAGATGAAATCAATCAATTCGTCCAAAAAGATGGCGAAACTTTATATGATGCGTGGGAGAGAATGAAAGATTTGCAATGCAAGTGTCCACATCATGGAATCTCGGAGGGTGATATTATTGAAAATTTTTTCAATTGACTCAATCGACCTAGCCAAAGTGCCATCAATTCAACCGTTGGTGGCCGATTCATGCAATTCACTGACGATGAGGCTCTCTAACTTCTCGATGATTTGGCTCTTTATGATTCTCAATACGGCGACACCCGAGGACCCTCTCAACGAGGTAATGTATATGATATTGAATCCATAAATTCTCTTCATGCTAAACTTGATCAACTTTTGTAGCAAAAGAAGCAGGAACCCATGGACCGGAATGCATTTTCTTCTCGACAAATTTCATGTGAGATCTGTGGAGCTTCATACTACAGGTCTGAGTGTAGTTATGCCATCGAGGACACCAAAAGCAAGCAGGCCAATGCATTCAACAACCAGTATGATACTCGCACTTATGTTAACCCTTACTCTAATACTTACAACCTTGGATGTAGGAACTACCCCAATTTTTCTTGGACAAACCAGTCAAATACCCAAAACTATGCTCAAAACAATAAGCAATCTGTTTTCTAAGAAGACCACTAAGTTCCCCCTCATACCAAACTCAACCCGAGCTACCTGCAACACCTTAAGCACCATCTTTTGACCCCTTGATTGACAAATTACTTGAAAAAATGAGCCAAATGAAAACCCATATTAAACTGCTTGAAAACCAAATTTCCCAACATGCCACGACCTCATCCCATAGAGACCAACGTAAACTCCCTACCTAACCTGAAGTAAACCCTAGGGAACAAGTGTAGCCAGTTACCTTGCTGAGTGGAAAGCAGCTCGACCCATCTTAACCACCTCAAATTGACACTGAAAAGGAGGCCGAGCAGGAACAGAAGCAAGAAGATGAGCCATAACCCGAACCAATAGTGGAGAAGTTGTATGTCCCACCACCTCCTTACAAGCCTCCTCTTCCCTTCTCGCAAAGGCAAAGACAGACAAAACTTCTAAAGCAGTTCGAGAAATTTATTTCAACACTCAAGAAACTATCAATCAGCGTGTCATTCCTCGACATGATCTCTCAGATGCCGACTTATGCAAAATTCCTAAAGGAGATGTTGTCCAATAAAAGAAAGCTCGAGGAGCATGGAACCATTGCACTGACTGAGAGCGCAGCGCCATCTTACAGAACAAGCTACCTAAAAAGCTAAAAGATCTTGAGAGCTTTTTTATTCCTTGTGCTCTTTGGAATTTTCAAATTAGCAAAGCGCTATGTTAGCTCAGTGCCAGTGTAAGTCTAATCCCTCTCTCCATTTGTAAAAAGCTGAACATCAGCAATCCAAAACCAACTTCTATGTCTCTCCAACATGCCGATCAATCAATCAAATTCTTGGTTGGTATTCTTGAAGACGTGCCCTTGAAAGTCGGCAAAATATTCATCCCGGTCAACTTTGTAGTACTCGACATGGAGTAGGATCGCCAAATTCCAATCATTCTTGGACAACCTTTCTTAGCCACTACTAGAGCCATCATAGACGTCAAGAATGGCCAACTTTCTCTGATAGTTGGAGATGAGAAAATGGAATTCAACCTCTTCTCAGCCATAAAAAAACCTCTCTCTCGATGACTCTTGTTTACAGGTTGACGTGGTCAATGAGTCAACAGACAAAGGAATTTTAAATAACCTAACTCAGACGTACACAAGTAAAGGAGAAGTTGCAAAAGACTCGAATCAACAAGTTGCTAAACCTATGGCATCATTTGAAATAGGAGATCAAAACAACAAAAATTTGATGAACAAAAGAGAAAATCTGATAAATTGGTAACTATTCATTATCCTTCTTGTCATTCTTTTAAAACCAATTGCAACGGTTCATTTGCAGAAAAAGTTCACAAGCAAATATGGAGGTCAATTCAAAGAACGATGAATGCGAGAAAATCTGAAGGCAAGAAAAAGAATCACGGAAATGCAAAAAGTTGGAGTTGGTTAACATCAAATAATCAAACTATAATTAAACCAAGCGCTTTTTGGGAGGCAACATGAACTTTTTTCCTTTCAAGGAAGTTTTAGTTTTATTTTTTTTCTTTTAGTTTCTTTTTAGAATTTTGATACTTTTTAATTTTGAGCTTTATTGGTTATTTTCAGAGACTACTTGGAAAGGAGCACTATGGGATAAAATTTCAGTTCAACTTGCCAAAACAGGGAAGTTAACATCTCACATTTTTACAATTACTCCATTTATTTTGATGACATGATTTTCATTGAGGACAATGTCAATTTCAAGTGTGGGGGTGAATGCGTTGCATTAATTTTCTCTAAATATTTCTTTCACTACCCTGATGATTATATTTTTTCATGATTATAATTTTTGTCACGTATGTCTCATATAGTTGATTGAGACCCTACTTTGAACTCTTGTATGTCTCATAAGCAAACCATACGTGGAATTTCAAAATCTTTTAGTTAGGAAAAGTTGAACCTTAAGGAGATGTTAAATTTATTTTCGAACATGTACTCGTTAAAAATACTTGAATTTTTGTCCTGAATCACTTGATGAAACTGATATACCTAATAACCAATTCTGTTTTCTTTCAAAATCAGAGTAATCCTTTCTAATTTATCAAAGGCTTTTCTGATACATATAATTGTCATTTGAGAAGGTAGTTTTTCCCATATACATGAAAAATTTTATTCTGGTTGAAGAAATTTCTAAAGCGAAAACTCCATTTAACCAATTCATGAACATGATTAAGGCATTTTTTCATGATGAGTCTATCTTTGAAAGTATAACAGTTGTTTACCCCTATTGAGCCTTAACTTAAATTTTTCCTAAACACAATTCCCACTTAGTTAAACCAACTTTGAAATTGAGTTTTGAGCTGAAAAGTGAAATAGGAATAAGGTTTGATCTCTTGAATGTGCGAATAATGAAAATGACTTCCTAGATATCCTAAAATATGGTGAGGAAAATTATTGCCGGACTTGGTAAAAAAGAAAAAAGCTAAACCAAGGGTAAGAGCAGGCTTGAAAAAGAATAAAAGCACTAAGTATGGGGGTAATATTATTTCTTGTTATAAAATGAGGCTTAAGTCATGTGGAGACGGTTCAATTTTTAAAAATTTATTTCTTGTGTCAAACCTAACTATTGTCCTAGTAAGTCCTTATGATCTTATGAATTGGCTAATTGAGTTGGTAGAAGAAAATTTAAATATAAAAATTTAATGAGATGTATATGAGGCAATTTGACTGATATTTTCTGCATTTCTACCATTACTTGAATTATTAAATGTGTATGGAATAACTAGACAAATGGGGAAGATATCTGATAATTAGGAGTTTACTACAGGAATTTTTTTTTGAACTTTTAATGATTAAAAACACGATAGGTGACAGGGTGTACAGTATTAGTTATGTGAGAAGAGATTGTTGACTGAGATTTTCAAAGAGTGTCATGTTTCAAAATTTTTAGTTTAATACTCTCATTAGTTTTTAATGATTAGCCAACCATTTATTTTCATTTATTTTCCTTGAGGTTTTGAAATTTTGCAAACTGTTATTAAATTCCTTTGTATTTGCTTGAGGACAAGCAAAAGTTCAAGTGTGGGGTATTTGATAATTGAAAATTAATGATATATTTTGTGGGCATTTTATACCAATTTGGTGGGTAGTTAATTGGTTTTAATGTGAAATTTGGTTTAAAACATGTTTTTACAACATTCGGGTATTAAATATTAATTTCAAGTTATTTAATTAATTTTTGCAATCTTTTGGCTTGAAATTATATTTTTTATTTATTGCCATGAAATTAAAAGGGCTTGAGATAATTTTTATAATGATAACTCATTAATGATTTTTGATAAATTAATGATTTAAATATTTTTATGCAGGTTTGCAAATCTTAAAGAAGTGAGGCCACCAGAAATTCAAGGACCATCCAATCCAGAAAAAATTAGCCATCCAAAATCCACCACTAATCCAATGTGTCCACACCATCCAGCGCTATCTACTGTCCATTCAAGGCTGGAATTTCCAGCCAATCCATGGCACTGACCTGCAGCAAAATTGCATGGCCCAAAAATAATCAGAAGCTGTCCACAATTTCTGGACCTTCCATTCAAATCCGAAAAATCATCAACATCGTCCATTCAAATCCAAATCATCCAAGATGATCATGCTGTCCATTATTGATCTAGATTAATCAAGACCGTCCAAAGCTAGATCATGCGAGCAGCATTTTAATCCAAATCATCAACACCGTTCAAATTTTCCAATGCAGCACCATCCATTCAAATTCAGCAGCAACGTATCATCCAACCGTCCAATTAATGTTGTTGTCCATCGATCCAATTAAACCAGATTTTGCAGCCTATAAAAATCAATCCTAACTGTCCAAAATATCTAGCAGCAATAGCAACCGTCCAGAATTTGTATCATGCCAATCTAACACCGTTCATGTCAAATCCCAGCCATTAAATAATTAGAACCGTCCAAAAATGCATCAGCATCCAGCCCTCCATTTAATTGTAATGCACCGATCCAAGCTTTTTTCCTACCGTCCAAGTAATGCATCGTATAATCTGTACAGTTTCAAATTGTGAATTGGCAGCTGCAATGCAATTGGGATTGCATTAAAAGATGGGGCCCACTTGTGCACAAACTTCAGCAGCTATAAAAAGAGGAAGGTCAGCAACATGCAAGAGAGAAATCTAACGAACAAACAGGAGAAAAAAATCCAGCAAAAATTCAAAGCAGAATTTTGGGAGAGAAAAATTTAGAGAGAGAGAGAGCAAGGTGGAGAGCACGGGCAAGAGACGGACTGACAAGTTGCACGGAGAGGCTGACGCACTATCGAGGCACCAATAAGCTTTTCTATCTTTTTCCTTTTTAAAATTTAATTATCTTGTTTAAGATGGATTTGAATTTTAATTTTATTTTGGACTTAAACATGCTTGGCTAAACCTTAAATCTAGGGTTTAGGATGTAGCATTCATAAGATGTAACGTGGTGTGGGTTTTTAATTTATTTATGGTCGATATTATTGTTAATTTAATATCTTATAATTTTAATGCTTCTTTTTTACATTGGCCCATAATTTATCATAATTTCATATATTAGGTAATGAAACCGAGAGGTGAAAATATAATATACGATGATCAAGATATTAAACCTGGAAATATAAGATCATGAGAATAGACATGATGATTTTGAGAAATTTCATGAACAAACTACAGAACTTAATGGATTCTAATTAACTTAATCCCATGAGAATATATGATTAAGAAAATTATGATACATCTTGTAGGTTTTGAGAGAAGGTGCAAGGGTAAATTAGGGCTTGTTCTCCTTTAACAGACAATATCCAGATTAAATTATTATACCACTACTTATTGCAAAAGGCGCATGTGAAATCCTAGACCCTAGGTACTCATACTCTTGTTTTCTCTACTCGTTCTCATTTGCTATTTTCTCTTCTCATTTTTTTATTTTTTTCTATTTTATTTACTATATTTTCATCCCACTTTTCTATTTTATTTATGATATTCTCTCCATATCCGACACAAAAGTGTTTAAAATCAAAGTTTATAGTCTCAAATTTCTTGTAGATTGATAATTTATATACTACAATCTATGACTCGTGCACTTGCAGTGAGATTGCGAATAATTGTAATCTAAACAAAAAATGTTAGAATATAAATACTTATTTATGAAGTTGTGCTGAACTTTGCAATGTCTTTTGAATAAATTTTGCAAGTAATTTTTCAGCGGTTTATTGACACAAATAAATGACACATTAGTTGGTTTTATAGCTAGCTTCTCATTTCTCTTTAATAGCTAATGGAAATGATTAATTCCACAAATGTGGCAGATAGAAAATGAACATATTTCATGCCAACTATTGTAATTCAAATTGAATATTATCATACAAATTTTTGAAATCGAAATTGAACACTTGTCGTACCAATAAAAATTAAATTATGGATCAGATATGTATTACCATCTAAAATTCAAACCAACAGATTTATCATAATAACTAAAAAATATAACAGGAAATAGATTTATCATACAAACTCAAATTCAAACATAATCCACGTAACAATTCCTCAAGGCAAATAAATCTAAATATAATGTGCATAATGGTTCAACATTCTAATTCAATTCAAGTGCAATCTAAGTTTGAAATGAAAATACAAAACAGATCTTAAAATCAAGTAAATATACATCCACTTTTAAAGAAATTTAGAATTCAAATGATTTCATATCTCCAAAGTTTCTCAAAAAACTAAATAACTATCTGAAGTCTTTCATCTAATTTTTGCCTCAACTTCCATTCGCATTTCTAATGCCAAGTTCTTCCTCCTCGATTCCTACTTTTGAAAATAATATGCGTCAATCTAGAAAAAATACATGCAACTATTAACAATAGAAAGATAATTATCATGAAAAATCATCCTAAAAATTAAGTTACTAAAGCATGCTTTCGACATGGTGGAAGAGTTGGTTTGCCTCAATCAAAGTTGGTAAAACCTGAAATGTTTGATTTGATTTGTTACTAGAATAATAAATATGATTTTAGAATATAAAATTTGGTATTTAAAAATATAATAACCTGATATAAGTCTCTCAAATTCAGTACCTTTTTCTTCATCTTTAGTTAATTAAGGAGTATCTCTAAGTCAATCTTGTGTGCATATTAAACACTTGACTAATTTAGATATCAATGAGCTTCTATAATAATCAAGAACACACCCACCCGTGCTAAATGAAGAAACTGGCGATCTTTTTAGTCAATATGCTAATGACATTATGGGATCTAGTAATATTAAATGAGGGAAGAAAAATAAGAGCAAAAATACTTGTACTTAGCTTTCTTGATATCCAAAAATCATGGATGTAGGGCTGGCATGTGCAGCATAATGAGATGATGGGCAATGGGGAGCTGATGGGAGAATCAGAGAAGGAGATCTAGAGATGGGTTATCGTCGACAGAGTTACAACATAAGAGGATGAAGAAAATCAAAAATGGAAAAATCAAAAAAGCCATTCATAGAATCATACCAGAAGAAGATGAGAAAAACCAAGTTGTAGAAGAGCGATCGGCAATACTACAACAGCACAAGGAAGATGAACGAACAAACAACCTCGCATTAGAGGGTGGATGGCCTCACAGTAAAGGGTGGATAGCCTAGCGGCTGGCCTCGTAGCAGAGGGCATATGGATGGACGGAATGAAGACAACGAGCAGAATGGTGGATGGAATGAAGACAAGCGACAGTAGCAGGAGATGAGGAGAAAAAACCTTTACTTGCTTAGGGCATGCAAATGATGGCAAGAAATGCAAAAATTGGGAAGGGTAAACTGTAAAGGGGATTTCAATTTTGGACAGTGGCAGCACTACAGCTGGTCCAAGTCGTAGCTCACATGTCTAGCAATCTCACACACATGGTCGCACCAACCACCATTCCAAACTCAACCACCAACATAAACTACATTGAAAAATGGGTTCGATGGTCCAATTCCTACTAATGTATATAACTATTAATGGTAAGAGAAAAATCTATATTTATATTAAAGCACTAGGTTTGGATCGGGTCGAGTTTTGGTACTGGGTTGGTATAAATCCAATATTGGATTTGAATTTCCCCAGGTTGGGTTGAAATTGGGCCTGTTTTCAAAATTTTCTAACAAATTAAACCCCTTTTTAGTTTCGAAATTGGAGCGGGTCAGCGAGTTCAGACCAACTCGGTACCAAGTTGCACCCCTACTTCTGATAGAGGATGCATTACTTCAATCATCTCTTGGGGAACTCCGAGTCATACTCATGGAATCTCTAGATAAACAAGTCAACCAGATTTTTCCATGAACCTAATGCTTCTTCTGGAAGTGAGGAAATCTAGGGAAAGGCATAGCTGTCATGGGCTAAGCTCAGAACAAAGTATTTAAGTGTGAATTGTTTTGTTTGTCTCATTTGACAGATCGCCAGCACATAGTCATGCAAGTGTAGTAGGGCACATTGTGATTTTTATGGAATAACTATATTTGTGGCCAATCTTAGTGTAATTCTTCAGATAAGAAGGGGAATACTCGAAGAATGGATGCATCATTTATCTGTAGCACATGCAGCACTTGGAGTTGGTTCATTCTCCTTAAACTTTCAGCATCACTAACAACCCACCGGATTGCCTTTCTAAAAGTTTTAGCTCTAAAGATCTTATACCTATTGTTTGAAAGAGGGCATACTGCATCGAAGAGATATTTTGAGACCATTTTGGGTTCAAGTAACCATACCACATGCAATCTCTAATGTTATCTCTAAAACAATTAATGTAATGAGCAGCGAATTCTTTGTAATATTGTATTTTTCTCAAATAATTTTAGGGAAATTGATCTTTCTGCCTTGATAAGAAACAAATCAAGAACACATCTACAAAGATTATCAAATCTATGACTTCTTCAAGATGGTTTTCATGATACAAGGTAGCTTGATTCCCCGAGTGAATACCGAAAGTATCTTACACTAATTTTCCAAGAGGCTAGCAATGGTTGAGATTCCTATAAGTGATGATATGGTTTATCGAAGACATCCTAACCTCAAACTTGGTGTACTTAGGGATGGGAAGTAAAGTAACCTTTTGCTGCATTGTAGAGCTGGACGAGGATATATAAATATGATAACAAGCTTTTATCTCATCTTTATTGTTATCCAAGTTCTAAAATGGACCTTTTTACTAACTCTTTTTCTATAAAGTCTTGATATTTGACATGTTCATATGTCCAAGTCTCTTGTGTCATACCCATTTTTCATCTAATTAATTGAGGCATAGAAAATATATATTTTCATGTCTCTTTCTACTAAAGACTATATGATCTCCATAAAAAATATTGCATATTAATGATTCAAACACAACTCTATAGCCTTTGTTACATAATTGACTAATACTCATTAGATTGTGTTTGAGTTCTTTAACAAATAAGATTTCCGCTATGCATACATTTGAAATGCTGTAAACATTACCCTTACCACTTAGTTTACCTTTTTTAATTATTTTCAAAAGCAACGGTTCCACCATTGGAAGGTTTAAGCTCATAGAACAAATTTTTTATCTTTAGTCATATATTTTGAGCAGCAACTATACATAAACCAAGCATTGTTGGCTCTTTCTATAAACAAACCTGCAAAAACAATCAAGTAAAGCTCATTTCTTTAGTACCCATCTCATGAGTCCATTTGGGTTAGTAATTATTTAGAGTCTATGCTTTTCAAATTTAGAAGACACAAATCGAATGCTCTAGGATACCCAAACTAATTTAACATCTTTTTTTGTAAATTTTTTATTCTTTATTGATAAATCTTATGGCTAAACTTGTTGCAAAAATTGCATATCTCATGAATCCTTTGGGGTGGACTCTATGCACAGTTTGGCTTCCATGTTAGTTTTCTTACCCAAGCTACTCTAGTTGTTTTGCTTTTGCCTTATGGTGCATTTATCTTGGCTTGGGGTCTAACCCATTTTGGAGCATTTGATTTGGTGCATTCTCCCTACTCAAATGAAGACTATCACAATCCTCTTTTGCTGGCTTGGCTTGTCATGTTAAGGAACATTTTAATACTTTCTCCTGGATTAGAGAATTTTGCAAATAATTTATTTAGTATTGCATTATCTTTCTTTAGCTTTTCAACTTCAATTGTCAAAGCTTTAGTTTCATTGACTAGGCTTTTGACTCTCTCAACTAGCTTTCCAGTTACAATAATAGTTGAGTCGTATTATTTTTTTAATGTATATTTATTGTCTAATTTCTTTATCTCATCAAACAATGAACCATATGCTCGTTGTAATTTTTTTAACTCAACACATTTGAGACAATCATGAGTAAAGAAGTAAATGGATTTAGACTGAGAATGATTGAGTTTAGAGGTTACCTCCTCACTACTTGTACAATTTGTTGAAGTAGTCACCCCTTCCACTAATTTTGTGATTGTAAGGCAATTCTCTATGTTTTCTTCTTCAATTCTTGCACAATTTGTAGCTTCATATTCTTCATTTGAGGAACTACTATTTGGCAATAAATCCTCATTCACATACATCACTCTGCCGATTGGGCTTTAAAAATCTTCTAGTATTGCTCTTTTTTCTTCTCTTACCTTTCTCTTGATTTGTTTTCTTCTGGTGTAGGATACTAAGCTTGCATATGCCCTACTTCGCCTCGTCTAAAATATTTTATTGCTTCTTTCTTTCTCTTCTGCTCTTCTCCTTGAACTTTTCTGGTTGAACTTTGAGCTTGAAACTATTTGTTTTGAGTACCCTTGTATTCAAGTCAAACACTAGGATTTTGAGCCCAAGTTGCATACGAGGTCAACTTAGGTATGCGACTTCAATACCCATGCTATACTTGGAATTTCAAAATTCTTCAATTTTGAGTTTGTAATGCCTAAGTCGCACGGTTGAGTTGATTTTGTCTAGGACTTTACCTATGTAGTATCTCAAAGTCAACTTGGGATGCCACTTGACTTCTTTAAATTTAGCATTGGAGGCATGAAGTCTTTCAAGTTAACTTGGGATGTGACTTGACCCAAGTCGCATGTGAAGTCAGCTTTAGCTATGACTTCCTTGCTCACACATCCCCATTTTCAATGTTATCTAAAATTTTCTAATTAAAGTCGATCCTAGAGTCGATTTAGGTATCGAATTGACCTAAATTGACGTCTAAATCGACTTGATTTTGTGACTTGATTTGTCATGACTTGTATTTGAAAATTTCTAACTTAAAATAATTCAAAACACTTGTTAATATCTTAGAATTATCAAATTTGGATTGTTAATCATCAAAACATGTGCTATGCTTGATTTTCTCTTTGTGTTTATAACAAATCTCATGTCTAAATTTATTATAGAAATTACATACATTTTGCACTTGTTGAGGAGTAGCACTAGTACTTGATGGTTTCCAAGTGAGTCTTCTCACCCATGTAGTCCTTGATGGCTTTATTTGGCCTTATATGCAGTAGTTTTGGCTTGAGATTTTATCCATCTCAGTGTATTTGTTTTGTTGCACTCATCATGCTCAAATGTTGAACATCCAGATCCTCTTTTGTTAGTTTGTGTAGTCGTTTTGAGAAATATTTGGATGATCTCTCCTGGGTAAGAGAACTTAGCCAATAATTCATTGAACGTTTGGTTCTTTTTCTTTGACTTCTATAGTTTGATGGTTAAATATTTTTCTTCTTCAACTAGAGACTAAACTTTTTCAACCAATTTGCCATTCATAACAATTGTGGCATAATATGGCCTTTTCTTTTTGACATATTTAACACCAAGCCTCTTTATTTCATGATATAATATATCATAGGCTTGTTGTAATTCTTCTAGCATGGTGAATTAGATACATTTGTTTGTGGATGAGCAAATTGATTGAGAAAATTAATGATATGGTTTGGATGATGACTTGCTTGTATAGCTTGTACTTAATGTTTTATTCTAGATCATTTCTATTGTTATGAGGTAAATGCGAGAATTTTCTTCATTTGATTTGTTCAACATAACATATTTTGCATAATTCATTATATCTTGACCTTTACTTGATAAGTTGCTCAAGGAAGATGACTCTTCATTCATGTATATTCTCCTTGCTTTCTTCTTAGGAAATTTTCTTAAATTGTTTGTCTTTTTCTTCTCTTGCTTGTATTTTGATTTATTTTTATTTGATACAAGATATTGAGCTTGTGTATGTCCTACTCTCCCGCAATTGTAACACTCTAGTATATTTTTTTGTCATTCTTGTTCTTGTTGTTGTAAGCCTTGGTTGAACCTATATTGTTCCAATTCCTTACAAACTTTCTGAATTTTCTTATAAAGAGAGTAATTTCCTCGTCCTTATTTGGTGGTGTTGCGAAAGACTCGTTTGAACTTTGTTTGGAGGCTTTTAACGCAAGAGCATTTTCCACTTTCTTATGTTCTTCATTATTTTCTTTATCGACTTATTCGACATCAAAGAGATGATTAGATCTTCAAGCTTCGAAGTGTTCAGGTCATTGGCTTCTTCGATGGCTTTGATTTTGGGAGTCCATGACTCGGGTAGTGCTTATAGAATCTTCATGACCTGCTTGGATTTAGACATAACCTTTCGTCAGCCTTTTAGATAATCTAGCAAACATTTCCAAAATATTTTCAGTTTCAAGCATCTTAAAATTCTCTAGCTCTCCAATAAGAATATTTATTCTCGTCCATTGGACCTGAGAAGTACCCTCATATGTTGAAGGAAGAATATCTCATATCTCCTTGGTAGTTAGACATAAGGATACTCAATCATATTCAGTTGCTATGAGTGCACAAATAGCAAATTCATAGCTTTTGAATTACTCTTTACTACTTTTATTCCTTATCTGTCTATTCAGAAAAAAAAAAATTTCACTCTTGAGTGGAGTAACATTATCTTGGATAGCAATCCAAGAATCTGTGTATGTTATCATGATTGTTAATTCATTCTCAACTTCCAATAACTGAAGTTGTTCCCTTCAAACAAGAGTGGTTTTGTAAAAGATTGACCTTCTACAAAAGTGAGAAATAGAAGTTGATTGGGCAGTTATAGATTATAAGATCTCTTTGAAAATAACATGAAGCTTGCTTGGATATCACATGTCGATCCTACATTATTGGCTTAACCCAAGAGGAGATGGAAGAATTGGGTTATTATAATTTCTTGGCTAATTAAAAGTTAGCCCGAATTTAGTCAAGTCCTTTTGAATGAAACAAATAGAGAGATGAGAGAATCAAGTCAAGCACACAAGAGAACACAAAAAATATAGCAGTTTTGACAACATCCCTACTCTATTATTCTAAGCACACACTCCTTATGTCTCAAGTTCTGCTATCTCATCAGCAATACAACTAGAGCCTCAGGTCTCTTTTAGATTCTAGACTTAGGGAACCTTTATACTAAACACATAAGTAGTCTATGAACACGACTCTAACTGAACACGAATTGTAGGTCACCTTAACCTTGGTCTCCAACATCAAGCTAAGTAGCCAAATACAATAATGAACTTGGAAAGAAGTAAAGTTACACATTAGAAATGTGTGTAGAATAAGGAAGCACAACAGTAAGCTCTTTAAATTGAAGAAGATATGGAATCTTGAAGCTCTTTAAGTCATTTTAAGAGACTTGTTTAAAAACTAATTAATGAGACTAATGCTTGTAGATGGGAAGGTTGAAGCTCAAAGAATGCCTTAGATAACTCTTTCAATACCATTTCATGTCTCTTAAACAAATTTGAAGAAATTTCAAATGTTAGGTTGTAGGTGGAGTGCGTTTAATGTACTAACGTTCCAAATTTTGTAACCATTATGATCAAAGTCATACCTAGAGTCCACTTGGCCTGCAACTTTACCCGAGTCATAGCTGGGGTCAACTTCAATATCGACTTTAGTGATCCATGAGCCTTTCAAAATAAATCTTTCAAGTCCTTTTCTTCAAGTTTAGTGTGGATTCAATTTAAGATTTAGGACTTTACTTAAGTTGTATGTAAAGTCAACTTGGTCTTAGACTTGATTATCTCTTAGGGTTCCAAATCTTTAAGAAATTCTTCTTTAAGCTTTCTTCCTTTTAAGTCTCGTTCTTGAGTCGATTTCATGTAAAACTTTACCCAAGTCACAAGTGGAGTTGACTTGGGATGCAACTTCAAATTTCATACTTGTCAAAAAATTTCTTCAAATCTTTACTTATTCTTCTAAGTTGTATGTTCTGAGTCAACTTGGGGTGCAACTTCAAACTATATTTTATAGCTAGAGAAATTTTTGTGGTCTTAATGGTCTCTAAGTCGCAAGCTAGGTCACATTGGGTATTGACTTCACCCAAGTCGCTTGTGAAGTCGACTTGGGGTGTGAATTCGACTGTAAAACTTCTCATTGTCAAGTTTTTTTTTATTAAGTATATTTGAAGTCAATTATGTTGTTGACTTAGGCTATGACTTGATGCAAGTCAACTTGACTTTGCAATTTCCACGACTTGAATTTAAAATTTGAAAGTTTAAGTTCTAACACATGACCAAAATTAATTAATAGCCTTTAGTCTCTCAAACTAGTTGTTAATCATCAAATTTGAATATTGATTTGCAATTTATGCTAGTTGAGTTTGCAATTTCTTCATCATGTCATTTGCATATTAGGTGCTAGCTATGATTTTTTTACATCAGTTGCATTTTTCTACAAAAAAAAGTTTATTTTAATCCACTTCATTTTGCATTAGCTATTTTTTTTACGCATAAAAAGTTGATTTTCATGCCACTTGACTTGCCTAATCTGTATTAGTTGTTGTTTTTAAAAAATTAAAAAGGTATGTCATATAAGTATGTGCACGACATGCATCTCACCCTTCAAAACATATATATCTTTAAATCCCATTAGGTCATGCGGCATGTCATCTGAATAGCATTTATATTATATTGTATTGGGTCTGCCTCGGTGATAGTTGTGAAATATTAATATATTTTGTGGTATTTTATACTCATTTGGTACGTAATTAATTGAGTTTAATGTGAAATTTGATTTAAAATATATTTTTGTAACAATTGGTTATTAAATATTAATTTCAAGTGATTTAAACAATTTTTTATACCTTTTGGCTTGAAATTATATTTTTTTTTGTTGTCGTAAAATCAAATGCATTTGATATTAAAAATAATTGTTGCAATAATTTGGTTTCAAATAATTTTAATATATTAATCACGTGTTTATCAATATATATATATATATTAGGTGTGTAATAAAGAGCATGGGCCCACCATGAAATCCTCCAGCAGATTAATCAACAACGTACATTAAATTCCAGCAAATCCAGCCGTACATTTTCCAGGAGAAATCCCAACCGTCCAAATAAAAAAATCCAAAGCTGTCCAGAAATTCCACATGACCAGAAAATCCATCAGCACCGTCCATTCCAATGGGGCCCACCATGCAATTGGCAGAAAAGATTCAACGGCCCGAAATTCTCAAAACGGCACCATCTCAAGCATCCAGGCCGTTGATTAATCCAAGTCGTCCATGCAGAAATCATGCAACAGAACAGCCGTTGATCGAAGTATCCAGAAATCATGTAGCAATCCAATCCAATGCAAAGCAGCAGAAACCATGCACGTCCAAGTCATGCAAACCATCTCCACTGTCCAAATCAACAACAAATTAATAGCTAGATTTTTCAGCCTCCATGCAGATCAGAGCAGTACATTGTAGTGGGCCCCACGAGAAATTAATGCTGAAATTTTCAGCTATCAAATCCTAGACGTCCAAACAAACTTCAAGCAGCTGACCTTGCAGCTGTTCACCCCCTAAGCCATCAATCCAAGCTGTCCAGCATGGTAGCAACAATTCTATTATTTCATGAATTTCAGCAAGTCCTGAAGTCTGCTAGACAGCATACTATACTTTAATTTATGAGTAATTTCATATGCAATTTAACCTATGGACGAATTGCGCAAGTTAAATGGACAGCTACATGTGTAGTTTTTCTTCAAGCTTATAAATAGAGGTTCACGCAGATAGAGATGGGAGAAAAATTGCAGCAGAAAATTGGAAATAATTTAAAAAGGAGAATTAAGAGCGAGGATTGGAGAGAAAATTCCGTAGGGTGAAGAAAGCAAAGAGCATGGGGCAAGAGGCAAGCAGGCGAGTTGCGATGAGTGGTTAACACATCATCAAAGCTTCCAATCAATAAAACTTTCCTTCTTCTTTCCTTTTTATTTTAATTGTCTTCTTTAAAATGAATTTGAGTTTTAATTTTATTCAGAACTTAAACATGACAAGCTAAGTCCTAAATCTAGGTTTTAAGATATAGCATACATGTAATCTAGTTTGGTGTGTGATTTTTAATTTATTAATGATGAATATCGTTGTTAATTTAATATCTTGTGATTTTGACACTTGCCTAGTGTTTGAGCTCTCACTTTAGTAATGATTTTATATATGTTAGGTGATGGAATCGAGCTGCGAAAAATCTAATATACGATAATTATGATGTTAAACCCAGAAATCTAAGACCATGAGAATAGACATGATGACTTTAAAGAATCCAACTCCTAATTGACTTAAACTCATGAGAATAGGTGATTAAAAATATATTAGGGTTACGCCTTGTAAGTTTCAATAGAAGGTGAAAGGATAATTTAAGGTTTTTATTCTTTTTTAATAAATAATATCTGGATTAAATAATTATACTACGTATCTGTTACAAAAAATGCACATGAATCCTAGATCTTGGGTACTCGTATTCCTACTTTCTAATATTCAATTCTAAATTCTCTTTTCCATTTTCTACTTTTTTATTTTTCTATCTATATTCATTTTACTCTCTTCATATTCAATAAGAAAGTGTTTAAACCAAACATCATAAATCCTGAATTCTTTATGAATCGATATTTTATGTACTACAATATATGACCCATGTACTTAAGATGATATTGTGAACACTCGATAAATATATATATATAATAAAGAGTCGTTTTTGTTTCAAAAATACACTATTTCAGCAAAATTACTCTTTCTACCAAAAAGTCACTTCAAAATTTTTTAAAAAAAGACTATCATAAAAAATTTCAACCCGCATAATGGGAATAGAGTTCCCATTCTAACTCTCTTGAGAGAGTCTAGACTCAAATTTAAGGGAATAAGTTTTTGTACCCATTTCCAGACTAAGTTAAGGCCTCATAAAAAACCTAGGGAATAAGTTTTCTCTCCCAACTCTCCTAAACTTTTATATAAGAAATGCATAATATTTTTCTACATTCCCAAGACCAATCAGATTAGAGGAGATAAAGTTATATTCGTTTTCTTCTAGTTGGAAGTTCACCAGACCATCTTTACATTCTAGTGCCTCAATGTATATGGTATAACCATTATTATTTGGTTAGTGGCGACTCCAACCAATTGAATTTGTGGATATTGTTTTTCGCTATTTAATAGTTATCTACATCATAGTTCTTACATGTATCTTACTAATTATTAATTACACCTAACTGACACACATGTTTGCATTTGGCTAACCTTGCATCATTTAAAAAGCCTTAACAATTTGTGAGGACTAGGTATTTTATTATTATTATTATTACAATTCATTTCTAATTATGAGATAATTTCCAATTATGCCACTAGGAATAAATGATATTTTGACATGTTGGGTTGCATAACACACATTCATGAGTATGTTAAACACAAGTGCGAGTAATGGTATTGATATGTTTCTATAGCGGCACCACCTGTTTATGATATGATTATTGGGTATTTGATTTAAAGGTGTATAATTGATGTGCTATCTAAGGCATTATGACTATCTTCTGTTGCAAACAATGAAACAAAATTGACCAAAGAATGAGTTTTGATGATTAACAAAGTTAAATTTGAGCATAAAGTTATTACTAATGACTATGTTGAATGTTTTAAGGAAAGGAAATAGCCAAGTCGATTTCCAAGTCGACTTGGACTTCGACTTAGGGTGAAGTCGATCCCAAAGTCGACTCCATATTCGACTTTAAGATAAACCTCACAGCCAAATTTGAAAATAGAAGGAAAGTAGGTGAAGTCGCAGGCCAAGTCGACTCCACTTGCGACTTGGGAAGCCAAGTGGCAAACGAAGTCGACTCCAACATCGACTTGAGATGACAAATTCACTCCAGAGCTGATTTTAGGATAGAAAAATTCCGAAGTTGCAGGCAAAGTCGACTCCAGTTGCGACTTGGGTGAAGTCGCAGACGAAGTCGACCCCAAGATCGACTTGAGGTTTTCAAAGTTCAAATATGCAGATTCAAGCTCAAGATCAACTTGAGTTATCTCAAGACCAAATCAAGGGTACAAGATCATTATCAACTCGAGTTTCTAAAGTCCAAGGCACAGCTTCAAACATATTTCAAGATGAAGAAATTCAAGATATGAAGGTTAATATCAAAAGAGAGCAAGGTGCATGAATCAAAGGCAAATCAACCATACAAGTTTTCAAGCTCTCCAAGATTCACAAGGTCTACAAAATG
>JAXCLR010000001.1:24030015-24053915 GCA_035584095.1 Annona squamosa
TTTCAATCAAGGGGATTAAGCTTTCAAGGGGTTAAGTTTTAATTTACCGAAGAATTTTATAAGAACCTAATTCACCCTTCCTCTCTTGGGTTTTGTCATTAACTTGGGACCAACATCTTCCGCCTCACAGAGTAAGTATGAGGTTTGACCTAACCGGTCAGGTTGCGGGGGTCAAGGAGGCAACACCCTCGAAGAAAATTTTAATTTATTAAGTTGTATAGGTGGAAAAAGTAAGTTGCAAATTGTGTATGGGCTCAAACCATGCTCGGGCCCTACCCGACTCGATGAAAGCCTAGTTAAAATGGAAACAGGCTAGCAATGGCTTAGTTCATGCTCGCCCCTTTTTCTCTTCTCCTCCACCATCTCTCACTATTTCTTTCACTTTCTTTTTCCTCTTCTTCCCGATGTCGATTTAGCCTTAAACCGCGTCAAAAGCTCTTCCTCACCTCAAGGAAGCTCGAAATCCCAAAGATCCGAGTTTAAGGTCGTTATTCTTGGGAAAAATTATGATAGAGATAAGTAGATATCGTCTCTTCTCAAATTAGTGATAAAATTCCATTTTAAACATTAAATAGGGCTGGTGAGAAGAGGCAATGTTCAACAATCTCGTGTTTGGGGAGTTAGGGTTCGCGACAGCTTATATAGTTAGCAGAGTTTGTGGATAAAACGGATGTTGCTATGTGATTTTTATAAAATAGATGACTCTTAGCAGTTTTATATCATTCAAATATGATCTTGCTTCAATGGGGTAAACTAAGAGGAGAAACTATAGGTCTCGCCCTTAGTATCTATCAGGTGTTCGATGAGAAACCTATGTAATAGTGAGTACGTTATATTTGGAGTAAACCTTATTAACCTTGATATTGTTGTATGTGTGCTGTGTGGTGTTTATTCCTTCACATTATGGATAATGTATTATTATTATGAATGATGTATTATTGAAGATGGATGGTTGTAAAAGGTTGTTCATGACCCTTAGTTGACATGAGGAGAGGATTATTTATAGCCCTTGATCGACATGAGGAGAGAATTATTGTAATCTTTGTATTTACATATGACTTTATGCATATATTCTTAGATGTGGGTGATGGACCCATGTGTTTTGTATGATTATTTAAGAATCATTTTTTTACAACTCTGTCATAGTATGTGCATCCAAAGTCTTACTCATTTTCATATTGTGATAATTACTATCTACTTACTCAGTCTATTTAGACTCATAAGATTTATTATTTTATTTTTAGATCACAGGCCAAGTGAGTAGCTTCAAAATGACATAGGGGGAGGACATAATGTTGAAGATCATTAGATTAGCATTTGTGCTTCCATTTATTTTAGACTTTATGTTCTTTTTGATAATAATGCTGATGGATACTTACTCAGTCAAATCCAACTATAGCAAAATATATTGTACTTGGGTATTTTGGACTTGATTCCAATCCACATTAACACATATGTAAATGATCTTTTGAACTACTTGTTGTGAATGATGAATTACTATAATTTACTTATTATATGAATGTCTCTATGGTGTGAGAATAGAAATGAATAAATGTATAATGGAATATGATATTACAAGATGAGATTGAGATGCATAAATAATAGGTCTTTTATTTCATACCACCTCTTATATATTATAAGAAGATGTTGCCAAATTTTTCTTAAGTTATATAACACTTGTTGACTAACCATTACGGATGTTTAGGCAACAGGGCGTCGCACAATTGCACCTCCCTTTTTCATCATCATGTTTATACCTTTCCTCTTTATTTGTATTTTTGATGTTCAGTCCCTCTTCTTTAACTTTTACTTTTTATTTGTATATTTTCTTAATGCATTCAACCAACTTTTAGTTATGACTAATTGATACACTTGACTAACTAAGTTTGTATTATATAAAAAAATATAATGATTCACATTATCAAAAAAACTTAACATCTGAATTTCCTTTTTTTAACATCCACGTCTACATTTTAAATTTTTATTTGTAATCTTGAACTCCTCTTATACACCTTTTTTTTTTTTTGCATGTTTAATCTTTTTCCTAACTCACATCATACATAATTGGCCAACTTGCTAACTCTTGCATATTTAATTCTCAGTGTTACATTTGCACGTCTATTTTCCTATTCTTTGTGTCATATTTATCTTTTACTCTCATATGTGCATGTTTATTCATTAACTTTGTGCGTATTTATTTTTATCTTTTTTTGGTATTTTCCATTGCCCATGTTTTGTTTTTGTTTAGCCCACTTGTCTGCACATCGGAACATGCAGAAACTAACGTGCTACACTTGGTACTTCCCTTTTTCCGGATGGGGTTAAACTTGGTACCAAAGCAGGTCAGCGTTTTTCGGATGGTATTAAGTACGGGTTTTCAGTTTGAACCTGTTTGGGTTGGACAAAACCCACAAGATTAGGACCCCTATCCGATGTCATGCTTGTGGATTGTCCTCTACTGGTCCGGAGACTCCGTCGCGGGGACTCGGTTCAAGCTAACACGTGTACGGTTTCCTTTTTGACTTTTATTAGAGAATATTTATAAATCAGCCCAAGTTTCAGAGCAATTTTCCATTATAATGCCTATAAATTTTGATTTTGCAGATAATCTCTTATGAATTTTTGTAGAAGCCCACATTTCCGAATTTATTTGCAAATAACAACCCATCCCTTTGAATTTTATTTGCCAAAAATCTCATAACCAGTTACTAAATATTAGCATTTCAAAATAAAAATTGATCCAAACTTTGTCTAGACAACACTTTTCAAACGAATTTACACAATTTAGGATCCATATACCATGGCTTATATTGAACAAATATATGTGGGATCTTTTGCAAACGGATTATTTGAAAATTAAACCGTTAGAAGGATAAATTACAAAATTAAAAAACCTTGGATGCTATTTTCAAATAAAAAAAAAAATTGACCTTTTTCGTGATTCTCATTGCCGTTTGCTTGCAGTTCAACTCACGCCTGCATGGCCTCCGTGAAGAAAACAACAGGAACGAGTAAAAAGCAGCCAGTAATAAAAATCCGGCTTTTCTCGACTTGCTACAAATCATTGCTTTTCAGTTCAGTCCATATATCTAGATCCATTGAGTTGCCACTCAAGTCTTTCTTTAATTTCAGCTCGCCTCCCTAAACCTTACAGATATGTCGCCAATCCTCTGTCCCTCCTCCTCCTCCTCCTCCTCCTCCCCCTTCTTCTTCTTCTTCTTCTTCCTTACGCTCTCTCTCTCTTCGTCTGATTACACCCCTACAATCAACCACCTCATCCTCTGCGGGTCCGAAGCCAACGCGACTCCCGTTGATGGCCGAATTTTCGTCGGCGACTCTGTCAAACCCAATCCATTCCGCCTCAAAACCTCCCCACGTAACTCCGTACAGGATTCGGATTCTTCATCACATCCCCTCTACCGAACTGCAAGAATCTTCACAAATCCCTTCTCCTACCAGTTCACCGTCCAGGCCAACCGCCCCTATATCCTACGCTTCCATTTCTACCCTTTCTCTACTCCCACCTACAATCTCACCCATGCCCTCTTCCATGTCTACGCCCCCGGCTTCCGTTTCTTGGCGAATTTCAGTGTCCCCAACAAATCCCCTATCTTGGAAGAGTTCATTTTCACTTTGGGTGTTGAGAAATTGGAGATCACTTTCTCCCCTGCTCCGCCTGCTTCCTTTGCGTTTGTGAATGCCATCGAAGTCTTCTCTGCACCAGAGGAACTGATCGCTGACGTCGCTAGGATCGCTAACCCCCCCGGTGGCGGCATCGTCAATTACGATGGTCTCACAAGTCAGGTGCTGGAAACTGTTTATAGGATCAATGTGGGGGGTGAATTCATCTCACCATTTAATGATACTCTGTGGCGGACTTGGACCACTGATGAGGAGTTTCTTGTAACCAAATCTGCTGCAAAACCAGTGAGGGCCGCTGGTTCAGTCAAATACCTGGATGGAGGGCCAACCAGGGAAGTTGCCCCAGATACTGTTTATGCTACTGCCCAAGAAATGAGCATAACCAATTCCTCATTGCCACACAATATAACTTGGGTTTACAGCGTTGGAATTGGCCATGGTTTAGAATACCTTGTTCGCTTGCACTTCTGCGACATTGTTAGCCAGGTGATTAATCAGCTGTATTTCAATGTCTACATGAATGATTATTTAGCCTATAAAGATCTTGATCTCTCCTCAATGACATTCCAAACACTGGCTTCACCTCGCTACATTGACTTCATCGTTGATCCTGATAATTCAGGCCTTATTCGTGTTACCGTCGAGCCTTCGGATCTTCAAAATGCTACAAAAAAGAATGCAATTCTGAATGGATTGGAGATCATGCGGATGAACGGGCAGTTCAAGCCAATTGCAGGACACAACTCAGAAAAGCCAGTTGCTCTGATTGTTGGATTGGTAGTTGGTGGATTGTTCTTATCCATTTCCCTAGTTGTGTGCTTCTTGCTGTGTCATCAGAAGAGGCGTGTGAAACCCAAGTCAGAACCTAAACCCCGGGAAAGTGCCATTTGGTCATCAATGCCAGCATATAGGAGTAACTCATTTAGTATTGCTACTGACAGAACCAATCCCTCACCAGGTCCAAATATCCATGTTGGGTTGAAGATTTCTTTTGCTGATATACTGGCTGCCACTAACAGTTTCAGTGAGAATTCACTCATAGGGTCTGGAGGATTCGGTAATGTCTACAAAGGAGTGCTTGGGGATGGTACAAAAATTGCTGTGAAGAGGGGAATGCCAGGGTCTAGGCAGGGCTTATCAGAGTTCCTTACTGAGATCCAGGTATTGTCTAGAATTCGGCATCGGCACCTTGTTTCCCTGATTGGATATTGTGAAGAACAGTCAGAGATGATATTGGTGTATGAATACATGGAGAATGGACCACTGAAGGATCATTTATATGGTGCAAATTCCACCTGTTTGTCTTGGAAACGGCGGCTTGACATATGTATTGGTTCTGCCAGGGGGCTTCACTACCTTCATACAGGTTCAGCACAAGGGATCATTCACCGCGATGTTAAGTCAGCAAACATCTTGCTTGATGAGAACTTCTCAGCAAAGGTTGCGGACTTTGGCCTCTCACGTGCTGTGCCAGATCTTGACCAGTCCCATATCAGCTCTAATGTCAAGGGAAGCTTTGGATACCTTGATCCTGAGTATTTTAGGAGGCACAATTTGACAGAAAAATCAGATGTTTACTCCTTTGGGGTCGTGCTTCTTGAAATCATATGTGCTCGCCCTGCTATCAATCTATCTCTTCCAAGGGAGGAGGTTAACTTGGCTGAGTGGGCAATGCCATGGCTAAAGAAAGGGTCACTTGAGAAGATCCTGGATCCACGGCTCATGGGTACAATTGATGGTAAGTCATTGCAAAAATATGCAGAAACAGCAGCGAAATGTTTAGCTGAATACGGTGTTGATAGGCCTGCTATGGGAGATGTCTTGTGGAACTTGGAATATGCATTACAGCTTCAGAACACCTCAATGCAGCGGGAACCATATGAAGACAGCACTACATCTGCATCTGGAGGCACTTTCCCAGCCATTCGTCATGCCCCTTATGACAGCATGAGTGTAGCAAGAGATAGTCCGATTTTGACTAGCAATGAGAGTTCAGACACAGCAACAGGTGGGGTTTTCTCTCAATTGTTGGGCAGTGAAGGAAGATAGTGCGTATTTCATATTCAGCCATTCAGCAAGTATTCCTCACGGTTTAGGTATCATGGTTGTTGAACAGCCTTCTGTGAGTTTCATGTCTGTGAAAACAACGATGATGACATTCGTTGGAACTTGAAAGAGGCCATGGTGCATAGCAGTGCATGCTTTGGTGAACCTTCTCATTTTGGATGGACTAGACTAGGATAAGCAAGTGGCAGTAACACGTTCTACTAGATTTGATCAAAGCATGTAGTGATATCTGTTTAGTAATCATGTTATAGATAATTGGTGCACATCTGAATTTTTTGTTGCTTTTTATTTGGTTTGTCTTTAAACTGCTGTGTGTTCTGTTGAATACTGGGTTGAAAGTTGAAACCTCACGTTCCAGTTGTATGCAGATACTTTGTGCAGTGCTATTATGTGTATCCCATGTTTCATTTGTTACCTTGATAACTTCAGCGTGCAGTGCAGTACTCACCATGCACCAGCTTGAAAATCTGTCCCAGGGGACTGTTTTCCAAGCTAAACTTGCTCGTGAGCTTCATATTTTATTAGTTTGAAACATCCTTATCCAAGTAACTGCACATACTGCTAATTGCAACAAAAGCGCAGCCTTACACATTCACCTCGGATGACTTCATTTTCTTATTTTTCAAAGTAAGATAGGGTTAGCATTGAGGTATGACATCTTCTTCTCTCTTTTTTTTCTTCTTCTTTTTTTTTTTTCTTTTTTGTTTTTGATGTGGTGAGGTATGACATCTTAGATTCTCACAAAAATAAAATAAAGTTGAGGATGAATATGTTAGGTCTTTTGAGTTTCTTGTATTTTTTGTTTGGGTTTTTTCACATTGGTTGCATATAGGAGAGAGCCCAAGCGAATGCATAATAAAGTGCCTATTGGACTTTTGTAAGTACCAGTGAGAGTAATATAATATAATATCAGTTAGTAATTTAGTGTTAGAAGAGGTTTTCATAGTACTATTACTTGGTATGCATAAGATATATCTAAAGAATGAGTCTAAGTCATTCTATGTTTATCATGACCTTCTATTCATAACAGATAGTTTCTATATCTTGTGGATTTTCCTTATAACGGGTTTTCCATGTAAAAGTTTGTCTCTTGCATATATGAATTCTTATGATGGCTTTTTCACCTTGATTTGACATGGATCCTTTAGCAACAAGTGCTCCAGACATCACACATTCTTTCATGCATAGACCAACAAATATCTGAGGGATTTTTCTCTTTTCATACTATTTATCAGTAAAGCAAATTGGTCAAGATCTCCAAAATTCTGGGGGCAAATCTCTCAGTTCCGTCCGTACACGATTCCGGAAGTAATCATTCATTCCTCATTTAAGAAAGTCACTATGGTTCTCACTCTCCTTTCAACCTCTCTAACCTTTCTTCTCATCTTCTCAAAGAAGGATATCTGCATCAGGCAATAGCCATATATCTCTCTTAAGATGGAGGCACGTACATGCAAACAGACAAGTAGGGAGGTACCTTAGGGTTGCAATCGTACGCACTCGGGTGTACTATACCTCTTTTTTATTTTTTATTTTTGAAAATTTTTTCATGAAACTGTTAATCTAGGAGTATTTAATATATGTATAAATTTTTACCATTTTTTAGGGACTCTTAGATATTTTTTTTTAGATTTTTAAAAATTAATGACGTTTTTAGTAATTTAAATGCTACTGATTTACCATTTTTTAGGGACTCTTAGATATTTTTTTTTTAGATTTTTAAAAATTAATGACGTTTTTAGTCATTTAAATGCTACTGATTTACCATTTTTTAGGGACTCTTAGATATTTTTTTTTTTAGATTTTTAAAAATTAATGACATTTTTAGTAATTTAAATACTACTGATTTTTAAAAATTTAAAAATCTCCAAACTTGGTAATTGATATATATATTTATATGTTAAATACACTTAGATTAACCGTTTTGTAAAAAAAAAAAAATGGTTGTATTCAATGGACCTGGTGCATGCAACTGCAACCCGGTACCTAAACCCTTTAATTTCTATTAAATAAGGCACTAGGTTGATGTTTTTAGGATTGATAGATCTTTGGAGTCGTTGAAATATAAAAGATTTGGACTCTTCAATAAGAAAGCTCCCGGTCTTGAAATAGCTTAATCTGAGGTCAATAACGGCAACTTTGAATTCCATTTTTCAACAAAAAAAAAAAGGTTTCTGGATGGCCTCTCAATAAAGCCGTAGCTGCTCACAATGATTGAATAAACCGATGTTGTGGACGGATTCAATGTCGAACAAAGGATGCTCTACTACTATAAGAACTTAAAAATTATGGTTAATTTTTAATATACCCATTACACTCGCAGATATACCTCGTAAATTTAAAAATCATCTTTATTTATTATAAGAGACATCCAAAATACCGCTTGTAATTTTATAATGATAGTCTTTCAACTATGGCAAAAGTTGAGTGGCACAATATTTATAAAGGATATTGGTTGTTAATTTAATATTTGCGTGATGTGAAGGCCTACATTTTGGCAATGATTCTTATATATTAGGTGAAGGAACTAAGAGATAGAAATATAATATGCTATAATGAAGATAATAAATCTGAAAATCTAAGACCATGAAAATAGGCACGATGACCTTAAGGAATTCTATAAATATCCATAAAAGTTAATGAATTCTAATTAAATTAATCCTATAAAAATACGTAATTAAGAATATTAGCATATATCTTGTAGGTTTCGAGAGAATATACAAAAATAATTTTAGGTTATTTCTCCTTTAATATATAATGTTTGGATTAAGTAAGCACTCCATGTATCCATTGTAGAATATGCATATGAAATCCTAGGCTCTAGGCACTCTCATTCCTATGATTTTCAATCCTTGTTCTATTTTCTTAAGATTAACTTTTTTTCTTATCATTTCCTTTCTTCTTCTTATCTTATTCTCTTGATTTTAATTATAAAGTTTTTAAATCTAACATCTTAAGTCCTCAATTCCTTGTGGGATGAATATTTTATATACTACAATCTATGACCCGTGTACTTATAAAGAGATTGCGAATAATTTGTTCAGTGTTAATCTTTTACTAGACCACTACTGTTTGACAAAAGCAACTTTGGTTACTGAGAGTTGAGAATGAAATAATTAATAATGATAACTTATATGGATTTTTGGATACCGATTAAAAATGGTGTTACTCTACTTGTAAGTGAAAGAGCCTCTGACAAGATCAGAGGAGATATATGATTAGAAAAGAGTAACATCAAGACAATGAACTCATTATTTTGTGCCTTAAAAGCTGCCAAATATGATTGAGTGTCTTTTCGCTTAACCGCCAAAAAAACGTAGGACACTCTAACCTCAATTGGAGAGCTAGAAAGTTTTAAAATGTTTGACACTAAAAAATATATCCATTTAAAGATTTTTTAAAATTACTAATACTTTAAAAGATCTAGGGAAGACAATTTTTGAATTTGAACGGGCCATGAAGGTATTAAGGGGACTATTAGAGTCTTGGACAACCAACATCATTGCAATTGAAGAAGCAAAGGACCTTAGTACCTTAAAGTTCAAATTTTTAATTAGCTCATTAATGTCTTATGATCTAATAAAGAAAAAGAATGAAAAGCATCACAAAAGAAAGAAGACTTTCGTGCTAAAGGCTACACAAAGCTTAGATGACTCTACATCTTCATCCCAAAATGAAGATAAGAAAATTTCTCTCATCACAAGAAAATTCAAAAAATTTATGAGAAAGGGAAAAAACATAAGCTCTTTTAAGACTTTCAAGGAGAAGATCAAGAGAGAAAAGAAAAAATATTATCGTAAATGCTACAAGTGTAGAAGAGTGGGACATATGCAAATACAGTGTCTTACACCTAATGAAAACAAGCCAAAGGAGAGGTAAGGAAAAAAAAAAAGAAAGAATCAACCCAAGAAGATTCCAAAAGCCTAATGGTAGAAGGATGCACGTCAATAAAGATTCCTGCATAATAAGCATCTCATCAAATGAGGATCACAAGGCTGCAAACTGTGCTAGAATTTGTTATGTGGAAGGGATTGAAGAGGAAGACTCACTTACTGCCTCAAAATCATGGAATTGGTTGAAGTAAAGACTACATCAACTAATTATACACATGAAGAGGTAACCTCTAAACTTATAATTCTCATTCTAAATTCATATACTCTGTCGCTTATGGTTGTCTCAAATGTACTAAGCTAGACGAAAAGTCTATGATTTATTGTTTGAAGAAGCAAAGAAACTAGGTAGCAAGTATACTTTAAAGAAGAAACATGTGACTCTACCATTGTTGTAAATGGAAAGCTAGCTGAAAGAGTTAAGTGTTTAGTTGACGAAACCAAAGCCTTAATGGTTGAGATTGAAAAATGAAACAAAGAAAATATAATGGTAAATAAATCATTGGCAAAATTCTCTAACCTAGGAGAGAAGATTAAAATATTCCTTAATGTGACAACTCAAACAAATTAAAAAAAAGACTTGGTTACTCTACATTTGAGGAGGGAGAAACTCACAGATCAATGTTCCAAAATGGTGTTAGACCTTAAGTCAAGATGGCAGCACCCCATGGCCAAGCTAGAACAACAAAATTAGATTGGATAGGAAGACTAACTTGGCAACCCAAACATACAAGGAGTTCTACCAAAGGATCCATGGGGCATGCAATTTCTCCAACAAGTTTGAACATAAAATTCATTAATGTGGAATCAAGGTATTGCAAAATAGAAGATCTAAACTGGTTTAGGTACCAAAGAGTATTTGATTTGTATCTTCTATACATGAGCAATATATGTTTCAAATGCTTACTAATCCAAATAGACCCAAGAGATAGGAATCAAAGAGATGAAAACTATTTAATTGATTTTGCAAGTATGTCTTAGAGCAAAGGCATATGATAGGGGAATGGTTGCTTATGGATAATGATCTATGGATAATGATTGCTAAAGACATATGATAGGGGATGAGGCCCTATTCCACAATCTCAAGCCTTTTAATGGTGGAATCATTGCATTTGGTAATAATAAGAAAAGTAAAATCAGTGGTAAGGACAATGTTTATAGTATTTCAAATGCACACATAGATGAAGTTCTATTCATTGATGGTCTTAAACATAATTTGATGAGTATTAGACTATTATATGACAAAGATTAGAAAGTTGTATTAATATTTCAGATGAAAATAATTAGTTTTTAGTAGAAAAATACAAAAAAGAAATATTTGGTATGTCTTGATGAATTAGATGGAAATGCTTTGTAGTGGTTAATAATGATTTATGAGTTTGACATAAAAGACTTGGATACATAAATATGTCCAAAATCAAAACTTTGTGGAAAAAAAAGTTTGGTAGAAGGATTACCAAAGCTCATATATGACAAAGATAAAATTTGCAAAGCTTATCGAATGTCCAAATAATCTAAGATATCTTTTTCACCAAAGAATGAGGTTTTAATCTCTAGACCACTTGAACTATTATGCATGAATCTTTATGGATCATCTGATATTTTGAGCCTTACAGAAAAGAAATAAGTATATGTCATTTTGATGATTTCTCAAGGTTCACGTGGATAATGCTATTAGCTAACAATGATGAAGCCTTTTTCATGTTTGTTAATTTTTCAAAATTTGTGCAAAATGAAAAGCAAAATACACTCATATCTATTAGAAATGATCATTGCGATGACTTTAAAAATAAACACTTTATACAATTTTCTGATGAAAAGAAATTCACTACACATTTTCTACTCTTAAAACTTCTTAACAAAATTGAGTTATTGAAAGAAAGAATAGAACTATATAAGAGATGACTAAAATTATGCTAAATGAGGGCCAATTATCTAAGAAATTTTGAAGTGAAACTGTAAGTATAGTTTGTCAGCTACCATTAGAGCTATATTTAAAAAAATTCTATATGAGTTATGGAAAGGTAGAAAATCAAATATTTCATATTTTTATGCCTTTAATTGTATATGTTATGTGTTGAATAATGAGAAAATTAGCCTTAGGAAATTAGATGCCAAAAGTGATTAGTGACGAGTTGTGTATATGTCTAATTAAAACGCTCGTTTTAACACAAGTATACATGCCGATCAAGTAATAAAGAGTGAGTTGAGTATCGTTCACATGATGATATGATCTAACTAAGATTATTATTAGTTGAATTGCTTTCGGTGAGTAGAAAATTGAGATTTCATAATTAAAACTAAAAATATCAAATGTAATAAAGAAATAGAAAAGAGTTTCACAGGACAATTGGAATACTAGAAGGAAGTTATCGATTGGGGATGACAGATGGATAGTTGAGAATCCTTTTTTTTGATAAAAGAGTTGAGAATCCTTGAATCTAAACTATATCACGTTGGTTCCTTTTTATTAGATTATGTAAAGATTTACTAGTCCAATTCAATAATCCATTTATATATATATATATATTCCAATACATATAATGCTAATTACACCCTATTCAATTGCTATTTTTTCCATGTCATCAAATAAAGTGGAATTGATAAATTCATAACTTGTTCATGACTACATAGGATTTAACGGTATATTCCTATCCATTAAACAACTCTCCTTAACAAAGAGGAAACCTATGCCCTACACATAGATCTAGCAAAGATTTTCCTTTTCTAAGGAATAATCATGCAAATAAATCATCTTATAAGGTAGCGAATCTTGTAAAATGCATTAAACATCATATGTAAGGGTAAATCCACATCGCACAATCCTATAGAAATCAAATATTCATTCCTGAATCTTAAAGAACCAATACAATATAGTTAGATTTCAATTCATCATAACTATCCATCTAACGAAAGTTTAGCTTAAAGACATAACATAAAAATCCAATACATCCATAATGAAAGTATCTAGGAAAACAGAGAAAAGGAAATAGAAGGATGAAGAGAACTGAATCTCCAGAGTTTCCACCAATGAGATCAAACCTTCTCTTCAATCTGCACTTGAAACGAGTTCTGTTCCTTCTCTATGTGTCTATTTCGTCGTCTCTCTCTCTCTCTCCCTTGCACGCATCCCTAGGTTTCTATTTAAACTCATCAACTTGTGCAGCACACGTGTAGAAACCCATGCATGCAGATTTGCCGTGGCGCCTAGGTGCCCCTAGCCAGAGCCTGGGCGCCAACTCCCTGTATGTCGTGTAACTTAGAAACCCTTTGGGCTGCCCTACATACTTGTGCCATGGCACTTAGGCACTAGCAACCGGCACTTGGGTGCCAACTCCCTAAAGCTTAGTGACCTAGAAACTCTCTAGAATGTCTGTATGCTAGTGAAGTGGTGCCTAGGCATCCCACGTTGGCGCCTGGGCACCAACTTACTGGAAGCATTCTGTCGTTTGAGGTGTTGGAAATTTTGGCTAGGGCATGTAGGGTGGCGCCTATGCCAGCCTACTTGCTTCTTCACTTGGCTCTGTTTTGCATTTGACTCGCTCTCATGCTTGTAATTGTCTGTCCTTCCTGTAAAAAATGAATGAACTGAATAAATGAACAAAAAAAATGCCTAATTTATACTAAAAATGAATAAAAACTGAATAATGCTCCTAAAGTGCAAAGCGAGTGAAAATTCAGCTAAATGGATGCAAACTAAACCTAATCTCTTGGACTAACACGCAAAAATAGTCTGAAATGGGACATAATAACTCGCAATTTTACAAGTTATCAATGATGCTATATTTCTTGGCTATCCTCTAATAGCAAAGTATATAGAATCTTCAACAAAAGAACTCAAATAGTAGAGGAATCAATACATATTATTTTTTACAAGTTTAACCCAACTCCAAAGGAGGATAGGCTTAGTGATGCAAATGACTTATGAAAAGATTTTGAGAATCTTCAAGTAAGAAAGCAAGGGAGAGAAGAACTCAAGCATAATCAAGATATAAATCAAGAGATAAGTAAATGTAATGTTTCCTATAAACCCCCAAAAGATCATAAATTTGAAAAATGATCATCTAATTGAGCAAATTATAGGAGACATGTATGATGGTGTAAAAATTAAAAGCTCAAGAAAAAATTTATGTGGCCATTTTGCCTTTGTATCAAAGATTGAGCAAAACACAATTGATTAAGCTCTTAATGATAAAAATTGAATAGTTGCAATGTAAGAAAGCTTAACCAATTTGAAAGGAACAAAGTATGGTAACTAATTCCCAAGGAATGCATTGTAATTGGTAACAAACGAGTATTTAGAAACAAGTTAGATGAAAGTGAAATAGTTGTAAGAAACAAAGCTCGACTAATAGCTAAGGGATACTCATAAGAAGAATCAATTGATTTTGAAGAATCTTATGCCTGTATAGCCAAATCAAAAGTATATGTATATTATTAGCTTTTGCATCACTTATGAGCTTTAAATTATTTTAAGTAGTTGCTAAAAGTGAATTTTTGAATGGTTATCTTGATGAAAAACCGTATGTTGAACAACTTTTAAGTTTTGAGGAAAATAATCAATCTAAATATGTAAATAAATTATCCAAAGCTTTATATTGACTGAAACAAGCTCCTAAATCTTGGCATGAAATACTTAGCAAATTTTTAATTGATCATGATTTTAAAAAGGGATAAAGTTGATACTACATTGTTCATTGAGTACAAGGAAAGTGATATTTTAATGGCTTAAATTTATGTAAATGACATAGTTTTTTGTGCTACTAAGAAATTTTTGTGCTAAGAATTTCGTAAGTTGATGTACAATGAATTTGAAGTGAGTATGATGGGTGAACTCAGATTCCTCCTTAGACTACAAATCAAGCAAGAAAGTGAAGAAATTTTTATAAATCATTCTAAATACATTAAAAAAATTCTTAAGAAGTTTGGAATGCAAAGTGGCGTAGCAGCAAGCATAGCTATGAGCTCTATGATAACTCTATAAAAATAGAGTTATTAAGACTCATTTTGTGTTCATTGGATGCTAGCTCGAGAGAAACATGTGAATTTGCATAGATTTTGCATTAGTTTTAATCATTTATGTAATTCTTGCATCTTGTGTGGTTTTCATGCATTTTGGGTTACATCTAGTTAAAATTCATTTCATTTTGGTTGTTCTAATTTCGTTTGATCATTTATGAATCATTTACTTTTTTTGTACTTTTTGTTCTATGAAAAGGAGGACAATTCTCATACAAATTCAAGGCAAAAAGAGGATGGAATGAGAAAAATCACTTGAATTATTGAAAAGAGCAATTTGTCTCTAGCATACTTGTGGCCACGACCATTAGTCCATCACCTCTCCAGACAATTCTAGATTGCAAAGTTAGCAAGCTTTTAGAGAGTTGGTGCTTTATTGCCAACCCCACTTGTGTGCCATTTATACACGTTTCAATGTCCAAATACAAAGGGGTATAAATATAATTTTCTAAACATATAATCAAGGTCTCGTGGCTACTGTGGTAGAGGAGAAAAATCAAGAGCTTCAAAGAAGGACAAGAGTTTAAGAGGAGCTAAAGTTTTTCATTGTAAATCTATTGAGTTTCATCTCTTCTTCTTCTTTCTTTTCTTAATTTTGTTATTCTCTTCCCTTGGGATGATTGTAAACGTGATATTGAAGAGATTAGATATCATATTTATGGGATAAATCTCCTTGTTGTGGAAGATATGGATGATTGGATATCATAGACTATGTTATTTAGTTTCCTTGTATTTGAATGTTATGATAGTTGTGCCGTGACTTATGTTGTTTTAGATTATTCTTTTATATCATGCTTAATGCGTTTATAAGCTTTGCAACCTTGTAAATTGATTAAATATCTAAATATGTGCTTGGAAGAGTGAGTTTTGAATGAGACCCATATATAAGGCACAGGTTTCAGGCTACTGTGTGAGTTGGATGTTAATATGGATATGAATATACCTGTTAACCATGTTCAATCATGGTTAGGTTATATGGTTATTAACCTTGTTTTACTTAAGTGCATGGGAACATAGCAATTAACTAAAACTGGTTAGGTTTGTATGTGTTGGAAGATATGAATGTAAATGAACCTAGATTGGTAATATCTGCACAATTAACTTAAAAGAAACCAATTTAACATATCTATGAGTCAATGAATCTATATTCCCATCCGTCTTAACCATGTCAAGGTAATCTCACTAGTTGCTATTCCATTTTAGCTTTTTTCTATTTAATTCTACTTTGTTTAATTCAATCCTTCAAATACAATTACATTTAATTACTAATTCACTTTGGATAATTGAATTTTAAGGTTCTAATCAATTTAACACAATCTTCATGGGAACGATACTCTGCTTATTCTTTATTACTAGATCGGCGCGTATACTTTAAAACGAACATATTAATTAGGTATATACACAGCTCGTCACTCTACAATCAAAATAGACAAAGACGAAAAAGATAAACAAGTATATAATGATTGTATGGAAGTATGATAGGATTATTGTTATATTTAATTGCTTCTAGACTTAATATGCTATTCAGTGTTTGCTTGTGTTTTGGATTTCAATCAAATCCTATGGAATCTCATATGATAGCAATAAGAAGAATTTTTGAATATTTGGTTGATACAACAAGCTTAGGTCTATGGCATCCCAATGGCTCAACATTTGATTTGATTGGATATTTGGATGCAAATTTTGCCAATTACAAAGTCGATAGAAAAAGAATTAGTGAAACTTGTCAATTCCTTGGAAGCATAATGATTTCATGATTTTTAAGAAAATAAACTAGTATTGATTTATCCACTGCGAAAGCAAAGATATTACTGCCGGCAGTTGTTGTGTCCAATTGTTGTAAAGGAGTCATCAATTAAGGGATTATGTCATAGAATATAGAGACATATATACCAATTACACGTGATAATACAAGTATCATTTGTCTAACAAAGAATTTATTGTTATACATTTGAACCAAACACATAGATGTTAGACATCATTTTATTAGAAAACATATTAAAAATCATAACATAAGCTTGGAATATATTAAAACTAAGGATCAAATTATAAATATTTTTACTAAACTAGTAAATATTGAATCATTTTATAAAATCAGAAAGAAAATGAGAATGATTGGTATTGAAAGTAATTTAGTTATTTAAAGTGAAATTGTTGGATTGTATTATATGTGATAAATGTATGTTTTGAAATGTTCATGAAATCTATTAAAATAATTTGCGAGTAAGAGTTAGCATAGAAGTCGTATTCTCACTTGGGTTTGTGGAGCTAAGTTTGCACCATTTGGCCCAAGTCAACTTCGCTAAAGTTGACTTTAGCTAGGCGAAGTTGACTCTGAACCCCTTTGAACCCGACTTAGGGTTCAGAGTCAACCTCAGAGGGTTATTTACGCTACCCCTTAAGGCACAAAACATGAGCCTTTCTTCATTTCCTCTCATTTCTCTCATCTCCCTTCTCCTGAGTGAGAAAGCCCCAAAGAACCCATCCATCCAATTTCTATTTCTCCTGATTTCTTGAATCCGATTTGCAAATCCATAACATCTACTCTCATTTCACTCTCCATAGACCCCAAATCCGTGTTCAAACCCATGAACCTCCCTGTATCCTGTCCATCTTGCTCTAATACGAGCAAGGAGGTTCCTAGACGTCAAAAGATGCCCTCCAAGTATCCACGAGAGGAAGCTACCACATCTACTGAGGGCTGGGTTGAATTTAGAGAAGTTAATCCCTCCACATCCGTTTCACAAGAGGAAACTCTAGAATCAAGTGGAGAAGAAGGGCCAATGAGAAAGAAGGAAACCCCTATTCCTAAGACCTAGGTTAAAAAAATACCGGTAGAATATTTCATGTCTCCCCAACTACAGAGGAGGTTCTAAAGTCATTTTTATGAAAGCAAGATTTTCCCTCTAAGATCATAAATTTTGAATTTTTAAGAGATTATGAGTTTGGCATAGATAAATTATTAGACTTTTAGGGTTAGACAGGGCTATCCAAGAAAGATAGTAGAATATATCTTGATTTGACCCCTCAATTCTACTATACTTGGAGTCATGATAATTTTCATACCTTCGTTAAAGAGAAGTCAATTAGACTTGGAAATCACATAGCAGAAGCAGCCCATCCAATTGGACAAATCTTACAAGTACCATCTGATAGAGAAAGGGTTCTAGAGGAAGTGACTTTGCCAATGATTTACAATGAATTAATCAAGAGTAACAAGTATGGAGAATGACATGAACTTCTTCACTATATGTACATGTCTCCAAGACTAAGAGTTATCTGACTACTTGTACCTTGCTGCATTCTCCTAAAAGGTGGAGGGAGGAATACAATTAATCCAAATGAGGCAACTGTCATTTGGTAATTAATGAATAGAAATCATATTTCTCTCCCAAGACTACTTCTAGATGTTCTAATTGTGAGCAAAGAAAATCTTTGAGGAGTCTTCACCTATGGCACCTGGATCACTAAGATATTAGAAAACTTTAGTAAGAGGTTTTAAAGCTGACAAATGTAATCAACAAGGCTTTACTGCAAAGAATGAAAATAAATATTGAAACCTTCAGACAAGCCCAACTTCAAATAAGGATAGGTGGTGACCTACAAGCAGAACAAGTTAGAGAACCTTCATTTTAGGGGGATTTCCATGCTCCTCCATCATCTCCCCAAGCCAGACGTCATTCACCTCTATTCCATGCATCTTATTCACCTCAAACCTCCCAAGCTCTTCCTAGACCTACCCAAGCCTCCTATTTTAATATCTCAAAAATTCGTACATTATTCCAAGTTTAGAGTCGAGGATTACCCAAGAGTTGGGTACACGTCATTATTCCATGACCAAATGCATAAAAAACAAGCTTTTCTTGAAAGCAAACTTACTAGATAAAATACCATCTTGTATCAGTAAGTAGGTGTAGTCATCCTCCATTGCCTTCCTGAATTTGATCCTTATAGGGGAGAGTATATTGTGGCACAACCTACAGTTCAAGAAAATTCCAATTTCATGTTTAGTCCATATGACTCTGCCTCTCTATATGGCTCAATTATTTCACCCTCTTTGTTTCACAAGTCTCAAATGACTCTCAAACTTTCCTTATTCATTTTTTATGCCTCAAAAAAGGTGGAGAGATTTGAGATTTGACAATTGTATATGAGTTGGGTAGTTTGTACCTAGGATGTTTTGAAGTTCATGTTTTGCACTTTTGATATGTAATTACAATGAGAATAAATGTAATTAAGATGTCTTATCTTCTGTTGTATCATCTCTAAACAAACAAAATCTTTGTTATACATGGTATTTGTTCATTTAAAGTATGGTTTATTTGAAACAATTCTTTGAATGTGATCTATTTGCATAAAACTGTAAAATTGAATTGTCAAACTGCACTTTATGACAAGTTACAATTGCTAAACAAAAGAAAAAAGGTTTATCTCTAACTTGGTTTTGTTAATCATGAAAAAGGGGAGATTATTGTGAATTCAATTAACAAATTAAAAGAAATCTATGTTTTGATAATTAATAATCCAATTTTGAGAAGTTAAGGGTCCTAACATATTAAGTGCAATGATCCTGAATTAAAAATTTCAAATATCAAAGCAAAACAGATTAAGTCAATAGCCAAGTCCACCCAGGCAATCGACTTAAGTCAAGTCTATAATGATGTCGACCTCAAAAGGCAACTTAGAGTTAAAGGAGCAAAGCTTTAAAGTATAAATAGGTCAAATCACATTCCTAAATTGACTCTGATTGTGACTTGTGAAGTCAATAGTCAAGTCGACTTTAGGGTTACATGTTTTCATTAACTCAATTTGGAACAAGTGAAGTCGCACCCTAAGTTGGCTCCACCTTGCGACTTGAGTAAAGTTGAAGACTAAGTCGAACCTAGACTCTAACTTGAGTTCTTGAAGCTTGGAAGCTAATTTTTCAACACAAAGTGTCGGATACAAAGTCGCACACCTATGTTAACTCCGCAAGCAACTTAGACCAAGTTTATGGGTAAGTTGACTCAACCACGAGACCTGAAACTAATAGAGGAAGCGAAGTCAAAAAGTTCTAAGTGTACACCGGATAGTGAAGTCATATGCCCAAGTCGATTTGACTTGTGACTTGAGTCAAGTCTTAGGCCAAGTCGACTTCAAATGAGAAACAAAGTTATATTTTTCCACAAACTGACCAGAAGCTCCCGAAGTCACACCTTAAATCGACTTCACGGTGCGATTTGAGTCAAGTCTAATGTCAAGTCAAATCAAGTTTAAGACTAAAGTTGAAAGAAGCTAAAGAATAAAGATATACAACTTCTAAGGCTACAGCATTCAGTAAAGTCGCATGGTCAAGTATACTTCACTAGCAAGTTGGGTCAAGTCTACGACCAAGTCAACTCAAAAGAGGAACTTGAAGAACACAAGACAGGAAGGAACACTCAGATGAAGGAAGAGTCGACCGAAGTTGCACCCCAAGTTGACTCTAGTTTATGATTTAGATGATGTCACATATGAAATCGACTCCATTTGTGACTTATACTGTAATAGTCAGAAAAATTTGAACATTAGCACATTATATGTATGCCACCTACCCTCTAATGTTCAAATTAACTCTACATCTATTTAAAGTACATCAAGAGGAGTTATGAGGGTTAGTTAAAGCATTCAATAAGCTTCCATCTTTCTGTTTATAAGATTTTAAGTGTGTATTAAGTGCTCCACAAAGAGAAATTTTCACTTTCACCACAAAAGTTACAACTTCTCATCCATCTCAAGCATTCAAGAGTTTTCTCCTGTGCTAAATCTGCTTTATATCATTTGTAAAGTATAAATTTCATTTTATGAATTAATTTTTTATATTGCTATTTAGTTTGATGTTAGAGACGAAAACCAAGTAAAGATAAATAGTATACAATTGGAGTTGAATTCATCATCTACTTATTCTACTGTTGTAAAGGTCCCTTAGATTTATAATTTAGAAGAAAGCAAAGACTCTAGTTATACTATTGTTGGAATAGTGGAATCCAAGACACAAGAGAGTGTATTCTTGGAAGGGTAGAGTAGAAAGAGTTTTCCTGAACTACTATAATTTCTTATATCTTCTGTGCGTGTTTTCATTTGCTCTCTTGACTATCCACATTTTCATTCAAGGGGACAAATTTCATTAAAGGTTGAACCTTTAAAGCACTAAAGAATTTCAAAGAACCCAATTCACCCTCCCCTCTTGGATTTTACCAAACTAACACAAAGAGCACCTTTAATCTTCCATAAATGATGCACTACCTTCAAAATATCTTTATTTTATTATAACTTCACAGGGACCATATAGAAAAAGGATAACATTCTTGTCCTTAGGATCCAATACCTTTAGCATATTCTCCTCCCTTACGAGTATTCATAGTTCTTCGATGAGTAGTCTTCCCTATTCTCTGCCATCATTGTAGTTTCTTGTGAAAAAATTATATAACAAAGATATTTGAGATCCCACCAACACAAGAAAATTTTTTAAAGTCTCTACCCAACCTCTATAGCAAAAAAGCTGCCTACTCTAAGGGCCCAGCAAGAGTATAGCCCAATTGCTATATTTGAGATTGTTTTAGTTTGTTAGACAATGTTAGATAACTAGTGATTGCCTCCCCTTCTTCAATGGCTTTCATGCATATTTGCTCTAGTGCTCCACAACATAGTTTAGCACCTTACTTCTTCTCTTAGCAAAAACAGGCACGCACTAACTGTGATAACGGGTGACTAATAGCATATTTTGTAAGTATTTTTATACTAATTTAGTAGGTAATTAATTGAATTTAATGTGAAATTTGATTTTAAATATGTATTTGGAACAACTAGATATTAAATATGTATTTGGAACAATTGGATATTAAAAATTAATTTCAAGTTACTTAAATAATTTGTTGTAATCTTTTGGCTTGAGATCATATTTTCTTTATGTATTACAATAAAACCATATGTGCTTGGTATTTTAATTGGGTGTCAAATAATTTTAATATATTAATTACTTGTTATCAAGTTGATGGATTTATGATTTCACTATATATATTTTGCAGGTTTGTAATAAATATCAATGGGCCCCACAAAGTTGACCGTCCAAGCAACGTCCAACCATCTGAATTTCACGTCCATTAACCAAGTTGTCCAGATTATCTACCGTCCATCATTACATCTGCTCCATCAAGACCGTCCATTTAATTTTTCCCAAGCAGTGGGCTATTTACTGTGATCAATAGCTAAAATCCTCACCATCCAAGCAAGCTGCACCGCCCACCAAGCATGATCAGACCACATCCAACAGCTTGAAATTCATCAATTTTATTCATCAATTTTTACCGCAAAAAATCAGCCGTTCATCTCCACAGCTTACAACATCCACCAATTCAGCACCGCCGAGTAGTGGGCCCCAAAAGATCACCGCCTAATTCAATCAATACCACAAAATCAGGCCACCATCCAGCAAAGCAATCAGCACCATCAGCAAAGCAAGTAGCTGATCTGGACAGTCCAATAACCCAGGCAGCCAAAAGCCAGTCGTCCATTGAATAATGGTCCGCCTGGATCATTGCCCAGCTAAATCCAGCTGATCATGCAACCACCGACCATCTAATACACATCAATCAGCGATCAAGTTTCAGCAACTTCAGGGTAATATTATTTGCATTATTTTCCAGCCATCCCATGTAGCCAAGTTGACCACCACGTGCAACCAGATTAATCCCTATCGTCCATTAATCTAAGCATGAGAGCAGCAAATTCCACCGCCATCAACAAGGTCCAAAAGATCCAAGCCTTCCATGTATGTGGAAATTCACACGCAATCCACGCCAAGCAGGAATTCCATTTGCAAAGCAAATTACGCATGTTGTTTTTACTGAATTTTCAGCAACTGTAAAAAGAGGAATGGAGGGTAGAATGGGGGAATACACACAGCAGATTTTCCATGAAGAGAATTTTGAGAGAGAGAGAGAGCAAGGGGTGTAGACGAGGCGGAGATCTCGAGCAAGAGGCGGATTGGTGAGTTGAATGAACACACCATCCAAGCTTCAAACCAATAAATTTTTCTCTCTTTTCCTTTTTAATTTTAATCGCATTGTTTAAGATGAATTTGAATTTTAATTTTACTTTAGACTTAAACATACTCTGCTAAGCCCTAAATCTAGGTTTTAGGATGTAGCATACGTACAATGTAGCGTAGTGTGTAGTTTTAATTTATTTATGATAGACATTATTGTTATTTTATTATCTTGTAATTTTAATGTTTGCTTTATACATAGGCCCGTACTTTGTCATGATTCTTTATATTAGGTGATGAAATTGATGAGTGAAAATCTAATATACGATAATCAAGATAGTAACCTAGAAATCTATGACCATGAGAATAGGTCTGATGACCTTGAGGAATTCCATGAACAAGCTATAAAACTTAATGGATTTTAATTAATTTAATCTCATGAGAATAGGTGATTAAGAAAATTAGGGTACGCCTTGTAGGTGTCGAGAGAGGTGCAAAGATAAATTAGTGTTTATTCTCCTTTAACAAACAATATCTAGATTAAATAATTATACCACTACCCGTTGCAAAAGACGCATGTGAAACCCTAGATCCTAGGTACTCTCATCCTTGTTTTCTACTACTCATTCTAGTTTTCAATTTTATTTTCTCTTTCCACTTTTTTCACTTTTTATTCTATTTTACTTACTTTATTCTCTTTATATTCAACACGAAAGCATTTAAAAGTAAAGTTTATAGTCCCAAATTCTCTAAGGATCGATAATTTATATACTACAATCTATGACCTGTGCACTTACGGTGAGATTAAGAACAAACTGGATCATCATCTTTGTAGCTATTGCTACTATAGATCACCTCAAGCGTTTATCATCAAATAATGGGACCTTACAAATGAAATTGCCATGTCTAGTGGCCATGTCTAATGGCCATGTCTAGTGGCCATGAAATCACCTCAAGCGTTTATCATCCATACATTATTGCCAGTGGAACAACCAAATCTGCCTACTTTTTGCTCTTATCATTATCATTTTTATGGATGAGACCTATGTGGTCTTTTTATCTCTATTTCACTAATGATTGAATATGGAAAAACCCAATTACATCTCCATCTCTAATCTGTAGCGTCTATAAAAGTTTTAATTGCATATAAGAAATTTTCATCTCCATTCAACCAATGAAGTTTTCTTTGAATCTAGTAGTTGTTGGAAACGATGTTTCAAAACAAAACAAATTGAACAAAGCTTGAGTTTTGATGATTAACAAGAACTAATTTGTGA